>CM038147.1:515710219-516910219 GCA_021437245.1 Aegilops speltoides
TCGGTGTCGGGACACCCCTAGTCGGGACTCCCTCGGTAGCCCCGAACCGTCTTCAATGGCGATAAGTCCGGCATGCATAATGTTCGACATTGCAAAGGGGTTCCTTCTTCGAATAATCAGAAGATCATGAACACCGGGATAGTGTCGGCTCGCAAAATAAATTCCACATTTCCGTAGAGAAATAAAATGTACACTTAGTTCAATCTTTGGGCGCATTATGGCGTGACATCCACCACTACCAAGCCTTTGTTTGAATCATTTTTTTACTATACCATCTCGCACGTTTAAGCGGCGGTTCTCTTAACCGTCTTGTCGAAGCGGAGATCGTGTACCCTGTTGGGATTCTCATAATCGTGCGTGGGTAACCCAAGCGCCAGATGGTGGCGCTTAGGGAGATAGGATTATACGGGTTGGGGGCGCATAGTTTGTCCGCCTATATATAAGGGATAAGGATTCACCTTCTCACCTCGCCTTCTTCCTCCTTTGCTTATCCACCTCCGAACTCAAGCTCCAACGCCCAAGCTTGCGCATCTGCCTCGACCTTCTCCGAATATGTCGGGGCGGGAGGTAAATGGTTAGCCTCCACGCTAAGGAGGAGGACATCACCAAGCTTCGGCGCCGGATACCTTTCAGCGATATTGCGCGCTCGGCTGCCAGCAGGGCAGCTCATCCCTCCAGGCCTCATGAGAGGTCGTCTTTCTCCCCACTTCCTCCATGGTGGCTTTCCGCTCCATCCATTTGTCCAGGGCTCATGTTTTTCTGGCTGGATTTCCCACGATCTGGCGAACTTCATCCTCAACATCTGGCGTTTATCATGTATGCGAGGCTTTCCTTGCATCGGCCCCACTTTGGCTGGTCAAGACCTTCACGTCAAGGAAGGTTGTGAAAACGCATAAGCGGAATCTGGGCGCCATGTTGAGCAATGCCGCGTGCCTAACTCGAAGGACCTTTGTGGATTCCGTCAAGGGTGTGATCGGGGTGGTTCTACATCACGAGCGCCAAGCCACATGGTGCCCCAGTTTAGTCTGGCATTGCAGCTCACCTCCTGGAAAGAAGGGCTTGCGGTGGGGCAATCCGGTGGAGGTGCGGGACTCGAGCACTATCAGAAGATGAAGATGGTGAGCAATAGGCTCGGGCTCGTCGGCGTGGTCCAAGTCATGCTCATCCGGGATCCTCCCATGCCAAACGGGCATTTAATTTGTGGGAGTTCAATCGGAATAGCACGGGCTAGCGGCCTCTTGATACAACATCTGAAAGGCGCCTAGAGGTGCTGTTCAAAAGGCCGAAGCCCAGCGTCCATGACGGAAGATCACGGTTCACTACGATTATCAAGCGGAGGTAAGTGATTCAACCCCATTCGGGACACTTGTGATAATTTGAATCTTAGTGAGTTTCATTCTGCCTCTTCCTTTGTGAGGAATGGATGGAAAGGCCAAGCTATCAGCCGGCTCCCATGCGGAAGACCAGTGGGCGCCCACTTAGCAGTCTTCTGGTTCCGGCACATCCGTGGTCTTGGGAAGAAAACCAGAAGGTGGCCGGGGGACTCGAAAAGTTCCCTGTCGAGGCGTCCGGCTTGACGGCGAGGACTCCTCCACGAAGGCGCGAGGAGGAGTATTCTCTCCGGAGGAGAGAAGAAGAGAAGGCCTCCTAGGGGGGCGAAGGAATCAGAGGGGTGAACTATCCCGGACGGTTCTAACATCGGCGTTGGCGAGGATGAAATCCTCAAAGGGCGGCGTCCGCAAGATCGTAAATATCCGGATCTTGATGTTAATTTCTTTTCGTCGCGTAGTGTCCTTCTAATCGCGTTACGCCCGTGGTCGGTGATGATGATCTTCCGGCTTCATCAAGCGGGTCATTAGCCTCGTGGATGTGAATTCCATCACTGCCTCTACCCAGCAGGGCCGAGGTGGGATCAGAGGACCCATCAAGGAGGCTCGGGCGCCGTCGGCAACCTCCGGACTTTGTGCGGACTCTACATCGGAACCGGGGTGATTCAGTCCGACAAGTGGCCCTTCGAAGAAGGGCAGGACCGTGACACCAGCGGCTCCGTCCCAGGGCGGATAACTTTGTTGGGCGCAAAGCGCTTCCATCGAGAAGAACACGCACTATCATGAGTCGGTGATTGAAAAATTCAGCTTAGGCGGGCTAAACTTCTGACAACCTCGAACTTTGGGTAAGAAGTTAAAATTATGTAATGTAACACCGCATAGGCAGTAGCCCTGATGCTTAGTTGGTGTTGGAAAAAAAGCGGACTAAGGATCTAACAAGATATCTGTGAGGTTGCCTAAAATATGTCAATATGGGTTTGCAGGCTCGCTGCGACCTCTGCCGCACTAACGGGAGTCGAATCTTGAAAGGATCTCGGCGGTCAGCAAAGGCTCGGCCATGCAAAAAGCTCGAGGAAAAAGAAGGTGATAACCTCTTTGAATAAGTACCTTGAAAAGGATTTTGATTGCAAATAAAATTAACAAGGATAATATGTGTATTGGGGGCCACTAACAAGGTGGCAGCCACGAAGGATCTTGTGTCATGGATGAGCATGTCTGTGCGCAGGCAATGTGAAAAAGCAAGAGGCATGGGTGGCGGATGTTGGCAAGAGCTCCAGGCTCTCATGGAAAAGCATGAGAGTTTGGGCGTGACTCCAAACTCGAGTCAGAGGCTTGCCTCGGCTCTCGAAAGTGCCAAATCCCAGGCCGAGGCACATAGGCCCTTCAAGTTGAGGACATAAAGAATATAGCGCGGGTGGCATTTTTCATCAAGCAGGCATGTTAATGTGAACTACGGACACTTACAATTTGAGCTCTCAGGGCGTTTGCGGATCTCGCGTGGTCGTCGATCTGCCGCATTCTATCATGGCGGAGGAGCTCGGCGGGAAAGGTCTTCTGGTCTCGGTACTCTGAGGCCGGCCATCCAGTGCCCCAAGCGACCAGGTGAAGCAGGTGGTCGAACTCCTAAGGTAGGCGAGGAGGCCATGAAGGGTCTCATAGTCCGGCTTGGCACAGGCAGGCCATGCTGGGAGCTACTTTGGCCTCGTGTGGCGGCTGGTGGATGCATGCCCCGGGCTTGATGTAGTCAAGCGCTCCCTTTATGTCGAAGGCTCGTGGCCCTGCCGCATAAAAGTGCAATGGGCAACGGATGCGGGCTTCTCACGGACCCAGCGCCGGAGCAAGGAAATTATCGCCGGAGAAGTATTATAAATTGTCTGAAGGGAGCCTGCGATATCGGATGAGTGCTCGAAATGTAATCTTTAAATAAACTTCATTTGTAATTTATCACATGCTGAAAACTTCTTTCATATCGCCGCAACAGCCTTTTAATTTAAAATATTACCTTCTGCGGCCGTTTGTAAAATCTGAGGAGATGGCAAGTCGTTGGCCGCTCCCAAGCCCAATCTTTGGGGTGTTGGGATAAACTTGACACTCTTGTTCCCATTTTGGGTCCATCTAGGAGGCGCTCAACCGACGAACAAGGCAAGCTGGACTTATAATGCTTGAACACTCTCCTTAGCCATAGAATTCTATAATTTTAAATTTTAAAGCCCGTGATAGGAAGACCGAATCCGGCGCTATCCGCTTCCGGACATTATCCGGAACTTGCAAGCGGCAGAGTCTTTAAGGACCGAAAAAATCTCTCGAACAGCGACAGTCTCTTGCCTTATCATGCCGTCGTTTAGCTTTCTCCAGGCGCCGCCGGCTCAACGGCGCATTGATGGTTCTCCACACCTTAGCGCAAACGGAATGTAAGGCACCAAGGCGTGGGAGCGAGCAAATAACTATGGACCCAAGCATGATTGAGTGATTCATATAATGCTATAAGTTTGGGGTGCGCACTTGTAAAGTGTTCGGACTTTATCACACCATAATTTGGGGAGCGAAGCCCTGGCGTATTGGAGATACCAAAATATCTGGTGCAAGATGTCATATAATGAACATATATATAAAAGATAAGCAATTGCAATAAAAAGGTGCTGCATTATTTAAAAGAAAGTCGCTAGTAGGTGGTGATACAAATAGTCGGTAAGCAAGGGATTTGGACTCAATAAGATGTCCCCCTCGAGGATGAGCTGCATACTTGGTGTATATAATCGAATTTAATGCTCGTAATTGAGACCACACGAATGTTGTGTGACCTTCTTTAGTCCCTTTGTTGCATCATGAGTTGCGGGTTAGCCACGGGCAGGGCTTCGTTAAGAGTCCTGTTACATAAAAGAAGAAAAAAATAAAAAAAAGAAGGGGGCACACTTGTGAGGCCTGGTGGTCTAGCCGCACTTGGGTCCATTGTGATCGTGCCCTTTCCCGCCATGGTATCTCCAAAAGCGTAATGATGTGCGGTTATTCTTCGATCATGCGGAGGCGAGGTTGGGGCGCATTATCGCGTGCTCGATCGCGCCAGGTGGTCTTGTTGGCATTGCTCCGGCGCTTTGCTGTTCCGGCCTTTTATCTGCCGGACTTGAGAATGCCTTGAAGGCTGCTCGTATACCGCGAGAGTGTATGTTCCTCCGTTCGGACGGGTGTTCCGTATTCCATTGACCGTGATGACTCACGAGGGCCTGGCATCTTGAGATTTAGGTATGCATAAGCGGCACGCGTTGAATTTTCAAGCGTGGTTCGTCCGAGCAGGCGTGATAGCATTGCGAAGCGGGACTATGTCGAAGATTAACTCTTCGCTCGGAAATTATCGGGGATCCGAAGACCACTTCGGTGTGGTAGCACTGGTTGGCCTCCCTCTGGGATGACACCTTTAAAGGTTGTCTTTGTAGGTTTAATCCTTGATGGGTCTATGCCCATTTGCGCTGTATCGATAAAGCAGGTTCGAGCTCTGCCGCGTCATCGAGACTCGTGAGGTGAAATCCATCGACGATTGGGTCTAAAACCAATGCGGCGAATCCGCCATGGCGTATCTGGTCGGATGGTCTCTTGATCGAAAGTGATGGACAAGAGGACCATGGATTGAACTTTGGGAAATGGGTCCATCGCATACGTCCTTAGTCGCGTTTCCTCTCCTCTTGGGTATGTGGGTCTATATCATATTCACCGTCCGTACTTTTGGGGGAAGACCCCTCCCGTTGTTGGCGGGTCTCTTCTTAGCTATTTAGCCCCTTGTCATTGTTTCGGAATTAACGCGGCCTGTTGAACAGCAATCTCTATTGGTGTGGTTAGCTGGCTTTTGAGGTGCCATGTTGGCATAAGTGGTATATTGATCCAGTTAGACCGGACCGGGTGGTTCTTTTAATCTTTTGGCGGGTTTAGACCTCGGAATCGGCATTTTGCGTATCCTCCTTATTGCCGTTTCTGGCCTTGTTTTTTTTGACCTGCCGTTGTTGTCCTTGGTATCCGGACTGCAAATTTTGTGGAGGTTGTTGCTGGGCTAGCCATGTCCTCTCCATAAAAGCGGGTCATTAATGATGTGAGGCTCCATGGATTCCTTTTCTTCCCGTCGGGCTAGCCATTTCCGGATGTTGTGTTTGAAGGCTGAGGGCCTCTGCATCGGACGTCGATGATTTGGTTTTCTTTTCAAGAAGTGTCGAAATTATCGGCGATTTCGGCTCTGAATAATGTGGCGGTCCTTGGCTGGTGGTGCTTTCTGAAGGGTTTCGAGGGGCTTCGAGTCCTCCCAACAAATTGACTCTCGGGAAAAGCTTTTAACCAATGCCGAGCTGGTCCTTTAAGCTTGAGTGGGAATACTTGATGGCATGGAGATGTCGCCCTTGGGCCATGTGAATGTGGAGAAGATAGTCTTGATCCAAACCGCGGGTCTGTTGTCGTGGGATTCGATGTTCACGGTTTAAACCCCGGGGATCATGATCCATTACTTCGTCGATGAAGCATAGATGTGCGGTGCCTGTATTGAGCAATATCCCGGCGCTGAGGAAAGCTATAGCTATGTTGGCCCGGCGGTTATTTATCCGGCATGATTATTAAATCGTGGGTGTAAGGGCCCGTGATCCGTAGATGGATTGGATTGTTCCTTGTCCCAATATGTCTCTAAGTCCGGGCTTCCCTCTTGGCTTCATACTTTTGGAGCGATGCGAGTCGGTCTTGGTGGGGGCCGGATGCCTCTTCCGACCGTGGTGGTGGTCGAATATCGTCCGCTAGTGATGAAGGTATGTTGCTTCCTCCTCTAATCGGGGAGTAGCTTGCGTCTTGGTAACTTTGGAGGCGTTGGTTTATACTCTTGACGCGAGGACCTCGGTCCATCGATCGGCCCGAGTCTTGATCAGCTTGGAGCTATTGCTGCTTTTCTTTAGGCTTTTCTTTGTGGCGATAAGGCGCTTGCGCTCTTGTTGCGGATCCTCAGTGCAGCCTTCATCATGGAGGCGTTGTCTTGGAGGGGATATAGTTATCATCCTCAACCCCTTTCCGGTCCTCCTGGCTGAATTTTGCTGGAGGGATCGTCTTCGGCACTCTTTGGGGTATTATTATCTCACTGCGGAATCTCCATTCTTCTTTGTCGTGGGATTTAGGCGGCGCCCGGCCGGGGCTTTGCTTCTTTAGAAGTGGCCTCCGGTTTGCCATCCCGTCTTTGGGGTGTCCACCATATATATGTTATGGAGGTGGTCTTCTAGTGCCTTGTAGGCCTGGTCGGTTCTCGGCATATCGTCCATGGCATCGATGTCTGGTCAAGTCTAATGTCGGTTAAATCCGGCAGTGGCTACAAAGTGGGTGGTGGGTGGGCTCTGAATTTCTTAGCGTGTACCCCAACCATCCGCCATAGTGGGGGACTCTCCCGATAGGAGATGCTTTAGTGACTTTAGGATATCCCAAAAGGCGAGTGTTGGAAAATTATGGCGTGAATTCCATAACGGCGCCCAATCCGGATCAATTGGTAAGGGCGGGAGGTTATCGGCGAGGTCGGCGCCTCGGGATCACGAGTTTGCGAGGACAAGACTAGTGTTGGCTCCATCGCCGTGGATGTTAAACCCAGGTGGCGTCTATCCACCGGCCCTCGATTTAGGCGTCGGCTCGGGCTAATAGCGGGAGGCGTGTCCGGCTACCAAAGGCCTTTAGGTGGGAAACTAGATCATGCCCGTTCACGGTCGGGCCAGCAGGCGTGCTCGAGTCCGTCGAAGATCAAGTCTCCGACGTCGGCCTTGAATTAACTTCAAATCTGACCGACAGCCGGCGTAGCTTCGATCTGCTCGGATGGCCAAGTGAATTGGCTCGCGATGCGGCCCGAATCTGAAGATCTGTCAGGGAGAAAATTCTCACCACGGACAGGCGTCGTTGGTTGAAGATGCCATCAAGCCTATTGGTGGCGACAGGAGGAACTCTCAATGAAAGCACCAATGTCGGTGTCAAACCCGGATCTCGGGTAGGGGTCCCGAGCTGCGTCTAGGCGGATGGTAGCAGGGGCGAGGACAGATGTTTTACCGAGTTGGGCCCTCTCGATGGAGGTAAAACCCTATGTCACCTTGATTAATATTGATGATCGGGTAGTATAAGAATGGATCTACCAGAGATCAAGGAGGCTAAACCCTCGAAGCTAGCCTATGGTATGATTGTTTGTAATGTATGTTGTCCTCTGGACAAAAGCCCTCGGTTTATATAGACCGGAGGAGAGACTAGGGTTACACCAGTCGGTTACAATGGTAGGAGATCTACATATTATTGCCAAGCTTGCCTTCCACGCTAAGGAAAGTCCCATTCGGACCACGAGGCGGAGTCTTCAATCTTCTATCTTAGTAGTCTTGGAATCCGGCGGATATTGATGGTCCGGCTGTCCGGACACCCCCTAGTCAGGGACTCCTCCCGGACCCAAAGCGGGAACAAGTGCTCAAGTTTATCGAACACCCAGCTTTTCGTGGCATGAAATTTGACTGATGACTTGCCATCTCTGATTTAATAAGCGGCCTACCAGAAGGTAATATTTTAAATCAAAGACAGCATTGCTTAGCGCATATGAACAATGTTTTTGGTAGCACAGGGATAACACATGGCGAGTCTACTCAATAATTACATCTACTGGGGCGCTCATCCATAATCTTGTGGGCACCGCTTGAGGACAGATCTTATAGTACATCTCGGGTGTATGATACTCTTTGCACAGCGGCGCGTCCGTCGAGCCCCCCTCTATCCAGCCTGCCCAGTGCACCTTTGCGTGGGCAAGGGCCCAGCAGGCACCTTCAATACTGGTGGGCGGCAGTGACCTCCCACCAGGGAGCCGCATCCCCAGCAGCCCGCCTGAGGGCAGAAGTAGCTCGGGCATGGCCTCTCCGGGCCTGACCGGACTATAAGGCCCTTCATGGCTCTGCTTTCGGCTACTTTGTGGAGCTCGACCAGGTGCTTCATTTGAGTGGCTAGAAGCACCCGGATGTCGGCCTCGTCTTGAGACGGAAGACCTTCTCCGTCAAGCTCTCCTCCTCGGCCAGTAGAGTCTGGCTGACGCCGGACCTGTTGTGAGCAGATCTGCAAGCATACCGAGAGCTCAGATTGAATTAAGTAACGGGTAATTTACATTCACATGCTTGCTTTGCATGAAAAATGCCTTACCATAGCTATCTTCTTCACCGCCTCAATCTCTTGGAGGGACTTATGGGCCTCGGCACTTGGCGGCTTTGGCACTTCGAGGCAAAGGCAAGCTCGGACTCTCGAATCTTTGAGTCGCTCCAAACTCTCATGCTTTTCCATGAGAGCACGGAGCTCTTGCCCCACCTCCATGCCACCCGCGCATCCTGCTTCTCTTGCACCTGCCCGTTCCAACCGCGCATTGCGTTCGACACAGCGAGACACAACCTCCTTGAGGTTGCCACCTCGTTTGTGGCCCTGCGGTACCACGTTATCCTTGTTATTTTATTGCAACCTAAATACTTTTACGTAAGGTACAAATTTCAAAGTGGTGTTACTCACCTTCTTTGTCCCAGAGCTGCTTCTTAGCACGGTGAGAGCTCTTGCCTTTCCGGACCGCTCGAAATCCACGCTTCAAAGCACCGACCTCCGGAAATCGATCCGGCAGTCGTGGTCGGCGCCTTTGCAAACCAAGTTGACATAACTTTTAGCACTCCTGCGTATATCTTTTTAGATCCTCAATCGGTTTTCTTTCCGAACACCGAACCGAGCATGTCGAGGCTACTGTCTATGCGGTATTACATTGCATATTTTAACCTCTTACCTCAAAGCCTATTAGAAGAGCTCTTTGCGGGGGTTGGTCAACCCGCTCTTGGCGGTGAACCTTCTGAATCACCGCACTCATAATAGTACGGTGTTCTTCCTCAATGAGCGCCTTTGGCGCCTCCAACAAGTTGTCCGGCGCCTCGGTTGGACAGAGAGCCGCGCGGCGTCGCAATCTTGCCTTCTTGCAGAAGGGCACTTGGCGGACTCGGAACAACTTCTGAGCTTCCGGCCGTGGAAGATCAGCGCCAAAGTCAGGAGGCTGCCTTGTGGCGCCTCATGGAGCCTCCCTCCTGATGGGTCCCTTCTGAGGATCCCACCTCGGCGTCCTCGGCGTCGCGGTGGAGGCGGTCGAGATGGAGTCTACATCCGATGGAGCCAACGCCCTTTCGATGGCGCGGGAGATCATCATCGGCAGGACTGCACGCAGCGTCGTGGCGATTAGAAGAACACTATGTGACACAAAGAAAATTATAAATCATTCAAGAAATCGGATACTTATGATCTTGCAGGAGGCTTGGCCCTTGAGGGCCACTCTTAAATATAACGTTGGCATTGGCGGAGGCTGTCCAGGGGAATAGTCCTTCCCCTCTTGGACCCTTCAGCCTCCACAGGTCGGAAGCCTTCCTCTTCCTCTCTCCTTCCTGCGGGAGAGAGTCTCCTTTCTCCTCCTCGTCTTGAGAGTCCGCCTGGAGCCATGAGACGATGAGTCCGATATCCACTGGCGCCGAGAACTTCTTCGGAAGTCCGTGGCCTCCTTTTAGTCTTCTTCTCCGCACTACATAAAGTTCAGGGACCAGCTGACCCCGTCCCAAGCGGGCGTCAGGTGAGTCTTCGGGAAGGGAGCGGACAGTCTACCTAAAGGCGTCCTCTGCCAGATCCTGTCAAAGGCATTGGGAGTTTTAGATCCACATAGAGTCAAACTATGAAAAACTTGCTGTCCCATAGATGATAACAAGCTTACCTCACCGGTAGGAGCAGTGCTGAATCCGCGATCTTCATTGCATGAGGGGAAGCTTCTCATAGTAGCCAGACAGCACCCTCGAACTGACCCAGACCATTGTGTCGAGAGGAGCCGCTCGAGTCCGGTCTTGTCTGCGGATCGAACTCCACAGGTTGAAGGCCGTTGTTGGCAGAGGAGAATCCGGCGGATGAGCATGACACAGATCACATTGACAAGCCTAAACTTCTTGTTGCTAGATTTCGAAGGCGGGGTTGAGTCTGTCAGCTCCTCCGAACTGCCCCATAGCAAGCCTTCTCTTTCCGGGAGGTGAGTTGCATAGGTATACCGAGATCTAAACTTGGGGAGCGCTGCCCGCCCCACTTCGGAATCATGCGGCTCGGTGATCAAGAACCACCCGGTACCCACCCTTGATATAGCTCCACGAAGGCCCCTTGAGCGAGATGGCGGTGGGCATCTTGCCCAACATAGGCGCCTCATATAAAACGGCAGGTGCCCTTCACCATCTTAAACTTGACATTGAAGGTCTTGAGCACAGAAGCAGAAGCAGGGCTGGAATGCAGAAGGAAGGCCTGTTATCACGCGCCCAAGATGCGACCCTATCCTAAAAAGGAACTCGAAGGTCCACTGAGGATAGAAGGCGCATCTTGAAGCACGCCTTTGCAAGGTGGATATCATTACATCAACATTACATAATAGATGGGGATACATACAAGAGCATACAATGCCACACGAATACAACATCATCTTACATAAGAGCACCATCCGACTACGGATGAAACACAAACGAAACTCAAACGACATCCACCCTGCTAGCCCGAGCTGCCGACTGGAACCTATCCCACGATCGAAGAAGAAGCGGAAGAAGAACTCAAAACAAGCAAACATCGCTCTGGCGTCATGATCATCGCATAACACCGTACCTCTGCAATTGTTGTAGTAATCTATGAAGCCACGAGGACTCAGCAATCCCATTACCATGGGTATCAAGACTAGCAAAGCTTAATGGGTAAGGAAGGGGTAAAGTGGTGAGAGTTGCGACAGCGACTAAGCATGATATGGTGGCTAACATGCGCCAAATGAGGCGAGAAGAGAAGCAAAGGAATGAGTCGTGAAGCTAGCAATGATCAAAGGTGATCACGAACTCCTACTTCGTCAAACATAACCCAAAACCGTGTTCACTTCCCGGACTCCGTCGAGAAGAGACCATCACGGCTACACACATGGTTGATGCGTTTTAATTGAGATCTGGTGTCAAGTTATCTACAACGGACATTAACAAATTCCCATCGCCACATAAGCTGCAGGCACTGCTCTGAAAGTTTATACCTACGAGGTGTCCCAACTTAGCCATGATAAGCTCTCGCGATCAACGAAGGATATTCCTTCTCCGGGAAGACCCATCAGTCTCGGAATCGGTTTAGACATTTCGAACAATGGTAAAACAAGACCAGCAAGACCCCAGATGTGCCGACAAATCCGATAGGAGCTGCACATATCTCGTTCTCGGAGCACCGGATGAGCAAAGGCGACCGGGTTGGCACATAGACCCAAGTTGCCCGAGCGCCGGACTGTCCTTCGGTTTGGACCAACATAGAGAAGCAACAGCGGGGGCTAAAATAAAAGATGACCCTCGGGTTGGCCGACCCAAAGGGAAAAGTGTAGGTGGTGGTGAGGCAAATGGTAAAACCAAGGTTGGGCCTTCTTTGGAGGAGTTTTATTCAAAGCGAAGCTGTAGGGGGGTCCCATAAATCACCCAACAGCGTAAGGAGCATAAAATCAGGGAACATAACACGGTATGGCGGAAACTAGGGTGGCAAGAAGTGGAACAAACACTCAGGGCATAAGGTAGAGCCTTCCACCCTTTACCAAGTATATAGATGCATTAATTAAATAAGAGATATTGTGATATCCCAACATAATCCTATCCACCATGAGCAATCTTCAACTTCACCTGCAACTAACAACGCTATAAGAAGGGCTGAGCAAAGCGGTAACATAGCAATCAATGGTTTGCTAGGAAGGGTGACAAAGTTAGAGAGGCGACATATGGCAATTTGGGAGGCTTGAAGAGCAAAAGATAGTGTAGCGCGGCAAGCGATAGAACGAAACAACTAGCATAGCAATGATAGTAGTGAGATCTAGAATTGCGGTCATCTTGCTCACGAAATCATAAGGAAGAAGAAACGAGTCCATGAAGAAGGCAGACGAGAAGCGATCGAGAGGAATCCTCACAATACATAACATTACAGGAACTAAAGCAACACGGAAACAAACAAACAACAACAGTAAACAACCATCACATAAGCATGGCATGATGCACAATCAAGTATGATGCATGTCGGTTTAAATAGGCATGGCAAGAAGTGTAGAAACAATACACTACAAATTAAAGTGGAGCTCAATATGCATATTGCAGACGAAACACCACATCAATTATTTAGTTGTCTCTCGTTTAGGAACACAACAATATTACTGCGTTGTTATAAACATGGCAAGAGGTGAAGCATAAAATGAAACTAACTATCTGAGCAAAGTTTAAGTGAGGCCGGAAACAACAAGCAATAATTCCGGAAAATCCCCATATGTCATTTAGCAATATAATGCAAACACAATTTTAACTATTTAAATGTTGTTAACATGATGCGGATGACATATGCAAGTCATAAACAATTTTATGAAAATGTTGACATGAAGCATGATTATGAGCATTTGTCAATGTGGCGGAACGAAAGGGGTGCCACGACAAGCGACAACGAAATGGTGTCACAGCAACATTTTCGATGATCCGACAACTCATTGAGATACCGGGTGCAAAAGAGAGGTATGCGGATGTGAAACATGCAAAAGATGGTGGGATAGATCCCGGTTCTAGGGTTCCCGCAGGTTAGTAACATGGCAAGCGAGGAGGGCGATGCAATGACAACTTGGAGCGCAGTGCAAACCACGGAGCATCTCATGCGCCGTAAACATTACGTTCTCGGAAGGGCATCTTGGTGGATACCGTCCGAGGCGTGCATTTTGGTGAAAGCGTGTTGGTGCAATGAAGAAGAAGAAGGCGTTCTCATGGCCCGGTAGTGGAAGTAGTGGTTCGACGGACGTCGTCGAAGTAGTCATTCAACTGCTTGATGAGAGGTACTTTCGCGATCTTGGCGGCCGATGGTTGTACATGGTCGTAGATGTTCATGTCTCACGTAGTCGTTTGGGTCTTGGGGTGATGGTAGTCGTTCACTTGATGGTGGTAGGCGAACTTGGCGGTCACCATCGTCTATGGTATGCGTCCTCTCGGCATGTGATGAAGAAGCGGAACGCGATGGTCGTGGTACTTGGCGTCGGTCACCCAACCTCGCGATGCACGTTCTGTGGTGAGTCTAGAGGTTCGTGACGAGGCATGGAGAAGAGTTGCGGGCAGGAGTGACTAGAGATGGCGGATCACGAGGCTCGAGGCGAAGGCGAGATAGAAGCTCGGGCTCCTCAAGCCATAGGAGGATGGCCGAAGCTTTAGAACAGGCGAGGAAGGCCAGAGGGAGGTGCCAGATGTGGCAGCAGGACTGACAGCAAGCTTAAGCGCTTGAGCCGAGCGCGGAGATTGGCGAGCAGGGGATGACAGGCTCCCAGCTAGCAAGGGGAGCGAGGCGCGAGGCGGCAACTAGCAGCGGCTCGAGTGGCAGCAGGCCAGAGCTCAGAGAGGTGGAGAAGTGGTGGTGGCAGGCGAGTGACATGGCGAGCAATAGCTGTGAGGCGATGGCGCAGCAGGGCGGAGGAGGAGGAGGCGGAGGGGCAGAGACGAGGCGTGGCTGCTGGTGATGGAAGGGGCGGCGGCAGTGGCGGGAGGCCGATGGGGCTCAAACCTGGTTCTCTTCTCGTGAGGCGGAGGCGGGTCTCGCTGTGAAGCAGCGTGGATCAGGGAGTGAGGGAGGTCGAGGGCTGCGCGTGGGTGGCGGGAGGGATCAAGGAGAGGAGCGAGGGTCAGGAGGTGGAATCGAGTCGGGCTAGGGTTAGAGGTGCAGCTGGGCCTTGGGCCAAAAGGCTGAGGGAAGTAGGCCGGTGGCTGATGGGCTCTCTCACTCTAAAAATAAATAAATAAAACAGCAGAGATAAGAAAAGAAAAGAAAAGAGAGGTTAGGGGTGGAGCTTGGCGGGAGAGGTATTTTTCTCGGGCTCATAAAAATATACTTGTTCGAGAAAATAGAAAGAAAACCATGAGTGAAAGATGTAAATTCGAACTCATTTGAATTTAATTCAAATGGGTTTGAACTAGGACTTGATAAAAGGAAGGTCAAAAATGTTGAGACTTTAGGAGGAGCCTCGATAAAAATGTAGAAAAGGCATGGGAATTTTGCAAGTGTGTTATGATCAATTCCAAATAATGAAATATTTATTATAGCTCCCTAATAATAGTAGGAGACTTTGAATATGTTTTAAGAGAAATCACCATGTGAATATCCTCGATTTAAATAGATCGGCGATCTATGCAATTTATTTATTTGAGTTGCGATGCAAAGATTAATGACATGATGGCATGATGACATGATGCAATGCAAAAAAGAACAAGCACAATTGAAACACGGGGTCACAAAATATGGAAGTCTTACGGATCGCGGTCTCGAGGTTACAACAGTCCACCACTACAAGAGGATCTCGTCCGAGATCTAGGATAGCACCAGAGAAAGCGGAAGAGAAGAGGTAAGACAAAGTTGCTTCTTTGACAAGCAGGTGAAACAAAGAACCTCGAGGTTGAAAACTTGAAAGAATAACACAATAGAGTTAAGCAAATTGAGAGCATCCTAGTAGAAAAGAGAAACAAGGAACACCATGTCAGCGTTGGAGGTTGCAAATCTGTGAATACGAGCACAATGAACAATAAGGAATTGAAACCACTCTTGTTGAAACGAGATAAGAATGAATAAGAATGATATAATTTTGGCAGCATTCCGATTGTAAATGGAAGGAATTGAACATGAACTTGAGAAGATGGGAAGATACTTGATGAAATCAACAACACACTGCCTCCGGAACTATTGAAAGAATGTCACAATGGGTAAGAAGGATTTGAGACCACTTTCGGGTTGAAAAGAGAGGCAAAACTTGATAAGATGAAAGAACTTGAATGAGAACACAACCTCGGTTAAATGAATAAGCAAGAAAATACATGATCTTGACAAAAGCAGATGATGGGTCAATGAGAGCAACATCACAATGCCTCAGGAAGAAAGAATAGAAGATAGACCGTTGGAATAGCGAGAATGGAGAAAAAATGCCAACTTCCCCAAATGAGCTTGAAGCACCCTTCCAAGAAGGTTATATGGAGTTGTTGGAAAACCAACAGCGAAAGAATAAGCTTGTAGTGGGCTTATGGAAACATCTCAACACTTGAGGTGAAATTCTACCACTAACGAAAAACAATTGCTTGTTTGAGATCAAAGAAGACGAAAACTTCTTTGCCAGAGAGGATGGGAGAAAACAGATCATTGATAAGCACCAAAAATAGCAACATTCCTTGGGAAGGCTTTAGGTAAAATATGACACAAGATAACTCCAACAAAGGGTTGATGGATTTAAAATACCTCATTCTTGACAACAATATGAATCATGAAACATGAAGGAAATTGTCAAGAGTGACATAACACCACCTCAAAGATAAGGTAGAAAGAATTGCACTTGAATGCAAGATGAAGAATACTTGAACTCCTCGGAAATAACATGTGTTGAGCACCATGTTTATTTTAGAGTGTAGCTTAGCGGAGTCATAACTTTGAGAGAAATCTTGAAGAACAAATGAAGAATAGAAAGGAATCCTTGACGAACTACCATGTAGAGCCTCCATGAAGAACTACGGTAATAAAAGGATGATAAAAGAAAGAAAGTTGAAATCACAAGGTGAAGCCTTGCGATGATTTAGATGGAGCTTGGCGGAATAATCTGAGAAAACTTGGAACTCCGGAAAAGAAAAGATGACATGTCGAGCCAGAAATGTGACAAGATGAACAACTCTGGAAAGAAGAAACTAGATCACTTGGATGAAACAATAATAAGAATTATGTTATTGTCGTATCCTTCACCAATTTAAATTGATGACAAACAGCGGTTTGCATACTACTTACTCTTCTTAAGGGATTGAAAAGAGATCAGCGCCAATTTGAAGAAGTTATTGATGGGACCACGGTTGGATTTGGAAACAACGAATGAATTGATATGATATGAAGGAAGTGAAATCTTGAGCGAACCCAGTAAATTGAAAATGAAAGTAGCAAAGAGCACAATTAAGCGGGAAGAATTGGAAAATGAATGAAGATACAGCGAATTTAGATACAAGAGAGAACAAAGAGATCCTGAGGTGACTAGAGTAAGCTTGAGCGATGCCGGTAAGATTTGGAAGCGATAGCTACAGCTGAGAATGAAGAATTATGACATGATGGCCTTTAGAGGAAAGAAATGAAACAACTCATGAAATACTCGGATGGGTTTAAGGAATTCCCTGATAGAAAACAATTATGAGGATGGCGTCAAACTTGAACTAAGCTTCTTTGGAAGAAGCAGGGTAAGGATTTAGAAGATTTCTTCTTGATCTTCAAATAGCGGCGAAAACACCACCAAAATTCTTGAGCTACTCCGGAGAATGTAAAGAGAAGAAAGTTTTTATCGGACCCGACTCAATGCCACATCGATCTAGCATGTAACACCTCATATCACTTTGCGGCCTCCGCATGCAGTATTCCCACAGATTCGCCTTACCTTTGCGGGACCGTTTAGCCTTTTGGCACAGCGTATATATGATAGTGTCAGCTAGCATCCATATGATAAGGCAGGGCTGACATGGCTAATCGTATTAAAAAGTGGCACAAACTTACGAGACGAGGCATCCATGACCCGACATCGAGCGTGTCGGTCATTGTTGAGTGAATTAATTTGTAACCTTTGGCTAGCAGGACTCCGGTGAACAAGACTGTAGCGAGGCTATGAGACTCCGTATTCATCGCGTGACATTTTCGAAGAACGGAACACGAGAGCGAAGAAGGACACATGCCGGCCAGCCTAAGTGTTCGGGCGGTAGGCAAGCTACCATGGCTCGATTGAAACACTAGAGACATTTCGGTAAGAGAGGCTACTAAAGATAAACAACTAGATAGTCGGATCCCACACATACCAGCATTTCCAATAACATACACACAATATGCCGATATGTGCAAATACAACATAGCATCACAACATGACTCTCACGACTCAAGTATTGATTCATTAGGCTCAGGAGGCGAGATATTACAAACATGGGTCTCTCGACCCAACATTGAGAAACATACAAGTCAAGCACAAGCGGAAGCTTAACATATAAAATACGAGACAACTATAAATGAAGCGGCGGAAGCTGACTAACTACTAGATCACCGGGGCTCAAGATCGTAGCTGAGGTATTAAAGCTAAGCATCGAAGTCCACGATGGAACTACTAGTGAGGCCGAAGTCTCTCTGCAAAAAACATAAAATAGGAAGCGTGAGTACAAATGTACTTGACAAAGACTTACATGGAACTAACTACATATGCATCATTATCAATAAAGGGATGGTGGGGTTTAGCTGCGGCAAGCCAGCTTTGACTCAGTGGCTATCCTAAATTACAGCGCATGTAATAACTCTTGAGGTGGCGCTGCGAGTCCACATATTCACCATATCAATACACCACTATGGATCCGCTCCCGTCTCCCTGAGAGCGCCATCCATAGCACTCACGCATATCTTGCATATTTAAAGTATCCACTTTCACTTGTCTATGAACTGTACAAAGGGTCCAAGTTTCCATATCCAAGGAATCCGGCTATTGAATAGATAATGATAACCTACTGGGGTGTGCTTCTTCACACGCTCTGCTTCACTTATAGCCACAACCACGTCATGTACCTCGGCAACCTTCAAGCGGAAGCCGAGGCGAGAGTCGTACAGCCCTACCTAAACACTCAAGTCTCTCGTCGAGTTTATCACCTATTAGGGTTCCATCCGCTTAAAGAGATCCGGCAGGGGTGTCGCTCTGCAGCCCCAAGCGATATGTGGCAGGGTTCCCAAGCCCACCTCGACAGGTGGATCTAAGCTTGGTACACGTGCCACGGTGCTAATCATCCCAAGCCCACCTGTGCAAATTGCCACTTGGTAGACTACTAGCACTACCTACAAACACGAAACTAGATTGCAACTCACAGGGACGAGAGAACAAGGGTGATTAAGAAGCCGAGAGGGTCGGATTCTGGACCAATGTGTGGTAATGCTTGGTCTTGGATCACAAACACGAACTTCGAGTTCGAGGGCCGGCTGCAATGAGACAACCCACCATGTACTCCTACATGGCCTCTCACACTACCTTCACCAAATTGTGTTCACACATTTAGCTCTCAACGATGGGACATGTCACACACCTCAGATTCATTCCCGATGAATCGGACCTGACCCAACTCTAAGCAATAGCAGGCATGACAAACAAGCATGAATGAGTAGGCACATGAGGGCTCAAACAACTCCTACTCATGCTAGTGGGTTTCATCTATTTGTGTGGAATAACAAGGTCATGCGAGAGGATAAAGGGTTCAACTACATGAGCAAGTATGAGATATATAGATTTGTTGTCCTAATGCATAAAAGAGGCGAGGAGGCGAGAGAGTGGGATTGTGTCGGAATGAACAAGGGGTTTTGCTTGGTGGCACTTCCGAAGATAATATAGCTCTTCATCGATTATCAGCGATCTCATCGATCGAAACCACGTCTATCGAGAGGGACAATTGCAAGCAAACAAAGGAGCACAATCAATGCAATGCAACAAATATGATGCATGATAATGTCATGGCAATATGCTGTTGATTGAGCTAATGCAACTAACAACCATATTAAATGAAGTTGGTTTGAATCCGAGATTCAAATTCAAACTCCATAAGTGGATATTTAAATGCCATTATATGATTTGTGCTAAACAGCAGCTATAAGTTGTTCTAACATGCATGAAAATGGTACAGATGGATAGATTGGATTTTTCTGATAATTTTTCATATATAAATTATTTCAATCGAGCTACGGTTGAATTTCTATGAATTTTGAAGTTTAAATCATTTTTACGGAATTCTGAATAAAATAAATCGGAAAAAGATTCTTGCGTCGACGCCAGCGTGAGTTGAGGTCGACAGGTCAGCGGGTGGCCCGGGTCAAACTGACCACTTGGGCCCCAATGTAGTCGATGGTTAACTAAAAAAGCTAAATTTAGTTAGCGTTAAACTATTACTAATTCAGTTTAATTAGTAGCACGAGGGCCCACCGTCGAGACGAGGGGTCAGCACAGAGCCCATAAGTCAATGGTCAAGAGTCGAGGCCAGAATTGACTCGCGTAATTTAGCTTGCTTGGCTGACGACGAGCGAAGCTTGGCGGAAAAGTAGTTTTAATAGTTAAGCCGCCCAAATGAGACCTTGAGGCATTGAAGTGGAAATTTGAGGAGGGCGGTAGACTCTTGGCAGATCGATTAGGGTTAGGGTGGCGGAGTTGGCGCCGTGACGACCCTAAGCGGTCACCGGAGTTGGTGGAGGTCGACTCACGGCGCTAGAGACACCGGCGAGAGTCGCGTGGAGTGGGGTTATGGGCTCCTGCGAATGCGCGAGGAGGACGGTGGTGTGCTGTCGAATAGCGTGGGCGTGTACAGCATGACGTCTTGATGGCGCAGTGAGTGCGCCCGGCTTCGATGTTATTCTGTAGTGCTCGAAAAGCAGGAAGGGGAGGAGAAGAAGGCTCACTGTGAGGTGTGGAGTTGGTCTCAGCAGGCTGAGGCGGAGCCGGCAAATCGGCATGGCGGTCCTCGGTGGCGAGAAGGGAGCTTGTCAGGCCAGCGCTCGGGGCTCTTCAATCGCGTGAGGCAGCGAGGATGAGGAGAACCCGGCGGAGCTCGAGGGCGTGTAGGGAAGCCCGGGATAGGCTGGTGCGGCTCTTGGCGGTGGCAAACAGCTGACGATGGTGATTGACGTTCAGCGGAGAGAGGAAAGGAAGGAGAACACAGAGGAAGAATGAGAGGGAGCCAGGAAATTAGGTGGCCTTAGGAAAATGCAGGCGTCGCGGTGTAGGGAGGCAGGCGGGCGAGGCTGGTGGCAAGCGCTCTGCCAGCCAACTGTGCGTGTCGACCCTGCCTTTGGCATGAGAAGAACGAAAAGCGTGGTGGTGAAGTAAGGGTCGATTACATTCGTCTTGGCCGCGGTAAATAAATTTGCTGAGAATGAGAGATTCTGGAGTAAGTTCCTCCTAAACCACATTTTACATTTTATTAATGTTTTCTATATTTTGCAGGTTTGTTTTTGAATTTGGTTTTGAAACCAATCCAATTTATTTGCCTTGAGTATTTTTAGGAGCTAAAAAGAATTAAAACAATGCTACAAAATATTTCAGAATTATTGGACCTATATTTATTTGATAGTAGATATAAATCGAATTCAAATAATTATTGATTTAATTCAAATGCCCAAAATAATTCCTTCAAAATGTTCCTAAATTTTGGTTTGATATATAGCTCTTGCCAAAATTCTCAAACATTGCAAAAAGGACATCTTGGAACAAGAATGAGATTTCTAGGGTTCTTTGCCCTACTTTTAATTAAGTTTTGAGGCTTTTCAAAATTCCTCAATTCAAGTTTAAATCTAGACATGATGCATGGGTGGCAAAGCCACTATTTACAAACATTATTCTAGAATGTGACAACTCACCCCACTAAACAAGAATCTCGTCTCGAGATTGAGGTGTAGGTAAGTAAGCGAAGGGGAGCATAAGCGAACACAATCTTTACGATCCGGGTGCACTTCAAATGAGCGTTGATTCGATCACCATCTTTGTCTCGAGGTCTTGCTGCAGGAGACTACAATCAACATGAAACAGCGAGAGGAAAAAGCTCTAGAGGATCGATCTTCCCGAGATCAAACAACTTAGGATCGAGCTCACGGGGTGAGTCATAAAAACATCTCTCAAGCTGAGATACAAAGCATGCGTCTAGAGGAATGAAGTGGAACAAATGGCGAGGGTTCACCTAGGTAGACAACGATTCCACACTAAGAGGTGGTGAGCAGTTGTCAGCGTGGCGAGTTTGAGTTGCCATGATACCATAATGAGACATCTTGGAGGAGGGTGAGTCGTGGGAATTATGCCTTGGTGGCAAAAAATTACATTTGATTTAAAGATCATTGAAACTCTTTATACCAGCCAAAGGCAAATCTGTCGATCATTTGAGGAGTCGAAAGAAAGAGGCGTTCTCGGGCGAATGGATGATGTGGACTACCTTGTAAAAGACAACACAAGGAATGATTTTGATAGCTGGGGAGAAGCTCGACGGTGAAGTGAATCCTTGTTGGATTGGTTATAGCATAGCAGAAGCGAGAGGAATCCAGTTAGTGCGGCGATGAAGCCTAGATCTTGGCGTGCTCTCAAGAACAGAGCATTTCCATATTCATCAAGGTTTTACCAACATCCGTGTCAAAAGTGCGACAACACAACATACTACCATCATGAATAGCGATGGACAATGCGGATGCAAGGAAGATAATACTTTCTCCAGATTTCACCTTAGTGAAACCAAGGGGACAAAATCTGGATGATTGACCGAGACACTTAGCACTCGCTTCTAATGTTCTCCTTGATGTACTAAGTATCATTCATTGAGATGGTGCGGCATCTAAATCATCAAGTAAAGGTCGGACTTGGAAACACAAAATCATAAAACTGTGAGGAGTAAATCCTCGAAGTCCTAATGGAGAGGTGACCAACTTCTTCCATCAAGACATTACAATAACAGGTCTTAGGTGGGTGTGTTGGCCCGACATCCATTTGCAGATTCTGAGAGAGAACGATAATATAATTCTTGAAACATTCCAACCATCATATATCTGCAGATTCAGATCTGGTTAGGGTCAGGACATTCGGACTCATCAAGTCTAGAAAGATGAAAGTTTGCAACACAAATCAACGAGATGACGTTGTGAGATTCTCTGGAAATGGACTATGGTAGTAAGCTCCAAAACATGAGCTGGTTTTGCTACAAACATGTGAACACCTTTATCCCGACAGACAAGCATGACCAAATGGTAGTCTTATAATAAAACACTACGAGTTTCCGGAGGGAACCATCAACGAGGATATCGAAGTCCTTGCATAGGGTATACTCATAAGAAGGCTTCTTCCTTGAACAAATCAATCGGTGGCTTGGTGTGCTAGGAATACATATAGAATGAAGGGCAAGTCTTGAACCATAGAATATACGCTTGTATGCATGGTGATTTGGGATGATTCAAAGGAAGCAACATTGACTTTCTCGAATCCACACGTGACTTGCATCAAATGCACATGAACTAGAGAGTCACTACATCCGAACATATGCTTCATGAGCTAACATGAACAAATGCTTTAAAAAGTTTCCAACACTAGCTTAATGTTCAACATGACTCATGGGGGAACAAAATTGTAACGATGGGCTCAACAACAACTCATCAAGATTCCCATGAAGATGGGATTCCATAATTATGTGAACAAGTGATAGCATTGAGGACCTAAAAGATATAATGGTGTATGCTCGGGAAAATCCACGAGTAAGACAACATTACGAACATTATTAGTTCTGATTTGATTTGAGAATAGCCCACACTCAAATCAAAGTTTTACACAGACAACTGAGCTCAACCAGTGGCCTCGAGGATCAATTGTGAATATCATCTTTCTTCAACACGCACACAAAGATATCCCTTAACATGAGCTAAGTCGGACAAGCTTTTATCTTATCTCCAAGTTGTTGTTTAGCAACCAACTAGCTCGGGTATACAACAAATTCTTGGAGAAGGGGTGGTTTATCTGAAACCAACTTGATCACGAACTCAACATAGCGGTCGGTGACAACTGGTGATACCTCCGAGAAGATATTCGAGAATCACGAACCACCGATATGTTACTAAGCTCAAAGAACAATCTTGCTTTTCGGGGCAAGGCGATATGATCAATAGAGCAAGGGTTTAACAAAATCTAACTCATTGATCAAGGTCGCAACGAAATAAGGACTAGGTGCACGATCAATCTTAGGATGATGATTTAACAACCAACACGCTAAGAATGATATAGTCCATTAACTACAAACAGCGGAGTTGCTAGGAGTATGATTTCACATCATGACTCACTTGTCGGCATTCGGTTACAATAACACGAGAACAGGAATGAACAATGATGGCAAGAAGTATTCTTGCATCAAGAATTCATAAAAGGTAGTGCAATTCTCATGACGGTTTGGACATAAAGATGGTAACACTCCAAGGTAGAACAGAACAAAAGCTGGATTAGCATTTTGATCTCTGATACAATTACTTTGACCCAATCCTAGATATGGATGAGATCTGGAGTTTGTTTCTCCTAGTCACTCGAATAGAATGGCTTGACGGACCACAAGAATAATAGGCACCAATGAGCGAATGCACACTCTTGACTATCAATTGATAGGCTAAGGTGGAATACAACTAAAGGGACAACTCAAAAGAACATTTTACGAGTTGTGGGCATATATAGATTAGTATGTCGAACTAAGTTCAACAAATTGCTTCGGATAATCCATGCGGAAAGGTAGAAGCTGGCGAGTCACAATATAAAATGGAGAACTCGTCAAGAGCACTCTGGTTGTGATCTTTTGGTTCAGCGAAACTACACCATAAACAGCTCATGGTACTTGGAAGAAGGTAACACCACGAACCTCGAGGACTATGCAAAGTTACTAATAACCTAAAGGCAATGAAACACTATCAACATGAATTGAGTAGGGTGAATATGGGTTCAAAACCGGAATGGAATACCTACTAACTAATAACATCACGGATGCTTTAGAGAATGATGGCGAATCATCACCGCGGGGAACACAAATCATGGCTAGATTACTAGATGATCCCCTAAGACACCTGGGTCATAATAATAATTCAACATATATGAGGCAATAGAATACCTCAACTCAAGTAATTAGTTGATTAACGACCCAAAGGAACATCAGACGGAGGAAAGAACAAATGCTTAGGACTATTTAGAAACACAGGATGACTCGGGACAGCATACGGCTGTAAATGCTCAAAAGTTTGGGGACATACTACAAAAATGGTGGCATAGCCACCGAAACCTATATCAAGGTTACGAGACCAGCTATGAACATCTGAAGTAGTAAAACTGAGCTGAGATTTGAAACTAACAATTCTATAAGTCTATGGATTAGTAACACGTCATCTGATAGATAGATGAGAAGGCCTAGTTCTTAATCATAGAAGAGAAGAGGTTGACTCAGGATCGAGAAGGCCATGAGGTATAAGGAGTAAAAAAGAGCCTTCGTTCCATCCCACAATCAATTCCCCATACATATAACTAAAGCATTTCTAGACTCAACTTCGACCAGTTTGGCTTGGTAATCCTACAGCAGTCAAGCTCTGATACCAAAGCTGTCGGGACCCCGACTCAATGCCACATCGATCTAGCATGTAACACCTCATATCACTTTCTGCGGCCTCACATGGTATTCCCGGTGTCGCTTACCTTTGCCGGACCGTTTAAGCCTTTTGGCACCGTATATGATAGTGTCGCTAGCATCCATATGATAAGGAGCCGGGCTGACATGGCTAGTCGTAAACCCAAAGTGGCACAAACTTGAGACGAGGCATCCATGACCCGACGCCGAGCGATGTCGGTCATTGATGGTCGGTACAGCCTGGGCTAGCGAGACTCGGTGAAGGCGGGCTGGCAGACTAACGAGGACTCATTATTCATCGGACATTTCCCGAAGGACGAACCACGAGAGCGAAGAGAAGGACACATGCCGGCCAGCCTAAGTGTTCGGAGGCATTAGGCTACCATGGCTCGATGAAACACTAGGAGACATTTCCCGATAAGGCTACTAAAGATAAACAACTAGATAGTGGATCCCACATACCAAGCATTTCAATAACATACACACAATATGCTCGATATGTGCAAATACAACATAGCATCACAACATGACTCTCTGACTCAAGTATTGATTCATTAGGCTCAGGAGGCGAGATATTACAAACATGGGTCTCTCGACCCAACATTGAGAAACATACAAGTCAAGCACAGCGGAAGCTTAACATGTAAGTACAGACAACTATAAATGAAAAGCGGAGGCGACTAACTACTAGATCCTCGAGGGCTCAAGATCGTAGCTGAGGTAACAAGCTAAGCGTCAGAAGTCACGTGGAACTACTAGTGAGACTGAAGTCTCTGCTGCAAAAACATAAAATAGGCAAACGTGAGTACAAATGTACCCAGCAAGACTTACATAGAACTAACTACATATGCATCATTATCAATAAAGGGATGGTGGGGTTTAAGCGCAGCAAGCCACTTTGACTGGTGGCTATCCTAAATTACATTGCAAGTAATAACTCTTGAGGTGGCTGCGAGTCCACATATTCAATACACCACTATGGATCCTCCTGTCTCTCGACATCCATAGCACTCACGCTTATCTTGCGTATTTTAAAGTATCCACTTTCCTTGTCTATGAACTGTACAAGGGGTCCAAGTTTCCATATCGAGGAATCCGCTATTCGAATAGATGTGATAACCATGCGGTGTACTTCTTCACACGCGCTCTATACTTATAATACATGCCGTCATGTACCTCGGCAACCTTCAAGAGCCGAGGCAGGAGTAACCCCACGACCTACCTAAACACTCAAGTCTCTCGTCGAGGTTTATATCGCCTATTTGGGTTCCATCCATGAGGAATCCGGCGGGGGTGTCGCTCACGGCCCCCAATGTGAGCAGGTTCCCAAGCCCACCTCGGCGGGTGGATCTATGCTTGGTACCGTGCCATGGTGCCTAGTCATCCCAAGCCCACACCATGGGTGCCACTTGATGACTACTAGCACTACAAACACAGAAACTAGTTGCAACTCACGGACAGAGAACAAGGGTGAATTAAGCCAAGGAGGGGTCGAGATTCACGGACAATGTGTAAATGTGGTCTTGGATCACAAACACGAACTCAGTTCACGAGGCCAGCTGCAATGAGACAACCCACCATGTACCTCACCCTTCACCTTCACCAAATCGTGTTCACACATTTAGCTCTCAACGATGGGACATGTCCACACACCTCCGATTCATTCCCGATGAATCAGACGACACAACTCTAAGCAATAGCAGGCATGACAAACAAGCATGAATGAGTAGACATCAGGGCTCAAACAACTCCTACTCATGCTAGTGGGTTTCATCTATTCTTTGTGGAATGACAGTTCATCACGAGATAAAGGGTTCAACTACCGCAGACAAATAACAGATATGTCGTTGTTGTCCTAATGCGATAAAGAGAGCAGGAAGCGAGGAGTGGGATTGTGTCGGAATGAACAAGGGGTTTTGCTTGCACAGCACTTAGAAGATAATATAGCTCCGTTGGCATTGGCGGAGGCTGTCGGGGAATAGTCCTTCCCTCTTGGACCTTGGCCTCCACAGGGGAAGCCTTCCTCTTCCTCTCCTTCCTGGGAGAGAGTCTCCTCTCCTCCTCGTCTTGAGAGTCGCCTCGAGCCATCGGACGATGGTCGATATCACTGGCGCCGAGAACTTCTTGGGGTCCGTGGCCTCCTTTTAGCCTTCTTCTCGGCACCACATAAAGTTCAGGGACAGCAGACCCGTCAAGCGGGCGTCCGGAGTCTTGAGGAAGGGAGCGGACAGTCTACTGTGGGCGTCTCTGCCAGATCTGTCAAAGGCATTGGGAGTTTTAGATCCACATAGAGTCAAACTATGAAAAGCTGTGTCCCGAGATGTGAAGCTTACCTCACGGTAGGCGTGGTGCTGAATCCGCGATCTTCATTCATGAGGGGAAGCTTCTCCGTAGCCAGACAGCACCCTCGGGCGGCTTACCATTGTGTCGAAGAGCCGCTCGAGTCCGGTCTGTCTGCGGATCGAACTCCCAGGTTGAAGGCCGTTGTTGGCAGGGAGAATCCGGCGGATGAGCATGACACGGATCACATTGACAAGCCTAAACTTCTTGTTCACGAGTGCGAAGGCGGGGTTGAGTCTGTCGGCTCCTCGAACTGCCCCATAGCAAGCCTTCTCTTTCCGGGAGGTGAGCTGCATAGGGATACCAGATCTAAACTGGGGGCCATGGCAAGATCGCGGCTCGGTGATGTAGAACCACCCGGTGCCACCCTTGATGGACTCCACGGCCCTTGAGCCGGATGGCGTTGGGCATCTTGCCCAACATGGCGCCTCCGCACTCCGGCAGGTGCCCTTCACCATCTTGACTTGACATTGAAGGTCTTGAGCCACAAGCAGAAGTGGGGCTGGATCTGAAGGAAGGCCTGTTATCACGCGCCCAAGATCGACCCTATCCTAAAAAGGAACTGAAGGTCCACCAAGGATAGAAGGCGCATCTTGAAAGGCCTTTGCAAGGTGGATATCATTACATCAACATTACATAATTGATGGGGATACATACAAGGGCATACAATGCCACACGAATACAACATCATCTTACATAAGAGCACCATCCGACTACGGATGAAACACAAGCGAAACTCAAACGACATCCACCACTAGCCAGGCTGCCGACTGGAACCTATCCCACGATCGAAGAAGAAGCGAAGAAGAACTCAAAACAAGCAACCATCGCTCTCGCGTCATGATCATCGCATAACACCGTACCTCTGTTGTTGTTGTAGTAATCTATGAACCCACGAGGACTCAACAATCCCGTACCATGGGTATCAAGACTATGAAAGCTTAATGGGTAAGGAAAGGTTAAAGTGGTAGAGTTGCAGCAGCGACTAAGCATGATATGGTGACTAACACACGCCAAATGAGGCGAGAAGAGAAGCAAAGGAATGGTGGTGAAGCTAGCAATGATCAAGGTGATCTGAACTCCTACTTCGTCAAGCATAACCCAAAACCGTGTTCACTTCCCGGACTCCGTCGAGAAGAGACCATCACGGCTACACACATAGTTGATGCGTTTTAATTTGGATCTGGTGTCAAGTTATCTACAACGGACATTAACAAATTCCCATCGGCACATAAGCTGCAGGCACGGCTCTGAAGTTTATACCTGCGAAGTGTCCCAACAACCCATGATAAGCTCTCGCGATCAACGAAGGATATTCCTTCTCCGGGAAGACCGATCAGTCTGGAATCCTGTTCGAACAATTTAAAACAAGACCAAGGCGTCAGGTTGGCATAGACCACAGTTGCCGAGTAGCGGTTTATATTTCAGTTTGGACCAGCACTTAGAAGCACTGGCCGGAGGCTAAAATAAAAGATGACCCTCGGGTTGGCCGACCAAGGGAAAGGTGTAGGTGGTGGTGAGGCAAATGGTAAAACCAAGATTGGGCCTTCTTTGGAGGAGTTTTATTCAAGCGAACTGTCAAGGGGTCCATAAATCACCCAACAGCGTAAGGAATGCAAAATCGGGAACATAACACGGTATGGCGGAAACTAGGGTGGTAGAGTGGACAAACACCGGCATAAGGCCGACCTTCCACCCTTTACCAAGTATATAGATGCATTAATTAAATAAGAATATTGTGATATCCCAACATAATCCTATCCACCATGGGGCAATCTTCAACTTCACCTGCAACTACCAGCGCTATAAGAGGGGCTGAGCAAAGCGGTAACATAGCCAATCAGCGGTTTGCTAGGAAGGGTGACAAAGTTAAGTGACATGGCAATTTGGGAGGCTTGAAGAGCAAAAGATAGGTAAGCATGACAAGCGATGAAACGAAGCAACTAGCATAGCAATGATAGTAGTGAGATCTAGGGTGCGGTCATCTTGCACGAAATCCCATAAGGAAGAAGAACGAGTCCATGAAGAAGGCAGACCAGGGCGATCGAAGGAATCCTCACAATCATAACATTCAGAACTAAGAAGCAACACGGACAAACAAACATAGTAAACAACCATCACATAAGCATGGCATGATGCACAATCAAGTATGATGCATGTCGGTTTAAATAGGCATGGCAAAGTAAGAAACAACACTACAAATTAAGTGGGCTCAATATGCATATTAATGAAACACCATCATATTTAGTTGTCTCTCGTTTAGGAACACAACAATATTAACTGTTGTTATAAACATGGCAAGAGGTGAAGCATAAATAAACTAACTATCTAGGCAAGAGTTTAAGTGAGGCGGAAACAACAAGCGATAATTCGGAAAATCCCCATATGTCATTTAGCAATATAATGCAAACACAATTTTAACTATTTAAATGTTGTTAACATGATCACGGATGACATATGCAAGTCTTAAACAATTTTATGAAAATGTTGACATGAAGATGATTATGAGCATTTGTCAATGTGGCGGAGCGAAAGGGTGCCACGACAGCGACAACGAAATGGTGTCACAGCAACATTTCGATGATCAGACAACTCATTGAGATACCGGTGCAAAGAAAATTAATGCGGATGTGCGAAACATGCAAAGATGGTGGGATGATCCGGTTGCGGGTTCCGCGGAGTTGGCAACATGGCAAGGAGGAGGCGTGCAATGACAACTTGGGCGCAGTGCAAACGAGCATCTCATGCGCCGTAAACATTACGTTCTCGGAAGGGCATCTTGGTGGATACCGTCAAGGCGTGCATTTTGGGAAGCGTGTTCGGTGCAATGAAGAGGAAGAAGGCGTTCTCGGCGGTAGTGGAAGTAGTGGTTCACCAGACGTCGTCGAAGTAGTCATTCAACTGCAACAGGGAGTACTCGCGATCTTAGCGGCGGATAGTTGTACATGATTCGTAGATGTTCATGTCTACGTAGTCGTTTGGGTCTTGGGGTGATGGTAGTCGTTCCTTGATGGTGGTAGGCGAACTTGGCGGTCCTCGTCGTCATATGGTGCGTCCTCGGCCTTGGCGGAAGAAGCGGCAGCGATGGTAAGTGGTACTTGGCGTCGATTACCAACCTCGCGATGCTGCCGTTCTGTGGTGGTCTTAGAGTTAATGAGAGGCATGGAGAAGGTTGCGGCAGGAGTGACTAGAGATGGCGGATCACGGGGCTCGAGGCGAAGGCAGATAGAAGCTCGGGCTCCTCAAGCCATAGGATGGTGGCCGAAACTTTAGAAGAGGCGAGGGAGGCCAGCGGGAGTCTTGGATGGCCAGCGGGACTGGCAGCAAGCTTAAGCCTTGAGCCGGGCCGGAGATTGGCGAGCAGGGGATGACAGGCTCTAGCTAGCAAGGGGAGCGAGGCGAGGCGGCAGCTAGCAGCGCTCGAGTGGCAGCGAGCCGGAGCTCGAGAGGTGGAGAAGTGGTGGCCTGAGCGAGTGACATGGCGAGCAATAGCGAGACGATGGCGCAGAGGCGGAGGAGGAGGAGGCGGAGGGGCGGAGACGAGGCGTGGCTGCTGGTGATGGAAGGGGCGGCGGCAGTGGCGGGAGGCCGATGGGGCTCAAACCTGGTTCTCTTCTCGTGAGGCGGAGGCGGGTCTCGCTGTGAAGCAGCGTGGATCAGGGAGTGAGGGAGGTCGAGGGCTGCGCGTGGGTGGCGGGAGGGATCAAGGAGAGGAGCGAGGGTCAGGAGGTGGAATCGAGTCGGGCTAGGGTTAGAGGTGCAGCTGGGCCTTGGGCCAAAAGGCTGAGGGAAGTAGGCCGGTGGCTGATGGGCTCTCTCACTCTAAAAATAAATAAATAAAACAGCAGAGATAAGAAAAGAAAAGAAAAGAGAGGTTAGGGGTGGAGCTTGGCGGGAGAGGTATTTTTCTCGGGCTCATAAAAATATACTTGTTCGAGAAAATAGAAAGAAAACCATGAGTGAAAGATGTAAATTCGAACTCATTTGAATTTAATTCAAATGGGTTTGAACTAGGACTTGATAAAAGGAAGGTCAAAAATGTTGAGACTTTAGGAGGAGCCTCGATAAAAATGTAGAAAAGGCATGGGAATTTTGCAAGTGTGTTATGATCAATTCCAAATAATGAAATATTTATTATAGCTCCCTAATAATAGTAGGAGACTTTGAATATGTTTTAAGAGAAATCACCATGTGAATATCCTCGATTTAAATAGATCGGCGATCTATGCAATTTATTTATTTGAGTTGCGATGCAAAGATTAATGACATGATGGCATGATGACATGATGCAATGCAAAAAAGAACAAGCACAATTGAAACACGGGGTCACAAAATATGGAAGTCTTACGGATCGCGGTCTCGAGGTTACAACAGTCCACCACTACAAGAGGATCTCGTCCGAGATCTAGGATAGCACCAGAGAAAGCGGAAGAGAAGAGGTAAGACAAAGTTGCTTCTTTGACAAGCAGGTGAAACAAAGAACCTCGAGGTTGAAAACTTGAAAGAATAACACAATAGAGTTAAGCAAATTGAGAGCATCCTAGTAGAAAAGAGAAACAAGGAACACCATGTCAGCGTTGGAGGTTGCAAATCTGTGAATACGAGCACAATGAACAATAAGGAATTGAAACCACTCTTGTTGAAACGAGATAAGAATGAATAAGAATGATATAATTTTGGCAGCATTCCGATTGTAAATGGAAGGAATTGAACATGAACTTGAGAAGATGGGAAGATACTTGATGAAATCAACAACACCACTTTCTCCGGAACTATTGAAAGAATGTCACAATGGGTAAGAAGGATTTGAGACCACTTTCGGGTTGAAAAGAGAGGCAAAACTTGATAAGATGAAAGAACTTGAATGAGAACACAACCTCGGTTAAATGAATAAGCAAGAAAATACATGATCTTGACAAAAGCAGATGATGGGTCAATGAGAGCAACATCACAATGCCTCAGGAAGAAAGAATAGAAGATAGACCGTTGGAATAGCGAGAATGGAGAAAAAATGCCAACTTCCCCAAATGAGCTTGAAGCACCCTTCCAAGAAGGTTATATGGAGTTGTTGGAAAACCAACAGCGAAAGAATAAGCTTGTAGTGGGCTTATGGAAACATCTCAACACTTGAGGTGAAATTCTACCACTAACGAAAAACAATTGCTTGTTTGAGATCAAAGAAGACGAAAACTTCTTTGCCAGAGAGGATGGGAGAAAACAGATCATTGATAAGCACCAAAAATAGCAACATTCCTTGGGAAGGCTTTAGGTAAAATATGACACAAGATAACTCCAACAAAGGGTTGATGGATTTAAAATACCTCATTCTTGACAACAATATGAATCATGAAACATGAAGGAAATTGTCAAGAGTGACATAACACCACCTCAAAGATAAGGTAGAAAGAATTGCACTTGAATGCAAGATGAAGAATACTTGAACTCCTCGGAAATAACATGTGTTGAGCACCATGTTTATTTTAGAGTGTAGCTTAGCGGAGTCATAACTTTGAGAGAAATCTTGAAGAACAAATGAAGAATAGAAAGGAATCCTTGACGAACTACCATGTAGAGCCTCCATGAAGAACTACGGTAATAAAAGGATGATAAAAGAAAGAAAGTTGAAATCACAAGGTGAAGCCTTGCGATGATTTAGATGGAGCTTGGCGGAATAATCTGAGAAAACTTGGAACTCCGGAAAAGAAAAGATGACATGTCGAGCCAGAAATGTGACAAGATGAACAACTCTGGAAAGAAGAAACTAGATCACTTGGATGAAACAATAATAAGAATTATGTTATTGTCGTATCCTTCACCAATTTAAATTGATGACAAACAGCGGTTTGCATACTACTTACTCTTCTTAAGGGATTGAAAAGAGATCAGCGCCAATTTGAAGAAGTTATTGATGGGACCACGGTTGGATTTGGAAACAACGAATGAATTGATATGATATGAAGGAAGTGAAATCTTGAGCGAACCCAGTAAATTGAAAATGAAAGTAGCAAAGAGCACAATTAAGCGGGAAGAATTGGAAAATGAATGAAGATACAGCGAATTTAGATACAAGAGAGAACAAAGAGATCCTGAGGCGACTAGAGTAAACTTGAGCGATGCCGGTAAGATTTGGAAGCGATAGCTACAGCTGAGAATGAAGAATTATGACATGATGGCCTTTAGAGGAAAGAAATGAAACAACTCATGAAATACTCGGATGGGTTTAAGAAATTCCCTGATCGAAAACAATTATGAGATGGCGTCGAACTTGAACTCGCTTCTTTGGAAGAGCAGGGTAAGGATTTAGAACTCTTCTTGATCTTCAAATGACGAGAAACACCACCAAAATTCTGAGCTACTCGGGAGAATGTAAAAAGGAAAGTTTTTGTCGGACCCGACTCAATGCCACATCGATCTAGCATGTAACACCTCATATCTTTTGCGGCCTCCGCATACGGTATTCCCACAGGTGCCTTACCTTTGCGGGACCGTTTAGCCTTTTGGCACCGCGTATATGATAGTGTCGCTAGCATCCATATGATAAGGAGCCGAGTGGTCGTAAACCCAAAAATGGCACAAACTTCGAGGCGAGGCATCCATGACCCGACATCGAGCGTGTCGGTCATTGTTGAGTGAATTAAGTTGTAACCTTGGGCTATGAGGACTCGGTGAACGGTACTGGCGAGCTAAGGGACTCGGTATTCATCGCGTGACATTTTCGAAGAACGGAACACGAAGCGAAGAAGGACACATGCCGGCCAGCCTAAGTGTTCGGGCGATAGGCAAGCTACCATGGCTCGGTGAAACACTAGAGACATTTCAGTAAGAGAGGCTACTAAAGATAAACAACTAGATAGTCGGATCCCACACATGCAAGCATTTCAATAACATACACACAATATGCCGATATGTGCAAATACAACATGGCATCACAACATGACTCTCTGACTCAAGTATTGATTCATTAGGCTCAGGAGGCGAGATATTACAAACATGGGTCTCTCGACCCAACATTGAGAAACATACAAGTCAAGCACAAGCGGAAGCTTAACATGTACGATACGAGACAACTATAAATGAAAAAGCGGAAGCGACTAACTACTAGATCCTAGGGGCACAAGATCGTAAATGGTAACAAGCTAAGCGTCGAAGTCCACGTGGAACTACTAGTGAGGCTGAAGTCTCTGCAAAAAACATAAAATAGGCAGCGTGAGTACAAATGTACTTGACAAGACTTACATGGAACTAACTACATATGCATCATTATCAATAAAGGGATGGTGGGGTTTAACTGCAGCAAGCCAGCTTTGACTCATTGGCTATCCTAAATTACAGCTATAAGTAACTCTTGAGGTGGCGCTGCGAGTCACATATTCACCATATCAATACACCACTATGGATCCGCTCCCGTCTCCCTGAAACGCCATCCATAGCACTCACGCTTATCTTGCGTATTTTAAGTATCCACTTTCACTTGTCTATGAACTGTACAAAGGGTCCAAGTTTCCATATCAAGGAATCCGGCTATTGAATAGATAATGATAACCTGCGGGGTACTTCCCTGCGCTCTCGCCACTTTAGCCACAACCACGTCATGTACCTCGGCAACCTTCAAGCGGAAGCCGAGCGAGGGTCGTACAGCCTACCTAAACACTCAAGTCTCTCGTCGATTTATCACCTATTAGGGTTCCATCCATAAAGAATCCGGCGGGGGTGTAGCTCCGCAGCCCCAAGCGATGTGGCAGGGTTCCCAAGCCCACCTCGACGGGTGGATCTACGCAGGTACACGTGCCACAGTGCTAATCATCCCAAGCCCACCTGTGCAGGGTGCCACAGTAGACTACTAGCACTACCTACAAACACGAAACTAGATTGCAACTCACAGGGCCGAGAGAACAAGGGTGATTAAGAAGCCGAGAGGGTGGATTCTGGACAATGTGGTAATGGCTGGTCTTGGATCACAAACACGAACTCAGTTCGAGGGCCAGTGCAATGAGACAACCCACCATGTACTCCTACATGGCCTCTCACACTACCTTCACCAAATTGTGTTCACACATTTAGCTCTCAACAGTAGGACATGTCACACACCTCCAATTCATTCCCGATGAATCGGACCTGACCCAACTCTAAGCAATAGCAGGCATGACAAACAAGCATGAATGAGTAGGCACATCAGGGCTCAAACAACTCTACTCATGCTAGTGGGTTTCATCTATTCTTGTGGAATAACAAGGTCATGCGAGAGGATAAAGGGTTCAACTACATGAGCAATATAGATATATACGTTGTTGTCCTAATGCATAAAAGAAGCGGGAGGCGAGAGAGTGGGATTGTGTCGGAATGAACAAGGGGTTTTGCTTGGTGGCACTTCGAAGATAATATGCTCTTCATCGATTATCAGCGATCTCATCGTCGAAACCACGTCTATCGAGAGGGACAATTGCAAGCAAACAAAGGAGCACAATCAATGCAATGCAACAAATATGATGCATGATAATGTCATGGCAATATGCTGTTGATTGAGCTAATGCAACTAACAACCATATTAAATGAAGTTGGTTTGAATCCGAGTTCAAATTCAAACTCCATAAGTGGATATTTAAATGCCATTATATGATTTGTGCTAAACAGCAGCTATAAGTTGTTCTAACATGCATGAAAATGGTACAGATGGATAGATTGGATTTTTCTGATAATTTTTCATATAAATTATTTCAATCGAGCTACGGTTGAATTTCTATGAATTTTGAAGTTTAAATCATTTTACGGAATTCTGAATAAAATAAATCGGAAAAAGATTCTTGCGTCGACATAGCGTAAGTTAGGTCGACAGGTCGCGGGTGGCCCAGGTCAAACAACCACTTGGGCCCCAATGTGTCGATGGTTAACTAAACTAAATTTAGTTAGCGTTAAACTATTGCTAATTCAGTTTAATTAGTGGCACGAGGGCCCACCGTCGAGACCGAGGTCAGCACAGACCCGCAAGTCAATGGTCAATGGTCAGGCCAGGTCAACTCGCGGCGTTTAGCCTTGGCTGACTCCAGGAGCCTTGGCGGAAAGTGGTTTCGCCGTTAAAGCCATAAATGGAACCTGAGGCATTGAAGTGGGCAGGGGCAAGCAGCTCTTGGCAGATCGATTAGGGTTGGGGTGGCGGAGTTGGCCGGCGGCGACCCTAAGCGGTCACCGAGTTCGCCGAGTCGAACCACGGCGCTAGAGGCACAGCGAGAGTCGCGTGGAGTGGGGTTATGGGCTCCTGGTGCGATGAGGACGGTGGTGTGGCCGAGCAGCGTCGAGCCAACTTGACATCTTGATGGCGCATGGTGCGCCCGGCTCAGTGTTGTTCTGTATTATGAGGCGAGCAGAAGGGGAGGAGAAGAAGGCTCACTGCGGGAGTGGAGTTAGTCTCAGCAGGCTCGGGGGCGGAGGCAAATCGTGTGGCGGTCCTCGGTGCCGAGAAGGCATCCAGGCCGGCGCTCAGGGCTCTTCAGTCGCGTGAGGCAGCGAGGAGGAGGAGAGGGAGGCGGAGCTGGGGCGTGTAGAGAGGCTTAGGATAGGCTGGTGTGGCTCTGTGACGGCAGGCAGCTTCGATGGCGTTGGCCGGAGAGAGAGCAGAGGAGGGAGGAGCCTGAGAGAATGAGAGGGCCCAGGGGGGGCGGTGGCCTTAGGAAAAGGCAGGCGTCATGATGTAGGGAGGCAAGCGGGCGAGGCTGGTGGTGGCGCTCTGCCTGCCGCCTGTGTGTGTCGACCCTGCCTTTGGCCCGGCCCGGCGCCCAGCGTGGTGGTGGGCTAAGGGTCTGTTGCAGTCTTTGGGCACTTTGGTAGGTGGGCTGCCAGGTGAGATTCTGGAGTAAGTTCTCCTAAACCACATTTTACATTTATTAATGTTTTCTATTTTGCAGTTTGTTTTTGAATTTGGTTTTGAAACCAATCCAATTTATTTGCCGACAATATTTTTAGGAGCTAAAAAGAATTAAAACAATGCTCCAAAATATTTCAGAATTATTGGACCTATATTTATTTGATAGTAGTATAAATCCAATTCAAATAATTATTGATTTAATTCAAATGCCCAAAATAATTCCTTCAAAATGTTCCTAAATTTTGGTTTGATATATAGCTCTTGCCAAAATTCTCAAACATTGCAAAAAGGACATCTTGGAACAAGAATGAGATTTCTAGGGTTCTTTGCCCTACTTTTAATTAAGTTTTGGGGCTTTTCAAAATTCCTCAATTCAAGTGAAATCTAGACATGATGCATGGTGGCAAAGCCACTATTTACAAACATTATTCTAGGCTGTGACAACTCACACTAAACAAGAATCTCGTCTGAGATTGAGGTGTAGGTAAAGAAGCGAAGAGGCATAAGCGAACACAATCTTTACGATCCGGGTGCACTTCAAATGAGCGTTGATTCGATCACCATCTTTGTCTCGAGGTCTTGCTGCAGGAACTACAATCAACATGACAACGAGGAAAGAAACTCTAGAGGATCGATCTTCCGAAGATCAAACAACTTAGGATCGAGCTCACGGGGTGAGTCATAAAAACATCTCTCAAGCTGAGATACAAAGCATCGTCTAGAGGAATGAAGTGGAACAAATGGCGGGGTTCACTAGGTGAACAACGATTCCACACTAAGAGGTGGTGAGCGGTTGTCAGCGTAGCGAGTTTGAGTTATGATACCATAATGAGACATCTTGGAGGAGGGTGAGTCGTAGAATTATTGGTGGCAAAAAATTACATTTGATTTAAAGATCATTGAAACTCTTTATACCAGCCAAAGGCAAATCTGTCGATCATTTGAAGGTGAAAGAAAGAGGCATTCTCGGGCGAATGGATGATGTGGACTACCTTGTTAAAGACAACAAGGAATGATTTTTAATGCTTTGGGGGGCTGACGGTGAAGTGAATCCTTGTTGGATTGGTTATAGCATAGCAGAAGCGAGAGGAATCCAGTTAGTGCGGCGATGAAGCCTAGATCTTGGCGTGCTCTCAAGAACAGAGCATTTCCATATTCATCAAGGTTTTACCAACATCCGTGTCAAAAGTGCGACAACACAACATACTACCATCATGAATAGCGATGGACAATGCGGATGCAAGGAAGATAATACTTTCTCCAGATTTCACCTTAGTGAAACCAAGGGGACAAAATCTGGATGATTGACCGAGACACTTAGCACTCGCTTCTAATGTTCTCCTTGATGTACTAAGTATCATTCATTGAGATGGTGCGGCATCTAAATCATCAAGTAAAGGTCGGACTTGGAAACACAAAATCATAAAACTGTGAGGAGTAAATCCTCGAAGTCCTAATGGAGAGGTGACCAACTTCTTCCATCAAGACATTACAATAACAGGTCTTAGGTGGGTGTGTTGGCCCGACATCCATTTGCAGATTCTGAGAGAGAACGATAATATAATTCTTGAAACATTCCAACCATCATATATCTGCAGATTCAGATCTGGTTAGGGTCAGGACATTCGGACTCATCAAGTCTAGAAAGATGAAAGTTTGCAACACAAATCAACGAGATGACGTTGTGAGATTCTCTGGAAATGGACTATGGTAGTAAGCTCCAAAACATGAGCTGGTTTTGCTACAAACATGTGAACACCTTTATCCCGACAGACAAGCATGACCAAATGGTAGTCTTATAATAAAACACTACGAGTTTCCGGAGGGAACCATCAACGAGGATATCGAAGTCCTTGCATAGGGTATACTCATAAGAAGGCTTCTTCCTTGAACAAATCAATCGGTGGCTTGGTGTGCTAGGAATACATATAGAATGAAGGGCAAGTCTTGAACCATAGAATATACGCTTGTATGCATGGTGATTTGGGATGATTCAAAGGAAGCAACATTGACTTTCTCGAATCCACACGTGACTTGCATCAAATGCACATGAACTAGAGAGTCACTACATCCGAACATATGCTTCATGAGCTAACATGAACAAATGCTTTAAAAAGTTTCCAACACTAGCTTAATGTTCAACATGACTCATGGGGGAACAAAATTGTAACGATGGGCTCAACAACAACTCATCAAGATTCCCATGAAGATGGGATTCCATAATTATGTGAACAAGTGATAGCATTGAGGACCTAAAAGATATAATGGTGTATGCTCGGGAAAATCCACGAGTAAGACAACATTACGAACATTATTAGTTCTGATTTGATTTGAGAATAGCCCACACTCAAATCAAAGTTTTACACAGACAACTGAGCTCAACCAGTGGCCTCGAGGATCAATTGTGAATATCATCTTTCTTCAACACGCACACAAAGATATCCCTTAACATGAGCTAAGTCGGACAAGCTTTTATCTTATCTCCAAGTTGTTGTTTAGCAACCAACTAGCTCGGGTATACAACAAATTCTTGGAGAAGGGGTGGTTTATCTGAAACCAACTTGATCACGAACTCAACATAGCGGTCGGTGACAACTGGTGATACCTCCGAGAAGATATTCGAGAATCACGAACCACCGATATGTTACTAAGCTCAAAGAACAATCTTGCTTTTCGGGGCAAGGCGATATGATCAATAGAGCAAGGGTTTAACAAAATCTAACTCATTGATCAAGGTCGCAACGAAATAAGGACTAGGTGCACGATCAATCTTAGGATGATGATTTAACAACCAACACGCTAAGAATGATATAGTCCATTAACTACAAACAGCGGAGTTGCTAGGAGTATGATTTCACATCATGACTCACTTGTCGGCATTCGGTTACAATAACACGAGAACAGGAATGAACAATGATGGCAAGAAGTATTCTTGCATCAAGAATTCATAAAAGGTAGTGCAATTCTCATGACGGTTTGGACATAAAGATGGTAACACTCCAAGGTAGAACAGAACAAAAGCTGGATTAGCATTTTGATCTCTGATACAATTACTTTGACCCAATCCTAGATATGGATGAGATCTGGAGTTTGTTTCTCCTAGTCACTCGAATAGAATGGCTTGACGGACCACAAGAATAATAGGCACCAATGAGCGAATGCACACTCTTGACTATCAATTGATAGGCTAAGGTGGAATACAACTAAAGGGACAACTCAAAAGAACATTTTACGAGTTGTGGGCATATATAGATTAGTATGTCGAACTAAGTTCAACAAATTGCTTCGGATAATCCATGCGGAAAGGTAGAAGCTGGCGAGTCACAATATAAAATGGAGAACTCGTCAAGAGCACTCTGGTTGTGATCTTTTGGTTCAGCGAAACTACACCATAAACAGCTCATGGTACTTGGAAGAAGGTAACACCACGAACCTCGAGGACTATGCAAAGTTACTAATAACCTAAAGGCAATGAAACACTATCAACATGAATTGAGTAGGGTGAATATGGGTTCAAAACCGGAATGGAATACCTACTAACTAATAACATCACGGATGCTTTAGAGAATGATGGCGAATCATCACCGCGGGGAACACAAATCATGGCTAGATTACTAGATGATCCCCTAAGACACCTGGGTCATAATAATAATTCAACATATATGAGGCAATAGAATACCTCAACTCAAGTAATTAGTTGATTAACGACCCAAAGGAACATCAGACGGAGGAAAGAACAAATGCTTAGGACTATTTAGAAACACAGGATGACTCGGGACAGCATACGGCTGTAAATGCTCAAAAGTTTGGGGACATACTACAAAAATGGTGGCATAGCCACCGAAACCTATATCAAGGTTACGAGACCAGCTATGAACATCTGAAGTAGTAAAACTGAGCTGAGATTTGAAACTAACAATTCTATAAGTCTATGGATTAGTAACACGTCATCTGATAGATAGATGAGAAGGCCTAGTTCTTAATCATAGAAGAGAAGAGGTTGACTCAGGATCGAGAAGGCCATGAGGTATAAGGAGTAAAAAAGAGCCTTCGTTCCATCCCACAATCAATTCCCCTACATATAACTAAAGCATTTCTAGACTCAACTTCGACCAGTTTGGCTTGGTAATCCTACAGCAGTCAGGCTCTGATACCAAAGCTGTCGGGACCCCGACTCAATGCCACATCGATCTAGCATGTAACACCTCATATCACTTTCTGCGGCCTCACATGGTATTCCCGGTGTCGCTTACCTTTGCCGGACCGTTTAAGCCTTTTGGCACCGTATATGATAGTGTCGCTAGCATCCATATGATAAGGAGCCGGGCTGACATGGCTAGTCGTAAACCCAAAGTGGCACAAACTTGAGACGAGGCATCCATGACCCGACGCCGAGCGATGTCGGTCATTGATGGTCGGTACAGCCTGGGCTAGCGAGACTCGGTGAAGGCGGGCTGGCAGACTAACGAGGACTCATTATTCATCGGACATTTCCCGAAGGACGAACCACGAGAGCGAAGAGAAGGACACATGCCGGCCAGCCTAAGTGTTCGGAGGCATTAGGCTACCATGGCTCGATGAAACACTAGGAGACATTTCCCGATAAGGCTACTAAAGATAAACAACTAGATAGTGGATCCCACATACCAAGCATTTCAATAACATACACACAATATGCTCGATATGTGCAAATACAACATAGCATCACAACATGACTCTCTGACTCAAGTATTGATTCATTAGGCTCAGGAGGCGAGATATTACAAACATGGGTCTCTCGACCCAACATTGAGAAACATACAAGTCAAGCACAGCGGAAGCTTAACATGTAAGTACAGACAACTATAAATGAAAAGCGGAGGCGACTAACTACTAGATCCTCGAGGGCTCAAGATCGTAGCTGAGGTAACAAGCTAAGCGTCAGAAGTCACGTGGAACTACTAGTGAGACTGAAGTCTCTGCTGCAAAAACATAAAATAGGCAAACGTGAGTACAAATGTACCCAGCAAGACTTACATAGAACTAACTACATATGCATCATTATCAATAAAGGGATGGTGGGGTTTAAGCGCAGCAAGCCACTTTGACTGGTGGCTATCCTAAATTACATTGCAAGTAATAACTCTTGAGGTGGCTGCGAGTCCACATATTCAATACACCACTATGGATCCTCCTGTCTCTCGACATCCATAGCACTCACGCTTATCTTGCGTATTTTAAAGTATCCACTTTCCTTGTCTATGAACTGTACAAGGGGTCCAAGTTTCCATATCGAGGAATCCGCTATTCGAATAGATGTGATAACCATGCGGTGTACTTCTTCACACGCGCTCTATACTTATAATACATGCCGTCATGTACCTCGGCAACCTTCAAGAGCCGAGGCAGGAGTAACCCCACGACCTACCTAAACACTCAAGTCTCTCGTCGAGGTTTATATCGCCTATTTGGGTTCCATCCATGAGGAATCCGGCGGGGGTGTCGCTCACGGCCCCCAATGTGAGCAGGTTCCCAAGCCCACCTCGGCGGGTGGATCTATGCTTGGTACCGTGCCATGGTGCCTAGTCATCCCAAGCCCACACCATGGGTGCCACTTGATGACTACTAGCACTACAAACACAGAAACTAGTTGCAACTCACGGACAGAGAACAAGGGTGAATTAAGCCAAGGAGGGGTCGAGATTCACGGACAATGTGTAAATGTGGTCTTGGATCACAAACACGAACTCAGTTCACGAGGCCAGCTGCAATGGCGGTGCGCGCCATATCGCCCAAGTCGTGACGTAGTTCTGATGGAGTTCGCTCCAGGTTTTCGCCCGGACGCCATTATGTTTGTGACGCTCATTCGGGATGGCCTTCTTCGAAACATCGGGCACGCCCGTGATCCATAATTGATCTTGTCCGACCTGCTTTCTGCTTTCCAAGTCATTTCGCAGGTCATGTGTATATCACCGGCTATTGTATTTCTGCTTGTTCGGGCGAGGTAGTGCGGCTGGTGTTTGACTCGAGGTGTCGCTTGTCCCGCCACGTGGTGGTTGGTCACCGCATTGTACCTTGGTAGGACGGGATCCAGCGCCTACGCCATCGAACTGTGGTAATGGTTTGCGCTTTGGGTAGATTTTGGTTGGGCGCCGAGGCAATATTCCTTGGCTGCCGTGACATCACTCCATCTTTCATTGAGCAGATCTTGATCAGCTTGAAGCTGCTGCTACTTCTATTTCGTGCTCCTTGTAGTGTCTATTAGCGGTGCTTAAAGCACTCCCTGCCGACGGGTTCCTCGTGCACGATGAAGTCTTCATCACCGAGGCTCACTCGTCCTCGAGAGCGTAAGGTAATTATTGTCTTCCGTGATCTTCATTCGTGGCCTGTTCATCGGGCTAGCTTGCCCATCTTCCCGCTCCTCCTGCTTGGAGGTTGTCTCTACGGGTCTTCATTGAATTCGTGTCCTCCGGCGTTATTTTCTCCTATGACGGTATTGTTGCTTTTACTATGGCGTGGCTTAGAGCAGCACCGCCACGCCGGCGCTTTGGCTGTATCTAAAGAGGTTTATCCTTGACTGGATTTTCATCGCCACCGTTGTTTTCTTTGGGTGTATCCACCATGTATATGTCATACGAGGAGGTGGTCATTCCAACTCCCGTAGGTGGTGGTTCCTACCCTCTCCGCATCGCCGTCCATACCGCCGATGTCTCCGAGTAGTAATCAAGCTATGTCGGTTAAGTTGTCGGCTAAGTGGCTATTAAGTGGGTGGTGGGTGGAAACGAAGTTCTCCGTCATCCGCTTCCCATTCGAGCCGACATAGTTCGCCGAGAATCTCCGGCAAGGAGAGGGATTTTAATGAGTTTAACACGCCGCCAAAAGGCGAAGTGCCGAAGATGTCCGCGAGCTGAACTCCAAGATCGCACGCAATCAGGTTCAATGGACGTGGATGCATGTGGTCCGAATCCATGGCCGAGACGAGTCCGAGGTTCCGTGACACAAGCCCAGCCTCGATGTTGGGTCTGTAGCGGTTCGAGCGCCGCTGAGTTTGCGATTCGTGGCGGAGTTAAGCTTTCCGCTTCGACGACATACCGCTTCTAGCTCTAGGGCTGTGGCGTCACATGCGCTTATCTCTCGCGCGCCGATGATGATCTAGGTCATTGTCGTGTCAACCGGCGGATCTCGGGTAGGGGGTCCCGAACTGCGCCTAGGGCGGATGGTAACAGGAGACAAGGGACACGATGTTTTTACCCAGGTTCGCCCTCTCGATGGAGGTAAAACCCTACTCCGCTTGATTGATATTGATGATATGGGTAGTACAAGAGTGGATCTACCACGAGATCAAGGAGGCTAAACACTAGAAGCTAGCCTATGGTATGATTGTTGTAATCGTTGTCGTGCCCTACGGACTAAAACCCTCCGTTAATATAGACACCAGAGAGGGCTAGGGTTACACGTAGTCGGCCATAATGGTAGGAGATCTACATATCCATATCGGCAAGCTTGCCTTCCACGCCAAGGAAAGTCCCATCCGGACACGGACAAAGTCTTCAATCTTGTATCTTCATTGTCTTGGAGTCCGGTGACGATGATAGTCCGCTGTCCTGACACCCCTAGTCCAGACTCCTCAAGAGTCCCCCGAACCAGGTTCGATGACGATGAGTCCGGCGCGATATTGTTCGGGCATTGCAAGGCGGGTTCTCCTCGAATAATTCATAGAAGATTGTGAACACCAGATAGTGTCCGCTCGCAAAATAAATTCCACATTCAACCGTAGAGAGAATAATATGTACACAAGTTCAATCTGCTGACTTATTTTGCGGCATGACGTCACACCACTACCAAGCCATTACTTGAATCTTTTTTACTGTACCACCTCAGCGCGTTTAGCGAAGCGGTTTCCTTGGCACGTCTTGTCGAAGCAGAGATCATGTTCCCCTTATTCCGGGATTCTCATCAATACGGACGTGGGTAACCCAACCACGCCCGTTGCCACGCCCCCTCTATCGAAGGCGAGTCCCGAACGGTCACGGAGATGGCTCTTGGTATTCTCTCTCTTTATAATAGGACCAAGGCTCGTTTCTTTTCTTAAATCCTCCATCGAATCTTCTCCTTGCTCCAAGTTCCAACACCCAGAGCCCCAGATTCGAGCGCCTGACCTTCAACATGTCCGCCCGACCTTTAGGGCGGTGGATGCCCTCCTCCATCACGGAGGAGGACGTACTAAAGCTGCGAGATGCCAAGTACCTATCTTACGAGATTTCAAGATGTTTTGCCGCCAAAGGGCAGGCCATCCTGATGGGGGAACGAGTAATTTCAAAAATTTCCTACGCACACGCAAGATCATGGTGATGTATAGCAACGAGAGAGGAGAGTGTTGTCTCGCCCTCGTAGACCCGGCGGAAGCGATCACAACGTAGAGGAAGTAGTCGACGTTCTCCTCGCGATCCGACCGATCCCGGCGCGTTATTCGACGCCCGAGTTCTTGACACACGTACAGCTCGATGACGCCCCTCGTACTCGATCCAGCCGAGTGTCGAGGAGAGTTTTTCACAAGACGGCGTGGTGACGATCTTGATGTTTCACGGCGCAGGCTTCGCCTAAGCAGCGACGGTATAACCGAGGTGGAATATGGTGGAGGGGGCACCGACACGGCTAAGGAACGATCTAAAGATCAAACTTGTGTGTTCTAGGGTGCCCCCTGCCCCGTGATATAAAGGAGGGAGGGGGAGGCGGCCGGCCTAGCTAGGGCGCTGAGGAGTCCTACTCCCACCGAGTAGGACTCCCTTCCTAGTTGGAATAGGATTGGGGGGGAGAGAGAGGAGAGGCGCCGCCTCCTTGTCCTATTCGGACTGGGGGAAGAGGGCGCGGCCACCTCCTGGCCGGCCTCCTCTTCTCCCTCGAGGCCCACCGAGGCCCATTTACCCCCGGGGTTCCGTAACCTCCGGTACTTCGGTAAATTCTGTTTTACCGGAACCATTCGAACTCCAAACATAGGCTTCAATATATCAATCTTTATGTCTCGACCATTTCGAGACTCCTCGTCATGTCCGTGATCACATCCGGGACTCGAACTTCTTGGTACATCAAAATACATAAACTCATAATAAGCATCATCGAAACTTTAAGCGTGCGGACCCTACGGTTCGAGAACAATGTAGACATGTCCTAGAACTATTCACGGTCAATAACCAACAGCGGACCTGGATGCCCATATTGGTTCCTACATATTCTACGAAGATCTTTATCGGTCGGACCGCATAACAACATACGTTGTTCCCTTTGTCATCGGTATGTTACTTGCCCGAGATTCGATCGTCGGTATCCAATACCTAGTTCAATCTCGTTATCGCAAGTCTCTTTACTCGTTCCGTAATACATCATCTCACAACTAACTCATTAGTTGTAGTGCTTGCAAGGCTTCGAGTGATGTGCATTACCGAGAGGGCCCAGAGATACCTCTCAGACAATCGGAGTGACAAAACCTAATCTCAAATACGCCAACCCAACATCGCCTTTGGAGACACTGTAGTACTCCTTTATAATCACCCAGATTCGCCAGACGTTTGGTAGCACCAAAGTGTTCCTCCGGTAAACGGAGTTGCATAATCTCATAGTTACGTGAACATGTATATGTCATGGATAAAAGCGGTAGCAACATACTAAACGATCGTGTGCTAAGCTAAGGAATGGGTCATGTCAATCGATCATTCTACTAATGATGTGACCTTGTTAATCAAATAACAACTCCTTGTTCATGGTTAGGAAACATAACCATCTTTGATTAACAAGCTAGTCTAGTAGAGGCATACTAGTGACATATTGTTTTGTCTATGCATTCACACATGTATCATGTTTCCGGTTAATACAATTCTAGCATGAATGATAAACATTTATCATGAAATAAGGAAATAAATAATAACTTTATTATTGCCTCTAGGGCATATTTCCTCAGATCTCCCACTTGCACTAGAGTCAATAATCTAGATTACATAGTAATGATTCTAACACCCATGGAGTCTTGGTGCTGATCATGTTTTGCTCGTGGAAGAGGCTTAGTCAACGGTCTGCAACATTCAGATCCGTATGTATCTTGCAAATCTCTATGTCTCCCACGGACTAAGTCCGGATGGAATTGAAGCGTCTCTTGATGTGCTTGGTCCTCTTGTGAAATCTGGATTCCTTCGCTAAGGCAATTGCTCCAAGATTGTCACAGAAGATTTTCATTGACCCGATGCACTAGGTATGACACCTAGATCGGATATGAACTCCTTCATGCAGACTCCTTCATTAGCTGCTTCGAAGCTGCTATGTACTCCGCTTCACATGTAGATCCCGCTTATGACGCTTTGTTTAGAACCGCACTAACCGACTCCTCCGCTTAGTGTAAATACGTATCCGGTCTGCGATTTAGAATCGTCCGGATCGGTGTCAAAGCTTGCATCAACGTAACCGCTTATGATGAGCTCTTTGTCACCTCCATATCGAGAAACATATCCTTAGTCCTTTTCGGGTATTTCAGATGTTCTTGACCGCTGTCCAAATGATCCACTCTGGATTACTTTGGTACCTCCGCTAGGCTTATAGCAAGGCACACATCAGGTCTGGTACACAGCATTGCATACATGATAGAGCCTATGGCTGAAGCATAGGAACATCTTTCATTTTCTCTCTATCTTCTACGGTGGTGGGCATTGAGTCTTACTCAACTTCACACCTTGTAACACGTGCAAGAACCCTTTCTTTGCTTGATCCATTTTGAACTTCTTCAAAATTTTGTCAAGGTATGTGCTTTGTGAAAGTCCAATTAAGCCGCCTTGATCTATCTCTATAGATCTTAATGCCCAATATGTAAGCAGCTTCACCGAGGTCTTTCATTGAAAAACTCTTATTCAAGTATCCCTTTATGCTATCCAGAATTCTATATCATTTCCGATCAGCAATATGTCATCTACATATAATATCGAAATGCTACTGAGCTCCCACTCACTTTCTTGTAAATACAGAGCTTCTCCAAAAGTCTGTACAAACCCAAATGCTTTGATCACACTATCAAAGCGCTTATTCCAACTCGAGATGCTTGCACCAGTCCATAAATGGATCGCTGGAGCTTGCACACTTTGTTAGCTCCTTTGGATCGATAAAACCTTCGGTTGCATCATATACAACTCTTCTTCCGTAAATCCATTCAGAATGCAGTCTTTACATCCATTTGCCAAATTTCATAATCATAAAATGCGCAATTGCTAACATGATTCGGACGGACTTAAGCATCGCCACGGGTGAGAAGGTCTCATCGTAGTCAATCCCTTGAACTTGTCGAAACCCTTTGCGACAAGTCGAGCTTTGTAGACATGATAATATTACCGCAGCGTCGGTCTTCTTCTTGAAGATCCACTTGTTTTCTATTGCTTGCCTACCCTCGGGCAAGTCAACCAAAGTCCATACTTTGTTTTCATACATGGATCCCATCTCGATTTCATGGCCTCAAGCCATTTTATGGAATCTGGGCTCACCATCGCTTCTTCATAGTTCGAGGTTCATCATGATCTAGTAGCATGACTTCCGAACAGGATTGCCGTACCACTCAGTGCGGATCTTACTCGTTGATCTACGAGGTTCGTAGTAACTTGATCTGAAGTTTCATGATCAACATCATCAACTTCCTCACTACTTGGTGTAGGTGTCTCGAAACCCGTTTCTGCATTTAACTACTTTCAAGTAAGGGAGAAGGTACTATTACCTCATCAAGTTCCACTTTCCTCCCACTCACTTCTTTCGAGAGAAACTCCTTCTCTAGAAAGGATCCATTCTTAGCAACGAATGTCTTGCCTTCGGATCTGTGATAGAAGGTGTACCCAACTGTCTCCTTTGGGTATCCTATGAAGACACATTCGATTTGGGTTCGAGCTTATCAGGTTGAAGCTTTTTCACATAAGCATCGCATCCCCAAACTTTAAGAAATGACAACTTTGGTTTCTTGCCAAACCACAGTTCATAAGGTGTCGTCAACGGATTTCGACGGTGTTCTATTCAGTGTGAATGCGGCCGTCTCTAGAGCATAACCCCAAAACGATAGCGGTAAATCTGAAGAGACATCATAGATCGCACCATATCTAGTAAAGTGCGATTCGACGTTCGGACACACCATTACGTTGTGGTGTTCCGGTGGCGTGAGTTGCTAAACTATTCCGCATTGTTTCAAATGTAGACCAAACTCGTAACTCAAATATTCACCGATCGTAGAAATTTAATTTTCTTGTTACGATGATTTTCAACTTCACTCTGAAATTCTTTGAACTTTTCAAACGTTTCAGACTTATGTTTCATTAAGTAGATATACCCATATCTGCTTAAGTCATCTGTGAAGGTAAGAAAATAACGATATCCGCCACGAGCCTCAACATTCATCGGACCACATACATCTGTATGTATGATTTCCAACAAATCTGTTGCTCTCTCCATAGTACCGGAGAACGGTGTTCTAGTCATCTTGCCCATGAGGCACGGTTCGCAAGTGCCAAGTGATTCATAATCAAGTGACTCCAAAAGTCCATCAGTATGGAGTTTCTTCATGCGCTTTACACCGATATGACCTAAACGGCAGTGCCACAAATAAGTTGCACTATCATTATCAACTCTGCATCTTTTGGCTTCAACATTATGAATATGTGTATCACTACTATCGAGATTCATCAAAATAGACCATTCCTCAAGGGTGCATGACCATAAAAGATATTACTCATATAAATAGAACAACCATTATTCTCTCGATTTAAATGAATAACCGCCTCGCATCAAACAAGATCCAGATATAATGTTCATGCTCAACGCAGCACCAAATAACAATTATTTAGGTCTAAAACTAATCCCGAAGGTAGATGTAGAGGTAGCGTGCGACCGCGATCACATCGACTTTGGAACCATTTCCCACGCCAAGATCGTCACCTCGCCCTTTGCGTTGTTCGCAATCCGTAGTCCCTGCTTTGAGTTGCAAATATTAGCAGCAGTAACCAGTATCAAATACCAGTGCTCTGCGAGCTCTAGTAAGGTACACATCAATAACATGTATATCACATATACCTTTGTTCACCTTGCCATCCTTCTTATCCGCCAAATACTTGGGGCAGTTCCGCTTCCAAAGGACCAGTCGCTTGCGAAGAGAAGCACTCGATTTCAGTGCTTAGGTCCAGACTTGGGTTTCTTCTCTGAGCAGCAACTTGCTTGCTGTTCTTCTTGAAGTTCCTTCTTCTTCCCTTTGCCTTTCTTCTTGAAACTAGTGGTCTTATTGACCATCAACACTTGATGCTCCTTCTGATTTCTACCTCCGCAGCTTTTAGCATTGCGAAGAGCTCGAGCATAGTCTTTACTAACCCTTGCATATTATAGTTCATCACGAAGCCTTTGTAGCTTGGTGGTAGTGATTGAAGAATTTCACAATGACACAATCATCCGGAAGATTAACTCCCAATTGTGTCAAGTGATTGTAGTACCCGGACATTACGAGTATATGCTCACTAATGTAACTATTCTCCTCCATCTTGCAGCTATAGAACTTATTGGAGACTTCATATCTCTCAATCCGCATTCTGTTGGAATATCAACTTCAACTCTGGAACATCTCATATGCTCCATGACGCTCAAAACGTCGTTGAAGTCCCGGTTCTAAGCCGTAAAGCATGGCACACTGAACTATAGAGTAGTCATCAGCTTTGCTCGCCAGACGTTCTTAACGTCGTCGGTTGCATCAAGAAGCAGTTCGCACCCAGCGGTGCATCCAGGCGTAACTCTTACAGGCAGCAATGAGGATAATCCTCGAGTTACGGACCCGATCCGTAATTGCTACCATCATCTTTCAACTTTGCTTTCTCAAGGAACGCATTAAAATTCAACGGAACAACAAAGACGAGCCATCTATCTACAATCAAACATAAACAAGCAAGATACTATCAGTACTAAGTTCATGATAAATTTAAGTTCAATTAATCATATTACTTAAGAACTCCCACTTAGAAAAACATCTCTCTAGTCATCTAAGTGATCACGTGATCCAAATCAACTAAACCATAACCGATCATCACGTGAAATGGAGTAGTTTTCAATGGTGAACATCTTATGTTGATCATATCTACTATATGATTCACGCCGACCTTCGGTCTCCGTGTTCCGAGGCCATATCTGCATATGCTAGGCTCGTCAAGTATAACCCGAGTATTCTGCGTGTGCAAAACTGGCTTGCACCGTTGTAGATGGACGAGAGCTTATCACACCCGATCATCACGTGGTGTGCAGGCACGACGAACTTTGGCAACGGTGCATACTCGGGAGAACACTTCTTGATAATTTAGTGAGAGATCATCTTATAATGCTACCGTCAATCAAAGCAAGATAAGATGCATAAAAGGATAAACATCACATGCAAATCAATATAAGTGATATGATATGGTCATCATCATCTTGTGCTTCATGATCTCCATCTTGCAGCACCGCCATGATCACCATCGTCACGGCGCGACACCTTGATCTCCATCGTAGCATCGTTGTCGTCTCGCCAAAATTTATGCTTCTACGACTATCGCTACCGCTTAGTGATAAAGTAAAGCATTACAGTATGTTGCATTGCATACAATAAAGCGACAACCATATGGCTCCTGCCATTGCCGATAACCGGTTACAAAACATGATCATCTCATACAATAAAATATAGCATCACGTCTTGACCATATCACATCACAACATGCCTGCAAAAACAAGTTAGACGTCCTCTACTTTGTTGTTGCAAATTTTACGTGGCTGCTACGGGCTTAAGCAAGAACCAGTCTCACCCACGCATCAAAACCACAACGATACTTCGTCAAATAGACTCGTTTAACCTTCTCAAGGACCGGGCATAGCCACACTCGGTTCAACTAAAGTGAGAGAGACAGCACCCACCGGTCACCTTTAAGCAACGAGTGCTCGTGGCGGTGAAACCAGTCTCGCGTAAGTGTACGCAGTAATGTCGGTCCAGGCGCTTCATCTCACAATACCGCTGAACCAAAGTATGACATGCTGGTAGGTAGTATGACTTGTATCGCCCACAACTCACTTGTGTTCTACTCGTGCAAAACATCAAACCATAAAAACCTAGGCTCGGATGCCATTGTTGGGGAACGAGTAATTTCAAAAATTTCCTACGCACACGCAAGATCATGGTGATGTATAGCAACGAGAGGAGAGTGTTGTCTCACGTACCCTCAGAGACCCGGCGGAAGCGATCACAACGTAGAGGAAGTAGTCGACGTTCTCCTCGCGATCCGACCGATCCGCGCCGTTATCCGACGCCCCGAGTTCTTGACACACGACAGCTCGATGACGCCCCTCAGACTCCGATCCAGCCGAGTGTCGAGGAGAGTTTCACAAGACGACGGCGTGCAGGACGATCTTGATGTTTCACGGCGCGAGGCTTCGCCTAAGCTTCGCGACGGTATAACCGAGGTGGAATATGGTGGAGGGGGCACCAGACACGGCTAAGGAACGATCTAAAGATCAAACTTGTGTGTTCTAGGGTGCCCCCTGCCCCGTATATAAAGGAGGGAGGGGGAGGCCGGCCGCCTAGCTAGAGCGGCCGAGGAGTCCTACTCCCACCGAGTAGGACTCCCCTTCCTAGTTGGAATAGGATTGGGGAGGGGAAGAGGAGAGGGCGCCGCCCCCTCCTTCTCCTATTCGGACTGGGGGAGGGCGCGCCACCTCTGGCCGGCCCTCCTCTTTCCTCGAGGCCCACCGAGGCCCATTTACCCCGGGGTTCCGTAACCTCCGGTACTCCAGAATTCCTGTTTTCGCCGAACCATTCGAACTCCAAACATAGGCTTCCAATATATCAATCTTTATGTCTCGACCATTTCGAGACTCCTCGTCATGTCCGTGATCACATCCGGGACTCCAAACTTCTTGGTACATCAAAATACATAAACTCATAATAACCATCATCGAAACTTTAAGCGTGCGGACCCTACGGTTCGAGAACAATGTAGACATGACCTAGAACTATTCACGGTCAATAACCAACAGCGGACCTGGATGCCCATATTGGTTCCTACATATTCTACGAAGATCTTTATCGGTCAGACCGCATAACAACATACGTTGTTCCTTTGTCATCGGTATGTTACTTGCCGAGATTCGATCGTCGGTATCCAATACCTAGTTCAATCTCGTTACCGCAAGTCTCTTTACTCGTTCGTAATACATCATCTCACAACTAACTCATTAGTTGTAGTGCTTGCAAGGCTTGATGATGTGCATTACCGAGAGGGCCAGAGATACCTCTCCGACAATCGGATGACAAAACCTAATCTCGAAATCGCCAACCCAACATCGCCTTTGGAGACACCTGTAGTACTCCTTTATAATCACCCGATTACGTTGTGACGCTTGGTATCACCCAAAGTGTTCCTCCGTAAACGGAGTTGCATAATCTCATAGTTACAGGAACATGTATATGTCATGGATAAAAGCAGTAGCAACATACTAAACGATCGTGTGCTAAGCTAAGGAATGGGTCATGTCAATCAGATCATTCTACTAATGATGTGACCTTGTTAATCAAATAACAACTCCTTGTTCATGGTCGGAAACATAACCATCTTTGATTAACAAGCTAGTCTAGTAGAGGCATACTAGTGACATATTGTTTTGTCTATGCATTCACACATGTATCATGTTTCCGGTTAATACAATTCTAGCATGAATGATAAACATTTATCATGAAATAAGGAAATAAATAATAACTTTATTATTGCCTCTAGGGCATATTTCCTTCAATCCCCACCCCCGAGCCCGGCGAGTACGTCGTCTTTGTATCCCACCTCCCTCAGGGTTTAGGCTTCCCGATGGATCCTTTTGTGAGAGGGATCATGTTCTACTATGGGTTGGAATTCCACGACTTGGCTCCGGAGTCCATCCTCCATATTTCCGCATTTATTGTCGTCTGCAAAGCCTTCCTCCGCGTCACCCCCACTTCGGCCTGTGGCTGAAGACCTTCAATGTGGAGCCAAAGATGATCGGGGGCGCTAAGTCGAGGCGGGCGGGTGAAGGCAGGAGGGCCGATGCCCCGTGGCCCGAGGGCCCTTCCAAGAGGAGCTCGGCTTGTGGCAGCAGGAGTGGTTCTATATCGCCGCTCCGAAGGGCAGCAGGTAGAAGCCGCCGCCCTTATTTCACTCGGGACCTCCACAACGGTTGATGTCGTGGGTCAACCAAGGGCTCAACTGGGGGCCGTCAAAGGACGTGCCCCTACTGTAGGGCCGGATTTGAGACCTCCAAGAGAGGGAGATCGATCTGGTTGTGGTAATGCAGGTCATGCTGATTAGGCGCTCTCTGCCTGCAAACGCCGCCCTCTCCGGCTGTGGGAGTTTAATCCGGAGGACCACGGATTCTTCAACACTTCATGGGAATGACACACGTGGAGATGTACAAATTGTTCTTCGGATCACGGAGGTGTGTCCGAATTGACCGAGGACGCCGCCTAAGCTGCATAGCCGGATACTCAAGTAAGTAGCTCGGTGTTGGACGCACCATTTGTTTGCCTTTCTACAATTCGCTTTTTAACCCATTGTCCTTTAACAGAGTGGATAGCGCAAGCAAAGCTGATACGGTGTCCGCCCCCTCCAGAGACCATGCCGGATCGTGCTGGCCAGATGATCTTTGGAGGTTGCGCCCTCGAAGAAGGCGAAGGGGAAAATAGGGAGCTACCGCCGCCCAAGGAGGCTCTTGAAAAAGGGGGATCGAGAATCCTCCCTCCAGGGGAGAAGAGGACGCCGCCCAAGACCCGGAGGCCAAAGCCCCTAAGCGGGGAAGAAATCTTCACCAAAGGGTCCTGCGTCCGGGGAGGTCCTGGCCGCACAATCTCCCCTAAAGAATCAGCCCTCCAACGAGCCGTGAGTAGAAAAAAGGGAGTTTGGTAATAAGAGACATCCCTATTTGTGCTTCCGAGGATAACGAAGTTTTACCTTGTAGTTCGGATCTCGACCTTCTCAGATGAGCTCGTCTTCGGGGGACCTTCGTCTGGAGATGGTGGAGAGCGAGACGCCTCCGTCTGCTACGCCGTCGGATAGGGCGGACGAGCCTGAAGTGTCATCACGGAGGGTATCCCCGAGCCCGGCAGAGCCGAAGAGTTTGGCGCCGACTAGAGTTCGGCCGGGGGAGCTGAAGGATCTACTTGAGAGGGCGTCCATCTCAGAAGATCACCATGCATTGATGAGTATGGTGATTGGAAGGATCTCGTCCGCCGAAAGCGGATTGCATAATGCCGTCAGGAGTTTGCTGGCGGGGTTTGAGGTATGTAAAAACGACACACCTTTTTAACAGTTTTGCACATAAAAGTGCGCCCTGTATAGATAGTAGCCCCTGAGACTCGGTAGGTTGTCGAAAGCGGCAGCGTGCCGAGGATCAAAATCGCAGGTTTCAATTTTCGTCGTTCCTATGCAGGTGGCGGGTCGTTTGGGGGCCGGCCGGACTGATGGAGTTGCTGAACTAAAGCGGCAACTCGACGTTGCGGATGCGGACATCGCGCTAGTCAACAAGCGACTTGATGAGTCGCAAGGTAAGTGCTTCTTTGCGGTCACTTGGTAAGGGAGTCGAAGCCCACTCCTTACAACATGTGTGTGAAATGCAGATGGTGCCGCTGCCATGGAGAGCCTTCGGGCCGAACTTGCTCAAGCCAAGGAGCAAGCCAGAAGGAGTAATGCGGCGGCCTCGAGGGTGGCCGAGGAGTTAGAAGCCGAAAGGCTGCACACTGCCGAAGCAGGGAGGAGATGGCTAAAATGGCCGTGAAGTTAAAAGATGCTACCGACCGCAATGAGGCTCTTGAAAAGGAGCGCCTAGCAGGGCGAGAAGACCTGGGGAAGGCCACCGCCGAAGCCAAGGATGCCCGTTCTGCAATGCGGGCTATAAAGGAAGAGCTGCGCCAGGCCGGAGACATTGTGGCTGGCAAGCCTTTTCTGCTGCGCCGAAGGTTTACGGATCCAAAGTATGCTCAACTTGGCCAGCTGTGGGGTCCGGAGGATCCTTATATGGACTTAGCAGCGAGTGCGGAGGATGCCGTTGTGCACTTCCGAAGCCAGAAGGATCACAAGACGGAAGAGCTGTTTTGGTCTCAATTCCATAGTCCGGAGCATTCACTTCCGCTGACCGACCGGTTGGCCGAGTGGGGTGAGCTGAATAGGTTGTCCGGGCTTGCCACGACGGATATCGTGACTCATGTCTGGCCGGATAGGCCCAAGCCGAAGAGCTATTTTGGCTTATTACAGCAATTTCTTGGGGCGGTGCCGCATATCAAGGCAATGAAGCGGTCGGCCTGCATAGAGGGTGCACGGATGGCACTCTCCCGTGTGAAGACACATTGGACAGAGATGGATGCCACCGCTATTGCGACCCAGGGTTCGGACGAGAGCCGGTTACCCGCTGAGCACTATTTTGGGGAAGTTCTGCGTGGTGCTCGCGTAATAGAGTCGCAGTGCTCAAAATGTCACGTTCAAATGAACGTTTTATTTTGTAAAACAATGTTTATGATGTAAGCGCTTTTTTATACTTGTGCGTTCAAGTATTGAAATATCCCCTATGCGGCCGTTTATGTATACGCATGTATAACCTGAAAGATGGCAGTCGTCGGCTTCAGCCCCCACGCACAAGGTGCGGGGGTGTTCGCAAAATAGCGCATTTTCACACTTAATCCGACGTCTTGGTCCTGTGAAGGAGGTGGTAGCGTAGCAAACGAGGCAACCGGACTATAATGCTTTATCACTTTCACTTAGCCACGGAAGTTCGAGGGTGGGGCTACGATATAGCCCCTGGGGGCACCGCGCTATCCGAATTCGGGGCGCGTATGTGCCTGACCGGGAAATGGTCCTTCGTCAAAGCGGAGGAATTCTAAACATTCCTGTGGTCGATCGAGTGGTTGACCAGTCTCTCGCTGTATCATGACAGTCAGTTTTCGGCTTTCATCGAGGTGCTCGCCAAATTAACGGGGCCCAATCGCGATAGTTCTCCGGTGCGCGTTAGCCGATGATACGGAACGTAAGGCAGCAAAACACATGAGCCGGGCAAACCCAACATTTGACCAAAGACATGATTCGGAGCTGATGCATATAAGGCCTAACTCGAGACGCCGAACACTCCCTAAGGTGTTCGGTCTTTATAATAACGGGCAGAACAATGCCCAAAGCCCCTAGTGTCCAGGTACTAGCGAGATCCTCTGACGCGGCCGATGCCAAAACGTCAGTCTCCTCTCTGGTTATAATGAAAAACCAGGGGATTATAGCAACAAGAGACAGTAAAAAAGGTTTACGCAGGTTCTTAATCTGAAAAGAATCCTTGAAACGGGTCCCTACTGCACGTCTGCGCCTGTGTCTCCGTTGTGCCGTATCCTGGACGGGTGTGCACGTTGTTCATCTATAAAAAGAGAGGAACTTAGTTTGAAAAGAAATCGTGCGAAAAGTACATAAAAATTTGAAATATTAATAATTAATAAAGCTGAGCCTATAGTAGCTCACTTTTGCTTATATGCGCAGCCCCTTGTGAAGGGGTGTGCGGCTAGGGAGCCCCTAGCTTATTTATTCCGGACTCGTCCAGCCGTGTCCGGGGTCTTTGAATGACCCTTTTAATGAAATGATGCCGCGTGGACCGGGCATTTTAAGTGTAAGAGACGCGTAATGTGGTATTGCGTTAAAGCGGACGTAAAGTTTCACGCCCCAATAGTGGTTGATAGCTACTTTGAATGGGGCGACATGAAAGATTAGCTTTTAGCGCCGGTTGTCGGTGACCCAACACAACTTCTAGTAATAAGGAGCCTGCACTTGGCGAAGGGCTGGCGCCACTCCTTTGAAGGAAGTGCGGCTATGTCGAATTTTAGTAAGGTCTATCCCCAACTTGAGGATTGTGTTTGGATATAGCAGGTTTAAATCGCTGCCACCGTCCATCAGGACTTGTGTAAATTGTAGTCCGTCGATTATAGGATCCAATATCATAGCAGTCCATCCTGCATTTCGAACACTTCTGGAATAATCCAGGTGGTCAAAAGTGATTGGTTTTGACATCCAATCTCGAGGTTCCGCTAGGGTGGACCATGCGACACCTATCATAGCGGGTGCCGCATTGTTTTTCCGTACTATCACATGAAGTGAGTTTACTGCTTTGACTTCTTGTGGGAAAGTCTTTTGTTTTCTGGTGCTCTGCTGGTGGGGTTTGTCATCGTCCTCGCTTGGCGCGTCGAGCCCCTTGTGTTCGGCGTTGAGTCTGTCGGACTGTTTACAAACCCAACAATCTCGGTGGGTGTGGTTTGCAGGCCTTCCGGATGTACTGTGGATTTGACATATCCGATCCAAGATTTTGTTTAAGTTGGATAGCTCGTCACTATTGTCCTGAAGAGGCAGTGTTTTATTGTTTGGCCGTGAGCTTTTACATCCGGCATTGACCGCCATATTCTTTGGGCTTTTTTCTTTATTTCGGCGCTGATCCTTTCTGCGCCGTGATTTTCCGTTTCCATCTCTGATCTCGGATGTACTCGGGTTGCTGGTGCTGCATCTTGCTAGCCAGCTGTCTTCACCCGCGCAAAAGCGGGTCATGAGGCTTGTTAGCGCGGCCATTGTCCTCGTCTTCTCTTGGACGAGGTGTCTGGCGAGCCATTCGTCTCGGACGTTGTGTTTAAAAGCTGCTAAGGCTTCAGCGTCCGGACAGTCGACTATTTGGTTCTTTTTGGTAAGGAACCTGTTCCAAAATTTGCGCGCTGACTCTCCGGGCTGTTGACTTATATGACTTAGATCGTCTGCATCTGGGGGGCGGACATAAGTCCCTTGAAAATTTGCTCTAAACGCGTCCTCAAGCTCTTCCCAACTTCCAACAGTGTTTTCTGGGAGGCTTTTGAGCCAATGCCAAGCTGGCCCTTTGAGCTTGAGGGGTAGATATTTTATGGCGTGCAGATCATCTCCTCTAGCCATGTGTATATGTAGTATGTAATCCTCTATCTAGACTCCAGGGTCTGTTGTTCCGTCGTATGCCTCTATGTTTATGGGTTTGAACCCTGCTGGAAATTCATGATCCAGCACCTCCTCGGAGAAACATAGTGTGTGTGCGGCACCCCTGTATTTGGGTGTGCCGCTGTCTTCGAACACATGGCGTGTTGTGTTGCTTCCTGGGGCCCTCTTTTTTGGCCCGTAAATGGACCTGGCTGGGCCATCTGTTTTCCCAGGATCATGAGTCGGCTTGTGTGCGGCACCGCTTGTCGCTGGTGTCGCTCATCCGCCGCCTATCCGCCAGCGGCCTCTTTGTTTTTTGACCGTGGGGCTCTATGGCTTCCTCGTCAAATTCTCGCGATAGCTTGCGCCGGGTAGTTTTTGTTTGGTGGCAATTGCCATATTTGTCTGCGGTCTTGAGTACTTTGCTCCACCTCATTCTCGAGTATGTCTTCCGCTATTTTGAGCTTCCGTTTTCCTTCTTGAGACTTCTTGCGATGGCGATTTAGTCTTTTGTGAAGGTTCTTATGCTCCGGTGGTGTGTCCGGCGTGAGGTCGTCTGGACTGTTGGTTTCGCCGGGCATGGATTGATTATACAATTCGTCCTGTTCGGACGGTTGCTTGGTTGCATTTTCATCGTCCACTGGTTTGCCCTGCTCTATTGCTGGGTCATTAGGAATGTTGTTTTTGTCGAGGCGGGACTTAGGGCGGCGTCTGCGTCGCCGTTTTGGTTGTTTGTTGGTGGGATTATCCTTTGCCGCGCCCCGTTGTTCCTCGTTATCGCTTCCTTTTGGGGTGTTCACCATATATACGTCATGTGTTGGGGTGGTCTTCCAGTGCCCTATAGGCGCTGGTTCTTGGTCATCTCCGGCATCGTCGTCCATACCGTCGATGTCTTCGGAGTCGTAGTCTAGCATGTCGGTTAGATCGTCGACAATGGCTACAAAGTGGGTGGTGGGTGGGCTTTGAATTTCTTCGTCATCCGCATCCCAACCATCGTGGCCGTAGTCCGGCTAGGGCTCTCCGGATAGTGAGAGATGCTTTAGCGATTTTAGGATGTCGCCAAAGGGTGAGTGCTGAAAGATGTCCGCAGCGGTGAACTTCATGATCGGCGCCCAATCGGATTCGATTGGCAGGGGCGCAGGAGGTTTGGAGTCCGGCAGGGAGTCCGGCACCTCAGAGTCACGAGCTTTATAAGGGACAAGGTCAGTGTTCGGCTCTATCGCCGTAGAAGTTGCAGCCCCCGAGGCGGTGTCCAGCCACCTGTCCTCGATCTGCGCGATCGGCTCCGAACTATGGGTCAGAGCGAATTCGTGTGCGGCCTCCAAGGTACTGTCCGGCGGTAGAGCTAGATCATACCCATCGTGACAGTGCGGCACGCTCGGCTGCGGCTTGGATCCATCGAAGATCAAGTCTCTACGGATATCTGCCGTGAAGTTTAGGCTTCCAAATCTAACCTGATGGCCAGGGGCGTAGCTTTCGATCTGCTCCAGATGGCCAAGTGAATTGGCCCGCAGTGCGAAGCCGCCAAATATGAAGATCTGTCCAGGGAGAAAAGTCTCACCCTGGACGGTGTTGTTGTTGATTGAAGAAGCCATCAAGCCTATCGGTGACGACACAGAGGAACTCTCAATGAAAGCACCAATGTCGGTGTCAAAACCGGCGGATCTCGGGTAGGGGTCCCGAACTATGCGTCTAGGCGGATGGTAACAGGAGACAAGGGACACGATGTTTTTACCCGTGTTGGGCCCTCTCGATGGAGGTAAAACCCTACTCCCGCTTGATTGATATTGATGATATGGGTAGTACAAGAGTTGATCTACCACGAGATCAAGGAGGCTAAACCCTAGAAGCTAGCCTATGGTATGATTGTTGTAATCGTTGTCGTGCCCTACGGACTAAAACCCTCCGGTTTATATAGACACCGGAGAGGGCTAGGGTTACACAGAGTCGGTTACAATGGTAGGAGATCTACATATCCGTATCGCCAAGCTTGCCTTCCACGCCAAGGAAAGTCCCATCCGGACACGGGACGAAGTCTTCAATCTTGTATCTTCATACTCTTGGAGTCCGGCTGACGATGATAGTCCGGCTGTCCGGACACCCCCTAGTCCAGGACTCCCTCAGTCATGTTCATCGTGGTGGCCAGGGACACCCATCATGGGCTCGAACCCGTCGAAGATCAAGTCCCCACGGATATCAGCCACAAAATTCATGCTTCCGAATCTGACCTGATGGCCAGGGGCGTAGCTATCGATCTTCTCTAGATGGCCAAGCGAGTTGGCCCGCAGTGTGAAGCCGCCAAATACGAAGATCTGTCCAGGGAGGAAGATCTCCCCCTGGACTGTGTTGTTGTAGATGATTGATGGAGCCATCAAGCCTTTTAGTGACGACGCAGCAGAACTCTCAATGAAAGCACCAATGTCGGTGTCAAAACCGGCGGATCTCGGGTATGGGGTCCCGAACTGTGTGTCTAAGGCTAATGGTAACAGGAGGCGGGGGACACAATGTTTACCTAGGTTTGGGACCTCTCTATGGAGGTAATACCCTACTTCCTGCTAGATTGATCTTGATGAATATGAGTATTACAAGAGTAGATCTACCACTAGATCGTAATGGCTAAACCCTAGAAGCCTATCCTATGAGATTATGATTGTTGTGGCTTAAACCCTAGAAGTCTCAACCCTCTGGTTTATATAGACACCGGAGGGGGTTAGGGCTGTACATAGTCGATTACAGACAAAGGAATCTACATATCCGAATCGCCAAGCTTGCCTTCCATGCAAAGGAGAGTCCCATACAGACACGGGAAGAAGTCTTCGTCTTGTATCTTCATAGCTTAACAGTTCGGCCAAAGTATATAGTCCGGCTGTGCAAGGACCCCTTAATCCAGGACTCCCTCAGTCACCCCCTAGCAACAATCTATAGTTCTGGTAACAAGATTGAATACAAGAGATGAACTAGGGTTTGAGATGAACTAGGGTTTGAGAGATGGTGCTGGTGAAGATGTTGATGGAAATTGCCCTCCCCAAGATGGGAGAGTTGTTGGTGATGATGATGACGATGATTTCCCCCTCCGGGAGGGAAGTTCCACCGGCAGAATCGCTCCGCCAAAGGGCAAAAGTGCTCCTGCCCAAGTTCCGCCTTGAGACGGTGGCGCTCTGTCCCGAAAGTATTATTCAATTTTTTAATATGTCAAAACCACTTATATACCATAAGATGGGCACCGGAGGTAGGCCAAGGAGGCCACAACCCCCCAGGGTGCGCTAGGGACGCCTGGCGCGCCCAGGTGGGTTGTGCCCACCTGGTGGCCCCCTCTGGTACTTATTGGCTCCAATATTTCTTATATATTCCATAAAAAATCTCTTTTAAGTTTCAGCTTATTTGGAGTTTTGCAGAGTAGGCAGTCTAATGTAGCTTTTTCAGGTCCAGATTTCCAGCTCCCGAAATTCTCCCTCTTGGTGTGCTCCTTGCAAATTATGAGAGAAAAGGCATTAGAATTACTCCAAAAAGCATTATTATCGATAAAAACATTGTAAATAACAGTAAGAAAACATGATGCAAAATGGATGTATCAGCTCCCCCAAGCTTAGACCTCGCTTGTCCTCAAGCGAAAACTGAAATCGAAAAACATGTCCACATGCTTTGTGAGAGAGGTGTCGACAAAAACAAAATACGGACATAGAAGCATCATGTTGATTATTATAACAGCAACAAATTTAAACATAGGACTTTTATCATACACTTCCTATGAATAAGTAATAGTTCATCGCACAATCGAAGTATAAAGCAAAAACTCTATTAGGAATCAACAAACTATGCTCTCGGTCAACTTTGCAACAACAATTCATCATCCTTTCAGGAAGGGTCACATGTCGGAGCCTTTAGGCAAGTCCACATACTGAACTATCATATAGTCTTCTATGATTGCTAACACTCACTTTGTACCCATGAGAAAAACGTTTCAACCGGACACATAGAAAGATAGGGGCTTAGAGTTTCACCTCCCAACATACTCACCTCAAGGGTGATGTCAACTATAATAACTCATGCTATCTATATTCAACTGGACATATGTCCCTAGATCTTTCCTCACCTCATGATGCTTGCCAAAAGAGAAAAATAAAAGGAATAGAAGGAAAACTTTGACTCTTTGCATAAAAGTAAATACATAAAAGTAAAAGATAGGCCCTTCACAGAGGGAAGCAGAGGTTTCCATGCGCTTATTTCTTTGCATGCTCAAACCCTTAGTGGAAAAGAACGTCACGTTACATTGCCCCTTAATATGACAACCTTTATTATGCAGTCTATCGCTTTTATCCATTGTCATCCAAGTTCGTGCAATGCTCAATTTTCTCTTACACTAAAAGATCTTACATATTTAGAAGCAATTTTATTGCCTTTTTGCACCGATGACAACTTACTTGAGGGATCTTGTTCAATCGTCCCTAGGTAGGTACGGTGGACACTTGAAAAAGATTTGGGTTTAAGGGTTTTTGGATGCACAAGTAGTATCTCTACTTAGTGTAGAGTTTTTGGCTAGCAAAGATAGGGGGCAAGCATCACATGTTGAAGGATCTATGACAATATGACTTCTATGTGAATATAAACATGCATAAACCATTACGTTGTCTTCCTTGTCCAACTTCAACAATTTTGGCATATAATATTTTGATGAGGGCTCACAATCACAAAAGATTTCTAGGATAGTATATTTATATGTGAATCTTCCCTTCCCTTATTAATTTTTTCATGAGTTGCATCACTGACCAATGCTATGTTTGTCAATCTCTAATAAAATTTTCTTACTTATACTTTTCCTTTTGTGGTGCTGTCACCTACCATAGGATTAGTATATGATCTTATTGATTTATTTCCTTTCTTATATTTGATTTCTTTCTCTTTTCTTTTCTTTATTTGCAACATGAAAGTAGACAAAGAAAAACTGAAGCTAAACTTTATTATATAACTTGCACACGATAACAATGATAGATCACTAAGCAAACTCCGAAAGAAGAAAATATCAAACTAAACTTTATTCCTCTAAGCAAAAGACTGAACTAAAATAAGTAAAAGAAAAAAGATAGTGGGACGATACGACATCGGGGCACGTCCCCAAGGCTTGGCGGAAGCCAAGGGGAGTGCCCATACCCGATACTCAGTTCTCATTTGGTGGTGTCCGTAGGCTCCTCCCACTTCGTCTCGATCTTCATCAGCCAAGCATCTTCTTCCATGTGGTTAGAGGAGCAGGAAGACATGATGCCTAACTTGACTCATATGACCAAAAAAATTAAGAAAAGAGAACAGGGGATTTTCTCTATGATACGGTGGTTAGCAGGTTAGGGAAGTATATATAGAATTTTTTATCCTGCAGTACAAGTGTATAGAAGAAAAATGGAGTACAGGATGTGTCCTAGGTGGGCACAACATGCCTAGCGCGCCATGGTATATTGTGCCCACCAGGGAACGCTTCCTAGAGGTTTCTTTATTCCCAAAATTCTAAATTATTCCAAAACTGACAAAAAATATTTTTGCATATTTTTCGGAGTTTGTTTACTTACCATACTACGTACCTCCTTATTTTGACGTTTTTGGAGTATTCCGGAAGGACTCTTTTATGTGCTCTTCCGGTGTCATAGTTTGGATAATATTGCTTTTAACATTAACAGGCGTACCTGAAATATAATGCTTTATTCGTTGCCCATTGACAACTTTCGGGTTAGTACCTTCGAAGTTATTTATTTTGATGGCTCCAAACCGGTAAGCCTCCTTGATGACATAGGGACCTTCCCATTTGGAGAGTAGTTTGCCTGCAAACAATCTAAAATGTGAGTTGTACAAAAGAACATATTCTCCAACTTTAAACTCACGTTTTTGAATTCTTTTGTCATGCCATCTTTTAACTTTTTCCTTGAGTAACTTTGCATTTTCATAATCTTGGGTTCTCCATTCATCTAATGAGCTTATATCAAATAACCTCTTTTCACCCGCAAGTTTGAAGTCATAGTTGAGCTCTTTAACTACCCAATATGCTTTATGTTCTAACTCAAGAGGCAAATGACAAGCTTTTCAATAAACCATTTTATAAGGAGACATACCCATAGAATTTTTATATGCTGTTCTATAAGCCCAAAGTGCATCATCTAATTTCTTAGACCAATTATTCCTGGACCTATTGACAGTCTTTTGCAAAATTAATTTTATTTCTCTGTTGCTAAGTTCAACTTGACCACTAGACTGAGGATGATAAGGTGATGCAATTCTATGGTTAATATCATACTTGGCAAGCATTTTACGGAAAGCACCATGAATAAAGTGTGAACCACCATCAGTTATTAAATATCTAAGGACTCCAAACCTTGGAAAAATAACTTCCTTAAGCATTTTAATAGAGGTGTTGTGATTAGCACTACTAGTTGGAATATCTTCTACACATTTAGTAACGTAATCAACAGCAACCAAAATATGTGTATACCCATTAGAGGAGGGAAAATGTCCCATGTAATCAAATCCCCAAACAACAAATGGTTCAACAGCAAGAGAATAGTTCATAGGCATTTCTTGATGCTTACCAATATTACCTATTCTTTGGCATTCATCACAAGATGAGACATACTTACGAGCATCCTTGAAGAGAGTAGGCCAATAAAATCCAGATTGCAATACCTTATGAGCAGCTCTATCTCCAGCATGATGCCCTCCATATTGTTTGGAGTGACATTTCCGTAGGATTTGTCCCTGTTCATGCTCAGGTACACAACGTCTAATAATACCATCTACTCCTTCTTTATAAAGATGTGGGTCATCCCAAAAGTAATGTCTTAAATCATAGAAGAATGTTTTCTTTTGTTGGTAAGTTAATCTAGGTGGTAAATACTTAGCAACAATGTAATTAGCATAGTCAGCATACCAAGGAGTACTATTAGCAACATTTATTGCAGCTAACTGCTCACCAGGAAAACTATCATCAATAGGAAGTGGGTCATCAACCACATTTTCAAGCCTAGACAAGTTATCAGCTATGGGGTTCTTAGCTCCTTTTCTATAAACAACATGCAAATCAAATTCTTCTAACAAGAGAACCCAACGAATAAGTCTAGGTTTAGCATCCTTCTTTTCCATAAGATATTTAATACCAGCATGGTTTGTGTGAATAGTTACTTTGGAATCAACAATATAAGGTCTAAATTTATCACAAGTAAACACCACTGCTAAGAATTCTTTTTCAGTTGTAGCATAATTTCTTTGAGAACTAACTAGAGTTCTACTAGCATAATGAATAACATTCAATTTGTTATCAACTCTTTGTCCTAGAACAACACCAACAGCATAATCACTGGCATCACACATAATTTCAAAAGGAAAATTCCAATCAGGTGGTTGAACTATACGTGTAGTAGTTAAAGCTTTGTTGAGTGCTTCAAAGGCATCAAGACAATCATCATCAAAGACAAAAGGAATATCCTTTGGAAAAGATTAGTAAGAGGCCTAGAAATTTTAGATAAGTCTTTGATAAATCTCCTATTGTCGGGGATATACCCCGTGCTATGACCCGGCCGGAAGTATGACCCGGCCGGACTTGGCGCTTCACCGATGACCTGCCGGAGGACTGGCGACTCACGGGTCGGGCGGCTCACTGGTCAGACGACTCACAGATGACCCCGACGGCGGGTCACATAGAAGACTAGGCCCAAGGCCCAGCAGGCTGGCTCATATTATGGTGGGCCGGCTTAAGACAGAAGGCATGAGGAATATTTCCTTTACGAGGAAGCAAGACCCGTGCCGGGGAAAACGGACACCTATGGGGCCGGCGGACCGGGCCCCTTTCGGTTCGGCGGGGGGCAGAGATCGCACGAAGAGTAGATCGAGGCGAAGCACACGAGCGATTTACCCAGCTTCGGAGCTCTCCGAAGAGATAATACTCCTACTGCTGCATGTCTGATTGTATTGAGTTCTTGCTCGGGAGCGCTGAGTGATACAGTACACACTAGCTGCTAACGAGACCGAAGCGTGGCGTTGCTGGTTTCGAACCTCCTCTACGTATGCATGGGCCTCCTTTTATATGCTCAAGGGGTCACCGACAGGTGGCAACGCAGGCAAGGGTAAAAATGGAAAAAGTGTTGCGGTTGGCATAACTACTTGTACAGTGTATCATACCTAACCCTGACGGCAGGGGACAAAAGCATTAAATGCCCGTCTGTCGCCCAAACAAAGGCAAAAAGGACCGTGTGGGCGCCACCGCTTGCACGATGGCGATCTTGTCATCTCCGCTATCACAAGCACCTGGCTGCACAGCCTCTTTCCACGTGTGCTCGAAAAGTCGGTCGGCGACACGTTGGTGGATGTCTTGGAGCGCTTGGTACTGAGGTGGTAGCTTGTCGCGGCAAGCGTCTTGCCGCGGTCGTTGTCTTGTCGCGTCCGGAGGCTAGTCGCTTCACTGGGCCTTGCCAGGACGTGTGGCGCGTCGCGGCAAGTTCCTTGAGATGCCTTGGTTGGCCTTCCCGGCAAGCTCCTCTTGCCGGGGCCTTGTCTCCTTGGCTTGAACACTTTGTTCTTGAATGGCTCCAAAAGGAACCACGGAGGACCATGGCGGTCACCCGGCAAGCCCTGCCGCGGCGTGCTGCGACTGCCCGTGCACAAGTTCCGGATACTAGGGTACCCCTACTCTAGTACACCGACAAGAGCCCCCGGGCCTGGGCCACACACGGTGCCGAGCGCTGTTGGGCCAAGCCCAAAACAGGGCACGGGCACGCGCGGCCTGGGTTACGCCGTATCTTACTCCGTATCCACCTCGCCCTCCCCTAATGGCACGCATTGAATGCGGCGTCGTGGAAGAGATCGTGGGTGGTTTCTTTATTCGAAAAACGGAACGTCCGCCCCCCCCCTTTATAAGCAGGGGAAACAGGGGCAGTTCACCCATCTCGCCGTTGCTATTCCAATCTCAGAATCCTCCGCCGCTCCCCCCTTCTCTAAGCCGAAAGAGAGCAGCGCTCCGCCTCACATCGCCACCAGTACCACCAACGCCGTCGATCTCCCCCACTACCTCCGCCGTGGCTCCGAAAGCCGGCAAGGGGAAGGCCGTGAAGACGACCGAAGCGCAGTGGCTCGTGGCGCTGGGAAAGGAGCGGACAACCTTCCCCCCCCCCCAGCTCGCCGTGAAGGAGCTGAGGGAGTACTACTACCTCTTCTAGTCGACGGAGACGCGAGCGCATCCGCGCACGAAGGTACTCTCCGCCGCCACTTCGGAACAGGCTCCGAATGGATATCCCTTCTTCACGCTGTTCTTCTACTGCGGGCTCTGCCCGCCCTTCTCTGAATTCTTCTGCGATATTGTGAACACCTACGGGTTCCACCTCCTTGACTTCACCCCCAATGCCGTTCTGACCATGGCAGTTTTCGCACATCTTTACGAAAACTTTGTCAGAGTCCATCCAAATGTAGCCCTTTTCGGCCACTTCTTTATGCCCCGGGTTGAGAGAGGGGAGCCCTTATCCGGCGGAATCGCCTGGATCTCAAGAGCCGGCAAGAAGGAAGCCTATCTGGAGGGAGAGCTCCGAGGCAAGTGGGAGGAATGGAGAGCAGACTAGTGCTGGATTGTCGAGGAGAACCGCAGCCGCATTACCGTGGCGCCAAGCCCGATGGCTGGGCAACGATTGGAGCAGCATGGCCCCGGAAGACGATAGGCTGAAGATTGCCATCACCCGGATCCTACGCCTTAGGCTTGCCAGGCTCACTGTAGGCGCCGTCGGCGCAGATTTTCTTCGTGGCTGCATCGCCCCCCTGCAAGAGAGGAGGAGACCTGCCTGGGAGTTCGGGGGTGCGGCGGACATCATGAGGCTGCGCCCGGGCCTCAACTTCAACTTCACTGTCTTGGAACTGGACGCGATGCTCAAGGAACTGTTCAAGCACGACCCTCAACATCCCGAATGGTTCAGGTTGCCGGCGGGTGTCGCTCACTGGTAACAACTCCTCGCCGACGATCCGTGCAATGATGCATTTGTCAGGCGATTCGCATGGAATTGTCCCAACATGGCAAGAGCCTGCAGACGACGTCGTGCAGGAGTTCTTCGATGGCTTGGTGGAAGTGGCGGTCCGCTCCGACGAACAGAAGAGCCTCACCCGCGACACCACTGATGCGGAGATGCAGCGCATCGCCACTAGGGCGGAAGAGGCGGCGGCAGCCGCTGCCGCGGGCGATTTTGGATTCACTGTGGAGGAGGCAGAGGTAGCAGAGGCGGCAAGCCTTGCCGAGCAAGAGTGGCTTGCCAGCGAGGGAGAGCCTGCCGGCGAGGGAGAGCTTGCCGAGCCTGAAGCCGAGTCGAGTGAGCCCGCCGAGGGGGCGAGCGGCTCATCGAAGTCCGACTCCTCTTCCTCCTCATCTTCAGATAGCCCACCGCAAGCAGAGCCACCAGCTCCACCAAGAAGGCATCTCCGCAAGGCCAGGGATGTAGCGGGGCGGCAAACGAGTCAACAGCCACCGCGCCGCGCGACACGCTCCACTGCGACAAGCACTGTTGCCGCGGGAGCGCCTCACGCCGCTGCGGCAACTGGAGCGGGGTCCTCCCGGACCACCGCTTCTGCTCCTGCCGCTGCCCCCGCCAAGCGGTCAAGGGAACCCACTCCTCCACCTCGTCGCGCTGAAGGTGGGCCGGACTTCGACCTCTCCGCGCTCAGCTCCGACGAGGAAGAAGAAGAGTAAGATTCTTTGCTGTACTTGTAGTTCTTCAATTGTTGTTGTTTTGTCTTGTATCTGATTCGCTTTACTCTGAACTCACTACTTTTCAGGACTCTGGCCCAGAGAGCGGCGAAGAGAGCCAAGGTCCCGGTGATTGTCATCGAGGACGAGCCCACCGCGACAGCAGGGGGCTTGTCCGAGACCATCTTGCCGGACCCGGCAACTGTTCCCCAAAGCAGTCCCCAGCGCAGCCCCCAGCGTAAGTATATGGTTTACTTCCCGCTGTTAGGCACGCATGGGTGCTCTTTATTTGCTAACATCTGACTGTTGGTTCGTGTAGGAGCAGAGCAGCCTCACCAGGAGTGCCCGGAAGCCGCCCCCGAAGTGCCATCTGCTTCGACTACACCGCCAAGGGAGGATTCCCCGGCAAGGGAGCGTTCTCCGGCGAAGGAGAAGTCTCCGGCAAGGGAGAGTTCTCTGGCAAGGGACGGCACCAGCAATCCCTCGGTGGTGGAGACCGTGACTGCAGAACCAAGCGCAGGTAATCCCCTTGCTCGAAAACTTCCCTTGGGTTCTTCTTCTTCTGTTTTTCTTTTTGAATAATTGCTTGATTTTTCTCCCTCTTCCGGCCGTCAGATCCATCTTCCACGGAGCCGATGGAGACCGAGGTTGCCGGTGAGGAGAACGCGCGTGGCAATACCAACGACGCCGCTGCCACCGAAAAAGAGGCAGGCGCTGCTGATCCTGCCGGCGAAGAGGCGGCCAAGGCTGCTGCCGCAAGAGCCGGCGAGGGGTCAGGCGATCGCATTGACGGCCCTGAGGCCATAGGAGCGTCACGCGCTACGCCGACCGCCGATCCCTCCGCCGCTACCGCAGCGCCAGGCTCCGAAGGGCCCCAGCCCGGCGCCTATTTGAAGGCCGGTGATGGCGTCTTCATCAAGGTCCCCTGGGCGTCGAGCTCCAGGGCGCCAGTCGAAGGAGAAACCTTTGATGGAGAAGTGCTCGCCTCCGCTGGGCTGATGCTGGTTGAAGCGTCGAGCAGCAGCAGCGGCGAGTCTGAGGAGGAGCAGCTGCTACATAAGCTGGTGTCGCTCTACCGCTCTCGGCAGGCCAAGGTGGAATCCCGGGAAGCGCTTGTCGCGAAGGCGGGAGTGGACATCGAGAAGCGCGCGGAGGAGCTCCGGGAACGCAATCAGGAAGCTCTCCGGTCCCTGGCAAAGGAGCGGGAGCAACTCGTCGAGGCGCGGAAAGCCTTCCTCCTCGAGAAGGCCGAAGCTGAAGAGCAACAGCGGCTTGTCACCAAGGAGCTGTTTGCGCGGGAAGGCGAGTTGGCGCAGCGGAAGGTCAATCTTGACAGCCATGAGGAGGAGCTTGCCGCGCGGGAGCAAACATTCGGCGGGGCTCTCAAGGAAGCAGAGGATGCTGCCGCAGCTGCTGAGGCCGCCAAGGAGCTGGAGACGAAGGTGGCGCAGCTAGAGGCCGATCTCAAGAGGAGTGAAGAGCTTGCCGCGCTCAAGCGCGAGCGCGAGAAGGACACCTACACCCTTGGCAAGCTGCATGGTAGTCTCGCCGAGAAGGGCAAGGAATTTAGCGCCGCCAAGGACTCCAACGCAGATCTTGATTTGAAGCTGGCTACTTTGACCAAGACACTGGACGGCGCCAGGGAGCAGGAGGTGGCCTTGAAGGAGGAGATCAGGGCAAACGAGGCGCTGCTGGCGAGTGCTGCTGCCAACCAGAACACCTTCAGGGAGAATGTGGAGCTCTAGACGGAGGGTCTCGTGAATATCGCCGCGGTCATTGACGGGGAGCTGGCGCAGCTGGGGGTGGAGGATCTCGGGTATTCCTCCGATGAGAACCTCCAACCCAGCGCCAAGCTCACCTTGTTCTTCAAAGGCGTGGCGACGGCCCTCCAGCGACTCCGGGAGAGGATCCCAAAGCAGCTGGCCGACGAGTCGCGCACGATCTGCGCGGGAGTTCTTCAAAAGGTGTTGGTGAAGGTGGCCTTCCGCAACCCGGGCCTCAACCTCACCAATGTCCTCAAGAAGCTGCCGTCGGATGCTGATCTGGAAGCGCTCAAGACCCTTGTCGCACCCATTGTGGACAAGGTGAGCGAGATCAAGAGGGTTGAGGGCGATCGCGTAGATTAGGCCGCCCTTTTTCTCCTTTTCTTGTCGCTGCTGGTTATGTTACGAGAAAAATCTATTAGAGCTGCGACAAGCTATCTTGTAATATAACTTTATTCTGGGTATCGATTGCTATGTTATTTCCTTTACTTGACTCCTTCCTTTGTATGTTTTCGCCATACGCTTTTAGGGAACTCGCCGGTGCAGGCACCTTAGCCACGAGCGCTGAGTGCGTGACGTCAGCAGCCTGCTGGCGGTGCGGCCACCGACAAGAAACCTTGTCGCAACTAGTCGCAGCTCACTTAAGTTGTTGAGCAGACTCGAAACAAAGTAAGGGCGCAACTAGCTACGAGTTGGTTCCTCCGCGCACAGGTTTTCCATACAAAGTACGGTCGTTCGAGGAAGATAACTTAAAATTTTTAAAACTGATTGCTCAAACTTTGGCAACTTAGCTTTTCTGTCGTTTGCTTCCCGGTAAGGCGAAACTTTCTTGAACGACGCCTGGTCCACACCATTATCTTTTCCTTTCCCCCCGACAAACTTGTGGGCGAGGGAACATTCCTTTGTTTGAGAAAAAGAAAGAAGAAAAAATAAAGATATGGAGCCTTACGGCTCGTTATTGCTTACCAGAGGCAGGCGCTGCACAAAGTGTCAGATAACACATGCAAAAAATAGAAAGCATGAAATTGACAAGATGTGCGGAGCACATGAATTTTATTTATGCACGGGGTCTGCGCCCGGCTTTGTACAAAGGATTACATGCAACAGCGGCAAGACTTGTACAAAAGGTGGTTGCCGGAACAGGTTTCGGCAACCGCGCCTTACGGATAAAACTTACGAAGATGCTCAATGTTCCAGGAGTTGCTCACCGGAATGCCATCTTCGGTCTCAAGGCGGACAGCGCTAGGCCTAGTGACTTGTTTCACCCGGTAAGGGCCTTCCCACTTCGGCGTCAACTTGTTGGAATTCTTGGCGGACTGAACGCGCCGAAGAACAAGGTCGCCTTCCTCGAGACTTCTGGCATTAACTTTGCGGCTATGGTAGCGGTGCAAAGCTTGCTGGTATCGAGCAGCTCGTACAGCGGCCTGAAGACGGTCCTCCTCAAGGAGCAGCGCGTCATCTTGTCGCAACTGCTCTTGCTCAAGCTCATCATAAGCGAGCACTCGAGGCGACCCGTATACGAGTTCCGTGGGGAGAACTGCCTCTGCTCCATAGACTAGAGCGAAGGTGTCGGCGGTGGCTCGATTTGGCGTCGTCTGATCGACCAAAGAACCACCGCAACTCCTCAATCCAGTTCTTTCCGAATTGTGCAGCCTGTCGAAAGTCCTGGTCTTGAGCCCGCAGAGCACTTCAGCATTGCCCTCTCCGCTTGACCGCTGCTTCTCGGGTGAGCAAAGTTAAGCGCACCTTGGCGCCAAGATCTTGGACGACAAAGCATGAAGGTGCGGCTTGTGAATTGCGTACATTGTCGGTGATGATCCTGTTAGGGATCCCAAACGACAAACAATCGACCAAGAACTTGATCGCCGATTGTCTGTCACCTTCCTCATCGCTTCCACTTCGCCACTTTGTGAACTTGTCGATTGTAACGCATAAGTACTCAAAGCCCCGACATACTCGAGGAAAGGGGCCAAGGATGTCGAGCCCCTGGACCGAAAATGGCCAGGATAAAGGGATCATCCGAGAGCTTGAGCTGGCTGGTGTATCTGCTTGGAATGGGCGCACGCTTCACACTTGGTTACTTGTGCGATTGCATCTGGAGGGCTCTCGCCAAAAGAAACCTTGCCGGAATGCTTTGCGGCAAGTGCTCTTGCGCCAATGTGGTGACCACATATGCCTCCATGTATCTCTCGCTAACAGCTGTTGTCCGCCTTCCCGGGAATACACTTCAATTTCACACCGTTGAGTCTTCTTTTATACAGTGTGTTGTCGACAAACCTGGTACATACTTGATCGCCGAGCTACTCTTTCCGCTTCTTCTTGTTCTTCGGAAGTTCTCTGTCTCGAAGGAAACGGACAATCTCTTTGTGCCCATCTTTGGAGCTTGCGGCTCGACAACAAGGACTAAAGGCACATATGCTGCTGCGGGAACATCCGCTTTAAGGCGAGAACATGCGGCTCAGCCGAGTTGAGCGCCTCGCAAGCTTGCCGGAGCAAAACTTGTCGGGAGCGTCTACTTCAACGGAACAAACCCTAGGGCTTGCCGGAGCAGATGCGCCTCAAGACCCTTGGTGTTGATCTTGGGACCTTCTTGGCGGCGGCTTCGGGGAGCTCTGCCAGAAAATAGTCACCAGAAATCAACTTCCTCTTCTTGCTCTGTCCAGTTGATGGTGTTACATACGGTTGAGTCAGTTTGAGCACAAAGATCCCTCGTTCCACAGGTAACTTAAGTGCGGCGCACTTTGACAGGCCATCGGCAATGTCGTTCTGAGCTCTTGGGACATGTTCCATCTGTAGGCCGTCAAAGTGCTCTTCTAAATTTCTCACCTCATCAACGTAAGCTTCCATCAACGGACTCTGATAATTCTTGTTCACTTGGCGGACGACAAGCTGTGAGTCACCCCTGACAATGAGCTTCTTGATCCCAAGGTCTGCTGCGATCCTGAGACCGGCAAGCCAACCTTCATACTCTGCAGTATTGTTCGTTGCTTGCTCCTTGGGAAAGTGCATCTGGACCACATATTTGAGGTGCTCCCCGGTGGGTGCAACAAGTAGCACGCCCACACCGGCGCCTTGCAGCGAGAAGGCACCATCAAAGTACATCAGCCACTCTTTGCTTGCTTCCTTGACGGGGATGCTCGTTTCTGGAATTTCTTCATCTGGTGTTGGCGTCCATTCTGCTATGAATTCTGCCAATGCTCTGCTCTGGATAGTTGAGGTACTCTCAAACTTGAGGCCAAAGCTCGACAGTTCTAGTGCCCACTCGACAATCCTGCCCATTGCTTCTGGATTCTGCAGTATCCTCTTCAGCGGAAAACGAGTGACAACTGTGATCTCATGTGCTTGGAAGTAATGGAGCAGCTTTCTCGAGGCCATGAGAAGGCCGAAAAGCAACTTCTGCACACCAGAGTAGCTTGATCTAGCCCCCTGCAGAAGGGAACTGACAAAGTAAACTGGGCACTGCACCATTCTCTTCTGCACCTCCTCATGTGCCTGCACAGATCCATCTTTGTCGGGACCAGAGCTTGCCGGTGAAGCCCCCTGCTTGTCGCTAGATGCACCTGCCGTGATTGCTGGCCCATCATCCGCCTCCCTCTCTGCTACTAACGCAGCACTAACCACTTGATTGGTTGCCGCTATATACAGCAGCAACTTCTCTTGTGGCTTAGGTGCGACAAGTGTTGGAGTGGAGGACATGTATCTCTCCAAGTCCTGCAGCGCAGCCTCCGCTTCCGGAGTCCATTTCATTGGACCTGCCTTTTTCAATATTTTGAAAAATGGCATGGCGCGCTCAGCAGACTTAGATATAAACCTGCTGAGAGCAGCCACGCAACCGGCAAGTCTTCGTACATCCTTGACGCGCTTTGGTTCTTCAATCTGCTCAATGGCCATGATCTTGTCGGGATTGGCCTCAATTCCCCGCTGAGACACGAAGAACCCGAGAAGCTTGCCGGAGGGGACTCCAAACACACACTTCTCGGGGTTAAGCTTGAGGTTGATCTTGCGCAGATTTGCGAAGGTCTCATCTAAATCCTGAATCAGAGTTGCCTTGTCCTTGCTCTTGACCACTATGTCATCCATGTAGGCTTCCACATTTCTGTGTATTTGTGGCTCAAAAGCGTCATGGACTACCCTTGCAAATGTTGAACCACCATTCTTTAATCCGAAAGGCATCCGTATGAAACAGTATGTGCCACATGGAGTGATGAATGCCGTCTTCTCCTCATCCTCTTCTGCCATGAAGATCTGATGGTATCCTGAGTATGCGTCAAGAAATGAAAGCAAGTCACATCCGGCCATGGAGTCAACAATCTGGTCAATGCGCGGCAAGGGAAATGGGTCTTTGGGACAAGCTTTATTAAGATCGGTAAAATTGATACAAAGCCTCCATTTCCCGTTTGCCTTGCGCACGACTACAGGATTGGCCAACCACGTAGGATGGAGCACTCCTCTGACAAGGCCTGCTGCTTCCAACTTCTTGATTTCTTCTGCGATGAATTCTTGGTGCTCCACTGCTTGTTTCCTGACTTTCTGCTTGACGGGCCGCGCATGAGGACAGACGGCAAGATGGTGCTTGATTACTTTCCTGGGAACACCGGGGATATCAGACGGTTGCCACGCAAACACGTCGACGTTCGCCCGCAGGAAAGCAACGAGCGCGCTTTCCTATTTAGGGTCGAGAGTGGCACTGATGGTGAAGGTACCACCAGTGCCGTCCTCCTCGGCGGACACCTTATTGGTCTCTGGCGGAGCTGCCATTGTCTTCTGACACTTGACAGTGGAGCTCGATGGTGCGTCCTCGACGGTAGCGCAGCACTCCGAAGAGGTGCGTTTGCCGGAGTGGGCATCAGAACTCTTGCCGGACTTGGTCTTCTTCTTCCCCCCGGGAGCTTCAGCGGCAAGTGACTTGCGATCTGTTGCGGCTGCTGCTTCCCGGTAGATCTTGTCGGCGCAGATAAGAGCATCCTTCTTGTCGCCAGGGACAGAGATGACACTTATCGGGCCTGGCATCTTGAGCACGTTGTATGCATAGTGAGAGTCTGCCATGAATTTGGCGAGTGCTGGACGGCCGAGTATCCCATTGTAAGGCAATGGAAAGTCAGCAACGTCAAAAGTGACCCTGTCAGTCCTGAAGTTCAACTCGCTGCCAAATGTCACTGGCAACGTGTTCTTTCCCTTCGGCTTGCTCCTTCCTTGATTGATTCCTTGGAATGTGCCGGTCTCTTCAAGCTCGTTGTCAGGGATCTGGAGTTTCTGGAGTACCGCGGAGGAGATCAGGTTCAAGCCGGCCCCGCCGTCAACTAGCATCTTAGTGACCTTGAGGTTGCGGATAGTTGGTGAAACCAACATCGGCAAGCACCCGACCGCAATTATGCGATCAGGGTGGTCCTCAATATCAAAGATGATAGGCGTGCTGGACCATTTCAGAGGCTTGCGTGACTCGACGGGTGGTTCTGCTGCATTGACCTCCCGCACCCACTGCTTGAGTTGGCGGTGTGAAGTATGCAGAGAAGCACCGCCGTCAACGCACAGGACCTCTGTGGCTTTCTGGAACTCCTGCTCGTTGGCCTCGTCATCATCCATATCTTCATCTTCGTCGTCATCTTCAACTTTGTCGCAGCCGCGGGGAGGTCTGTCTCCTTGCCGCTACTTGGCCTTGCCGCGGCGTCCTCCTCGGCCGGGACGTTTCTTGCTGGATCCTCCAGCACCTTCCTGGGCCTTCTCCTTGTCGCGTCGCTCGTATTTAGCCTTTTGCTGATCGACAAGCTACTCAACCTTCTTGCAGCTTTGGAGGTCATGGCCCTTGGTGCGGTGGATCTTGCAGTACTGCTTCTCGGTGCCGCCCTGTTTGTCGGCGACCGCCACAGCCTCCTCGCCGAAACTACCAGCTTTGGCTTTCTTGGCGCCGCCTCCGTTGCCGGACTACTCAACGACTAGCACATCTTTGCCTCTCTTCCTCTTGTTGTTCCGCCGCCGGTTTTTCTTTGCCAGGGCAGCATCCTTGCTATCAGATCCTCCCGCTTCTGTATTCTCTCCGGGGAGTTTCCTTCCTTCCTCAGCACGTGCACACTTGTCGGCCAGGGCATATAGCTCACTGACGTCTCTGATCTTGCACATCGCCATCTCCTCCCGCATCCTGCGGTTTCGCACGTTCTGATGGAACGCGCTGATGACCGCGGCAGGATGGACGTCTGGGATGTTGTGATGTACATGGCTGAATCTGTGAATGAACTTGCGCTGGGACTCTCCTTCCTTCTAGGCGAGCAGATGAAGGTCACTCTCTTGAACATGAGGCTTGTGGCCGCCTGTAAAGGCGCCGACAAACTGATGGCATAGATCTGCCCAGGAGGATATGGAGTTTTCCGGCAAGTGCATGAGCCCGGACCTCACATTGGGCTTGAGCACCAGCAGGAAGTAGTTGGCAAGGATCTTGTCGTCCCGCCCCCCGGCAGCCTGCACCGCGATGGTGTAGATGCTGAGGAACTCCGACGGATGCGACTTGCCATCGTACTTCTCTGGTACGTCTGGCTTGAAATTCTTCGTGTTGGGCCACTGGACTTGCCGCAGCTCACGAGTGAACGCAGGGCAACCTACCGCGTACGACAAGTCGCCTGGTTCCCCTGGCGCATGCATGTCGACAGTGGGCCCAGCACGCTGGTCCGATTGACGCCGCGCTTCACTTCGGCGCTCGATGCGAGTACGAGCGTCTTCTTGCTGTCGCTCGTGAAGAACTTGGCGCTGATCGCGACGAGCTCGTGGATCTGACGATGCGGTGGAGTCGCTGTCGAGGTGGATCCGGCGAGTCGGCGATCTCGGCCTTCGGGGCGGAGAGTGCACGGTGGTTGCACCCCCACCGGTCTTGTCGCCATCGGCTCGTGCCTGGCAGTCTTGCCGCAGCTTCGATGTACTCGGCTGCCGTGGAGTGTCGCCGTTGGCGAAGCCGACGAGACTCTGAATGGTGGCCCTCCATTCATCGATCTTGTCCGCCGTTCGAGGGTAATCCAGGAGCAGTTGAGCTCGTGCCAAAGCTTATGCTGGAGTCTTCGGTGGCGGCGGCGAACGGTGCGAGGAGCGGGATATGCTCGGACTTCCAACTGGGTTGGAAGGAGCAGTATCCTGTCCAGGCGACCGTGTCTTGCTCGTGCCAGCATGTTGGCGTGCATGCTGGTCTTGAGCACCCCGAGATCCACCGGCTCGATCTTGGTCCAACGAACGTATCATACCGCGAGTACCACGCTGTCAGTCCCGCGCCTCCTGGGATGGGCGCGGTGCATGCACTGACGCCGAGGTCTGCGCCGTCTTGTCCTTGGACCTGGCAGCACCGTGAGCTCCCTCGTCGATGCCCGTTCTTCCGCCAGCGCCTACCTCACCACCTGTTTGCTCCGGTGGTGGTGGGTTTGACGCGGACGGAGCAGCCACCTCCGAAGCCTTCTTCTTCGGTGGCATGTCGATGAAGAAGATGAAGGTCTAGCTCGCGTGAACGCCGAATCAGGTTCACACAATCTCAATGCCCCCTACCTGGCGCGCCAAAGATGCCGGGGAAAACGGATACCTATGGGGCCGGCGGACCGGGCCCATTTCGGTTTGGCGGGGGGCGGAGATCGCACGAAGAGCAGATCGAGGCGAAGCACACGAGCGATTTACCCAGCTTCGGAGCTCTCCGGAGAGATAATACTCCTACTGCTGCATGTCTGATTCTATTGAGTTCTTGCTCAGGAGCGCTGAGTGCTATAGTACACACTAGCTGCTAACGAGACCGAGCGTGAGCATTTTCTGGTTTCGAACCCTCCTGTACATTGCGCATGGGCCTCCTTTTATATGCTCAAGGGGTCACCGACAGGTGGCAACGCAGGCAACGGTAAAAATGGAAAAAGTGTTGCGGTTGGTACAACTACTTGTACAGTGTATCATACCTAACCCTGACGGCAGGGGACAAAAGCATTAAATGCTCGTCTGTGTCGCCCAAACAGTGCAAAAAGGGACCGTCAGGGGCACCACCGCTTTGCACGATGGCGATCTTGTCATCTCCGCTTGCCACCGCGCACCCCTGGCTGCACAGCCTCTTGCCACGTGCGCCTGGAAAGTCCCAGGGCGACACGTTGGTGGATGTGCTGGAGCGCGGGTACAGGGTGGTAGCTTGCCGCGGCAAGCGTCTTGCCGCGATCGTTGTCTTGTCGCGTCCGGAGGCTTGTCGCTTCACTGGGCCTTGCCGGGACGCGTGGCGCGTCGCGGCAAGTTCCTTGAGATGCCTTGGTTGGCCTTCCCGGCAAGCTCCTCTTGCTGGGGCCTTGTCTCCTTGGCTTGAACACTTTGTTCTTGAATGGCTCCAAAAGGAACCACGAAGGACCTTGGCGGTCACCCGGCAAGCCCTGCCGCGGGGTGCTGCGACTGCCCGTGCACAAGTTCGGGATACTAGGGTACCCCTACTCTATTACACCGACAACCCGTACTTGTATCCGACTTGTAATAGAGAATAAGTTAGTTCTAATCCTAATAGGACTCTACATGTAAGCCGCCCCTCCAACTTATATAAGGAGGGTAAGGCACCCCAAGAGGGACAGGCAACAAGAAACAATCTCTAGGGCTAGACACAACTAGAGGAGAGCCGTTTTACAGCGACTCCCTCATGAGCATAATGAGACCTAGCCACAAACAACATGTAGGGTTATTACCGGATGATGTTTCCCGGGGCCCGAAGCTGTCTAAATCTTTGTCTTGTGTTGCGTTCTTTCGATTCCGCTAAACCCCTCTCAAACTACCACATAGATGTGTTGTCCTCACGACTAAGTCCTGACATTAAGGACATCTGACGTAACAATTCCTTGACAATTGGCGCCCACCGTGAGGCATGCGCACGGTGGTGTTGAGTTCTTGAAGGGATTTTTTCTAGGGTTCGAGAAGCTCGCAATCATCAGGATGAAGAAGAACCGACGCTGAAAGCTCCACATTAACAACAGGTTTTACGTGTTCGCTATGAAGTTTACTGCTACTAGCATGGAACAATTTACACCGTCAACGAGCCGTCGAAACAAAAATCAAGTTCAAGGGAAGCTAGGTTCCATCGTTTGAACGCCAGATGTGACGAGATCCATCGAAACCGCCCCTACGCCAAGTCCGAGATCGACAAGAAGTTAATCTGCTCTATGTGTCTGGTCAAATCATTGAAAGGTCACGCTGGATCCGCTGAATTCTGTCTGTCGTCTTTTGCTGTCTACAGGATCAAGTTTAACCGAAAAAACAAAGGCCAAAAACAAACAGGAGGAGGCCACGACCGGGAAAACACGGAGAGTCAAACCGACAACGACGGAGAAGAGGATGTGGACGGGGATTTGACTTGGACTCTGCCTTGGTCGATCTCGAACCGCTGTCGTCACCTATGCGGTCCCGCCGCCGGTCGCCTTCGTCACCTACGCGGCTGCCATCATCTCATCGTGCCGTGCAGAGCTGCCGGTCACCTCTGCGCCGTTCCGCGGTTGCAGCCTCTGCCGACGCATCAAATCGCTGTGACCTGGAGCCACCTCCAGCTCGTGTTGAGTCGCCGGCCCTGCGCCACTGAGCTGCCGAAGAGCACACGCCTCCTTGAGCTATTGTCTCCTCCGGTCGCCTCTCGCAAAGTCGCCGTCTCGGGCGCGCCGACCGGCTCCCGTGCTGCGATTTGGGTCGCTAGCTTCCCCTGCCGCGGATGAACTGCTACCGTCATGCCAAATCGCCGACTTTGTCTTTGTTGCTGCGAGCCGCCGCTGGGTAGTCGCGGATCCGCCCTCGCCTCCCCTCTACCTTGGCATCTGAGCCGCCCTGCTGCTCCCGTGTCGTGGTGCCACTCAAGCGCCTCTGCCCCAACGGCCGCGGCCTCGCTCGCCGCGTCGAGCCGCCTTCTCCACGGCCCCGCCGCCGGCCGCCGCCGATTCGTTGCGCTGTGCTTAAGCCGGCCCACCTCTGGCTACTGACGGCCCAGTTCCAAGTTGCTGACTTCAAGTCGCCATCTCAAGCTGTTTACGGCCTCTGGACGCTGGTTGCCTTCGCGGCCTCGCCGGCACGTCAAACCGCCCTGAGCCTCTTCAACCCGCCGAGTTACCGCCTTTCCGGTTCTCCGGCCTTGCCTGAAAGACGCCGTCGCCTGGAGTTGCCTCTGTGAAGTCAAATTGCCTCTGGTTCCACAAACCGCAGAGCCACCGTGCTCACCTCTGCCTCAAACTGTTTCTGCCGAGCGTCGCAGCCGCGTCAAGTCATCACTCCTGCTTGAGCTGCCGCTTCCGACTCGTGTCGACAAGCGCCTCTCGCCACTGCCTCCGCTAGGCGTCGCCCCCGCTTTGAGCGTTGCCCATGCTGGGCTACCAGTTTCTGTGTGGCGTTGCAAGCCACTAAAAATCAGATCAAACAAAGGATGAGCATGCAATATTAAAAAAATGATGGAGAGTTTTAAGGCTGGGGCTACTTTGGTTGATTAATCAGGACACCCAAGTGTTGCTCCTAGTGGTCGACGCAAAGAGACAGTGCCAGGTGAAATATGTTAGTTCCAATGCCGTCGCCTGGAAGCACGACCAGCGAAACTGCATGTGTTGCCACATCAAGATATCAGATCATATAACAGGGGAGCACGCCCTCAAGCACAAAGGGCAAAGCGATTCATGGTCCATATTAACATGGCAGAATACATTCATCGGACATTGGAGTCTGCGAAAATGAGGGACACGGCCCACTTAAAAAAGGACGCGTCTAGGGAGCAGCCGGGTGCTCCCTAGCGTTTCCTGGCAGCCACCCATAAATAGAAATTTTCTGTCCCCCCATCACCAGGATAGAAAAGTACCTGCCGCCCCCCCCCCCGCTACCGATCCCCGCGCCCAACCAACGAGCGGGCGAAAACTCACCTGGTCCCCCCCTCTTCGCTCGATCTCTCTCCCACCCCTGCGCGTCCTTCTTTCCCCCTTCTTTTCTCCTCACCTAACCCACAACCCCATCTTCTTCTCTCCCAAGCCAAGGACAGCACGCCCATTCTCCCTCATCACTTCCAGATCCAGAAAAACCTTCACAGCCCTCCAATGGCTGCTCCCTAGCGTTTCTTCTCTAGGCAAAATCAAGCTGCCTTGTTCCTGATTGCCTGGCAAGAAAGCAAAAAAGCAAGGCAAAAAAGGTCAGATTTATCTCATCTTCCAGATCCCCCTCCTCTTTCCCCACGATTTGAACAAGGCTTCACTAAAGCAAAAACATTGTGCAAAAAAAGATGTGATGTTAAGCATGTTTAGTCTGCTGTTTAGGCAAGTTTTAGCCCCCCTGGTTTGGGCAAAAATTCAGTCTGATGTTAAGCATGTTTAGTCTGCTGTTTAGGCAAGTTTTAGCCCCCCTGGTTTGGGCAAAAATACAGTCTGATGTTAAGCATGATATTTCTTCCCAGATTTCAGAATCTATTTAGGAAAATATAATGCCTTAATCAAGAAAAACAACTGATCATGATCTATTTCGATGTATTCCCTGGTTTGATTGCTTATATCATTGCAAAAAAGACATTACATTTTGGCAAAAACAGTCTTTGTGATGAGGCAACTAAGTGTATGTATGCACACAAAACTTTGAAAAACTTGTGCCATGACAAAACATGAACACTTTTGAAAATTATAAGACAATGATATACTGACATCACTATGGAAAGAGAAAGGAAAAACTAGAGAAAGATCCCCCCTTGGTTTCAGTAGTGAAAAAACACTAGAAGAGAAAAATAAATGTAACTAAAATTGCAACTAAAACACAAAGAGACAGTTGCATAGTAGAATTTACCTTTGTTGTATCATATCCTTCGCCATTGTCCAAGAAAGTTGCCAGGATACAGTGGCAAAATTGTTAGTATTTCATCCTGCAAAAAAGGAGGAAAAAGCCAACAAGAAAATCCATATACCAACATCTATCTCAGCGCCGAAACGTTACTTCGAAACATGCTTAGTAGTCTGAAAACACACAAACTTGCTGCTGTGAAAAATAGATGAAAACCTAAAACAGTCAACTTAAGTTCTTTCTAACACACAAACATAGGTACTGAAAAGCAGGGTAGTCTGAACATAAAAGAGCAATCATGCCCATAAATTCTGACTTAAGTTTTTCCTAACACTAAACATGGTCTAATCTCTCTGGTTTGGGACTGAACTCCATTCTGAATGCAATTCAAAGTAGCACTTCTATGGCAGTATGCTTGCTTCCCCAGAATCAACTGTTGCCTGCGTTTAGGAAATAACAAAATAAGAAAATATATTATGAAACACAAAAAAACATGATTCATACAAACATGAAAACATGAATATCCTGAAAAAAATAATATATTGCCTGACATATATATTTGACTTGCCTGATTATATGGTTTGGGTTGCCTGCTGGTGCAAATTGAATTGGCTGCTTAATGTGGAATTGCTATCTTATGTATCTGGTGTGCTTGCGTTGCTGAGTTGTTTGCTTGCGTTAGTGTGGTACTAGCTTGCCTCAACAACATAAAAAATGCTTTAATTTTTCTGGTTGAAAAAATGCACAGGTTGAACATGATTTGAGCTATTTTTGTGTGCTTGGGGCAGGTGTGCTATTGGCTTGCCTGAATTTACTGTGCTACTTGCTTCCATCCCTCTGCTGACTTGCTTTACTTTTTCCCATATTCACAATAAATAAATGCAGGTTGGCGATGATTGACTTAAATGAGGAACCCGCTGAAAATAATGATGATCCTTTGTACTGTACACAACATGCTACTGGAAATGCAGAACTTGTGGCGGAATCACCTAATCCCCCAATCATACAAAGAGTGGATGGTGCTGCTACAGAAGTAATGGAGACAGATCGACAGTCAAGTCATGGGGGGCGTGCTCAAGACAGTACACAAGTACCTACAGCTGTAGCAGCTGGGAGTGATGCTCATACCCTTGATGGCACAGGTGCTGTGGGTGATACCGGTGGCACTGTTGGTAATGGTTTGGGTGCTGGAAATGATGATGAGGCTTGGTCACAGCCCAAGGAGCCTTACGTGGGCATGAGGTTTGACACCTTGGAAGATGCCAAGGTGCATTACAATGCATATTCCTTGCAGATGGGTTTTTCAATCAAAATGAATAGTTCAAGGAAGGATGTGAAGACTGGGGAATTGATAAAACAACAATTTGTTTGCAACAAGTTTCGAAAGCCTGATGTTGATGACGGGGGAGCAGAGAAGATTCCCGTGCTAGATGACATTGTTGAACAAGCAAAAGATGATAATGAAGATGAGGCTATTGTCTTTCTTGATGATGACAGTAAGGGCAAAAAAAGCAGCAAGAAACGAAAAAGAGATAAAATTGTACAAACTGGCTGCAAAGCTAAGATGATTGTGAAGGTAGTAGATGGAAGATGGGAGGTGATCTACTTTGTTAGCGAGCACAACCATCCGTTGATTGACAAACCATGTTTGACTAAGTATTTGCGATCACACCAAGGGATACCGCCAGAAGAGAAGGCCTTCCTTACTCACCTTCATAACTGCAATTTGACTACAGGTTTTGAAAACACACCCACCTCCCCCACTATATTCCAACTTTAAGAACTTGGACATGCCTACTGGTTGTGTGTTTCTTAGCCCATCAACAAGTTACATGATTTTGCTTGAAACATGACACTAATTTGCTTGAAACATATGCCTTAGTTGCTTTATATTGACACTAAATTGCTTATAACCGTACAAAAAGAGATAAAATGCCTAATTTGTTTCTGGATGCTGGACTTCCCTAATGTTTACATATTTCTTGCTCAATTCAAAAAGTACCTACTTGCCTGCTTTTTTTATAAAATAAATTTGGTGTTGAACCTGAACTTGCTCACTAAAGCATGGTTACCCCCCCGATTTGTTTTCTGTATTTTGCTCATGTGTTCCCTGGGGCATACGGTTGTAGTTGCTTGAAACATGGCACTAATTTGCTTGAAACATATGCCTTAGTTGCTTTATATTGACACTAAATTGCTTATAACAGTACAAAAAGAGATAAAATGCCTAATTTGTTTCTGGATGCTAGACTTGCCTAATGTTTACATATTTCTTGCTCAATTCAAAAGTTCCTACTTGCCTACTTTTTTTATAAAATAAATTTGGTGTTGAACCTAAACTTGCTCACTAAAAGCATAGTTAGCCCCCTGGTTTGTTTTGTGTAATTTGCTCATGTGTTGCCTGAGGCGTATGGTTGTAGTTGCTTGTGTAGCTTCATGAATTGCCCAAGCTTTGCATTTGAGTTGCCTTGCTGAAAACAAAAAAAGAAGCTATTTTTGGCGCTGTTTTTGTGTGGATAAAGGATTGACCACCATTGTGACTTTCATGTCAACTGGTCGTATGATGCATATCATGTCAGATTTCTATGGGACAGAACTCATTGTACCTTATAGCACAAAACACATTACAAACCTCAGGACGCTCCTGAACAAGGATGATACAAAAGAAGGGGATATGATAGAGACAGTTGCTTACTTTAAAGATCAGCAGACGGAGGATCCAGATTTTTTTTACAAGATAAAATATGATGAGGAAGACAGGGTTGAGAATATTTTCTGGGTCGATGGTGCAGCAAGGAAGGCGTACGTGGAATCTTATCATGACTGCATCTCCTTTGACACAACATATATGACTAACATGTACAACATGCCCTTTCCACCATTCATTGGAATTAACAGGCATGGGCAGTCATTCATGTTGGGTTGTGGGTTTGTTAGGCAAGAGTTGGCGTCAAGCTTTGATTGGCTATTCGAAACCTTCCTTGAGGCAATGCATAATGTAGCACCCACCAACATCATAACCGACCAAGACATCGCAATGGCACAATCGATTAAAAAGATCTTTCCTACAAGTGTGCACCGCTGTTGCCGCTGGCATATTATGAAAAAGGCACAAGAAAAACTTGGAGCATTGCTGGGGCGAAACCCTGGCCTATCGAAAGATTTCAACACCTGTGTTGACTTTAGCTTGACGCCGGAAGAATTTGAGGCAGGGTGGGCTGAGCTGATGATGAAGTATGAGGCTATGACTGACTCTCACTTCGAGAATCTATACAAGTACAGAGAGACATGGGTACCCTGCTACTTCAAGCACTGATTCTTCCCTTTCTTGCAGTCAACTCAACGCAGCGAGGGGTTCAATGCTGTCCTTAAACGATATGTGAACCCACACAAGTCAATTTTGAACTTTGTGAAGCAATATCAGAAAATCCAAACACACATACTAGTCCGGGAGGGTTCGAAAGACTACAGGACAGCACATTTCTGATGAAATGTGGTCATCTTACCCAATAGAGAAGCAAGCGATGATTGTATACTAGGGACTTGTACGAAGTTTCTGATGAGTTTGATTGACTACAAGGTACAATGTACGACCACATGGTGAAAACTTGTATGAGGTTTACCCCAATCAAGAGTGGGTTGCCAAATATGGTTCTAGGGGCTATTCTGTCACGGTCGAAGCTAGTGCTGGAGACTACAGGTGTGACTGCTGCAAGATTGAGCGGGACGGCATGCTTTGCTGCCATATCTTGAAAGTTTTCAACCAACTTGGTGTTGACGAAATCCCAACGCAGTACATACTTAGAAGATGGACACCTATGGCAATCCCCAACGCACCCCCTGCTGTCGAAGACCAACGATGAGATGCCACCACAAGTCGAAGAAACCGAGGCATGCAAATTTGATGATGGATTTTGGTAGTCTTGCGGGTTGCTAGTGCATCGATGCTGCAACGGATATTGTAAAAAACATATGCGTGGTGCGCGTCATGAAATCAAAATCTCAACATGTCAAAGAAGAAAAACAGCAGCACCGACAAGTGGGCCCTACGGTGGTTCTGCACCACCATCATTGGTGGTTCTGCGCCTGGCCGATTAACTCTCAGTAAGCTGGTGGCCTGCGGTGCATCTGAAGGGCCTACGGTGCGTCTGGATCTAGACAACAGACAACATACTTGCGCCACCGCCGAGTAACACTCGGGCAACTAGTGACCCGGCGGTGCGCCCCGATGAACTTGCACAAACCTCTTACGGACCTAGGCGGGGAGCGATCTAGTTCTCGCACCGCAGAGAAAAAGGCACCAAAACTAGCCGGCAACTCTATGAGTGAGGATGGACATCAACAAAGCAGTGTTCGTGGCTGCACCGCAAACTATGGGGGCTATACAAAGCTGCTGGCCTGTCTGAATCGTCGAGATATGTGCCAGTAAACAGTGGAGCAGCACCGCGCCTTTCAAGGGGCTCAACAATGGCAAGGCCTATGCAAGCGCTGAGAGGAGCTGCGCCACAACTTTTGGTGCATACGGCATTGCCAGGAGGTCCTGCGCGACCTCCTATGGGCCCTAGACCAGCAATTTGGCCTGCACCGCAAACTATGGGGGCTATACAACCACCGCGGGGGCTTGCAGCGGCAAACACAACCCATGTGCCTATCCCTGGACTGGCACCATCGCCTGCATCATCAGCAACAGTTGATGGCAGGTATGGACAACACCCAGGTTCTTCAACTACACAAGAAGAAAATGGCAATGCAATTCCATCTCCTATTGTGCAAGCTCCTAGTGGTCATGTGCACCAGCCACTCAGTACGGCATCTCTACATGCAGCTATTGCTGCCGCACAAGGTACTACGATGGTTGAACCACAATTTGGGAGACATAGTACCACACTTGGCCCTGTAATTCCTAGAGACCCTCCAAAATCAACAACAAAAGGGAGGGCAAAGTCAAAAAGAATTCAATCAGCACTTGAGCTGCATCCGAAGAGAAAGAACAAGTGCAGCTATTGTGGTTCTGTTAACCACAATGGTGCAAGCTGCCCGACCAGATTGGTGTAATGGTCAAACAGTGACCATATGGCTGAAAAGATGTGTCGAATGAAATTGAAAAATTAAACTATTTGTTGGTCTGTATGTTTGAACATCCTAAACTATTGTTTTCTTGTTTACAGTTTGTTCTGGCTAACTTGCCTCACACTAGAGTTTTGAGTTGCCTGGTTATAAGTTTTGAATTGCCTATTGTGTGCTTTGAATTGCCCCGCAGACACCCCTGATCTCCCCGTAATGGTCGAAAAACTTGCATACATAATATTCTGCAATGCTAAAAATGCAACAATTCCCTCGTTATGTAATGATCATATTATTTGTCTTTTATGGGGTTATTCTGAAAAACTTGCCTCGCCGTAAAGCTTAAATTGCCTGTTTATGCAATGGAGTTGCCTGCTCCAATTTCTTATGCAGGCAACTCCCCTCCCCTCCCTCTCCCCCTCGGCACTTCGAAAGGTTCGGAAAAGAAGCAAAAAGAAAACAATACATGCATTTACGTGGGATGTAGTGTGCGTGAGGGGAGAAGAAACTGACCTATGCTAACTTGAGTATGCTTTTCCATGGAGCCTTGTTGTTGGCGTTGTCAACCCACGCGTTAGTCAACTGTTTCCTTATGCTTGGAATATCCACCGCTGTGAAATTTTGAACAACCCTTGCCTCCCATCCATTTGCTATCGTCAGAGCAAAAACACCACAGTCAAACCTAAAACAAAAATTGAAAAAAAGAACTTTTCTAGTTAGATAGCTTCTTCTATGTAGTAGCTAGCTTCCTCTATGTCACATGTAAAAAACTAAACAAAAGCATAGTTAATATGTGAAAAAAAAGTGGATGCTTACTCATTGTTCTGTTTTGGGACGTCGATGTTGGTAAGCCCAAAGTCATCCAGCGAGACACGGGAACTGGCGTAATGCTCTTCCCATAGACACCGGAAACTTGCAACCATTTTCCTAGCACAAACATCTAGAGACTTGTTTTTTAGCGTCCTCCAAGAATCAAGAGCTTCGAAACATCGATCCCTTATGTTCACGTTAAAAATCCAGTAATGATTGCCTGTTTTAGGCTTTGTCTTGTCAATGTTCTCTAAAACTGGGAACATAATCTGTTAGAACAGAAACAAAATGGGGTTAGTACCCAGGTACTAGAAGCTGGATTTAAGCAACTTTTTCTGTTGTGCTCTCGCAAATTACGACATGGACTGAAGAAGCGTACATGCACATGCAAGTTTGGTGCTTGTGTGAGTAAATTAGCCAAAAAAACAGAAAGATGCATAGGCAAAAGTTATGTACTTATGTAAGCAACCATCTAAAAATGCACAGGCAAGTTATGGACATATGTAAGCAACTTGTCACAAAAAGCAATTTCATGGGCGAAAGTTTTACCATAAAATGTCATATATAATGCTTTGGTGAAAAGTAAAAAGAAACCATTGACATACCATGTCTTCACGGTCCAAGCGATTCGACTTCTTGAACCGGGAAATGAGCTCCTGGCCGTTCAATTCCATGTTTTGCATCTGAACCTTGTGTAAAAGAAGAATACAGGCATGACCATGACCTTTTGTGAAAAAAAGAAAAAGAAAGAAACGCAAAACTACACTGTTAGTTGCTTCGCTTTTTCTTACCGAGAACCTCACTGGCATCACAAGCTTCTTTGATTCTGGTGACAAGTTCATCATTATGCTCTCTATACCAACTTCCATTACGTGGCTCACGACAAAACCTCCCTTCTTCATTGAGTTTGCGAGCTCCCTGACAGTGACAAAGTACTTTTCATATTCAATTACCCTTGGGCTGCATGAAAAAAAAGAGGCATTCAGCTCACAAAAAATCCTTCTGTAATTTGCCTACCACCATTACAACTTATGAAAAACATATGGTCAAGGTAATGTCAAAGGGAGACTGTTTGAACAAAAAAGAATTTCACACTAAGACAAGTTGCCTGATTCCATAAGTGGATTGCTTCTAAATACAGTTTGAATTGCCTGGATAAACATGATAGACCTTGCCTGTGGGAAAGTGCATTGTGCAAAAAGCTGACAAAAAAAGAAATGGAGTGGTATACTGTCATACCTGGTATCCACATCTGGTGATTCTTCTTCATTAATTCTTCCATGCAAAATAACTGATGCATACAATCTATTTGCTTCGGGTTTTGGCATGTAGACTTTCTTCTCGTTATAGTCAATAAATGGTGACCTCTTGCAAGGAGGTGGCTTGATAATCCTTCTCTCAAATTGATGTGGATGCATCTCTCCTGAGCTACTACTGCTGTAAATCTTGCTGCCTGACCCCACTTCTCCTTGGTTAGAACTTTTTTCAGGTGTTTGGTACACATTTCCTTCTGCTTGCACACACGGGTCAATGCCTTCAACGTCCAACAGATAATCATCCCCGGTTATATCAATGATTGGCTGGTTATGTGCTGGGAGTTCCTTGAACTCATGCTCTGCAAGTGTGCTTGACCCAACATGCTCGTGTGCTTTGTTGTCTCCAGATCTTGTGGGCAAATCATCTATGCCTAGATCGAAACTTGGTGCTGGGCAGTACTCTTTGAAAAAATCATTAGATCTTTCGGTGTGCCTTTGCTCAAAACTTGGTGCTAAGCTGTGATTTGTGGAGTTTGATTGGGCATTCTTGCTATTTGGATCAACACACCTAGCAAGCAGCTCACTCACACCTAGAACATTGATTTCTAGTGCATTGGTTGCCTTCCCATTGACACGCATGAATTCGTGGTACAACTCCTCCACATTAGAGAAATGTGTAGTATTCCCCTGGCCAGTTGGTTCTGCTGCTTCTGGAACACTAATGGCCTCAGGTTGGGCAAGTACAGTTTGGCAGACAGGCAATTCCCCTATGGCTCTTGGCAACTTTTGTTCCGGGATTTTTCCCATGGTTACAGCTTCGGGCAGGTGTTGTATCCTATTGATCTCCGTACATAGTACCGGAGGGATGTTCTCTTTCTCCTTCTTGTGTCCTGCATGGTTTAATGATCGAGCCTCCGGAGATGCCTTCAAGTCTTGCACCTTGGCCCTCTGCATACCATTGGCTGACTGCGTCACATTCCCCCGAGACGGGGGAGGCACTTGACCATTTAAGTCAACTAGTGGTTGTGCTCTGCTGCTGTTTCCTGTGCTTACTAGCACTGTGGGACCCTCCTTTGGTTGTGTTGGCCTTGCTTTTGTGGGGTCCAGTGTTTCCTCTGCTTGGAACTTGCTCGAAAAGCAGCTTGTCTTGCTCCCTCCTTGGGTGAGTTGCGAATATGTGATCCACTTGCTTGACATTGGGAATGAAAAATACCCGAAAGCTTTGGATCTACTCCTGTAGGTACTGCCTCATCTCCAACTTTGCTTGTTGAGCTTGATGTTGTACTCTTTACTTGTTGAGCTTTGGATCCACCATGAATTGCCTCTATTGTTTCAGAATTTGGTTGTTGTTGCTCTTTGAGAAGGACCAGATTTTTCATGGCTGACTGCCTTGGCTTTCCCCTTGGTCAGTAACCAGGATTTTTCGACACGATATGCTTGCGGATGCATTGCTGTTTTGTTCATCACAGATGGCTCCAATCTAATAAACCCGATAGTTTTCTTCATCTTCTTTGATGGTGGGAGTGGTGGTAGTTGGTTTCGAGAAGCAATCTTACGCTCAGTAGCTTCATTTAGAGCGGCGTAAAACTGTCTCATTATTTTACGCCGAGTTGCCTTTGGGCATATTTCCTTGGGGTTGAATGTGAAGCCCAAATCCAAGTCTTCCCCCCTATGCAACTCTTCGAACATCCTCTTTGCTTCGGTTGCCATGGTTATGTCATCAATGTCCCACATTTCTTTCACTTGAAAAAGGGAAGCGTGGTTCTTGGGAAGCGATAGTTTTGAATTCTGTCAACACAAGGTCTTTCATACGGATGCTATCTGCCTCATCCAATCCTTTGCATTTCTGTCCTTCTTCTTTTGAATCGAAATTGCAGCGTGCATTGTTCATCATCGTCGCTTTTTCGATTGCTCATTGCGGGATCCTCGTCCCGATCGGAGCCACCATTGTTGCCTGAACCGCCGTTGCCACCTCCGCTGTCATCTTCATCATCTTCATCCTGCTTCCCTTGCCCGTCGTCTTCCTTGTCTTTGCCATCCCCATCGCCTTCTTCATCGTCATCGTCCTCCTTTCCTTCACCATCTTCTTTTTCGTCATCCTCTTCTTCCTCATCATCATCATTGTCCTCGTTCCCCTCGGTTCTGTCTTCCGTCCCCGTGTCAACCGTGAGGGCCAGTGCTCCCTGGTTACTTGATTTCCCCTGAACTCCACTTGATCCATCATGACCATCATCGCTGTCTGAACTCTCGTCGCTGTCGCTTTCATCACTACCTTTATCTCTGCCATCTCCCTCGCTTTCACTGTCAGCTGCCTCAATGTCATTGCTGTCTGAATCAAACGACTCCTCCTCACTTGGTAAGCTGTCTCTTCCGGCTGGTACTCGCTTGCTCCTTCTGTTAGGCTGTCGCCTACTTGTCTCTGCAGTAGTAGGATCTGCCTCCTTTGTCCCCCATTCATCGTCATCTATCTTCCCAACCCCAGTCACGAGCTTCCCCACTGCATGAGAAATTACAGAACCCATTTCGTGCACCAACCCTGTGAGCTTCTTTTGCTTCTGTAAAACATGAAAGTGGATGGTAGAGACACATGATAAGTACATATCTCCTATTATAAAATATAAAAAAGGGAACTACAATGAGAGCAAAAAAAACAGTGCTCGATAACTTACTGATTTGTCATATGACTCGGGCAATCTTGCGGCAACAAATTTGGTGATGTGGTCCATACTGCCAAACAAGCTATCATCCGCACACCGAGAAAACTCCGTCTTGAGCTGGTGGTTTATAGCAAAAGAAGATTTAAAAACTATGAGTGACAATTACGCACTCCCATAACAAAAAAAAGAACTGAGAAAATGAAAGAAAAAGCAGATCGCTAATAGTCTTTAAATTCCTGCAACCATTATGGCACTTCCCCCCTTGTTGCGTACTATTTAGTGGATACTGTAATGAACAAAAATGAAGAACTAGTTTGGATAAGTTGCTAGTTTTCAGAACATAAGTTGCTTAGGTGGATGTATAAAATTGCTACTTTCCAACATGTGAATTGCACAGACAAAAAAAAAGCTAAATAAAGATGTACTCCAGCAGCTACTGTTAGAAATACAACAACCCCACAAATCATTCCTGTGGACATAATCCAACTGTGTGCATGCCAAATGAAAAATTCTGATAACTACTTGGACCTACTTGAAATATATGTATGGCACTTGCCCAAAAAGGTACATTAACTTGCATGCTCTTTCAAAGTGAATTGCCTACTCTAAAAAATTGTAGTGTTATATCCTAAAAGCAGAGAAATTGCGTTACCCATAAATGGCCATATTCTCTGGTGCCTTCTGTCCTTCTTGATAACTCGGAGATTAAATCTGAATTCAGACAGAAACCCTTGGTACCAAGTTGGGATTGGCTCATCAACATCCAAATAGTCTAGGTACAACAGCTGCAAGAGAGGCAAGGAAAAAAATGAGAAAGTTTAAGTTAGCTAATGATTGCAAAGAGAAAAGAAAAGATAAGTAAACAATGGATGCTTAAAAAATAAAACAGCTTGAAGCACTTACAACAAGGTGGAAAACACAACAACAAACAGCCTTCTTGTTGGCACGCCTCAAGTGAGCATAGCTTTAATTGATCAACAACAAAGCGGCATATGTTGGTTTCCGTTATTCCATTGACATCCATGACCGCTGGGAAACTCTTTGGGGAAATGCTCAAACTAGTTGAAGGGCAAGGAAGCACGAAAAAACAAGAGCTAATAGCGGACAAAGTCATCATCATGAGACCCTCCCATGTCTACAATCATCTTGCACCATTCAGTGAGGGTTGGGGAGTTCTTGATGTGATGTTGTAAATACTGTACATTGCCTTTGTGATTTCAGGACGATTCTCGAAGCACACCTTCCTGCCCCTGTTGGGCAAACCCCATATCCTACGGACACTAGCCGCATCTACAGGAATCTTCCCCCTTTCTGGAATGACTATCTGCGAAATCTCCGTATCGTAATGCTTTATTATCCACTAGCTAAGATCTCCGGGCATGCTACTCGCTGCAAGGTCTAGAATGCCACCAAATTCTTTTGCGATGATCACACCCTTTTGGTCAGGGACCAAGTCCTTGTTCAACTTGAAGAGCCTTGCAGGAGATGCCCTGTTCCTATGACCCTATAGCACATAAGGAAAAAACAGAAAAAGGGGATTAGCAAAACATAGATGAGGATCACAGCATAGGCAACTTATGCATCATGTCAAGTAATCGCTGATTGAAACCGAGGCAACTATGCAAAATACCTCGCCTCCCCGCCTTCTGGCGCTTTTGCTTTTGGAGGTTGGTCGACGTCTGCACATCCTCCATTTTTATTCCCAGCATCTGCAGCTTGGCTCTCGTTGCTATTGTCGTTACTAATGATGTCGGTGTACTAAGGTAGGGGTACCTCAGTACCCCAACTTGTGCACGGGCGGTTGCAGCTTCCCACGGCAGGGTTTACCACGTACTCGCCGAAGACCTTCCTGCTCCATGTCAAGCCATTCAAAGACGAAGTATACAAGACAGAAGATCGAGACCCGGCAAGCGGAGCTTGCCGAAGGCCGCTCTGTGCTCAAGGTTACATCACTCACGAAGGCCTCGGGCGAGGGAGCTCGCCAGAAGACTAGAAGATTACATCATAGAAGACACGCCTCGGCTCTATATGCGTCGGCGAGGGCCCGGGTGCGACAAGTTCTGAGCCGGCAAGCTCCCGGTCCGGCAGGTCAAGACACCGCAAGGTGCTTGCCGGAGAATTGCGGTGTGTGCCCGCGCCAGCTCATCAGCCCAGCGCCGCACAGGGCCTTTCTGTGGACGCGTGGCGGGTGGCTGTGCAGCCTGGGGACACGGTGGCACTTCACGGTGGTGGATCCATCGCCGCGTGGCAGACGGAGACACAAGGGCGGGGAGCTTTTGGGGTCGACGGCGACGGGCATTAAATGCCCTTGTCCCCATCACAAAGTAGGTAGCCACCCTTTGTTCACGCACTATAGCTTCTTTGTTCCCGCACTGTTCCAACTACCACCTCTTTTACATTTTTACCCCTTTCTCCTACGTTGACACCTGTCGGTGACCCCTTGCACTATAAAAGAAGTCCCATGCACAACGTGGAGGGGGTTCGGTTCAGCTGGAAACCTTGACAACTCTCGCGCTCGGTGTAGCTGCTACTGTAGCTCTTCAAGCTCCCGAGCTCAATACAAACCAAGGCAGGAGTAGGGTTTTACGCGTCCGTCGCGGCACGAACCTGGGTAAAAGCCAGCGTGCTCGCTTCGATCTGCTCTCAGTGCTCCCTCCGCCCTCGCCGCCTGATGCAAGGGGGCCCGCCCCATAGGTGTTAAATGGCGGCAGTCTCCCCCGACATCTTTGGCGCGCCAGGTAGGGGGCGTCGAGGTTGTGCGGACCTGGTCCGGCGTTCGAGCGGGCGCGTTCTTCATCAACCTCTCCAGTTTCATCTGCAGTTTCATCAACAACTACGCCATGGCCCCGAAGAAGAAGGCTTCGGGGTTGCAGGCCCGGCTGCGTCTCATCCGCCGCCACCGGAGCCAACGGTGGGCGGAGAAGACGCTGCCGAAGGGTGGTCGCCCGGCGAGGACACTCGCGCGCCACCAGATCTAAGGACAAGACGGATGACGCGCCGCCGTCTCCGTGGACGCGTCGCGCCCATCTCAGGCCACGACAACCCAGCAGCGCCGCACCACGGGAGGTGGTATCCGCTTCTTTGGGGCAAGGACACACCGGAGGCTCGCGGGATGCTCCGGACCACCGTCCGGACACAAGCAAAGCGGCGGCGCCGGACAGACCTGCTCCTTCTAACGCTGTTAGAGTCCGAGCATATCCGCGCCTCGCGCCGCTTCGCCCGCTTCCCTCCACTCGCGTAAGCGCCGCAAGGGCGCAATCGCTCGACTTCTCCTCCGGCGGACAAGGCCAAGACGGAGGGCTACCATCCAGCTCGATCGCCGCCAATAACGACCCTTCACAAAGCAGCCGGTGACCTCGCGTCCGCGCAAGCTGAGAAGACGCGGGCGACGGCGATAAGACCGCCGGGTGCAACCACGTGCACTCCCGCCACGAAGCGAAAAGACGCCGCTTCGCCGAACAACGCCGACGACGGCTCCACGGCATCATCGGATCCGCGGGCTCGCCGGGATCAACGCTAGGTCCTCGGCGATCGGGCGACGAAGACGCCGGACCACGACGAAGCGCCGCCGAGAAGCTCGGGCGACAATCGGACCAGAGAGCTGGGAACGCTGTTGATGCGGCGCGCCGTGAACTCAAGCGACTTGCCAGACGCTGCAGCGCTGCCCTGCGTTCACCCGCGAAAGGCGGCGCGCCCAAAGGCCCAGCATGAAGAATTTCAAGCCTGACGACCGGAGAAGTACGACGCAAGACGCACCTCGAATTCCTCGCGTCTACACCATCGCGCGTGCAGCTGCCGGCGCGCGACGAAGATTTCGGCGAACCATTCCTGCTGCGTGCTTAAGCCGAACGCTCGTTCTTGGCTTATGCACTTGCCGGAAGGCTCCATTTCTTCTTGGGCAGACCTTTGCTATCAGTTTGTTGGCGCCTTCACCGCGGCCACAAACCCCACGGCCAGGAGAGCGATCTCCACATTTTGGCCCGTATGAAGGAGAATCCTCGAGAAGTATATCCAACGCTTCAGCCGTGTGCAAAGACAACATCCTCGATGTCCACCCCGCCGCGGTTATCGGCGCTGCTCCACCAGAACGCGGCGTAACCACCGCATGCGCGTGAAGAGATGGCGGCGACCAAGATTCGATGTCGGCGAGCTCTATGCTCGGGTAAGATAAGACGCTACGAAGAAGGGGAGGAGACTCCCGAGGATGTCTTGGCAGGAGGAAGCGATAGCGACGACACCGCCCCGGCAAAGAAGAGACGGCGGCGGAACAACCAAAAGAAGAACAAGAAAGAGGTGCTTGCCGCCGAGAAGTCCGGCAAGGAGGCTCCCGCCAAGCAAACACAGGCTGGCTGCTCCGCAAGGAGCCTGCCCCTGTAGCGGCAGCCGACAAGCAGGATGGCTCCGACAAGCAATACTGCAAAATCCACCGCACCAAGGGCCACGATCTCTCCAAGCTGCAAAGCGCCGAGTATCTCGTCGAGCAGCAAAAAAGCTGAGTACGAGAGGCGCGACAAGGAGAAGGCCCAAGGTGGCGGAGGAGAACCGAGCAAGAAGCGCTGCTCAATGGCCGGGAGGACGCCTTGGCAAGGCCAAGCAGCGGCAAGGTGATCGACCTCCCGGGCCGCGACAAGGATGAAGAAGACGACGACGAAGACATGGAGGATGAGGATAACAGCGAGCAGGAGTTCGAGAAGGCCACGGAGGTCTGTCAGGCGTCGACGGTGGCGCCTCTCACACTCCCACCGCCGGCTAAAGCAAGGTGCGTGAGGTGAATGCAGCGGAGCCACCCGTGGAGTCGCCTGAGCAGCTTCTCAAATGGTCCAAGACGCCCATCATTTTTGATCTTGAGGATCACCCGACCGCACCACAGCCGGTCGGGTGCTTGCCGATGCTGGTCTCGCCCACCATCCGCAACCTCAAGGTCACCAAAATGTTGGTTGACGGCGGGCGGGCTGAACTTGATCTCCTCTGCTGTGATCAAGAAACTCCAAATTCGGATGGCGAAGCTCGAAGAGACCGTTCTTTCCAAGGAATCAACCCGGACGGAGCAAGCCCAAGGAAAGATCACTCGCCGGTAACCTTTGGCGGGAGCTCAATTTCAGGACTCGAGCGCATCACTTTCGATGTCGCCGATATTCCGCTGCCATACAATGGAATACTCGGCCGTTCTGCCCTCGCCAAGTTCATGGCAGCTTCCCATTATGCTTACTAACGTACTTAAGATGCGGGGCGATAAGCGCCATCACTGTCCACGGCGACAAGAAGGATGCGCTTGTCTGTAGCCGACAAGATATACCGGGAAGTAGCCGCTGCGGCAGAAAAGCTACTTGCCGCCGAAGCTCCCTCGGGAAGAAGAAGACCAAGCCGGATAACCGCTGCGGGGCCCGCCCGGCAACCGCACCTCTTGAGTGCTGCGCCGCCACCGAGGACGTGCCGCCGAGCTCCACCGGCAAGTGAAGTCGGCTAAGGACAGCTCCGTGCTCGCTCCGGCAAGCGCATCTCCCGGGCGCGCTTGCCGCCGAGGACAGCGCCATCGAGCTCCACCGTGCAAGTCGAGAAACAAAGACAGACCAGCCAAAGATCAAGCTCGCAGGGACGGCAGCTCTGGTGCTCACTCCGGCAAAGCGCCTCCGAGGGCCGCCCATACGCTGCCGAGGACGCCGCTTATCGAGCCCCGCCGACCGGTCCACCGCCTTGAGAGGGCAAAGAAAATTGCCAAGCTCGAACTTTTGAGTTGTACTCCCCACGAGAATCCATACCCTGTATGAGGGACACCGGCCGCGAAAGGTCGAATCGCGGGTTGGGTTGCGCCCGTCGGGTCGTCTTGAGTCCTCTCGACGATAAAAGCACGCCGCAACCAGCCCGACAAGTTCTTCCGCCGGGGGCTGCACCGCCATTGGTTGTCTTGATGCCTGCGCTCAGCAAGCATGTTTATGTTGGTGGGCTCCCCAAAGCGTAAGGACGAGAACATACAAGGGGAAGGATCGGGAGGAGTACGGCCCGGCGGATTGTTGGAAATAAAAAAGCTAAGTTGTCCGAGCTTTTGTGCAGAGCACTCCTTAGTTCCATGCATTTTTTATGTTATGTCCCTCGTATGTCGTCCTTTGTACGCAATACACGCGGCGCTGAGGAACCTACTCGTGGATAGTCGCACTTTATCTTGCTTTCGAGCACGCTCAACGACTTAAGTGAGCTGCGCACAAGTGTCGCGCTTTTGTTTACGTTTTCGAGTCCGCTCAGCAAGCTAAGTGCGTTATGACTAGTCAGCGGCAAGGTTGCTTGCCCGGTAAGACCTTGGCCAAGTGAGCTGCTTGAAGTTCACACACTCGGCGCTCGCGCAGGGGCCCCTTGCGGTAAGTTTCCCTAGAAGCGTGGGGTAAAAGCGCACAAAGGGTGTAAAGTAGAGGGTGTAACGAGCAAGCCCTGCCGTAAGATGCCCTTCAGATGAAAAACTTGTGCGGCGGAGGAGCCAACTCGCGGCTGAGTTGCGGCCTCGCTTTGTTTCCGAGTCCGCTCAACAACTCGAGCGCTTTGCAGCTGGTCTGAGAAGGTTTCTCGCGGAGAAAACATCGCCCAGCAGACTGCTGATGTTCGCTTTTCAGCAAGTGTGTTAGCACCGCAAGTTCCCTAGCAGCGAGAAGTATAAACATACGAAGGGCAAGGCACGGCATCGTATTGCAAAGTCGCCTGTAAAGGATTTATATACATATACATGTAAATAATGAAACTGTTGCAGACCTATCTCAGCTGTTTTTATGGCTGAAATTACAGCAACAAGGAGAAACGAGAAGAGCACACCAAAGACTGGATTTTGGCGGAGCCAGAGTTGCCGGGCTGCGAAAAGCCAAGATTCCTTCCCGCCGGAATAATAGCACCAAAAGCTGGAATCAGATAAGTTTTTCATCCTCGTCATGCATCCTCTCATGGACCGGGAAAGCGGGGCTGCGTCTTTGAACGGCGTGTCTTGTAAACCCGTGCTTGGCGGAGGAGCAGGTCGTGGTCGTCCTTCGGGAAATGCCGGCCCGGCCCGGAAACCTTCGGACCCATGGCGCCCAAAGGGCCTTTCGGGGCAACCGGGCGGGTGGAGCCAGGCGGTTGGATTGCGTGGGGCCCGGTGGGAAACCAAAGGCGGGACTTTGGGGTCGGACGGCGGCCGGCTTAAACCCTTGGTCCCCTTACAAAGAATTTCAACCCTTTGCCGAATACCCGACAAAACCACCTCAATTTTCCCTCGGCCGTCTAACCCGCCAAAGGTCCCAATGCGGGTAGGGCGGTTCAGGAAACCTTCCTTGCTGGGAGCTTGTTCTTGGCTTTAAGCCCAACTTCAAAAAACTATTTCTTCTTGGGCGGAACCTTTGCCCACGGGTTTGTTGGCCCTTTTTGGCCAACAAACCTGGCCCCAAGGAAAGGCGGGATCTCCCCACATTTTGGCGGGAAAGAACCCTGGTTTCCGGCCTTCGGGCCGTTGCGGCCTTCCTTATTCAACCCCCCGGTTTATCGGCGGTTTCCAACAACTTCGCCAGGCCCGGAAAAGGTTGGGGTTGACCCAAGTTCGGGATGCCGGGAGCCAGCCTTGGGGCGGAAAGGCGCCTCCGGAAGGGAATCCCGGGGAGGAACCTTGGGCCCCGGGAAAGGAACGGCGGAGACCCGCCCGGCCCGGGGCCGGTGGCGGAACAACAAAGGAAGGCCCGAAAGGTGGTTCCGTTCGGGGCAAGGAGGTCCGGAAAAGGCTGGCTGCTCCGGAACCGCCCGGAACGGCAAACCGAAAGCGGGGAATGGCTCCCGCAAACAATCCCTTGCCCTTCCCGCCCCCCACCCGGGCCCTCCAAGGCGCAAAGGCTCCCGATTCCCTCGGCGGCAAAAAAAGGCTAATCGAGGCGCGCCGGGAACCCCCAAGGGGCGGGAACCAGCGGCGCGTTCAAGGCGGGGGGCGGCAAGGCCCAAGGCAACCAAGGTGCACCTCCCGGGCCCGCAAGGGAAAAGGCGGCGGAAGGCCCGGAGGGTAGGATGGGCGGGGTTCGGGCCAACGGAGGTCCTGTGCCCGGCGGGGCGCCTTCCAACCCCACCGGCCCGGCAAAGCTTGGGTTCGGAAGGGTGGGAAGCGCGGAGCCCCCGGGTGCGCGGGCTTCCTCTGGCAACGCCGCCCTTCAGGGTCTTGGGGGTCCCAGGCCCGGCAAAAACAAGCGGGTCTTGGGAATCACGGCCGGCCCCTCCGGAACCTCGGGTCACCCAAAAGGTTGGGGTTGGCCAAGCGGCGGGCTGGGAACTTACTTCCTGCTGTGTTAAGGAAACTTCTTCGGATGGCACTTCCGGAAAACCCATTTCTTTCGGGAATTTCCAACCGGGGGCGGAGGCAACCCAAAGGGAAGAACCTCTCCCAACCTTTTGGCCGGGGAAGGGAAATTTCCGGCTAGGGAATCAACCGTTCGGCCCGTTTCGGCCAACAATTGGAATTACCCGGCCGGTTTCCTGCCGTTCCAGGCCACCCATTAAGTTAGCGTACCAAGATTCGGGGCGTAAGCTCATGCTCCCACGGCGAAAGGGTGCGCCTTGGGGAAAGAATTCCCGGGAAGGCGGCGGGGGGCGGCGCGGCACTGCCCGGCGAAGGGCCCGGGGAAAAAAAGAAGAACCAAGGAAAACTTGCCTCGGGGGCCGGGCTCCCCAAAGCAAACCCTTGGTGCTGGCGCTGCCCGAAGGCGGCCGCCGACCCGCAGGAAGGCTCCGACAAGGAATACTTTGCTCCACCGCACCCCGGGCCCGCTCCCGCGAAGAGCGTCGAGTACCGGCAAGCGCAAAAAGAACAGACCGCCAAAGGAAAGGCCCAGGGGCAGGCCAGCCGGGTTCAATCGGGGGGGCCGCCGCCCCCCGGGCCGGTTTGCCCTCCCGGGGGCGCGCCAAGGAGAAAAGGCCACCGAAGAATGGGGAAAAAAGCCAAGTTCGAACCGGGAGGTTGTTACTCCCCCGAAATCCAACCCGTAAAGGGGGGGCCGGAAAGGGGAATGGTAAGTTTTTCATCCTCGTCATGCATCCTCTCATGGACCGGGAAAGCGGGGCTGCGTCTTTGAACGGCGTGTCTTGTAAAACCCGTGCGCGGAGGAGCCAGGTCGTGGTCCAGTTGCGCCCTTGGTTTGTTTCCGAGCACGCTCAACGATTTGAGTGAGCTGCGACAAGTGTCGCGCCCTTGTTTCGTTTTCGAGTCCGCTCAGCAAACACAAGTGCGCTGTAATCGCCCGCAAGGTTGCTTGCGGAAGCAACACCGCCAGCTGGCTGCTGATGTCCCAAGACTCAAGAAGCGTGTTCGGCATGCAAGCTCCCGAGAGCGTGGGATGGGAACATACAAGGCACGAAGTCAAGTAAAGACTCGGTCCGACAAGCGTTCCCCTCTTTTCATTAAAAGCATCCTAGTTTAGTACAAGTCCATAGAGGATGAAAAACATGATAGAGAGGATTACATATTTTAAATACAACTAAGGCCCAAGGGCTTACAAATTAGAAGATAAGATGCGTAATTCCTCTCCTGTTTCTCTGTTAGGGAGTTAGGTCAAGGAGAACCCGCAAGAGAAGCTTGCCGGAAGGGCAAAAGGGAGCCTAGGAGAGCTACTGGCGCCAGAAGACACCAAGAGAACTTCCGGGGCGGCCAGAGCTTGGCGGAGACGGAGGCGCCGGAGGCAGAGCTTGAAGACGAGGTGGTGGGGCGTCGGCCGCGACGAGGGCTCCTAGCCTCAGTACTCGATATGACGGCCTTGCCGCCACCCCTCTTCCTCTTCCGCAGCCTCCCTACGCCCGGCCGCCCAAGGAGACGGCCCGGGGAGTTCGAAGGCCGCGAACGGATGATGGGGTCGCTGGTGGCCTTGCGAGGCAGCGTCCGACGCCTAGTCGGACCCGCCATCCTCGTCGTCATCAGCTGTCGCTCCCCTCCTCGTCACTCTCGCTCGAGGAGGGACCTTCGCTATCGGAGGAGCTGTCCACACACATCTCGCCCGGTCCCGAATCCCGAAGACCTTGACGGCGAGAAGGTCGCCTCCATTAACTTGAAATGGAGGGTAAACCCGCCGTCAAGCTATGGATCTTGGCGAACGTTTTCCACCCTCGATCAAGTACATCACGCCGGGGCTGGGGACACGACACTCACTCAAGTGCCGCTGATCCCACAGCCCCTCGCGCGCAACTCCATCACCTCGGCGGATCCGGTTCCATCGCGGCGCAACGGGCCGGCAGCCGGAGGCGGCGACAGGCGCTCGGCGCAGCTTGATGAAGAACTCCCGTGGATCGTCTCAAGATGGACCGCCGAGGAAAGGAGCCTTTGGAGGAGACGGGGAGGCACATCGCCACGACCGCCTCTCCCCGACCGCCTCGACCACGCCCTCGGCCTCGTCGCGGCCTCGCCCTCCCTCTCCCCCTCGTGGCCGGCTCCGCCGCCACGGGTGCGGGATAGGGAGAAGTGCGCTGCCTGGAGGCGACCCTCGCTGCCACCGTTGAAGAACCAGGATTTCCTCCTTCCATGGCAGAAAGAAGAACGGAAGCTGAAGACGAAGGGAGAAGAGGAAGTGTGAGACCATTGTGCTCCCCTTCCGCTCCTTTTAAAGAGCGAGATGGGGGCTCAACCGCCCTGCCCGGCCAATCGGGAAGCGAGGAGGGCAGAGGAGCGGGGCCGACTCGCCATCTTCGCAGGTGGCTCGGTCTCCCACCTCGCCGCCCGACCCCTATGCATGAGGGCAGCGTGGCAAAGCGGGCCGGGCGGCGGGTGAAGTGACCTCGCCTGCACCACGATCACGGGGTGGATGCCCTAAAGACCGCACGCGCCGCCCACGTCTCCCACGACGCCGCAATCGACGCGTGCCGTTACTGGGGGGATGCGGCAGATGCGGAAGTGGATTCGGCGTGCCGTGGGACGCGTGTGCCCATGCACTATTTTGGGCCTGGCCCAACAGCGCTCGGCTGCCGTGTGGCCCAGGCCGGGGCTCTGTCGGTGTACTAAGGTAGGGGTACCTCGGTACCCCAACTTGTACACAGGCGGTTGCAGCCTTCAGCGGCGGGGTTTACCACGTACTCGCCGAGACCTTCCTGCTCCATGTCAAGCCATTCAAAGGCGAAGTATACAAGGCAGAAGATCGAGACCCGGCAGCGGAGCTTGCCGGGAAGGCCGTTCGGGCTCAAGGTTACATCACTCACGCAAGGGCCTGGCGAGGGAGCTCGCCGGGAAGACTAGAAGATTACATCATAGAAGACACGCCTCGGCGCTATATGCGTCGGCGAGGGCCCGGGAGCGACAAATTCTGAGCCGGCAAGCTCCCGGGTCCGACAAGGTCGAGACCCGGCATGGTGCTTTTGGGAGAATTGTTGTGTGCCCGCGCTCCAGCTCATCAGCCCACGCGCCTACAGGGCCTTTCCGAGGGGAGCGTGGCGGGTGGCTGTGCAGCCTGGGGACACGGTGGCACTTCCGGTGGTGGATCCATCGCCGTGTGAGCGGAGACACAAGGCGGGGAGCTTTTGGGGTCGACGGCGACGGGCATTAAATGCCCTTGTCCCCCATGTCAAAGTAGGTAGCGACCCTTTGTTCACGCTTTGTAGCTTCTTTGTTCCCTTGACTGTTCCAACTACCACCTCTTTTACATTTTTACCCCTTTCTCCTACGTTGACACCTGTCGGTGACCCCTTGCACTATAAAAGGAGGCCCATGCACAACGTGGAGGGGGTTCGGTTCAGCTGGAAACCTTGACAACTCTCGCGCTCGGTGTAGCTGCTACTGTAGCTCTTCAAGCTCCCGAGCTCAATACAAACCAAGGCAGGAGTAGGGTTTTACACGTCCGTCGCGGCCCGAACCTGGGTAAAAGCTACCAGCAGGCTTCTTCTGATCTGCTCTGTGCTCCCTCCGCCCTCGTCCGCCTGAGAGAAGGGCTCCGCCCCATAGGTGTTAAATGGCGGGCAGTCTCCCCCGACAAATGATATCATCAGGGCGCTTCCCCCTTACAGCTGCTGCTTTAGTTCTCATACGCTTGTACCCAGATATTTGTGCACTGCTCCGTGGCTGGAAGATAGAAAACACAAAAATGAATAAAAAATGGAAAACAAAATATCTTAAGTACAGTAAGAACATAAAAAACTCCTGAGCATGTGCACACCTCTGTTTGGTGCTCTTCGTCCCCATGAGATGCAGGGGCGTCGTGGCTTGATCCAGCAGGTCCATCCTGTTTTGACTTATGACTTGTCCCAGCCATCTAAATTCTGCTGCATATTTAAATGAACAGCGATTTAGAAAAAAGTGGGCAATCAAAAGCATCGTAACCTATCTGATTTTTCAATATATGTTACAACATTAATACAAAAATGCATACAAAACACCTAAGTAAAAGCATCGCTGCAAGGAACAACAAACAAACTATTGCACATCAATTATCCAGGCAACACATGTTGGCATTTTAGGCAACCAGCTAAAGAAAGCTTGAGCAAGTTTGAGATTACACAAAATGCAGTGCATATGGTGTCTGCTAGGCAACACATATTGGCATTTTCAGGCAAATGCCTGATAAAGCTTGAGCAAAAAGCCAGGCATTACACAAAAAGACACTAGACAAAAAACGGTTGATGGCATATTAGGGCAACTGACTAACAAAACCTTCAGAGCCAGCACACTAGGCAACAGTTGAGGCCAATTCAGGCAACTGACTAGCAAAACTCCAGCAAAAAAGCATGACAACTAAGTCACATAACTTAAGCAAAGCTGACATACATATCTACAACTCACTCGAAGACAAACACCAACGTCGAACCACAGCACATAACCCTGATACACAAAACATTTCACCAACATGAACATATAGCAGATCTGCATTTGTTGCATGAAAAAAAGGTGCTAGGAAACTATATGAGCATCCTGTGAGTAGTTGTTTGCGCAAGTCAGTAGAACACCAAACCTTGAATGCACACTAGGCAACAGTTGAGTCCAATTCAGGCAACTGACTAGCAAAACTCCAGCAAAAAAGCATGAGAAACTAAGTCATAAACTTAAAGCAAGACTGACATATATATCTACAACTCAGTCAAAACAAACACCAAATGTCAAACCACAGCACATAACCCTAATACACAAACATTTCCACCACACATGAACCTATAGCATAATTCCATTTTTGGTGCATGACAAATGAGGTGCTATGAAACTATATGAGCATCCTGTGAATGTTGTTGTCCCAGTAGATCACCAAAAGCCTTGAATGCCTCACCAGCAACAACCCCCAAATCTGAACGGCAAATCACTTACCCCCTATGCATAATCTCTTCCGAATCTATTACAATGGCAAAGGGTATTCAGTGATTTCGCACCTAAACTCACGAGATCTGACAAGCACACACAAACCCGGGGTCGAGATGAACTGACCTGCGATTCTGCCCTCCGTCAACGCGCAAGGTGATTCTGCTCCTCCCGCGCTAAACACACGGCGAAGACGGGCGTGTCGACCCTTCTCGCCCGCGCCTTCCGCCTCCAACTGCTGCTATTTGTTGCGGGTGTAGACGGACAGTCCCGCTCGCCGCACCGACGCACGCGTCGACCCTCCTCGCCCGCGACTCCGGAGCTTCAGTGCCTTCGCCCGCGATGGCTACATCAACATATAGCCCCAAAATCGCCGCCCCCCGACGAGCACCTGGCCTGATTAACCACTCCCAGCACGCGCCGCGCACGCTATCCCTCGTCGCTACGCCGGAGGAAGGCCGCCGAATCGCCGCACCGCCGCCGGTTGCTGCGGATTTGGTGGATTTGGGTGGGGCGCTCGCGGGCGGTTTCGAAATGGGGGGACGGGAGGAGACGGAAATGCGGAGGGAGGCGGAGAACTGCTGGGACCCACGACCGCTTATCCATCCAACGGCCTCTTCGACGACGCCACGACAAGGCGCCACCTGGCGCAGACGACGAGGCGAGCGCTTCTCCCGCCCCGGCCGCGCGATGGCGATCCGACGGCGCGCGATGGAGTGTGCTGGAGATGGCAAACAAGCACTCGCCCACTTTTTTGGATTTAGGCTTAAAAAAATGGATGTGTGGTCATCTGTTTGGACGTAAAGGCCATCATTTGGTAAAATTGTTGTGCAATCACTTTGTCCGAAAAATAAATCGGGTGATATCCATCTAAAGGACTATTTTATTTAACACATATCGTTTTCATTGAGGAACAATTACTTGGTCTATGACATTTTTTCGCAGGACCATTATTCCTTACAACAAGGTGTCGCAAAGGGGCGTGAGCAAATATTATTTTTGCACTAGTGCTTGTCCTGTGCGAGTTGCCACCCCCGCTACATCAACACATGCGACTGACTCGCCCGTGTGCCCGGCTTATCACGCCTACGATTGACTCGCCCGTCCGTACCGGCTTACAACGCCACGGCCGGCTCATCTGTTTTCCGCCGCCTCTGAAGCTGCGGTCGTCTTTACCGTTCGCCTCTCCCGGCGTGGTCTACATCGACACACCGGGCCGCATTTGTCTGGATGCGCTGTTTATTGAGTATGAGCAAGTCACTACCTGGGAACCCCGATTTTCTTCCAACAAATTAGAGGCAAATTATCATATATCATCAGCAGTCGTCTGCACTGGATGGTACAATGGGCAGGTGCACAAGTCGCCGCTACTACAGTTTGTTTAACTTCAAACAGCCAGTTGGAAGGAACCATTGGCCGAGTTGCTGACACGGCTCATATGGGATCATTTATAACCCGCCGCAGTGACCTCAACCTTCTGTGGATTCACATCGCGCTATCAACGCCGATGATGTATACCTTCTGCTATGGTCAAATATGGAGAATCTCAAGCCAACTCCTCGAGTCGTCTTGAGACTCGGAGGCTACAATGGTATGACTCACCAAAATTAGCCGGTTTAAAATCTGGTTCAAGAGACATCTTTCTCCCACAAAACACTGAAGCTCTCAAATCCGGTTCAAAATCCGGCTCAAGGTAAATTTGTCCCTCACAAATTTTTGAAGCTTTCAAATCCGGTTTAAAGTTCTGGTTCAAAACGAATTAATCTCTCGCAAGTTCGAGTTCTAAGAAAAATTAAAGGTTGCCAAATAGAACTTGCTGCCAGGATGCGCGGTTCAACCATAGGTATCCTGCCTTACGGCTTATCTTATTGTGGTCACTTGGGGGCTTCCTGTTCAAACATAGGTCGTATTCGAACCAAAGAGAACATAGTTGTCGAAACCCTTTTGATCGGCACACTGCCAAACTCACCAGGGGGCTTCTTGATCCTATCCGAATCATAGCTTAACCTCTTTTGGGTCCGACGTGGATCGTATTTGAATCAGCGTCGTTAAACAACTCTCAAGGTCATTTGGGGGCTTCCTGTTCAAACATAGGTCGTATTCGAACCAAAGAGAACATAGTTGTCGGTACCCTCTTGATCGGCAACGCCAAAGCCACTGGGGGCTATATGATCATATTCTAATCTTAGCTCAACCCCTAGGGAACGGTTTTCTGATCGTATATGAATCAGAAGCCTTAAGTTTTTTAAATCTTTTTTGCAAACAATCTTGGGTTTGACTTGAGACCTTTTTCGGATTATATCTCAAATGTATATAAGTATTTAATGCTTAACCCGGCTTGACTTTTGACTATAAGTCGCCAGCTTATGACAATCATCATCTATGTGGAAGCATTGGCTTCTAAGGATTGGGCTATCACCCTTACTGCACAGGTCATGTAAACCGGCAGTACAAATTCAATATCACAGTGGTTATATGTGAGTTATTATGACCCGCCCTGCGGCAAACCGCCAAGGGTTCTTGTGATCTACTTGTGTGCAGGGTAAGACTACATTTGGGTGGTTACCATACGGCTTTTGACATTAAGTCGCCAGGCATATGTTATTTAAACTACATGCGGGATTGGCAGAACTATGACTTATATAAATGCTTCAGTCCAAGCTCATCGCTGAAATTGGTGTCTCAAAAGGGTTATCGATTAGTTATCAATTATTGATTTTCTCAAGGGCTATAGGCCACCAGGTTACAAATATTCTGGCTTACAATGAATGCGCATTAAGTCGTCATCGGCCAAGAGCCGCCGGGTATTTAAACTCCGGATTTACTTGTCAAGCAATGAGGTATTCAAATCTTTAATAGCCAAAACTGGCTGGATTTTCATGATGATATTGAATGATTGAGGTTTTCATACCGGATTATATTATTCAAATCTCGAATAGCCAACATGGCTGGATTTCTATTGTGATTATCAATAACCAGTGTTATGATTGAGGTTTTCAAAGTCGCTTTAGCGCAACGGCTATTATTTTTATCAATGGATATGATTTATTCTACAATGAAAGGAATAGTCCCGAGTCACTGCAGGCTTACTACCCAGCACTTGGGGGCTATATTATTCAGATTGGGATTATATCAAATATGCAAGTCCCATGTCACTGCCAGCATGCACCATGGCACTTGGGGGCTAATGCAAAGTCATTTTTTGCTCAACTTATTGAAGACCCGGCTCATCACATTCTAAATGAGTTGGCCCATGGGGGCTACCAATTGCTCCTGTCAAAAATTCAAGGTACACAAGCATTAATCCATTATATTGAACGGTCCACTATTCAGTTGGTGGAGTACAAAGCTCTTAACCATGTGGATGTGGGTTCAAGCACCATGGCGGAGACTATATTATATGATGTTATTATCAATCATATACAAAGTCCCAGCTTAGTATTATCTTACTAAGCCGGCCCTTGGGGGCTACACATTTCCGTTCAAATTTACATGGTTATATCTACAAAGTCCCTGCTCATTATTGCATAATGACCAGACCCTTGGGGGCTACACTGGTTGAAATTTTCATGAGCATAAAGCAATTACAAGTCCTAGGTTGCTGCAAGCATGACAACCCGGCACTTGGGGGCTACGTGTGTGGAATATTCAGTTTATATGATTGAGATGAATAAACCGGATTTCTTCAAGGTTGCAACATTTATTGGAGCAAGTCTTAAACCATCACTTTGTTCTGCTCAAGACTTGGGGGCTACAGGTAATATGGATATAAGGGAGAAAAATCTTCAAATTATCAGTTTTGAGTAAATCAGGAGGATCAACTACATAAACCGGTGTCAACAACAATTATGACCCGGCATCGTTTGTTTTATAATCCAGCAGTTTTTGGTAATGATAAACCGGCAAGTTTTACATCTTCAAGCTGGCTGAATATCAGATGAGTATTTGAAGACCAAAATTATTTAACCCGGCGCCTTGGAAGCCGACTCAAGTGGATTATTCTTCACAATATTTTTCTGTGAGAAACCAACATCAGCAAGTTGAGTATGAAGCTAGCTTATTTGACCCGGATTTTCTAGATGAAGGAAATGACGATTGGACTTAAGGATAATCAGGTCCCGTCTCAGGAGAATATTTAACCCGGAGCAGAAGGAATTAAGGATGATCAGGTGCCGGTGTACAAGAATTTTTAACCCGGAACACAATTTGTCAAAGTTGTTCTTGTGTTTGTTTTACAGGATCAATTTAACATGGATAAATCCAAATTAAACTGGGGGCTAATGTCGGGGATATACCCCGCGGTATGACCCGGCCAGAAGTATGACCCGGCCGGACTTGGCGCTTCACCGATGACATTGGGAGGCTGGCGACTCACGGTGCAGTGGCTCACTGGTCGACGACTCACGGATGACCACGGACGTATGGTCACATAGAAGACTAGGCCCAAGGCCCAGTAGGCTGGCTCATATTATGGTGGGCCGGCTTAACACAGAAGGCATGAGGAATATTTCCTTTACGAGGAAGCAAGACCCGTACTTGTATCCGACTTGTAATAGAGAATAAGTTAGTTCTAATCCTAATAGGACTCTACATGTAAGCCGCCCCTCCAACTTATATAAGGAGGGGCATGGCACCCCAAGAGGGACAGGCAACAAGAAACAATCTCTAGGGATAGACACAACTAGAGGAGAGCCAGTTTACGGCGACTCCCTCATGAGCATAATGAGACCTAGCCACAAACAACATGTAGGGTTATTACCGGATGATGTTTCCCAAGGCCCGAAGCTGTCTAAATCTTTGTCTTGTGTTGCGTTCTTTCAATTCCGCTAAACCCCTCTCAAGCTACCACATAGATGTGTTGGCCTCACGACTAAGTCCTGACACTAAGTGTTGGGGAACGGCGCAGAAATTCAAAATTTTCTACGCATCACCAAGATCAATCTATGGGGTAATCTAGCTACGAGGGAAGGAGAGTGCATCTACATACCCTTGTAGATTGCTAATTGGAAGCTTTCAAGTGAACGGGGTTGATGGAGTCGTACTCGTCGTGATCCAAATCACCGATGATCCTAGTGCCGAACGGACGGCACCTCCGCGTTCAACACACATGCAGCCCGGTGACGTCTCCCATGCCTTGATCCAGCAAGGAGAGAGGGAGAGGTTGGGGAAGACTCCGTCTAGTAGCAGCACGACGGTGTGGTGGTGGTGGAGGAGCGTGGCAATCCTACAGGGCTTTGCCAAGCACCGTAGGAGAGGAGGAGTACATGGGAGAGGGGAAGGGCTGCGCCAGAACTTGGGTGCGGCTGCCCTCCCTCTCCCCACATATATATATAGGGGCAAGGGAGAAGGGGCCCGGCCCCCTCAGATCCAATCCGAGGAGGGGGCAGCGGCCAGAGGGGGTTGCCTTGCCCCCAAGGCAAGGGGGCGCCCCCCCTTTAGGGTTCCCCCAAACCCTAGGCGCATGGGCCCTAAGGGGCGAGGTGCCCAACCCACTAAGGGGCTGGTCCCTTTCCACAAAAAGCCCATAGGGCCCTCCGGGGCAGGTGGACCCTCCCGGTGGACCCCCGGAACCCCTTCGGTGGTCCCGGTACAATACCGGTAACCCCCTGAATTATTCCGGTGACCGTATGATGACTACCCATATATAAATCTTTATCTCCGGACAATTCCGGAACTCCTTGTGACGTCCAGGATCTCATCCGAGACTCCGAACAACATTCGGTAACCACGTACATCTATTCCCTATAACCCTAGCGTCATCGAACCTTAAGTGTGTAGACCCTACGGGTTCGGGAGACACGTAGACATGACCGAGACAACTCTCCAGCCAATAACCAACAGCGGGATCTGGATACCCATGTTGGCTCCCACATGTTCCACGACGATCTCATCGGATGAACCACGATGTCGAGGATTCAATCAATCCCGTATTCAATTCCCTTTGTCTAGCGGTATAGTACTTGCCCGAGATTCGATCGTCCGTATCCCGATACCTTGTTCAATCTCGTTACCAGAAAGTCTCTTTACTCGTTCCGTAACACATCATCCCGTGATCAACCCCTTGGTCACGTTGTGCACATTATGATGATGTCCTATCGAGTGGGCCTAGAGATACCTCTCCGTCACACGGAGTGACAAATCCCAGTCTCGATTCGTGCCAACCCAACAAACACTTTCGGAGATACCCGTAGTGCACCTTTGTAGCCATCCAGTTACGTTGTGACGTTTGGTACACCCAAAGCATTCCTACGGTATCCAGGAGTTGCACAATCTCATGGTCTAAGGAAATGATACTTGACATTAGAAAAGCTTTAGCATACGAACTACACGATCCTTGTGCTAGGCTTAGGATTGGGTCTTGTCCATCACATCATTCTCCTAATGATGTGATCCCATTATCAACGACATCCAATGTCCATGGTCAGGAAACCGTAACCATCTATTGATCAACGAGCTACTCAACTAGAGGCTTACTAGGGACATGGTGTTGTCTATGTATCCACACATGTGTCTAAGTTTCCTATGAATACAATTATAGCATGGATAATAAACGATTATCATGAACAAGGAAATATAATAATAATAACTTATTTATTATTGCCTCTAGGGCATATTTCCAATAGTCTCCCACTTGCACTAGAGTCAATAATCTAGTTCACATCGCCATGTGATTAACACTCACAGGTCACATCGCCATGTGACCAATATCCAAAGAGTTTACTAGTGTCACTAAACTAGTTCACATCATCATGTGATTAAGACTCAATGAGTTCTGGGGTTTGATCATGTTTTGCTTGTGAGACAGGTTTTAGTCAACGGGATCTGCAACATTCAGATCCGTATGTACTTCGCAAATCTCTAGGTCATATTGTAAATGCTGCTTCCACGCTCCTCTTGGAGCTATTCCAAATGGTTGCTCCACTATATGTATCCGGTTTGCTACTCAGAGTCATTCGGATAGGTGTTAAAGCTTGCATCAACGTAACCCTTTACGCCGAACTCTTTATCACCTCCATAATCGAGAAACATGTCCTTATTACTCCAACGACAATTTTGACCGCTATCTGGTGATCCACTCCTTGATCACCTTTGTACCATCTTGCCAGACATGTGGCAAGGCACATATCAGGTGCGGTACACAGCATGGCATACTATGGAGCCTACGTCTAAGCATAGGGGATGACCTTCGTCCTTTCTCTCTATTCTGCCGTGGTCGAGCTTTAAGTCTTAACTTCATACCTTACAACTCAGGCAAGAACTTCTTTGACTGATCCATCTTGAACACCTTCAAGATCTTGTCAAGGTATGTGCTCATTTGAAAGTACCATTAAGCGTTTTTGATCTATCCTTTATAGATCTTGATGCTCAATGTTCAAGCAGCTTAATCCAGGTTTTCCCTTGAAAAACTCCTTTCAATCAACCCTTTATGCTTTCCAGAAACTCTACAACATTTCTGATCAACAATATGTCAACAACATATACTCATCAGAAATTCTATAGTGCTCCCACTCACTTCTTTGGAGATACAAGTTTCTCATAAACTTTGTATAAACCCAAAATCTTTGATCATCTCATCAAAGCACATATTCTGACTCCGAGATGCTTGCTCTAGTTCATGGAAGGATCGCTGGAGCTAGCATACCTTTTAGCATCCTTAGGATCGACAAAACCTTTCGATTGTATCACATACAACCTTTCCTTCTGGCGGTAAGGAAACTCGTTTTGACATCCATTTGCCAGATTTCATAAATGCAACTAATGCTAACATGATTCCGACAGACTTAAGCATCGCTAAGGATGAGAAAATCTAACCGTAGTCAACTCCTTGAACTTGTGAAAAACACTTCGCCACAAGTCGAGCTTCATAGACGGTGATATTACCGTCCACGTCTGTCTTCTTCTTAAAGATCCATTTATCTCAATGGCTTGCCGATCATCGGGCAAGTCCACCAAAGTCCATGCTTTGTTCTGATACATGGATCCTATCTCAGATTTCATGGCTTCTAACAATTTGTCGAAATATGGGCCCACCATCGCTTCTCCATAGCTCGTAGGTTCATTGTTGTTTAGCAACATGACCTTCAAGACAGGATTACTGTACCACTTTGAAGTAGTGCGCATCCTTGTCACCCACCAAGGTACGGTAGTGACTTGATCCGAAACTTCATGATCACTATCATAAGCTTCTACTTCAATTGGTGTGGGCGCTACAGGAACAACTTCCTGTGCCCTGCTACACACTAGTTGAAGTGACGGTTCAATAACCTCATCAAGTCTCCACCATGCTCCCACTCAACTTTCTGAGACAAATTTTTTCTCGAGAAAGGACCCGATTCAAGAAACAATCCCTATTGCTTTCAGATCTGAATTAGGAGGTATACCCAACTGTTTTGGGTATCCTATGAAGATGCATTTTATCCGCTTTGGGTTCGAGCTTATCAACCTGAAACTTTTTCACATAAGCGTCGCAGCCCCAAACTTTTAAGAAACGACAACTTAGGTTTCTCCAAACCATAGTTCAAACGGTGTCGTCTCGACGGAATTACGTGGTGCCCTATTAAAGTGAGTGCGGTTGTCTCTAATGCCTAACCCATGAACGATAGTGGTAATTCGATAAGAGACATCATGGTACGCACCATATCCAATAGGGTGCAACTATGATGTTCGGACACACCATCACATTATGGTGTTCCAGGCGGTATTAATTGTGAAACAATTTCCATAATGTCTTAGTTGCGTGCCAAAGCTCGTAACTCAGATACTCATCTCTATGATCATATCATAGACATTTTATCCTTTTGTCACGATGATCTTTAACTTCACTCTGAAATTACTTGAACCATTCAATAATTCAGACTTGTGTTTCATCAAGTAAATATACTCAGTATCTACTCAAATCATCCGTGAAGTAAGAACATAACGATGTCCACTGCGTGCCTCAGCACTCATTGGACTGCACACATCAAAATGTATTACTTCCAACAAGTTGCTTTCTTGTTCCATTCTTTCTGAAAACGAGGCTTTCAGTCATCCTGCCCATATGGTATGATTTGCATGTCTCAAGTGATTCAGAATCAAGTGAGTCCAAACTGTCCATCTGCATGGAGTTTCTTCATGCGTATATACCAATAGACATGGTTCACATGTCTCAATCTTTTTCAAAAATGAGTGAGTCCAAAGATCCATCAACATGGAGCTTCTTCATGTGTTTTATACCAATATGACTTACATGGCAGTGCCACAAGTAGGTGGTACTATCATTACTATCTTATATCTTTTGGCATGAACATGTGTATCACTACGATCGAGATTCAATAAACCATTCATTTTGGGTGCAAGACCATTGAAGGTATTATTCAAATAAACAGAGTAACCATTATTCTCCTTAAATGAATAACCGTATTGCAATGGACATAATCCAATCATGTCTATGCTCAACGCAAACACCAAATAACAATTGTTTAGGTTTAACACCAATCTCGATGGTAGAGGGAGCGTGCAATGCTTGATCACATCAAGATTGGAAAACACTTCCAACACATATCGTCAGCTCACCTTTAGCTAGTCTCCTTTATTCCGTAGCCTTTTATATCGAGTTACTAACACTTAGCAACCGAACCGGTATCTAATACCCTGGCGCTACTAGGAGTACTAGTAAAGTACACATTAACATAATGTATATCCAATATACTTCTATCGACCTTGCCAGCCTTCTCATCTACCAAGTATCTAGGGTAATTCTGCTCCAGTGGCTGTTCCCCTTATTACAGAAGCACTTAGTCTCGGGTTTGGGTTCAACCTTGGGTTTCTTCACTAGATCAGCAGCTGATTTGCCGTTTCATGAAGTATCCTTTCTTGCCCTTGCCCTTCTTGAAACTAGTGGTTTCACTAACCATCAACAATTGATGCTCCTTCTTGATTTCTACTTTCGCGGTGTCAAACATCCCGAATATCTCAAGGATCATCATATCTATCCCTGATATGTTATAGTTCATCACAAAGCTCTAGCAGCTTGGTGGCAATGACTTTAGAGAAACATCACTATCTCATCTGGAAGATCAACTCCCACTCGATCCAAGTGATTGTTGTACTCAGACAATCTGAGTACAAGCTCAACGATTGAGCTTTTCTCCCTTAGTTGCAGGCTAAGAAAATCGTCGGAGGTCTTATACCTCTTCACGTGGGCACGAGCCTGAAATCCCAATTTCAGCCCTCGAAACATCTCATATGTTTCGCAACATTTCGAAATCGTCTTTCGTGCCTCAACTCTAAACCGTTTAACCAAACTATCACGTAGTTATCAAAACGTGTATGTTAGATGTTCGCAACATCCACAGACGACGTTCGAGGTTCAGCACACTGAGCGATGCATTAAGGACATAAGCCTTCTACGACGCAATGAGGACAATCCTCAGTTTACGGACCTAGTCCGCATAATCGCTACTATCAACTTTCAACTAAATTTTTCTCTAGGAACATATCTAAAACAGTAGAACTAAAGCGCGAGCATTACGACATAATTTGCAAAGACATTTTGACTATGTTCAGGATAATTGAGTTGATCTTATGAACTCCCACTCAGATAGACATCCCTCTAGTCATCTAAGCGATTACATGATCCTAGTCAACTAGGCCGTGTCCGATCATCACGTGAGACGGACTAGTCAACGTCGGTGAACATCTTCATGCTGATTGTATCTTCTACACGACTCATGCTCGACCTTTCGGTCTTCCGTGTTCCGAGGCCATGTCTGTACATGCTAGGCTCGTCAAGTCAACCTAAGTGTATTGCGTGTGTAAATCTGGCTTACACCCGTTGTATTCAAACGTTAGAATCTATCACACCCGATCATCACATGGTGCTTCGAAACAACGAACCTTTGCAATGGTGCACAGTTAGGGGGAACACTTTTCTTGAAATTATTGCGAGGGATCATCTAATTTACTACCGTCGTTCTAAGCAAATAAGATGCATAAACATGATAAACATCACATGCAATCAAAAAAAGTGACATGATATGGCCAATATCATTTTGCTCCTTTTGATCTCCATCTTCGGGGCTCCATGATCATCATCGTCACCGGCATGACACCATGATCTCCATCATTGTGTCTCCATGAAATTGTCTCGCCAACTATTACTTCTACTACTATGGCTAATGGTTTAGCAATAAAGTAAAGTAATTACATGGCGTTGTTCATTGACACGCAGGTCATACAACAAATTAAGACAACTCCTATGGCTCCTGCCGGTTGTCATACTCATCGACATGCAAGTCGTGATTCCTATTACAAGAACATGGTCAATCTCATACATCACATATCATTCATCACATTCTTTTTGGCCATATCACATCACATAGCATACCCTGCGAAAATAAGTTAGACGTCCTCTAATTGTTGTTTGCATGTTTTACGTGGCTGCTATGGGTTTCTAGCAAGAACGTTTCTTACCTACGCAAAAAACCACAACGTGATATGTCAATTGCTATTTACCCTTCATAAGGACCCTTTTCATCGAATCCGATCCGACTAAAGTGGAGAGGCGGCACCGCTAGCCACCTTATGCAACAAGTGCATGTCAGTCGGTGGAACCTGTCTCACGTAAGTGTACGTGTAAGGTCGGTCCGGGCCGCTTCATCCCACAATACCATCGAAACAAATTGGACTAGTAACGGTAAGCATATTGAACAAAATCAGCGCCCACAACAACTTGTGTTCTACTCGTGCATAGAAACTACGCATAGACCTAGCTCATGATGCCACTGTTGGGGAACAGCGCAGAAATTCAAAATTTTCTCCGCATCACCAAGATCAATCTATGGAGTAATCTAGTAACAAGGGAAGGAGAGTGCATCTACATACCCTTGTAGATCGCTAAGCGGAAGCGTTCAAGTGAACGGGGTTGATGGAGTCGTACTCGTCGTGATCCAAATCACCGATGATCCTAGTGCCGAACGGACGGCACCTCCGCGTTCAACACACATGCAGCCCGGTGACGTCTCCCATGCATTGATCCAGCAAGGAGAGAGGGAGAGGTTGGGGAAGACTTCGTCCAGCAGCAGCACGATGGCGTGGTGGTGGTGGAGAAACATGGCAATCCTGCAGGGCTTCGCCAAGCACCGCGGGAGAGGAGTACTTGGGAGAGGGGAAGGGCTGCGCCAGAACATGGGTGTGGCTGCCCTCCCTATCCCCACATATATATAGGGGCAAGGGAGAAGGGGGTCGGCCCCCTCAGATCCAATCTAAGGAGGGGGCGGCGGCCAGAGGGGGTTGCCTTGCCCCCCAAGGCAAGGGGGCGCCCCCCCCCCCTTTCGGGTTCCCCCGAACCCTAGGCGCATGGGCCCTAAGGGGGAAGGCGCCCAGCCCACTAAGGGGCTGGTCCCTTTCCATAAACAGCCCATAGGGCCCTCCGGGGCAGGTGGACCCTCCCGGTGGACCCCCGGAACCCCTTCGGTGGTCCCGATACAATACCGGTAACCCCCCGAATTATTCCAGTGACCGTATGATGACTTCCCATATATAAATCTTTATCTCCGGGCCATTCCGGAACTCCTCGTGACGTCCGAGATCTCATCCGGGACTCCGAACAACATTCGGTAACCACGTACATCTATTCTCTATAACCCTAGCGTCATCGAACCTTAAGTGTGTAGACCCTACGGGTTCGGAAGACACATAGACATGACCGAGACAACTCTCCGGCCAATAACCAACAATGGGATCTGGATACCCATGTTGGCTCCCACATGTTCCACGATGATCTCATCGGATGAACCACGATGTCAAGGATTCAATCAATCCCGTATTCAATTCCCTTTGTCTAGCGGTATAGTACTTTCCCGAGATTCGATCGTCGGTATCCTGATACCTTGTTCAATCTCGTTACCGGCAAGTCCCTTTACTCATTCTGTAACACATCATCCCGTGATCAACCCCTTGGTCACATTGTGCACATTATGATGATGTCCTACCGAGTGGGCCCAGAGATACCTCTCCGTCACACAGAGTGACAAATCCCAGGCTCGATTCGTGCCAACCCAACAAACACTTTTGGAGATACCCGTAGTGCACCTTTATAGCCACCCAGTTATGTTGTGATGTTTGGTACACCCAAAGCATTCCTACGGTATCCGGGAGTTGCACAATCTCATGGTCTAAGGAAATGATACTTGACATTAGAAAAGCTTTAGCATCTGAACTACGATCTTTGTGCTAGGCTTAGGATTGGGTCTTGTCCATCACATCATTCTCCTAATGATGTGATCCCGTTATCAACGACATCCAATGTCCATGGTCAGGAAACCGTAACCATCTATTGATCAACGAGCTAGTCAACTAGAGGCTTACTAGGGACATGATGTTGTCTATGTATGCACACATGTATCTGAGTTTCCTATCAATACAATTATAGCATGGATAATAAACGATTATCATGAACAAGGAAATATAATAATAATAACTAATTTATTATTGCCTCTAGGGCATATTTCCAACACTAAGGACATCGACGTGACAATTCCTCGACACCTATAGAAACCAGCATGACTAGTGTCGGTGTCAAAACCGGCGGATCTCGGGTAGGGGGTCCCGAACTGTGCGTCTAGGCGGATGGTAACAAGAGACGAGGGACACAATGTTTTTACCCAGGTTCGGGCCCTCTTGATGGAGGTAAAACCCTACGTCCTGCTTGATTAATATTGATGATATGGGTAGTACAAGAGTAGATCTACCACGAGATCAAGGAGCCTAAACCCTAGAAGCTAGCCTATGGTATGATTGTTGAGATGTATATTCGTCCTACGGACTAAGGCCCTACGGTTTATATAGACACCGGAGAGGGCTAGGGTTACACAGAGTCGGTTACAATGGTAGGAGATCTACATATCCGTATTGCCAAGCTTGCCTTCCACGCCAAGGAAAGTACCATCCGGACACGAGCCGGAGTCTTCAATCTTCTATCTTCGTAGTCTGGGAGTCTGGCGGATATTGATAGGCCGGCTGTCCGGACACCCCCTAGTCCTGGACTCCCTCAGTAGCCCCTGAACCAGTCTTCAATGGCGATAAGTCCGGCGTGCATAATGTTCGGCATTGCAAGGCGGGTCCCTCCCTTGAATAATCCGGAGAAGATAATGAACACCAGGATAGTGTCCGGCTCTCCAAAAATAACTTCCACATTCCACCGTAGAGAGAATAAAATATACACTTAGCTCAATCTGCTGACGTATTATGCGGCGTGTCATCACAACGCAACCAAGCCTTTGTTTGAATTACTATACCACCTCAAAGACGTTTAGCTTAAGCGGTTTGGCACGCGTCTGTCGAGCGCGAGATCGTGTTCCCCTTATTCGGGATTCTCATCAATACGTGTGTGGGTAACCCAACCGCGCCATTGATGGTGGCGCTTGGGAGATAAGCGAGTTTTACCAGGCCGGTGGGGGACACATAGTTTTGTCCGCCTATATATAAGGGATAAGGATTCACCTTCTCACCTACGCCTTCTTCCTCCTTTGCTCATCCATCCCTGCGAACTCAAGCTCCAACGCCCAAGCTCGCGCATCTCGCCTCAACCTTCTCCGAATATGTCCGGAGCGGGAGGTAAATGGCTGGCCTCCACCGCTAAGGAGGAGGACATCACCAAGCTGCGCGACGTCGGATACCTTTCCAGCGATATTGCGCATCGGCTGCCCGACGAGGGGCAGCTCATCCCTACCCCCGGGCCTCATGAGAGGGTCGTCTTCCTCCCCCACTTCCTCCGCGGATTGGTCTTTCCGCTCCATCCATTTGTCCGGGGGCTCATGTTTTACTACGGCCTGGATTTCCACGATCTGGCGCCGAACTTCATCCTCAACATCTCGGCGTTTATCGTCGTGTGCGAGGCCTTTCTCTACATCCAGCCACACTTCGGCCTGTGGCTCAAGACCTTCAACGTCAAGCCGAAGGTTGTGAAGGGGACGCAAGCGGAATGCGGAGGCGCCATGTTGGGCAAATTGCCCAACGTCCCTTGGCTAAAAGGGGCCTTCGTGGACTCCGTCAAGGGGTGGCAATCGGGGTGGTTCTACATCACCGAGCCGCGCAAGCCCACATGGGCGGTGACCCCCGAGTTTAGATCTGGAATTCCCACGCAGCTCACCTCACGAAAGAGAAGGGCTTGCGGTGGGGCAGTCGGTGGTGGTGCGGGACTCGAGCCTGCATCAAGAAGATGGTGAGCAATAGTCTCGGCTCGTCGGCGTGGTCCAAGTCATGCTCCTCCGCGGATTCTCCCATGCCAGAGCGGGCATTCAATTTGTGGGAGTTCAATCCGGAACAGCACCAGACGTTAAGCGGGCTCTTCGATACAACACACAAAGGTGCCTGGAGGGTGCTGTTCAAGGGCGCCGAAGCCTCCACGACCGAAGACCGCGGATTCAGCTCGCAGTCTCCGACTGACGAGGTAAGTGATTCAACCCCATTATGGGACACTTGTGGTAATTAGATTGACTCTAGAGAGGTTTTAATCTGCCTCTTCCTTTGACAGGAATGGATGGAGAAGGCCAAGCTGCTCATCAGCCCGGCTCTCATGCCAGAAGAACTAGTGGACGCCTGCTTAGCAGGGCTGCTGGTTCGGCACCGCACGTGGTGCGGAGAAGAAGGCCAAGAAGGTGGCCACGGGACTCGAAAGAGTTCCGTAATCAGCGTCGGCGACCACGAGGACTCCTCCACGAAGGCGAGGAGGAGTACTCTCTCCGGAGGAGGGAGAGAAGAGGAAGGCCTCCCCAATTGGGGCGGCCGAAGGGTCCAAGTGGGGGAGAACTATCCCCCCGGACAGTTTTGCCAACATCAGCGTTGGCGAGGATGAGTGGCCTCCAAGGGCCAGGCGTCCGGCCGGATCGTAAGTATTTTATACGCCGTACCTTTCATGTCACGTAGTATCCTTCTAACGCTGCATTCTGTCCGTAGTCCGGTCGATGACGACCTCCCCGACTCAATGAGTGGGTCGTTGGCTTCGTTGGACGTAAATTCCGTCCCGACCGCCTCTACCCCCGCGCAAGCGAGGACGCCGAGGTGGGATCCCAAAGGGACCCATCGGGAGGAGGCTCGGGCGCCGTCAGCGACCTCCGGACTTTCGTCGGACTCTACGCCGGAACCCGTAGTGGTTCGAGTCGAAAGCGGCCCTTCAAAGAAGGGTAGGACCGTGACGCCGGCAGCCTCCGTCCAACCGGGCGCGGATAACTTTTGGAGGCGCTTAAAGGCGCTTCCATCAGGAAGAACACCGCACTCTCATGAGTGCGGTGATTGAGAAGGTCGATTCGCCAAGAAGCGGTGACGAAGCCTGCAGCAGCCTTCTAACAAGCTTTGAGGCAAGAAGTTAAAATTATGTAATGTAATACCGCGTAGACAGTAGCCCCTGATGCTTAGTTCGGTGGTTGGAAGGAAAAGCCGGACTAAGGATCTAACAAGATATACGCAGGGTTTCTAAAAATATGTCAATATGGGTTTGCAGGCTGTTGTTGACCTCCGCCGCATGCTTGGCGGAGGTTGAAATCTTGAAGAAGAACCTCGGCGGTCTGAGCAAGAGCTCGGCCATGCGAAGAAGCAGCTCGAGGAGAAAGAAGGTGAGTAACACCTCTTTGAATAAGTACCTTCTGAGAAAAGGATTTTGGTTGCAAACAAAATTAACAAGGATAATATGTGTATTGCGGGGGCCACTAACGAGGTGGCAGCACGAAGGATGCCGTGTCATGACGAGCATAATCTTGACCACGCAGGCAGGCTGGCGAGAAAAGCAAGAGGCTTTGGTGGCGGAAGTTCGGCAAGAGCTCCTGGCTCTCATGGAAAAGCATGAGAGTTTGGGCGTGACTCAAGACTTCGAGTCGAGCTTGCCTCGGCTCTCGAAAGTGCCAAGTCCGCCAAGGCCGAGGCCCGAAGGCCCTTCGGGAGGTTGAGGACATAAAGAAGATAGAGGCAGGTAAAGCCTTTTTCATGCAAAGCAGGCATGTTAATGTGAATTACGGATACTTACCCGGTCGGAGCTCTCGAGGCGTTTGCAGATCTGCGGCGAAGCGCGTCGATCGCCGCATTCTATCATGGCGAGGAGGGGAGCTCGACGGAGAAGGTCTTCTGGTCTCAGTACGGTGAGGCCGGCCATTCGGTGCCCCCAAGCGACCAGCTGAAGCAGCTCGTCGAACTCCACAAGGTAGCTGAAGAGGCCATGAAGGGCCTCATAGTCCAGCTATGGCCTAGATAGGCCATGCCTCGAAGCTACTTTGGCCTCGTGCGGCGGCTGGTGGATGCATGCCCAAGGCTGGATGTAGTCAAGCGCTCCGCCTGTATTGAAGGCGCTCGTCGGGCCCTTGCCCGCATAAAGGTGCAATGGGGCAAACTGGATGCGGAGAAGCTTCTCACGGACCCACCGCCGCCGGGCAAGGATCATCGCACGCCGGAGCGGTATTATAAAGTTGTCCTGAAGGGAGCCTACAATATTGCAGATGAGTGCTCCCGAAATGTAATTTTTGAGTGCACTCATTTGTGTATTTATCTCAGCGCCAAAACTTCGTTTATATCGCCATGAGCAACGCTTGTTTAATTTAAAATATTACCTTCATGCGGCCGTTTGTTAAATCTAAGAGATGGCAAATCGTTGGCTTCACCCCCAAGCCACAGTCTTTGGGGTGTTCGTGGTAAACTTGAGCACTCTTGTTCCCATTTTTGGGTCCATCTAGGGAGGCGCTCAACACGACGAACAAGGCAACCGGACTTATAATGCCTGAACACTCTCACTTAGCCATAGAATTCTATAATTTTAAATTTTGGCGAAGCCCCTGGTATTCGGAAGACCGAATCCGGGGTGCTATCCACGCCTTCATCGGACATTATCCAGAACTTCGCTCGAAGCGGCGTGAGTCTTTAAGGACCCGAAAGAACCTCTCGAACAGCGACCAGTCTCTCGCCTTATCATGCCAGTCAGTTTTAGCTTTCTCCAATGAGGCGTTAACCCGGCTCAACAAGGCGCAATCGCGATGGTTCTCCAGTGCTACCTTAGCCGACGGAACGGCGTAAGGCACCAAAACATGGGAGCCGGGCAAACCCAACTATTGACCCAAGACATGATTCGGAGCCGATTCATATAATGCTATAAGTTTGGGGTGCCGCACTTGTGGAAGTGTTCAGACTTTATCACACCATAATTTGGGGAGCAGAAGCCCCTGGAATATTCGGCCGTACCAAAATATACGGGTGCAAGATGTCATGTAATGAACATATATAAAAGATAATGCAATTGCAATAAAAGGTGCTGCATTATTTATGAAAGAAAGTCTGCTAGTAGAGTGGACTGATACAAATAGTGCGGTAAGCAAGGGATTTGGACTAAATAAACATGTCCCCCTCCAGGGATGAGCTGCAGACTTGGTGTATGTAATTGAATTTAATGCTCGTAATTGAGACCACCTGAATATTCGTCGCGGCCTTCTTTAGTCCCTGACTGTTTGCATCATGAGTTCGGCGAGTTCGCCATCGAACAGGGCTTCTGGTTAACAAAGTCTTGTATACATAAAAGAAGAAAAGATAAAAATAAAAACAAGGGGGGCGCTCGTGCGAGCCCCTGGTGTGGTCGAGCCGCACTCTTGGTCCCTTGTGATCGTGCCCCTTCCCCTGCGCCCATGATATCTCCAAAGCGTAATGATGTACGCGGAGAGTTATTCTTGCGATCATGCGCGGGTGAGGGTTGGGGCCGCATTGCTACGCGTGCTCTGATCGCGCCAGGTGGTCTTGGTTAGTATTGCTCCGGGCGCGCTTTGATGTATCCGGCTTTTTAGCTGCCGGACTTGAGAATTGCCTTAGAAGGCTACTCTGTACTTCTGCCGCGAGAGCCGCTGTATGTTCTTCCGTTCGGAGGGAGCGTTTCGTATTTCCATTGACCATGATGACTCCACGAGTGTCAGGACCCCGACTCAATGTCACATCGATCTAGCCTGTAACACCTCATATCACTTTGCGGCCTCACGCACGGTATTCCCACGGGTGTCGCCTTACCTTTGCCCGGGACCGTTTGCGGCTTTTGGCACACGTATATGATAGTGTCGCTAGCATCCATATGATAAGGAGCCCGGGCTGACATGGCTAGTTGTAAACCCAAAGTGGCACAGACTTACAGGGACAGGCATCCATGACCCAAACATCGAGCGTGTCGGTCATCGGCGAATAAGTTCGGGCTGTAGCTGGGCTAGCAGGACTCCGTAAACCGGGCTGTAGCGGGCTAACAGGACTCCGGTACTCAACGCGTGACATTTCCCGAAGGACAGACACGAGAATGAAGAAGGACACATGCCGCCAGCCTAAGCGTCCCGGAGCGATAGCAAGCTACCATGGCTCGATTGGAAACACTAGGAGACATTTCCGGTAAGAGAGGCTACTAAAGATAAACAACTAGATAGTCGATCCCACACATTCCAAGCATTTCAATAACATACACACAATATGCTCGATATGTGCAAATACAACATGGCATCACAACATGACTCTCGACTCAAGTATTTATTCATTAGGCTCAGGAGCGAGATATTACAAACAGGGTCTCATGACCCAACATTGAAACATACAAATCAAAGCACAAGCGGAAGCTAATATGTCTGAGTACGACATCTACAAATGAAAAAGGCTTAGAAGCCTGACTATCTACCAGATCCTGCCGAGGCACAAGATCGTAGCTGAGGTAACAAGCTAAACGTCGAAGTCCACGCGGAACTACTAGCGAGACCGAGGTCTCTCTGCAAAAACATAAAATAGGCAAACGTGAGTACAAATGTACCCAGCAAGACTTACATCAGAACTAACTACATATGCATCATTATCAACAAAGGGGATGGTGGAGTTTAACAGCAGCAAGCCAGCTTTGACTCGGTGGCTATCCTAAACTACGACTGCAAGTAACTCTTTTGAGGTGGCGCACACGAGTCCACACATTCACCATATCAATACACCACTATGGATCTGCTCCCGTCTCCCTACGAGTACGCCATCCATAGCACTCACGCTTATCTTGCGTATTTTAGAGTATCCACTTTCACTTGTCTATGAACTGCATGAGCAACCCGAAGTCCTTTACGCGGACACGGCTATTGAATAGATGATGTTAACCTGCAGGGTGTACTTCTTCACACGCTCTCACCACTTACCGCCGTTTACACGACATGTACTCGGCAACCTTCAGCGGAAGCCCAGCGTGGGTGTCGGCCACGACCTACCTAAACACTCAAGTCCCTAGTCCAGGTTTATCGCCTATTCGGGTTCCATCCATGAGGAGATCCGGCAAGTTTCGCTCACAGCCCCAAATGATGTGTACAGGTTCCGTGACACCAAGCAGGCGCCCGTAACTTGCCACGTGCCTACCGCATCACAGCCCACCCTACGGTCAGTATTGCGCAAGACGGCCTCCAAACATACTACAAACACCGAAACTACTTGCAACTCCCGGACAGAGGACAAGGGTGATTAAGAAGCCGAGAGGGTCCATTGGTTTCGGGCCCAATGTGTGGTAGTAGCTGAATCATGGATCACAAACACGAACTCAGTTCTGAGGGCGGCTGCAATGAGACAACCCACCATGTACTCCTACTGGCCTCTCACCGCTACCTTTACCAAATTGTGTTCACACACTTAGCTCACACACAATAGGACATGTTCACACACCTCTGATTCATCCTCGATGAATCAGACCGACTCAACTCTAAGCAGTAGCAGGCATGACAAACAAGCATGTATGAGTAGGCACAACAGGCTCAAATAACTCCTACTCATGCTAGTGGGTTTCATCTATTCTTGTGGAATGACAGGTCATGCAAAGGATAAAGGGGTTCAGCTACCGCAGCAAGTAACAAATGATTCGTTGTTGTCCTAATGCAGTAAAAGAGAGCAGGAGCGAGAGAGTGGGATTATATCGAAATGAACAAGGGGGTTTTGCTTGCCTGGCACTTCTGAAGATATTATACTTCTTCATCGGTGTCATCGAACTCGTCGTCGAAACCACGTCTATCGAGAGGGGACAAACACCGACAAACACAGAAGAACACAATCAATGCAATGTGACAATATGATGCATGCTATGACATGGCAATATGATGTGTGATAGGTCTAATGCAATTTGGGACATAAAGGTTGAGTCCATTTGAACCAAGGATTCAAATGATCACCCAAGGTAATAAGTGATATAAGTGCATTAGCTTGTTTCACCTAAACAGCAAGGTTAAATTGTTCTGACATGCATGAAACTAGTACAGATGGAAAGATTGGATTTTTCTGATCATTTTTCATATATAATTTATTTGATTTGGAGCTACGGTTGATTTTATATGAATTTTAGAAGTTTGAACTAATTTCTGGAATTTCCTGTATAAAAATAAATCCGAAAAAAGATTATTTAGCACAAGACCTTTGCATCATGTGGACGTCGCAGTCAACTGCGGCGGTCCAGGTCAAACCCTGACCTGTGGGTCCTGCGTGTCAGTGTAATTAGCCTAACTAGTTTTTAGTTAGCACTAAACCAGTTTAATTAGAGGACAGGCCCCACCTGTCATGGAGTCAGGGGGAGTCAACCTGGGCCCACACGGGGTCAACCAGGGTCAAACGAGTCGAACCCGCCGGCGACTCATCGCCGGCGAGGTCAGACACGGCGGAACGACTCGAGTTTGCGTCTCCGGAGGCCAAACGAGCGGCGGAGAGGCTCTACGCGTAGCTGGCGCTCTTCCGCATCCAACGGGATGAAGTCGCGGTGGGGTGGCCGTAGCGGCGGCGAGGCTCGGCGCCATGGTGGCGAGCTTCGGTGGTGCCTGGCGAGCGAGGGCCGCAGTGCGGCTACTGGACGAGCTACTAGGTGCGTTCGGCTCCTAGGAGCGAGGTGAGAACGATAACGCTTCGGGCGCAAGCTGCAGCGTCCGTGGCGGCAGCGGCGACAAGGTCGGCGGCGGCCGGAGTTAGGCCGTGTGAGCTATGGCCTAGAGGGCGGCGCGACAAGGGAGAAGGGGAGAGGAAGAGGAGCTCACAGCGGATCCGGTAGAAACAAAGGTGAGGCGGGGAGGGCTGGAGCTCGCGAATCCCGAAAGTTCGCCCGGCGGCGGAGGTCGAGAACGAGCTCGGGAAGACGCTCTGAGGCTCCCTCGGTCGAATGGGTTGGTGTAGAAGACCTTGAGAAGGCGATGGCGGTTCCTTTGGACTCATCGGAGAGGCACAGGATGGACGGTGGCCGTGGTGGTGCTCGTCAGGCGGCAGCTGCGCTCGGCCGAGGCGAGAGAGAGGAAGCGAGAGGAGAGAGGGCCGTGGGGAGAGTGGCGAGAGGGACCGGGGGCTGCGTGGCGCCTCCAGTAGCGTCGGGGAGAAGCGGCAAGCAAGCGGGAGGTGGAGGCCTCGGGGCGCAGCGTCGACACGCCTCGCCTCTTGGCAGAGGTTGAAGGCGACAGCTTGCTGTTCAGTGGGCTGGGCCTCGGCTACTGATCTTTGGGCAGTGGGCTGCCAGGTGAACGCCAGGTAAGCTCTCTCTCTCTCTTTTCTGGTTTCTATTTTGCTGCAGCTTTGTGACCTTATTAAAAATATTAGACCAAACCCAAAAATCATGAAACTAGCTCAAGCCCACTGTTTGGAAAATATCCAACAGCAAACATTTAAGTTTATGATTATTTGAGCATTTAAATTATTTTATAGTATTTAAATGCCCAAATGCAAATAGAGTATGATTTAATTCAGAGCCCAATATGTCCTGCAAAAATATAAACCATTTTTGGTAGATGCTTTCACCTCAAACCAGAAATGTTGAACATTTTTAGAGGGCATTTTGAGTTCAATGAAAAAGATTTTATTTTGACCCTAGTTGAATTCATTTGGTGCTAGGGTTTAAACAATCCCCATTTCAAGTTTCATGAAATTTAAACATGATGCAACACTCTAATACATGCACTAGGCATTGTCAGAACCTGGGATGTGACAGCTCACCCCCACTAAACAAGAATCTCGACCCGAGATTCAAGCGTAGGGTAAGATGAAAGGAAAGGGCAAACTAATATAATCTTCATGATCCAAGTTGCACTTCAAATGAACGTTGATTCGATCACCATCATTGTCTCGAGGTCTTGCTCTGAGAACTCCATCCCACATGACAACAAGTAGAAAGGGAAAACTCTAGTAGGATCGATCTTCTCGAAGATCAAACAACTTAGGATCAGCTCACGGGGTGAGTCATAAAAACATCTCGCAAGCTGAGATACAAAGCACACATCTAGAGGATTGGAGTGGAACAGACGACGAGGGTTCACTAGGTAGACAACAATTCCACACCTAAGAGGGTGGTGAACGGTTGTCAACGTAGCGAGAGTTTGAGTTGCCATGGTACCACAGCGAGACATTTTAGAGGAAGGCAATTCGTGGATATATCCCCTTAAGTGGCAAAAGAATTACCTTTGATTTAGACATCATTGAAATTCTTTACACCAGCCTAAGGCAATTCACAATCGATCATTTGAAGGAGTCCGAAAAAATGACATTCTCGGGCCAGAACGGATGATGTGGATTACCTTGTTGAAGACAACACAAGGGGTGATTTTAGTAACTGAGGAGAAACTCAACGGTAGAGAGTGCGTCTACTGTTTGAAAAGCTATAGCATAAACGAGGAAACTGAGGGCACTATGCGATTAATGCCGACAATAAAACCTAGAGCTTGCGCGTGCTCTCAAGAACTTGAGCATTTCCATAATCATCAAGGTTTTATCAACATCCCTGTCAAGGGTGCTGACAACACAACATACTATCATGATGAATAGCGATGGACGATGCAGATGCAAAGGAACATAACACTTTCTCAGATTCCATCTTAGCGAGGCCAAGAACAAAATCTGCATGATCGACCGAGAGACATTTAGCACTCCGCTTCTAATGTTCTCCATGATGTACCAGCGTATCCTATTCATAGATATGGTTTGATATCTAGAACATCAAGTAAAGGTCAGGCTTCGGAAACACAAAAGTCCATAAGGGACAACTAGGGAGTAAATCCTACGAAGTCCTTATGGGGAGGTGGCCAACTTCTTCAATCAAGATACTACAATAACAGGTCTTCCGGTTGGGTGTGTTGGTCACGACATTCACTTTACCGGTTACAAAGAGACCAATATTATAAATCTTGGGAAACGTTCCAACCATCATATCTGCCTGAGATTCAGATCTGGTTGGTGTTAGAATAATCTAGACTCATCAAGTCTAGAAAGTAAAATGAAAGTTTGCAACACAAATCGACGAGATGACGTTGCGAGAACCTCAGGGAATGAACTACGATAGCAAGCTCCAAAACATGAGCTGGTTCTGCTAAACACATGTGAACACGCTGTCCCAGACAAGCATGACCACATAGTAGTCTTATGATAAAACACTACCGAGTTCAGGTGGGGAACCATCATCTAGGATAACCAAGTCTTGTGCATGACCTAGGATTTGCACAACAACTCCTTTTCCTTGAACAAATCAATCAGTGGCTTGGTGTGCTAAGGATACATATAGAATGAAGGTTGCAAGTCTCCATACCACAGAATACTTCGCACGTATGCATGAATGATTTTGGATGATTCCAAAGGAAGCAATATTGACTTTCTCGAATCCACGGCGGCAACTTGCATCGAATGCACATGAACTAGAGGAAGTCACTTCTTACATCTGAACATATGCTTCATGACCTAGCATGAGCAAATGCTTTTAAAAGTTTCCAACACTAGCTTAATGTTCAACAAAACTATGGAGAAGATAAAGATGTTGTCGATAGGCTCAACAACAATTCATCCAGATTCCCATGGAGATGAAATTCCATAACTATGTGAACAAGGTGATAGTTTTGGTCAGACCCAAAAGACATAATGGTGTATGCTCGAGGAAAATCCATGAGTAAGACAACATTACGAACATCACTGGTTCTGATTTGATTTGAGGATAGTCCATACTCAAATCAAAGTTTTAGCAAGACAATAGCTCCAACAACTGGTCACGAGGATCAATCGATGAAGATACCATCTTTCTTCAACACACACACACACAAAAAGATATCCCTTAACATGAGCTAAGTCGGACAAGCTTTTATCTTCCAACTCTCCAAGTTGTTGTTTTTAGCTTAACCAACTAGCTCAGGGGTATGCAACACAGATTCTTGGAGAAGGGGTGGTTTATATGAAACCAACTTGATCACGAACTCAACATAGCGGCCAGGTGACGATCTAGTGATACTTCCAAGAAGATATTCAGAAAATCACGAACCACCGATATGTTACTAAGCTCGAGAACAATCTTACTTTTCGGGGCAAGACGATATGATCAAATGAGCGAGGACTTAACAAAATCCTAACTCATCAATCGAAGAGTGCACCGGGAACAAGGACTAGGTAGCACGATCAATCTTAGGATGATGATTCAAGAATCAACATGCTAAGAATGAAATTATTGTCCTTCAACTACCAAGCAACGGAGTTGCTAGGAGTATAGATTTCACACATCACGATTCACTTGTCGGCATTCCGGTTACAATAACATGGAAACCGAGGAATGAATAATGATGGCAAGAAGTATCACTGTATCAAGAGTTCATAGGATGGTGTGCAATTCCCATGACATTCTTGACATAAAGATGGTAATACTCCAAGGTAGAACAGAGCAAAAGCTAGATTAGCAATTTGATCTGCGGAGTACAACTGGTTTGACCCAATCCTAGAAATGGACAAGGTACTGGAGTTTGTTTCTCCTAGTCATTCTGGAATAGAATGGCTTGACGGACCACAAGAATAATAGGCACGATGAACGAATGCACGCATACTCTTGACTATCAATTGATAGACGAGGGTCAAGACACAACTAAAGAGAACAACTCAAAAGAACATATGATTTCCTGAGTTGGGGATGCATAGATTAGTATGTCGAGCGAAGCTCAACATTTCTTCCGGATAACCCATGCGGATAGGTAGAACTGGCAGAGTCACAAATATAAATGGAGAACTCCTCAAGATTACTCTGTTTGTGATCTTGGTTGAGCGAGGAACTTCTGCCATAAGCGGTTCATAGTATTTGGAAGGAGGAAATACCACGGACCTCGAGGACTAATGCAAAGGTTACTAATAACCTAAAGGAAGGAGCAAACACTATCAACATGAAGTAAGTAGGGTGAATCTCGGGTTCAAGAACCCAGGAATAGAATACCTACTACTAAATGGCATCACGGGATGCTTTCGAGAATGAAGGCCAGAGTCATCACAATGGGACGCAAAACGTGGTTAGATTACTAGATGATCCCCTAAGACACCTAGGGTCATAATAATAACTCCAACATATATGTCGAGGCAATAGAATACCTCAACTCAGCAATTAGTGTGATTAACCTGGCCCAAAGGAACATCAAAACCAGAGGGAAAGGATTTGCAAGTGCATCAGATTGTTTAGAAACCTGGGATAACTCGGACAGCATAACGGCTGTAAATGCTCAAAAATATTGTAGACATACTACAAAAATGGTGGCATAACCACTCCGAAGCACAATACCAAGGTTTCGAAATCAACAGTTATGAACACGCGGAAGTAGTAAAACGGAGCTGAGATTTGAAACTAACAATTCCATGAGTCTATGGTTTAGTAACACGTCATCCTGATAGATAGATGAGAAGGCCTAGTTCCTAATCCCCGTAGAAGAGAAGAGGATGACTCAGATCAGAAGGCCATGAGGTATAAGGAGTAAAAGAGCCTTACGTTCCATCCCACAATCAATTCCCTTACATAACTAAAGCATTTCTAGACACAACTTCGACCAGTTTGGCTTGGTAATCCTCTGAGCAAATCAAGCTCTGATACCAAAGCTGTCAGGACCCCGACTCAATGTCACATCGATCTAGCCTGTAACACCTCATATCACTTTGCGGCCTCACACACGGTATTCCCACGGGTGTCGCCTTACCTTTGCCCGGGACCGTTTGCGCCTTTTGGCACACGTATATGATAGTGTCGCTAGCATCCATATGATAAGGAGCCCGGCTGACATGGCTAGTTGTAAACCCAAAGTGGCACAGACTTACGAGGACAGCATCCATGACCCAAACATCGAACATGTCGGTCATCGTGAATAAGTTCGGGCTGTAGCACTGGCTAGCAGGACTCGATAAACCGGGCAGAAGCGGGCTAACAGGACTCCGGTACTCAACGCGTGACATTTCCCGAAGGACGAGACGAGAACGAAGAAGGACACATGCCGGCCAGCCTAAGCGTCCGGAGCAAAGTAGCAAGCTACCATGGCTCGATGGAATCACTAGGAGACATTTCCGGTAAGAGAGGCTACTAAAGATAAACAACTAGATAGTCGATCCCACACATACCAAGCATTTCAATAACATACACACAATATGCTCGATATGTGCAAATACAACATGGCATCACAACATGACTCTCGACTCAAGTATTTATTCATTAGGCCCGAGGAGGCGAGATATTACAAACAGGGTCTCATGACCCAACATTGAGCATACAAATCAAAGCACAAGCGGAAGCTAATATGTCCGAGTACGACATCTACAAATGAAAAAGGCTTAGAAGCGACTATCTACAAGATCTGCCGAGGCACAAGATCGTAGCTGAGGTAACAAGCTAAACATCAAGTCCACGCGGAACTACTAAGCGAGACCGAGGTCTCTGCAAAAACATAAAATAGGCAAACGTGAGTACAAATGTACCCAAACAAGACTTACATCGAGAACTAACTACATATGCATCATTATCAACAAAGGGATGGTGGAGTTTAACGGCACAAGCCAGCTTTGACTCGGTGGCTATCCTAAACTACATTGCAAGTAACTCTTTTGAGGTGGCGCACGAGTCCACACATTCACCATATCAATACACCACTAGGAATCCGCTCCGTCTCCCTCTGATACGCCATCCATAGCACTCACGCTTATCTTGCGTATTTTAGAGTATCCACTTTCACTTGTCTATGAACTGCACAGCAACCCGAAGTCCTTTACGCGGACACGGCTATTGAATAGATGATGTTAACCTGCGGTGTACTTCTTCACACACTCTCACCACTTACCGCCGTTTACGACATGTACTCGGCAAACTTCAGCGGAAGCCCAGCGTGGGTGTCGGCCACGACCTACCTAAACACTCAAGTCCCTAGTCGGGTTTATCGCCTATTCGGGTTCCATCCATGAGGAGACCCGGCGAGTTTCGCTCACAGCCCCAAGCGATGTGTACAGGTTCCGTGACACCAAGCGGGCGCCCAGTAACTTGCCACGTGCCTACCGCATCACAACCCACCCCTACGGTCAGCGCTGCGACGGCCTCCGGCATACTACAAACACGAAACTACTTGCAACTCCCGGACAGAGGACAAGGGTGATTAAGAAGCCGAGAGGGTCCATTGGTTTGGGCCCAATGCGTGGTAGTAGCTGAATCATGGATCACAAACACGTAACTCAGTTCACGAGGGCGGCTGCAATGAGACAACCCACCATGTACTCCTACATGGCCTCTCACGCTACCTTTACCAAATCGTGTTCACACACTTAGCTCACACACAATAGGACATGTTCACACACCTCGATTCATCCTCGATGAATCGGACCGACTCAACTCTAAGCGATGGCAGGCATGACAAACAAGCATGTATGAGTAGGCACAACAGGCTCAAACAACTCCTACTCATGCTAGTGGGTTTCATCTATTTCTTGTGGAATGACAAGTCATGCAAAGGATAAAGGGTTCAGCTACCGCAGCAAGTAACAAATGATTCGTTGTTGTCCTAATGCGGTAAAAAGAGAGCAGAGCGAGAGAGTGGGATTATATCGGAATGAACAAGGGGGTTTTGCTTGCCTGGCACTTCTGAAGATATTATACTTCTTCATCGGTGTCATCGAACTCGTCGTCGAAACCACGTCTATCGAGAGGGGACAAACACCGACAAACATAGAAGAACACAATCAATGCAATGCGACAATATGATGCATGCTATGACATGGCAATATGATGTGTGATAGGTCTAATGCAATTTGGGACATAAAGGTTGAGTCCATTTGAACCAAGGATTCAAATGATCACCCAAGATAATAAGAGATATAAGTGCATTAGCTTGTTTCACCTAAACAGCAAGGTTAAAGTGTTCTGACATGCATGAAACTAGTACAGATGGAAAGATTGGATTTTTCTGATCATTTTTCATATATAATTTATTTGATTTGGAGCTACGGTTGATTTTATATGAATTTTAGAAGTTTGAACTAATTTCTGGAATTTCCTGTATAAAAATAAATCCAGAAAAAAAGTTACTGCGTCAGCACTGCATCACTGTGACGTCAGCAGTCAACTGCGGCGGTCCAGGTCAAACCCTGACCTGTGGGTCCTGTGTGTCAGTGTAATTAGCATAACTAGTTTTTAGTTAGCACTAAACCAGTTTAATTAGAGGACAGGCCCCACCTGTCATGGAGTCAGGGGGAGTCAACCTGGGCCCACACGGGGTCAACCAGGGTCAAACGAGTCGAACCCGCCGGCGACTCGTCGCCGGCGAGGTCAGACACGGCGGAACGGCTCGGGTTTGCGTCTCCGGAGGCCAAACGAGCGGCGGAGAGGCTCTGGCGTAGTTGGCGCTCTTCCGCATCCAACGGATGAAGTCGTGGTGGGGTGGCCGTAGCGGCGGCGAGAGCTTCGACATGGTGGCTGTGAGCTTCGGTGGTGCACGCGCGCAGGCCGCAGTGCGGCTCTGGACGAGCTACTAGGTGCGTTCGGCTCCTAGGGCGAGTGAGAACGATGACGCTTCGGCGCAAGCTGCGGCGTCCGTGGCGGCGGCAAGCGACAAGGTCGGCGGCGGCGGAGTTAAGCCGTGTGTGAGCTATGGCCTAGAGGGCGGGCGCGACGAGGGGAGAAGGGGAGAGGAAGAGGAGCTCACAGCGGATCCGGTAGAAACAGCGGTGAGGCGGGGAGGGCTGGAGCTCGCGAATCCCCGAAAGTTCGCCGGCGGCCGGAGGTCGGGAACGAGCTCGGGAAGACTCTGAGTGGCTCCCTCGGTCGAATGGGTTGGTGTAGAAGATCAGAAGGCGATGGCGGTTCCTCTGGACTCATCGGAGAGGCACGGGATGGACGGTGGCCGTGGTGGTGCTCGTCGAGGCGACGGCTGCGCTCGGCGGACGTGCGAGAGAGAGGAAGCAGAGGAGAGAGGGCCGTGGGGGAGAGTGGCGAGAGGGACCGGGGCTGCGTGCGCGCTCCAGCGCGTCTGGGAGAAGCGGCAAGCAAGCGGGAGGTGGAGGCCTCGGGCTGGCAGCGTCGACACGCCTCGCCTCTTGGCAGAGGTTGAAGGCGACCGCTTGCCTGGTGGGCTGGGCCTCGGCTACTGATCTTTGGGCGGTGGGCTGCAGTGAGCGCCAGTAAACTCTCTCTCTCTTTTCTGGTTTCTATTTTTCTGCAGCTTTGTGACTTTATTAAAAATATTAGACCAAACCCAAAAATCATGAAACAAGCTCAAGCCCACTGTTTGGAAAATATCCAACAGCAAACATTTAAGTTTATGATTATTTGAGCATTTAAATTATTTTATAGTATTTAAATGCCCAAATGCAAATAAGTATGATTTAATTCAGAGCCCAATATGTCTGCAAAAATATAAACCATTTTTGGTAGATGCTTTCACCTCAAACCCGAAATGTTGAACATTTTAGAGGGCATTTTGAGTTCAATGAAAAAGATTTTATTTTGACCCTAGTTGAATTCATTTGGTGCTAGGGTTTAAACAATCCCCATTTCAAGTTTCATGAAATTTAAACATGATGCAACACTCTAATACATGCACTAGGCATTGTCAGAACCTGGGATGTGACAACGAGGGCCTGGCATCTTGAGCTTTAGGTATGCATAATGCGGCACCGCGTTGAATTTTGCAAACGCGGTTCGTTCGAGCAAAGCGTGTTAGCCGCTTCTGAGCGGGACTATATCAAGATTAACTCTTCGCTCGAAATTATCCGGGATCCAAGACCACTTCGGTGTGGTGAGCTGCATAGATTGGCTTCCACTCACAGGATGACACCTTTAAAGGTTGTCTTTGTGGGTTTAATCCTTGATGGGTCTATGCCCATTTTACCTTGTATCTTGATAAAGCAGGTTCAGGCTGCTACCGCCGTCCATCGGGACTCGTGAGGTGAAACCCATCGGCGATTGGGTCTAAAACCAATGCGGCGAATCCGCCATGGCGTATGCTGGTCGGATGGTCTCTTCGATCGAAAGTGATCGGGCAAGAGGACCATGGGTTGAACTTTGGGCGACAGCTCCATCGCATAGGCGTCCGTAGTGCACGCTTCCTCTCCCTCTTGGGTATATGGGTCGCGTATATCATATTCACCGTCCGCACTTGTGGGGGAAAACCCTTCTGTCCTCTATTGTTCGGCGGCCAGGTCTCTTCCTCGTCGTCGCTATTTAGCCCCTTGTCATTGTTTCGGCAATTAACTTGCCGGCCTGCTTGAACACCCAACAATCTCTATTGGTGTGGTTAGCTGGCTTTTCAGGGGTGCCATGTGGATGTGGAGAAGGTAGTCTTCGATCCACACCGCGGGGTCTGTTGTGACATCGTAAGATTCGATGTTTACGGGTTAAAACCCTTCGGGGATCTGATGATCCATTACTTCGTCGATGAAGCATAACGGGTGTCTTGGCGCCCAGATTGAGCGATATCGCGACGCAGCTCGAGAGGCGCTGTCTGCTGTGTTCGGCCCGGCCAGGGTTATTGTATCCGGTACGACGGTATTCGTTGTGGGTCGGGGGCCCACGTGATCCATAGATGGATCTGGATTGCCTTGCTTTGTCCTCAATATGTCTCGCAAGTCCGGCGCGTTCCCTCTTGGCCCGTACTTTTGGAGCGATGCGGGTACGGTCTTGGCTGGGGGCTGGATGCCTCTCGTCACGACCACGGGGTGGTCGGTCACCATATCGTCTTGTTGGTGATGGAGGTATGTATGCTTCCTCCTCTAATCGGGGAGCAGCTTGCGTCTTGGGTAACTTTGGAGGGGCGTTCGAGTTTATACTCTTCGGCCGCGAGGACCTTAGTAAATCGATCGGCCAGCAGGTCTGATCAGCTTGAAGCTGCTGCTGCTTTTTCTTTAGGCTGTTTCTTTGTGGCGATAAGCTGCGCTTGAAGCGCTCTTGTTCGACAGGATCCTCAGTGCAGCGAATTACGTGGCGTCGTTGAGGCTTGCCGTCTTCGGAGGGAGACATATAGTTATCATCCTCAACCCTTAATCGCCGCCCTCTCGTGGGGCTTGTACGCATCCTCTGCGCTGAGTCTTGCAGGAGGGATTGTCTTCGGCGCTCTACGGAGTGTTATTGTCTCTGTGCGGAATCTCCATTCTTCTTTGTGGCGGGATTTAAGCGGCGCCACGACGCCGGCGTTTGGGCTGCTTCTTTAAAAGTGCGCCTCCGCTGCTTCGTCGCCATCCCCTTCTTTTGGGGTATCCACCATGTATACGTCATATGACGAGGTGGGCTTCCAGTGCCGTGTAGGCGCTGGTTCCCGTTCGTCTCTGGCATCATCGTCCATAGCATCGATGTCTTCGGAGTCATAGTCTAGCATGTCGGTTAAATCCTCGACAGTGGCTACAAAGTGGGTGGTGGGTGGGCTCTGAATTTCTTTGTCGTCCGTACTCCAACCATCCTGGCCATAGTCTGTCCAGGACTCTCCCAATAACGAGAGATGCTTTAGTGAATTTAGGATATCGCCAAAAGGCGAGTGTTGGAATATGTTCGTGGCGGTGAATTCCATAACCGGCGCCCAATCCGTATTGATTGGTAGGGGCGCGGGAGGTTCGGAGTCCGGCGAGGAGTCCGGCGCCTCGGATTCACGAGTTTCGCAAGGGACAAGATTGGTGTTCGGCTCCATCGCCGTGGATGTTGAAGCCCCCGGGGCGGCGTCTATCCACCGACCCTCGATCTGGGCGATCGGCTCCGGGCTAATAGCCGAAGCGGATCCGAGTGCGGCCACCAAGGCACTGTCCGGCGGCAGAGCTAGATCGTGCCCATCGTCCACAAAGTCTTGGGCGCTTGGCTGTGGCTTGAGTCCGTCGAAGATCAAGTCTCCGCGGTCATCGGCCGTGAAGTTTAAGCTTCAAATCGACGACAGCCGGGCGTAGCTTTCGATCTGCTCCAGATGGCCAAGTGAATTGGCCCGCAGTGCAAAGCCGCTGAATACGAATATCTGTCCGGGGAGAAAAGTCTCACCCTGGACAGCATTGCTGGTTGAAGATGCCATCAAGCCTATCGGTGACGAAACAGAGGAACTCTCAATGAAAGCACCAATGTCGGTGTCAAAACCGGCGGATCTCGGTAGGGGTCCGAACTGTGCGTCTAGGCGGATGGTAACAAGAGACGAGGGACACAATGTTTTTACCCAGGTTCGGGCCCTCTCGATGGAGGTAAAACCCTACGTCCTGCTTGATTAATATTGATGATATGGGTAGTACAAGAGTAGATCTACCACGAGATCAAGGAGGCTAAACCCTAGAAGCTAGCCTATGGTATGATTGTTGAGATGTATATTCGTCCTACGGACTAAGGCCCTCAGGTTTATATAGACACCGGAGAGGGCTAGGGTTACACAGAGTCGGTTACAATGGTAGGAGATCTACATATCCGTATTGCCAAGCTTGCGTTCCACGCCAAGGAAAGTACCATCCGGACACGAGCCGGAGTCTTCAATCTTCTATCTTCGTAGTCTGGGAGTCCGGCGGATATTGATAGTCCGGCTGTCCGGACACCCCCTAGTCCAGGACTCCCTCAACTAGGAAACTAGATGTCCTTGGGACATGGCATTTTCTCAATAGGATCAACCTTAGCTTGGTCAACTTCAATACCTCTTTCAGATATTTTATGACCCGAGACAATGCCTTCATTAACCATAAAGTGTCACTTCTCCCAATTCAAGACGAGATTTGCTGTTCACATCTCCGCAAAACTCGATCAAGATTGGTTAAATAATCATTAAAAAACTTCCCATAAACATAAAAGTCATCCATGAAAACGTCAACAATCGTTTCACAAAAGTCAGAGAATATAGCCATCATGCATCTTTGAAAGGTAGCAGGTGCATTACATACACCAAAAGGCATACGTCTATAAGCATAAGTTCCAAAAGGACAAGCAAAAGTAGCCTTTTCTTGATCAGGTTGAGATACAGGTATTCGCGAGAAGCCAGAATATCCATCAAGGAAGCAAAAGTGTGTGTGTGCTTAGATAATCTTTCAAGCATTTGATCAAAAAAGGCAAAGGGTAATGATCTTTTCTAGTAGCTTTGTTTAATTTTCAGAAATCAATTACCATTCTATAACCTGTAACAATTCTTTGTGGAATAAGTTCATTCTTATCATTAGGAACAACAGTTATACCTCCTTTCTTAGGGACACAATGAACAGGACTTGCCCATCTACTATCAGCTATAGGATAAATTATACATGCGTCCAGAAGTTTTAATATTTCCGTTCTTACCACCTTTTTCATCTTCGAATTTAACCGATGTTGGTGATCAACAACTGGTTTAGCATCGGGGTCCATATTAATTTTGTGCTGGCATAGAGTGGGACTAATGCCCTTTAAATCACCAAGCGTATATCCAATAGCGGCTTGGTGATTCCTTAGAACTTTCAATAATCTTTCTTCTTCATGTTCTGAAAGGTTAGCACTAATAATAACAGGATATATTTTCTTTTCATCAAGATAAGCATATTTCAAAGTATCTGGCAATTGTTTTAATTAAAACACAGGATCACCTTTAGGTGGAGGAGGACCTCCTAGAGTTTCAATAGGCAAATTGTGTTTAAGTAGAGGACGTTGTTCAAAGAAAATGTTATCCATTTCAATTCTTTCATGCATTTGTAAATCATTTTCATGGTCTAGCAAGTATTGTTCTACAAGATCAGTAGGTGGCACAACAATAGAAGCAAGACCAGTGAATTCATCCTTACTAGGCAATTCTTTTTCAGGATGATTTCTACTAAACTTGGAAAAATTAAACTCATGAGACTCATTACCAAAGCTGACACCCACAGTTTGTTTCTGGCAGTCTATCCTAGCATTAGCTGTGTTCAAGAAAGGTCTACCAAAGATAATGGGACAGAAGTCATCTGGTGGGGAACCAAGAACAAGAAATCAGTAGGGTATTTTATTTTCCCACACAAGACCTCAACATCTCTAACAATCCCAACTGGTGATATAGTGTCTCTATTTGCAAGTTTAATAGTAACATATATGTCTTCTATCTCAACAGGTGCTATCTCTTCCCTAATTTCTTGATATAACTCGTGAGGAATAGCACTCACACTAGCACCCATGTCACATAGACCATAATAATAGTGATCTCCTATTTTAACTGAAATGACAGGCAAGCCAACAGCTGGTCTATTTTTATCCCTTTTGTCGGGTTTAGCAATTCTACAGCATCTTCACAGAAGTAAATAACATGCCCATCTACATCTTCTTCTAAGAGATCTTTCACCATAGCAATATTAGGTTCAACTCTAATTTGTTCATCAGGTTTAGGTGTTCTAATAGAGCTTTTGTTAACCACAGTTGAAACTTTAGCATGTTCCTTTATCCTAACAGGAAAAGGTGGTTTCTCAATATAAGCAGTAGGAACAATTGGATCAACATTATAAAGTATAGTTTCTTCTTTAACTGGTACTGGTTCTTTAATTTCATCTTTAGTAGGTGGGTGATATTTAAACCACTTCTCTTGAGGGAGTTCAACATGAGTAGCAAATGATTCACAAAAGGAGGCTACTATTTCAGAGTCAAGTCCAGATTTAGTGCTAAACTTTTGAAAGGCATCGGTATCCATAAAAGATTTAACACAATCATATTTAAGCTTTATACCTGACACTTTACCTTTGTTGAGTTCCCAATCTTCAGAGTTGTGTTTAATTATTTCCAAAAGATCCCACCGGAATTCAATAGTTTTCTTCATAAAAGAACCAGCACAAGTATCCAGCATGGTTTGATCATTACGAGAAAGCTGAGCATAAAAGTTCTGAATAATAATTTCTCTTGAGAGCTCATGATTGGGGCATGAATATAACATTGACTTAAGCCTCCCCCAAGCTAGAACGATACTTTCTCCTTCACGAGTCCAAAAATTATATATATTATTCCAATCACAATGAACTAGATGCATAGGATAATGTTTTTGGTGAAACTCCAATTTAAACGATTCCAATTCCATGATCCAATATCATCGCATAGCCTATACCATGCCAATGCCTATCCCTTCAAAGATAAAGGGAAAACCTTTTTCATCACCTCATCCCTGGGTAAACCTGCAAGCTTAAATAATCCACAAATTTGTTCCACATGTATCAAGTGCATATCAGAATGTTCAGTTCCATCTCCTGCGTAAGGATTAGCTAGCAGTTGTTCTATCATACCTGAAGGAATTTCATATTCAACATTTTCAGTATGTGCAGAAGGTTGAGGAGCAATTAATTGTGGTGCCGGACGAGGTGAAGATACCCCTAACAAACCCCTCAAAGGATTGTTTTCCATAGTAACAAGTGACAATAAATTTTAGCACACTATATAAATGTTTCCTTACCGAATTCCACTTACCAAAAGCACTTCACTCCCCGGCAACGGTGCCAGGAAATAGCCTTGATGACCCACAAGTATAGGGGATCAATTGTAGCTCTTTTCAATAATTAAGAGTGTCGAACCCAACGAGGAGCAGAAGGAAATGACAAGCAGTTTTCAGTAGGATATTGTCTGCAAGTGCCGAAATTGTAAGTAGCAGAGTAGTTTGATAGCAAGGTAATTTGTAACAAGCAAGTAACGATAATAGTAACAAGTATGCAGCAAAGTAGCCCAATCCTTTTGAGGCAAAGTACATGCCAAAACGGTCTCTTATGACAAGCAAAGCATTCTCGAGGGTACACGTACGGGAATTTCATCTAGTCACTTTCATTATGTTGGTTTGATTTGTGTTCGCTACTTTGATAATTTGATATGTGGGTGGACCGGTGCTTAGGTGCTGTTATTACTTAAACAAACCTCCTACTTATGATTAAGCCTCCCACAAGCGTCCGCAACTGCGAGAAAAGTATTAAGGATAAATCCTAACCATAGCATTAAACTCTAGGATCCAATCGGTCCCTTCGGAATAGTGCATAAACTGGGGTTTAAGTTTCTGTCACTCTCGCAACCCACCATCTATTTACTACTCCACAATGCATTCCCTTAGGCCCAAATATGGTGAAGTGTCATGTAGTCGACCTTCACATGACACCACTAAGGGAATCACAACACACATACCATCAAAATATTGAACACATATCAAATTCACATGATTACTTTCAACATGATTTATTCCGTGACCTCAAGAACAAAAGTAACTACTCACAATAAACAAACATGCTCATGATCAGAGGGGTATTAATATGCATAATGGATCTGAACATATAATCTTCACCAAATAAACCATATAGTAATCAACTACAAGATGTAATCAACACTACTAGTCACCCCTAGCAACAATCTATAGTTCTGGTAACAAGATTGAATACAAGAGATGAACTCGGGTTTGAGATGAAATGGTGCTGGTGAAAATGTTGATAGAGATTGCCCTCCCCAAGATGGGAGAGTTGTTGGTGATGAAGATGACGATGATTTCCCCCTCCGGGAGGGAAGTTCCCCCGGCAGAATTGCTCCGCCAGAGGGCAAAAGTGCTCCTGCCCAAGTTCCGCCTTGAGACGACGACGCTCCATCCTGAAAGTATTAATCTATTTTTTCTAGGTCAAAACCACTTATATAACAGAAGATGGGCACGGGAGGTGAGCCGAGGAGGCCACAACCCCCAGGGCACGCCAGAGGGGCCTGGCGCGGCCAGGTGGGTTGTGCCCACCTGGTGGCCCCCCTCTGGTACTTATTGGCTCCAATATTTCTTATATATTCCATAAAAAATCTCCGTGAAGTTTCAGCTTATTTGGAGTTGTGCAGAGTAGGTAGCCTGACGTAGCTTTTCAGGTCCAGATTTCCAGCTGCCGGAATTATCCCCCTTGGTGTGTTCCTTGCAAATTATGAGAGAAAAGGCATTAGAATTATTCCAAAAAGCATTATTATGGATGAAAACATTGTAAATAACAGTAAGAAAACATGATGCAAAATGGACGTATCAGACGCCAAGTCTGAATAGACCAGAACTCACTCCTCCCGCGAGGGAGATGAAGACAAAGAAGAGGAGAAGGAAGAGAGCAATCCTCCTCCTAAGGGGAGGAGGAAGAAAAGGGCGGCCTTTGCAGACCTAGAGGCAAAGGCGCCCAAGAGAGGGAGAATATACCTCCCAAACGGCTCAGATTTGGATGCCGAAGCCATCCCTGAGGGGCGCCCCAGGCTGAAGCCCCTTGCTGCATCATAAGTATCCTAGGGTGCTTTACATATGCCGAATCTTTATGACTACAGTCTAACACATTTTATGGTGTAGTCCGGCTCGTGATCTCCCCCAACAATAATTATCGGAGGGGAATTCACTAGAGCCAAGGATGATGGAGAGCGAGATCCCTCCGCGACCCTACCCGCCAACCGATGCGGACAACACCGAAGTGTTGTCCCGAATGGCCTCTCCGGGCCATGGAGAGGTGCGGGAGGCCATCAAGACGGCGCCAGGCACTACAAAAAAAATACACTTCCGTGATGATACGTGTCTGTCACAGTAGGTCACGTTTTCTGTCATGCATGTACATCCATGATAAATTTATGACAGAATCAAGATAGTCATACTTGTGCTGTCGTAGAAGTGTTCCATGACATTACCAAAATCATCACGGAAGTGTCCACTTCCATGACGATAAATCGCGTGTCATAGAAGTGTTTTCGTCAAGGGTGACTGACATGTGGCATCCACCGTAACGGGACGCCGTTAACCGCCGTTAACGTATCACGTCCGTTTTTTTGGATCCGATAACCCGCTAACCACTACAAGAAATACGTCAACTTGTGACCTTCTGTTAGTGACCCTAAAAGAATTGGTCGTAAATCTATAACCATTTGAGACCAATTGGTCAAAAGCTATCTGAGAAGCTCCAAATCCTAAACCACAACGACCATTTCGGTCATAAAGGTCGTCATTTCCTTACACGAAATGGTCGTAAATTTTTGACCGTGATTTACAGTGCTATGTCTTGTTGGTTATGACTATTTGAGATAGTCGTGATTTCTATGATGATTTGATTTGCCATGACTTGGCAGACACCTCAGCAATCTCGCTTACATGGCGTTTTTAGGTGTCATTATCACTTACATGCACAATCAGCATTTGTTTTTTTTTTGACAGAGGGGACCCACCGATATTACACGTGGGACCAATACCTCCCACAAGCCCATTGACATGTGGGGCCTGCCCCATAGAGTGGGACCCGCACCACTGTTTCGATTGATGTGTGGGACCCACCCTATTGACCTGGCGCATGGGGTTTGTGTCAACTAGAGACCCACCGTACTTACATCTGTGACCGGGGGACCTATGTCTTAACACGGTGGCTGAAATTTTTCAAAAAATTGGGTGGGTGGGGGTTCGAACCCGCAACCTTGGCGCTGTAACAAGAGGTCCCCGACCTCCGTGCTACCATGTCTATTGAGCTAACTTCCCACACGAAACTTTCTTATAGAGATAGTTGTCTGTTGTGCCTAGACCATGAAAACAATGCAGTGCTTCTTTCTGCTAGCGACCATGGGCCGGCCCAAGACGCGACCATGGACCTTGGTGCTTCTTTTCATTTTTTTCTTTGCGCTTTTCACATTTGTTTTTTCGCTTAGCTATTAATTTCTTTTTGAAAATATTCTAATATATATTATAGAAATCAGTTCACATCAAATCTTGAATAAATGTTGATCATGTATTTAAAAAATGTTAATCAAGAATTTCAAGAAAATGTTAAAAAAATATTTGAAAAATACTGACCAAGCATTTGAAAAAGTTAATTGTGTATAGACAAAATGTTGACCACCTATTAAAAACATGTTAAGCTTGCATTTAATATTTTTAAATATGTATAGAAAAAGTTGACCATCTATTAAAAACTTGTATTCGAAAAAGTTAAGTGTGTATAGAATAAATGTACAATGTATAAAAAAATGTTAAACTTGTATTTGAAAAATGCTAAATGTGTATAGAAAAAATGTTGACCGTGTATATAGAAAATACTAAATCTGTATAGAAAAAATGTTGACCATGTATTTCGAATATGTTAAACTTGTATATTTGAATATGTATAGAAAAAAGTTGACCACGTATTTAAATAAGTGGAAATTTGTCTTTTTTGACATGCAACAGTATGGTTAATTCAACATAAAATATGGTCTAATGTGTTTTGACATGCAACAGTATGGTTAATTCAACATAAAATATGGTCTAATGTGTTTTGGAAAATGTAGTGGTCCAATTTAAAGATAAAATTTACAGTTAGTTTTACACGAGTAAATATGAAAATGAACTGCAACAAGTAACAAGTTCGTAGTATGGAATTACTTGCATGGTAGTACATGTATCGAAGTATCAAATATTCAGTTTGTGGTTAACCAAACTGAAAACGGTGAAATATTTCTTCCCTTTATTAAGAAAAACTGTCGTGGTGTAGACCAGTCCCTGCGCTCGCCGCTGAGAAACGAAGAGAGAGGGAGTTGAGCGCTTGATCCGTCCATCGTATCGTATCGTATGTCGATATGTGTGTTCCCTTGCGTCCGGAACTGTTGGCTAGGCTGCAAACTCTCGTACGGTTGTCTTGGGCTGTTAACCTTTGGGAAACGGAGGCCTAGATTCATTTTGCCCGGGTAAGAAAGCTAACCGAATAGGTTTAGCCCTTTTTAATCCAATCAATCGCTGTGTGTCGACAAGCTAGCGAGCCCGGGCAAGTGTGGTACTTTCAAAGCTCAATCCATTCATTATTTTGAGCCCAGCTTCAACATTCGTATTTATGTGCAGTGTGGTACTTTGCAAAGCAAGTACCACCTAGGCTCCTCCTTTTGAGCTGAAAATTTGTGAAGACGGTCTTCTTAGTAACCGATCATCCTCAGCCAAAACTCACGCCCAGTAGCCTTGTGCATTTCCCGTGCCGCTAATCAAACACTTGGCTGCTTATTCATGTTTAAGCATCGATTTGTCTCCTCGTGAGAATCTTATTTTGTGATTTTCTTCCTAGCACCTACCTGGGGAGTGTCCAACCCACTAGACATGCCTAGGCCTCCCAGAACATATGGCAACGCCACGGTCACGCGATGACCACGCGGCGAGCATGCGAGTTTACGCGCTCTAGAGGTGGGGCCCTCAGCCACCGTCCAAACCTCGACGTATGGCCACAAAATCATGTATTTATGATTAAACAGGTACTTATGTAACTAGAAATGATTTTTGGAAAAAATAAAGAGCAAATTATGAGGCACCTACAGTTCAAATTTGACCCGCTTCCAGCTGAATCGGTGGGAATTTGTCTTTTTGACCAGAGGTGGATCAAAACTTTTGACACCCAACCATTTTGTCAATTGTGCATTATATATGGCCTAGTATTTTATAAAATTGATTAGGTCCAATTTTACAACAAATATATGGTAGGTCCTTCACAAAAAAACTCATTTTGGGCACTCGAAAAACTGGAAAATGATTTTTTCGTCCAGAGAAAATGAAAGTTTCCTTAGGCAACATTGTTTGCCATTCCAATATGCACCCATGTGCACGATATGAGATCGTTTCAACAAACTATGCCATGAATGTGGCCATAAGATTGATCATTTGGCTTGAAAGCCATTGATCTCCACACATGATAGCTCGTTTCTGAGAACACTCTTTTAAAATAATTGCCATATTACAAGTTTGTTATTTTTCCTGGGAACTTGGCCACATATAATGACACAATGCGAAGGTTTTCCAATTTTTTGATTTTTTTTTTGAACTTTTTATGCCCGTTTCAAAATCGGGTCAAAACGGCGGGAATGACCGTTCCTAGCTAGTGGTTGAATCTTGGATTTTTTTGGTGTTTCTCTGATTAAATAGATACTTATGTACCTAGAAATGATTTTTGAAAAAAAAATAAAGAGCAAACTACAAGGCAGCTACAGTTCAAATTTGACCCGCTTCCAACTAAATCGGTAGAAATTTGTATTTTTCACGAGAGGTGGACCAAAACTTTTTACACCCAACAATTTGGTCAATTGTGCATTAACTATGTCCTAGTATTTTAGAAAAATGATTTGGTCCAGTTTTGCAACAATTATTTGGGAGGTCCTTCACAAAAAAACCTCCTTTAGGGCACTCGAAAAATGGGAAATGGTTTTTTCATCCAAAGAAAATGTAAACTTCCTTAGGCAACATTGTTTGCCATTCCAATATGAACCCTTGTGCACAATATGAGATCATTTGAACAAACTATGCCATGAATGTGGCCATAAGATTGATCACTTGGATTGAAAGCCATTGATCTCCACATGTGATAGCTCGTTTCTGAGAACACTTTTTAAAAATATTTGCCGTATTACAAGTTTGTTATTTTTCCTGTGATCTTGGCCACATATAATGACACAATGCGAAAGTTTCCCAATTTTTCAATTTTTTTTTAATTTTTTACGCCTGTTTCAAAATGCGTTCAAAACGGCGGGAATGACCGTTCCTAGCTAGTGGTTGAATCTAGGAATTTTTTTCCTGTTTCTCTGATTAAATAGATACTTATGTATCTAGAAATGATTTTTGGAAAAAATAAAGAGCAAACTACAAGGCAGCTACAGTTCAAATTTGACCCGCTTCCAACTGAATCGGAGGAAATTTGTCTTTTTCGCGAGAGGTGGATCAAAACTTTTTACACCCAACCATTTGGTCAATTGTGCATTAAATATGGCCTAGTATTTTATAAAATTGATTTTGTCCAATTTTGCAACAATTATTTGGGAGGTCCTTCACAAAAAAATTCATTTTGAGCACTTGAAAAATGAAAAATTGTTTTGTGGTCCAAAGAAAACGAAAACTTCCTTAGGCAACATTGTTTGTCATTCTAATATGCACCCTTGTGCACAATATGATATCATTTGAACAAACTATGCCATGAATGTGGCCATAAGATTGAGCATTTGGGTTGAAAGCTATGAATCTTCACACATGATAGGTCATTTCTTAGGACACTTTTTAAAAATAATTACCGTATTACAAGTTTATTATTTTTCCTGGTAAATTTGTCACATATAATAACACAATGCGAAGGTTTTTCAATTTTTAGATTTTTTTGAATTTTTTATGGTCATTTCAAAATGCGGTCAAAATGGTGGGCATAAGCGTTCGTAGCTAGGGGTTTAATCTTGCAAATCTTTTGGAATATCTCTAATGAAATAGATACTTATCTACCTGTAAATGATTTTTGTAAAAAATAAAGAGCAAACTATAAGGTAGTTGTAGTTCAAATTTGACCCGCTTTCAAATGAATCGGCGGAAATTTGTCCTTTTCACGAAAGGTGGATCAAAACTTCTGACACCCAACGATTTGGTCAATTATACATTAAATATGTCCTAATATTTTAGAAAAATGATTTGGTCCAATTTTGCTACAAATATATGATAGATTCCTCACAAAAAACTTATTTTCGGCACTAAAAAAATGGAAAATGGCTCTTTTGTGCAATGAAAGTGAAAACCCACCAAATCAACATTGTTTGTCATCCCAAGATACACACATGTGTACACTATTGGTTCATTTTAGCAAACTATAAGTGGTTAATATGTTGAATGTTTACCCTAAATTAGAGGGTGAAAATTATAAGAGAAATAAAAGAAAAAATAAAACTACCCAAGCTTAATTCTGATGGGTGGAATCACTAGTGGCTTGGATCGATGACCTGGCAAACATCAGTCCATCCATCCATCCATCCATCCATCCATCCCATCTGACGGCAGCAAACCCCCCTCTCTCGCGCGAACCTCACCCAACCCTTCTCTCTCGCGCGAACCCCATCCGTCCATCGATCCAGCCCGCCTCTCTCCCTCTTGCGCGAACCCTAGCAATCAGCTCCTCCCTGCCGCCGCCACCTCCATCACCCGATCCCGGCGACCTCAGGCGGGAACCGATGGCGCCCAGCACACCAACAGGACCCCCACGCTCCGCTCCTCCCTCCTGTCCGGCGAGTCCGGCGAGGGCTTCGTTCGCCACCTCCCTCTCTCTCCCTCTCTCCGATCCAGATCTGGTCCCTCCGCTGCCGCCCCCTCCTCCCCCTCGTTCGCCATCGCAACATGCCTACAACTCTCATTGTACCCGCATGCCTCTCCACCCGCATCCCTCGATCCCATCGACCAAACGCCTAGTCCCAGCGCGCGCCGCCGCGGGGACGAATCTGGGGAAGATTGTGGGCGTTTTCTACCAAGCCGGTCATGGAGGCGGTGGCCCTCTCCGCCGGTGACGTGCCAGCACGCGGTTCTCGCCAACCCGCTCAGCCCCGACGAGGCGACGCGGCACCCCACGGAGTCGGCCCTCGCGCAGTGCGAGCCCCGCCCCGGGTTCTGCTCCTGCCTCCTGGTAAGCAGCCCCATTCCAGCCTCTCCCTCCCCTCATTCGCTCTAGGGCTTTTCCTCCTCTAGGTCGTGGCACGATCGATTGGCGATTGGGGGCAGTGCTACGGGTCCGAGCCCGCTGACTTGTTGAGCTGGTGCTTCTGCAGGAGATCATCTCCGCGAGGGGCTCGTCCTGCCGCGAGGACGTGAGCCTGGTCACCACAGTTTATTTTATGAACATCATCGACCGCTACTGGCGGACTCGTCTCTGCCTAAGCTTCCTACTGTCAATGCTGTGGTGTTATAATACTTGTATATATATTGTATATATACACTGTGCGCTAGAATATCATCATGTTGTTTTCTTCGAGTCGTCCTCTAGTATATCATCATGCTTCCTATTGTCAATGCTGTGGTGTTAGAATCCTTGTATATATACTTGTACATATACTCTGTGCGCTAGAATATTATCATGCTGTTTTCCTCGAGTTGTTGTCTTGTTGATAGTTCTAACATAGCACTCTGGAGCAAAATAGCTGATGGTTTCCAATAGTAAGGAACAATAGCTGATCCACTTGTTATTGTGGTTCACCGGTTATATTAGGAAATGCACCCGGTCTTGCTATTGTGAGGTTCCTTCTTTAAGTTCCTTGTGACCCAGGTTTCCCTGCAGCCATTACTGTAACCGGGTTCATGGCTGTCACTTTTGAACAGGGGCAGCCGGCCAGGTTGGCTAGCAGTGAACTGATAACTAACTTAGCTTGGTTCTGATTCTTTAGACACTCATGTGATTTATCTAACTGCAGAATCTCTTTGAACATTGCGGAGTAATGCACTTAAGGAGTTGCATCAAAGGCGTCGTTGGTGCCTGGTGTCCTTGTCAAGCTCCTTCAGCATATGAACACGGATGTCAAAGTCGCCTTTTGCTAAATTGTTTAATCTCTGATTCCAACGTTTCCCCCTTTGCTCAATTGTTCAATCTCTGATTCAATCTCTGAACATTGCTGAATCTCTTTAAACATTGCTCAATTGTTCAATCTCTGATTCCTACGTTTCCCCCTTTGCTCAATTGTTCGATCTGGGCCTGTAGGCGACCTCCACGGACGAGGAAAGGAGAGGAGGCAGTCCCTGACGCCAAGTATTCCTCAGGGTCCCAACACAAGGACAAGCAGCAGCAATACCATCTTCTTCCATTCAGCCCAAGGACAAGCAGCAGCAGCGACCACAGCAGATGCAGCCATGCAGGGGAGGACGATGAAGCTCAACAGCAGTAGCAGCTCAAGGGGGCGGTGCTGATTAGATTTGATCCTCAAGCTAGCCGTTCCCTTTCCTTTCTCTCTTCTATTTGATCTGATCTGGCCGCCATGGATGAACACTGACCGCAGTATATGTTGCTCTATTCTTCATGTTCTGCTGTGCTGCAGGACACCCATGGATCTTGCTGCATGTGGTGGGTTTTGGAGAACCAACCTGAGATGTAGGAGGTGGGTTCTTGAGCTGTGCTCTGCTCGAGCAGGAGGGGTTTGCTCCTCTGCTCCTAGGGCGACCAAGAGGTCTTGCCCCGATCTGAAGCACGTCCATGCCGGAGCGGCGGCGGGGGCGGCGGCGGGCTGATGCGGACGCGGCTGCGGCTCCCCGTGGTGCTCCTCTCCTGCTCCCTCTTCTTCCTCATCGGCTTCCTCGGCTCCCTCCTCTTCACCCAGGTAACTAACACGGCCCGGCCCTCCCTCCCACAGTCCCACCCACCCCGTGGCATGTTCTGTTCTGTTCTTTTCTTTTCTTGGCCTGATGATTTTTACTGATGGAAGTTTTTGGAGTAGTAAATGTCAGTGAATTACAGTGTTCGACCTAGTACAGAAAAAAAAACTTTGTAACATATAGTACATATTCGAATACTGCTTAGCATGGCTGGATGGCAGGGGTCACCACTCACCAGGATAGATCCACAACATTGCATTGTTCTTATTACTTCAGCTAGCAGATGAATTATGTGGTTGTTACACGGATGATGCTCCTGTGTTGTTCAGTACTGTATAAGATACCTGTGAAGTAACAAAAACAAAATTTGAACAAGCCTTTGCAAATTTGTGTGGCTCTGAATAAGATATCTGTTTCTTACAGCCTTCTCCGATTATGATTTGTCGATTATGATTATGGTAATAACTATACACATTATCGTTGAGTTTGTTTTGTGTTTATAGAATGACATGGTTGGCTAATTAAGCCATGTCCGTGTATCTTTTAGAATTTGCTTCATTGGTAGCACATTCAGATATATTAATTAATTTTGTGCATGTTGGAGAATTTAGACGACGATAACAAACTGTAACCATGAATACTTGTATAGAAACTTGCACGACCATCTTGTTTAATTTTGTGATATTCCTCCATACTAGGAGCTAATCAGCTGCACTGTTATTCAGCTTTCATTGGCAGTTTTAATTTCACTGAAATCATGTTTTATTTTCTATGCTCATGTTCAAGCCTGGTAGTATATTTTTTTTCCAAATGGTCTGTTTACTTGATTTGTCTGTTGTTTGATTTTGCTCCATCAGCTTTCCTGATGTCCTTCTACATATATATGTTGGTTGTAATCTTCTTGAAGAATGCAAGTACTTGATATTCCATACTGTTCTTGTAGGTGAATGGAACTTGTGTTGTTGGTAGAACTCCGTTGAGGACTTCTACCCATGTTCAAGAGCATGTTCTGTGGTATCCAAGAATAGCTAGCTTTTGTACTGGCAGAGCGATCTATTTGTAGATCCCAATATTTACGATTGTGTGGATCTGGGTGAAGTTTGAAGTTCCTGGGTATGCAAGATTCGATGGTTAAACTGTTTATGTGATGTGAATGAGTTTATGGAAACTGGTTGTTGTGATGTGAATGAGTGTATGTAGTTTCACATGTTCTGTTCTGTATAGCATATTGTAATAAACTTATTTTAGCTGTTATTTGAAGATTTCATATGCTTTCTCTCTTCTGTCTGTTTGATATATATATATATATATATATATTGCTTATTAATAATATGTGAAAAATCTGACATTTGGGACCCATCTGTAAACTGGAGCTTGGGAAAAAAAGCTGGAAATAAAAAATAAATGGACTGCAAAATGTTGTGCGCTAGAAAATAAAAAGGCCAAATTGTAGGCCTGGCCCATGTAGCTAACCGAAATTAACTTAAAATACATATATTAAAAGGGCTAGCTTAAAAAATAATACATGGGCCGAATTACTAGGTCACACCCATGTAGCTAATAAAAGCACAGAAAAAATACATTAAAAAGGCCGAATTGTTGTGCTAGACCCATGTAGAAATTGAATTGGACCGGGCCGATTCTAGTGCCACATCAGATTGCCACGTCGGATGCCTACGTGGCCTGGGGAGGCTGCTATTGACCAAAACAAAACAGTAGGCATATTTTGGTCGTAAACATCTACGACCTTGTCACAGAGAAGGTCGTTAATTTCAGTTTACGACTGCCAGCTTTTGACCTTCTGTTTTTGGTAACAAAAAGGTCGCAAATGAAAAACCATGATCATTCAGTGACTAAAAGTCAAGGTCACAAGTTGACATATTTCTTGTAGTGAACAACCACAACCAATGCCGATTTTCCACGTGTAAAATTCTCATCGGCTGACGGATCCACGCGCCAGCTCCGCGTTGGCACAGGTGTCACTCATCCAACGGTCGAGATGAGCCTATGATATGTTGACACATGGACCGGCCCAAAAGTGGCCCACAAAGTTTAAATGGGCCGGCCAACCGAAGGCCCATAAGATTTAGCGGACCATAATAGGCCGGCCCAGCTAAAGGCCCACAAAATTTAGCGGACCATAATGGGCCAGCCCAGCTAAAGGCCCACAAGATTTTGCAGACCATAATGGGCCGGCCCAGCTAAAGGCCCACAAGATATTGTGGACCACAATGGGCCGGCCCAACTAAAGGCCCACAAGATTCTGTAGACCATAATGGGCCGGCCCAGCTAAAGTCCCAAAATTCTCTGTCAACTTAGCCCGTCAACGGCGTGTCCTAAACTTGTCATCAACACGGCCCATGGTCACTTCTGGCCCGTTAATAGTCCACTAAGTAATTGGGCCGAATTACGGCCCGGCGTATTTCTGGCCTGTTTTTTTTTTGACTGGGGACTGCAGGGCTTACACCCCACAGCATTTTATTAAAACCAAGAACATCAAGTACAAAGAAAGGTTCCTTAAGAAAAGGAACAAAACAAAAGAAGAAGATAAAAGAAAACTATGTACAATCTAACCTAAAAGAGAAGGAAAATGCAACTATACACGTCACCTCTCAAGGAGGAAGGAAATCAATCCATTTAAGCAGTGCCTCCCTGTGTTTTGACTTGATTCTGTGAGCCAACAGGGAAATGTCATGGACAAAACCATTTCTCCACTGTCTGAAGGTGGGTCTGATAAACTTGAAAGCTTTATCATTTCTGACTTTCCAGATATTCCACCAAGTAAGAAACACCACTTCAGAAAAGAAAGGTTTATTGAACTCCTTCCTAGCATGGCATGCAATCTGAACCATATCCTGATTGTTGGGCCATGAAATCTGCAGGTAATTCCAGACTCTCATGCTGAAGTTACACTGAAAAAACAGATGATTCTGTCTTCAAGAGTTCCTCAGAGGGCAAAGCACACATTCGGGCCCATCATTGATCTTCCACTTCTGCTTTGAATCATATCCTTGGTGTTTACTCTGTCCATAATGACAAGCCAGGCAAACATTTTGATTGTCATAGTACAGCAAGACTTCCATATCCAACATAGCAAGGGGTTAGTTGGAATAGTCTCATGGACCAGATCATAATATTTCTTAGCTGTGTATCCAGATTTCTTTCCATGTTTCCAAAACCAGCAATCCTTAGCATTAGCATCCAAGGAGATATGAGACAATATTCCAGACAGTTGATTTAGCTCCCTATAGACCATTTCAGATAATGGCAGAGAGAACATGCTATGTAACTCACCAGTTTCCATTACTTCCAGAACAGAAGAATTCTTTTGTATGCAAAATGAGAACAGCCTGGGGAATCTATCCTGAAGTGGAATGCAAGAATTATCCACTTCCCAGGAATCTGACCAGAATAGCAAGGAGTCCCCTTTTCCAACACATACTGAAGACACAGCCCTGAATTTATCCATTAGCTTACATATGTCCCTCCACCAAAAAGAGCCACACATAGCAGTGTCATGTGGGACTCTCTGATAATAGTAACTGCCCCAGATCAAATGAACCCATGGAACATCAACTTTGTTATAGAATTTATTTAGGAATTTCATTAACAAAGCTTCATTCTGCAGCCCTAGGTTTAGGATGCCAAGCCCTCCCTTTAATTTAGGTCTACATACCAGAGGCCATGCAGCCAAAGAGTTCCCCTTTTCCTGACCATATTTTCTCCAAAGACACTGTCTTTGTATTCTTTCCAGTTGTTTCAGAATTCCTTGTGGAATAGATAAGCTACAAAGGAAGAATATTGGCAATGAGGAAATGACAGAATTTACCAACTGCCGTCTGCTACCCTGTGGTAGAAACCAGGAGCTAGCAGTCAACCTTCTTTCCATGCAATCCACAAGTGGCAGAAGGTCCACAATTTTAGGCCTAGTGGTTCCCACTGGCAACCCCAGGTATGTGAAAGGCATCACCCCCAGTTGACATCCAAACTGAGCAGCAAGAGCATTGGCATAATTGGTATCCACATTAATTGGGTACATTGAGGATTTGTGGTAATTAATCTGCAAACCAGTTGCCAGAGAAAAGGAGTCTAGGACAGCTTTTAGCACCTCTAACTGAGCAGACTCAGCAGCCACAAACAACAAAGTGTCATCAGCATATTGAACCACTGGATAGTCAGGATCATGAGTTTCTAGGGGTAAGGAAAGAAGTCCTTTACTGAGTTGATCATTAATCATTGTCTGTAGAAGGTCAGCAGCAAGCACAAAGAGCAAAGGTGAGAGGATCGCCCTGCTTTATCCCACATTTACACTTGAAATGGCTACCTGGAACCCCATTCAGCAGGATTGATGAGGTTGCAGAGGACAACAATTGTTGAATCCAAGAAATCCATCTATTATCAAACCCCTTTGCCACCATTATTTTTATAATTGCCTCATGCTGTATGGAATCAAAAGCTTTCTCAAAATCCAACTTGAGCAACATGATTGGCCTCTTTGATTGATTGCACTGATGAATGAACTCAAAAGTCCATGCAATACAATCCTGAATGGATCTAGATTTGATAAAACCATACTGATTCTTGTGAACACATTTAGTTATTTCATCTTGAAATCTATTTGCAGCAAGTTTAGTAAGGAACTTCAACCCCACACTTGTCAATGATATTGACCTAAAATCACTGGCAGTTTCAGGTGACAGCTTTTTGGGGATCAGAGTGATATAAGCCTCACTGAGATTCTCTAGTCTAACAGTTCCTGCATGGAACTCATTAACTAAAGAGATAAAGTCCCCAGAAATGACTGGCCAACATTTTTTCATAAAAAGCCCATTAAAACCATCAGGCCCAGGGGCCTTGTCAATAGGCAACTCCTTGATAACCTGTTCAATCTCCTTGACCTCAAAAGGCTTGGTGAGAACATCCAAACCCTGTACCCTAGGGATTAAAGAAAGAATGTCATTACCCATGAAAATTGGTTTGACAGTACCCATTCTTCCTTTGAAAATCTCCAGAAATTCCTTGGCACTAGTGTTATGATCAGAAGACACTGATCCATCTGACAACTGCAGAGTGTCAATTGAATTTTTCCTATATCTTTCAGTTGCCATTGCCTGGAAGAATTTTGAGTTTTCCTCACCCACCTTAATATATCTAATAGTGCATCTCTTCTTCCAATATAAGAATTGCAGGTGTAGCAGATGATCATGATGTGATTTCACCAATTTTACGAAATTGATTCGTGCAAAAATAAAGGCCTTGAGTCTTCCAAATCATCCAGCCAAAAAATCACCCAGTTACATTTCTCAATAAGACCTTTAATATGAGATAAACTCTTCTGCCATTTCTTTAGAGCAAATCTCAAAGATTTCAGTTTATCCATAATAACTGCTGATATGTGAGACTTCTGAGACTGCCTTTGCCAGACTTGCTGAACACACTCCATAAAACCAGGTTGGTGGATCCAAAAAATTTCAAATATGAAAATATGAGCTTTTGGGATTCTGGTGCTTATGGAAACCACACAAGGGACATGATCTGAAGCAGTTTTGGCTAGAGGATTGACCTGTGTGTTAGGATATTGATCAATCCAAATTGCAGAGGTGAAAAACCAGTCCAACTGTTCTAGAAGTGGTAAGTTTTGCATATTAGACCAGGTGAATCTTCTTCCTTTTAACGGTAGCTCCAGCAGCCCCAAATGCCCAATGATCTCATTAAAAATAAAAATATCATTGACATCACCCCCAGGAAGGTTTCTATTATCCAGAGATCTTATGAAATTGAAATCTCCAAGCAAAAGCCAGTTTTTCTCAAGTTCCACATTTAAATTATAAAGCCAGCTGACAAATTCATCTCTTAAGGTACCTTGACAGGGTCCATAAACATTAACCAGGTACCAAGAATCACCATTATGCATGGACTTGAAACTAATAACAATCCCAAAAGGTTTTACTTCCACTAGATCCCCAGAGAAAACATCAGAGCGCCACACGACTAGAATGCCACCAGAAGCTCCCCTAGAAGGGGATTCAATAAACTGGTCAAAACCCACAGGGCAAATGCTCTTAATTAAAGCACGTGGGCACTCCGATAACTTTGTTTCTTGCAGACAAACAACTGCACATTGGCTCTCAAGGACTTTTCGCAGACAAAGACGTTGTCTTGCGTCAGAATTAAGTCCACGTACATTCCAACAAAGAACCTTCCAGCTACGCATAGGCATTTGATTCATATGTTAACACATGATAACACATTAAAAACAGTGGGACACCTAGTGCCGCACAACCCATAACACATAAGAGAAAAATAGCCAAACCATAACCAGAGTGCCAAGTTTCAAAGATAACAGAACAGTCAGCAAATTTGACAGGCTCGCTACACCTAGGAAACACATTAAACTTTAACATTTAAATGTTGCTGGAGGGGGTATCATCCTTAGGATCAGCCATAAGCTTCTCCCTAGAAAGCAGATTGGGGTCCATCTCCAGCTCAGCTCCAATTGCCTGCAGCACAGCGATCGGCGTCTGTGTGTGGACCTCCTCAGGCTTGTCATGGCGCACTTCGTCAGTGTTTTCCACTCCAAGAAAGATCGTACTGAATGGGCCGGGCCTTCTCCTCCATGGGCTTGGACCTTGGGCGTCGTTTAGCAGGCTGTAAAGAGAGCTGCTCAAAGACCATTGATTTGAAACCATCAAGTTTTGTCGCGCTCCTCGTACACCTTCTGACTGAAGTATCAACCAAAGGAGCAAAAATCTTGCGCCTACCGCCCTGGCCTTTCTGTCGAGGCGTCGCTTCCGACGCAAAAACCACATGCAAGGTCTCCTCTTCCTGACCAACAGGACCCACGGGCTCCAAGGATAGCTGATTATTACTGAATCCCACAGGCTCAGCAATATCAGAAGGTTCATCGCTTGCAACTGAGCCACAAGGGGCTGTTAGAGGAGCAAACAAAGAGCGAGCAACAGGGCGCCGATTAACTGACGCAGAGCTTGACAAACAAGAGACCAGCGAAGACACTTTGTAGGTATCATCAAAAGCAATCGACCGCTTGTGCTTGGAGAAAGTTACTGTCCCAAACTGCTTGAAGAAAAATGACCTTGGCACTTCTTTCACAGAAAATTCAGACATCAAATTCTCGAATGACCGCTTCCAAAGCAATTCAGGTGGAAGAGGGGGTCCAGCCACCACCCTTGCCATCCCAATGATGATCTGATGGTGTTGAATCACCGGAGGTTGATAGGGGACAATAGCCAAAGGGTTATCTTCCACAAAAGCAGGTTGTTCCTGAACTTCAGCAACCAAATCAACTATCTGCTGTTGTTGGGGCACATCATCATGCAGAAGTTGTTCCACAGACTCTGATTGTTCCGGTTGATCAATGACAATTGAGACTTGATCTTGTTCTGGCATTGCTGGCAGGTTTGGGTGATTGATATTGACATCATCGCCCCACTGAGCATTACCCCAATCAGCATCCACAGGATTTTCTGGGGGAGGAGCAGGTGCAAGAGGTGCTTCATTCCAGCCAATCATCGGGTAAGGTGGCAGAACAAACGGGATGTTGTCAGGAATGAGATGACCAGGCATTGGATGAGGATTACCATCCAGAGGCATCGGGTCTTCATCATTAGGCATCTGATCGGCAAAATCTGCCCCAAGAACATAACAGGCAGCAGTCCAGGAAACTTGAGCACCACCCCACTCAGCATAGTCCCCAAAAACCACATCTCGTGGTACTAACGGTGTATCACGAAAGCTGGCTTCCACAACAGTGCATACCAGGTACGGGTCTTCACTATCCCAGGAATGAAATTTTCCAAAAGTACCAACTGCTTGAGAAATATATTTAGTCGTACGATAATCCAGGGGAATCCCAACAAACATTAACCAACCCTTACGAAAACCAGTATTCCCTTTGAAGTTCTCACCCTCATATGCTTCATAAATCTAAGAAATCGATCATTACCCAAAGCGAATGGCGGATGCTGAATGAGGGTGTATCTGACAGTGGGATCTCGAACTTGGAACAGCCCTACCCCATGAAACCAAGGCTGGGCAGAACGAACAAGAATACCTCTGTTCTGAAGAAACTGCACAACTTCCTCTCTGACCGGCCCTAGAGGTCCATCCGGCGCTGGCATAACTTCAGCAACCATGTAATCTTCATGGCGACGGGGAGGGCGGGCCGCCGGCGTGAAGAAAGTGCGAGGTAAGCGGCGATCACCACCATTAATGATGTGATGACCCGGAGGCACCAGGCGATGTGGGTCAAGCTCGAAGTTCGCCATGGACGGCAACAGCGACGAACTGAGGGTTTCTTTGGATGGACAGGAGGTATCCTTGGCAGGTGGAAGAGGAGGGTGTAACAATGCGGGCGGAGACGATATGACAGGACTAGATATCCCAATAACTCCGGCTCCCTTCCCCTGAATAGCTGATGTTTCCGAAATACTCGTGTTTTGTTGCAGAGTGCTCTGCCTCCAAGCCAATCCGGCGAAGGCCAAGAAAATCATTACAGTCACGTCTAAAGTGACCCATCCTGGAGCAAGCCGAGCAGACCGCTCGCCTTCCACAAGAGACTGCCATGTGGCCCTTCTGACCGCAATCAGTACATGTTAGAACTTGGTCCACCATGTCATCGACCATAGCTTCAAAATGTCGCGCTGCCTCTTGTGAAGAAGGAATTTCCATAGGTTCACTAGACGGGCTGAGGTGCGCAGGTGAATCCAAACCAATATTTGAAGGTCCAGTAGTGGGGGTATCCTGAATTGGCCCAGTTAATGGATAATCATGGGTCACCAAGCCCACACCCTGCGGGTTCCCAAATTGAACAGGCCCAGGGGCCAGAGCCTTATTTTGAACTAACGAAGTTCCCGCTTCCTGAAATTGCGCTGAGAGATTACAGGACCTCATGATTTGCAGATCAACTAAAATCGGTTCGTCCACCACCGGCGGCGCATCCGGCCGCTGGAGTAACTCCGATGAACTATTAACCGTACCAAAAACTATAGGTGGCTGCGCCACCGTCCAATGCAAACCAGGAGCAGGAGGTTGCCGAATGACAACACGCTCATGAGCAGAAAGATCATAACCCCCATCAACTATTGTATCAATGCAAGCCTGAGATGCAGGGTATCTATAGCCCTTGCAAGCCGAATACTTTTCAAAAGTGGCAAATGACAGTTTCTTATTTGCAGAAACTCTAGATTTGATAGCAGACTTAACAGGAGGTTTATGCATAGCCAATAAACCAAGTGAAGATCTACGCTTAGTGGGGCTAATCAAAATCCATTCAGCATCACATTCTTTACGCCAGATCTTAAGTTCTCTGACCCAATTTGGTCCTCCATTCCCCCAAAGATGAAAGTAGCACTTGAACAAATCGCAAGCAAAAGAGCGAAGATCCATAATAATAAAACCAACTTGCATGCATGAAACTTGGAAAGAAAAAACTTTGTCCTTGACATGACTAACCCGAAGATCAATTGCAGAACCACCAAGCGCAGCTTCCAGCGCCGCTGCCACTGAATCCTCAGATAAGCGGAAGGCATGCCTACTGAATGACACAATCAATATGAAAGATCTCCCCCTTCCTAGTGGATGAATTGTGCGACCAGTAGATCTGAAGACTTCATCCGAGAAAACCCTACCCTTGGAGAAATCCAAGCCAAGGGTAGATCCACCAGTAGAACCCATTGGAGATGGGTATTGCCTTGATCCAGAGAAGACGCCGGAGAGAATGATCGGAACCGATCAGCAGATTAATGGAGAGAAAGGGAGATCGCCGCCGAAGAGCATTATTTCTGGCCTGTTAAAGGTCCAGCTTCATTTGGGCCCATTTACAGGCCATCAAAACTTTCGGCCCATAAATGACCGTGAAGGATTTGGGTCATGTTCGGCCATGTCTGACATACGGCCTGTTAGAGGCCCACTATAGATTTGGGCCACTTTCGGCCTGTTGTCATATTCGGCCTATTAACACCGGACGAAAACCATGGGCCATATGTGGCCCAACGTCATATCGGGCCCATTAATGGCCCATATAAAAATGACGATAATCTAGCCCGACCGAAGTTCCGGCCTGTTAAAGGCCCGTGTATTACGTCGGCACATTTACGACCCGTCCAAATTTTGGCCTGTCAAAGATCCGCATCGTAAATGGGCCACCATTTCGGCCTGCTAAGACCAGTGGGTTATTTGGCACAATCATGGCCTAATCTCAGTTTCGGTCTATTAAAGGCACATGTTTTTTATAGGCTCGAGATATTTACACCTGTAAACGGCCTATTTTTACTAAGGGCCCAAATTATGTTTAGGCCTGTTAAAGGCCCACTATGGGCACAGGCCTACCAGAAAAATATGAAAGCTTATGCTGATTTAGGCCCAAATTTTTTTAGTGGGCTACATGCCAATTTTGGCCCGTAATCGTTTTTAGCCCAATTGGAATGGGCCCGACGAATGTTGGCATGTTGCGCTCCTACAAAGCTTTCGGCCGAATACATTACTAAGATAAACCTACACTATACAAAAATAGCGTCGTAATTACTGCAGCCTGTGGCAGCATCATAAATGTTGTATCACAACAAAATTAATTCCAACCATACAACAAAAGGCCTGTTGGCATAAAGTTTACAGTCCTTCTAGATAAAAGCACCATCAGATGTATAGAAGCATATATCATTTGACCTGAGTGCTAATGTTTCAGGCTATAGAATCTGATGGAGCAGCACGATCTCCACCTTTTTCCGCCATTGCTCTTGCACAATGAAGCGAATGTCTGATAGTCTGGTTTCAAAACCATTCATATCTTGACGACATTTCCCAACCACTATTCTTATTTCCGAAACAACATCCATTAGGGATTAGACTTGTGTTTGGAGTACAGATATATCACTCTGTCTAGCAGGAAGATTTTGTTCAGTAGGCAATTTGGACGAGGTTACCTTGACAACCAACCCAGAATTACGCAGGAAGGTGCTTTTTGCACTGTTAGTGGAGAGATACTGACGCACTGCAGCAAGCGGTGACATTGTGCTTGTGGTAGCCTCGTCACCTTCAGGTGGTTGTGGCTGTTCAATCATTTGTTCCATAGCTTCCTGAAAGTTTGAACTTGTAGATTAGTGTACCAGATAAATTACTAATGAGACAAAAACAAACAAATTAGGTTAAACGTTTATACATAACTTATTTTGGTGAACTACTGTAATACGTTAGCATGTATTGTAGTGCCAACTACATAATAAAATCACTTTTGGAACATATGTCCATGCAGCATGCCTACTGTATTGTCTATTTCCTCACATTCGTTGACATCTAAGGATAAAGAGACATGGTTTAAAGTAGGATGAACATAGTATGACATCATTCATATCATGGGCAATTAGATATAAAACAAACATGTTATTTTATCATTGTGTGCGCATGTGAACATAACAACTAGATTACAGATCAAGACCAAAAGAATATCCTTCATCTCTTTTAAACCATGTAAGGTGAAATGATATGTTAAGACAACTGTGTATAAAAGTGAACAGAGTAACTGACATTGGCTGCAAACCAAGTAGTTAAATGAACACATCACAGTACCAATCAGTTCAAGGCATGAGGGGTAAGGACTTACAACAGCGGCTTGAACTGGTGTGCTCATGCCCTTCATGTTGCTGGTGTGGCAATCCTTGAAGATTTGCACTGCATTCGGTTCAGTTTCTTTTTGGTCCGCACGGGCTTTCCTCTGTATTTGGAACAAGTCAATATAGATATGATAATATAGCACAAAAAGAAGGAAGTAGCAGCTATTTACAAGAGCCTCACAGTGTGCAATATAGCTACGAGATCCTGTTGTCTATTGGAATTTCACTTTAGAACGGTTGGTTTTGTTCTTCAAACAGTTAGCCCAGAAGAAGATACACTTGTAAGGCACATACATATATACAAGTTCACTATGTGGCCTGATCAAATACATATGGCCTACCTGATACTTTGGATCAGACCAGTGTTTAACGAGGGCTGTCCAGTCTTCATATGTAATATATTCCACTGGAGATGTTTGGGCGATTTCATTGTTAGCCTTGCCTTCAAAGTGAGATTTTCTAAGGTGGTACTCGACATCACACAGAGCGGTGAAAAACATGAGTGCATGCTTGTTTAGTTGCATCATCTTTCGGATCCAACTTGAACCTCATCTGTTGAAAAAAGAATGTAAGTCTTATTAGGAGGAAGCTAGAAAGTATGGGACAAAGCAAGACAATATTACTAATTGCTATGAATAACATTACTTACGGATAAATGGTCAAGGAAGGTGTTAAACTCGGTATTGTCTTTCTCATTCCTGTATTGGATCCACGTTGGGAGGATACGTGCATGACACCTAACGGCAACGACTGCCTCTGATACTAACTTGGCTGACTCTGTAGCATCACGTGGCCTTTTTAAACCTGCCTCAAAATGGATCTCCATTCTTCCTCCTTTAGATTTTGTTAATTTGTCAAGCATTATCCCTGATGTCTATTTCCACTTGCGCTGTGGTGCTAGTTCAACAACGAATATGGAAAGTGTTAGTGTACATCAAACTGTGAGAGTACATATAAAGGAGCATGCAATCGCAACTTGACTCGGTCAGTACCATCTTGGTGTTGATGCTCATGAGGTTCATCCGATCTTGCCAAGTCTGTTGTGTCGTGATGCTTCGAAGTAGTGTTAGGTGTGAAGGCAGCTTGGGAACCGCCGCCCGAGCAAACGAACGAGTAACTGGTTGAGATGCTGGTATAGTTGAAGCAGATGTTGCAGCTGGTGGAGAAGGTGATACTGTGTTTGTAGATTTAGCCGGTGGACTTGGACCTTCTACTGCACTATAAGTACCAACAGAATCTCGACGGCAGATCCTTTTCCGTTTCACCCGACGAGTAACAGCACTCCCTACTATATTATTTTCCTTGCTCTTATTTGACTTTGCCATGTCAAGCTGTACCCACAACACAAAAGAATAAAATCACTGTTCAGAACTCATTGATGCATGATACAGACATGCAATACTTTGATGTAAGACAATCGTATGAGGATGGAATATGTAAGAAAAACAGGACGGCATGACATATTCACAGCTACGATGTGCAAACTAAGCAGAAGGATTTTCAAGAAAATAGAAGTAATGCAAGCTAGACACCATATGAAAGATGCAACCAATATTACTCTGCCAAGTTAAAAGTGTCTTGTCATAAGTGGCAATTCGAGAAATTAGAAGCAGTACAACATAGAAATCAATGCAAGATGCAACCACTATAAAACTTCCATGTCAAAAGCGTCCAATCATGAGTGACTGATGCGGGATACACAACAACAGTACTTTGATGTAAGAACATGGTATGATGGATAGATGAAGTGTATTCTAGACACAGAAAGCCATGTCATATGCACATGTATAACATATAAACTCAGCAGGTGCAATTTAATCAAAATAGAAGAAATACAGGCTAGACAACATATGCAACATGAAACCAATTATCACACTGTTAACTTAGAGCAAGCACCTGCAATGGTGGAGTACGGGAGATGAACTCATCATGTAGACTTGGGACTTCAACTTCATTAGCAGTAGTAGTGGCAAATCTAGAGAGTCTCTGTTTGCGTCGGTGCGGAGGACCACCAACATCCCCTAACTTACTCTTTTCCTTCCTATTTTCTGATATTGCCTTATGAAGTCAAAACCACAAGAAGATGAATAAAATTAGCTCTGCATAACTAGTTGATGCATGATACAGACGAACACTACTTTGATGTAAGGCAAGCGCAGGATAGGAGGATGGAATATATACAAAAAAAGACATCATTTCATATTCACACGTACGATAGGAGGATGGAATATGTATGAAAAACCAGTAACCGGAAGGCATTTCAACAAAATTAGAAGAAATGAAAGCTAGGCACCATATGAACATGCAACCAATATCACTCTATCAGGTAAAAAGTGTCTTGTCGTAAGTGCCATTTCAAGAAATTAGAAGCAGTACAAGCTAGAAGACAATGCAAGATGCAACCTATATCATAGTCCCAAGTTAAATGTGTCTTATGGGTAAGTGATCGTTGCAGGTATAAGTTGTAAGCTACACAGATGCAATTCAAAATAATCAGAAGCAATACAAACTAGACATCATACGGAAAACGCAACCACATATAACAGTTCCAAGTAAGAGCAAGCACCTGTGATGGTGGAGCAGGGGAGATGTGCTCATCATGTACACATATGTTCTAGAAATAGGAACACGTGTCATATTCACAGGTGAGGGAGTCCTGGACTAGGGGGTGTCCGGATAGCCGGACTATCATCATCGGCCGGACTCCAAGACTATGAAGATACAAGATTGAAGACTTCGTCCCGTGTCCGGATGGGACTTTCCTTGGCGTGGAAGGCAAGCTTGGCGATACGGATATGTAGATCTCCTACCATTGTAACCGACTCTGTGTAACCCTAGCCCTCTCCGGTGTCTATATAAACCGGACGGTTTTAGTCCGTAGGACGAACAACCATTACAACAATCATACCATAGGCTAGCTTCTAGGGTTTAGCCTCCTTGATCTCGTGGTAGATCCACTCTTGTACTACCCATATCATCAATATCTATCAAGCAGGAGTAGGGTTTTACCTCCATCGAGAGGGCCCGAACCTGGGTAAAAACATCGTGTCCCTTGTCTCCTGTTACCATCCGGCTAGACGCACAGTTCGGGACACCCTACCCGAGATCCGCCGGTTTTGACACCGACATTGGTGCTTTCATTGAGAGTTCCTCTGTGTCGTCACCGATAGGCTTGATGGCCTCTTCAATCAACAACAACGCAGTCCAGGGTTAGACTTTTCTCCCCGGACAGATCTTCGTGTTCGGCGGCTTCGCACTGCGGGCTAATTCGTTTGGCCATCTGGAGCAGATCGAAAGCTACGCCCTTGGCCACCAGGTCAGGTTTGGAAGCCTAAACTTCACGGCCGACATCCGCGGAGACTTGATCTTCGATGGATTCGAGCCACAACCGAGCGCGCCGCGCTGTCACGGTGGGCATGATTTAGCTCTGCCACCGGACAGTGCCCGGGAGGCCGCACATGGGTCCGCTTTGACCCACAGTTCGGACCCGACCGCGCAGATCGAGGACAGGTGGCTGGACACCGCCTCAGGGGCTGCAACTTCTACGGCGATGGAGCCGAATACTGACCTTGTCCATTGCAAAGCTTGTGACTCCGAGGTGCCGGACTCCTTGCCGGACTCCGGACCTCCCGCGCCCCTGCCAATCGAATCCGATCGGGCACCGATCATGGAGTTCACCGCTACGGACATCTTTCAGCACTCACCCTTTAGCGACATCCTGAATTCGCTAAAGTATCTCTCCTGTCGAGAGCCCGCCGATCAAGCGGTCGATGGTTGGGAAGCGGACGATGAAGAAATTCAAAGCCCACCCACCACCCACTTTGTAGCCACTGTCGACGATCTAACCGACATGCTAGACTACGACTCCGAAGACATCGACGGTATGGACGACGATGCCGGAGACGATCAAGAACCAGTGCCTACGGGGCACTGGAAGACCACCTCGTCATACGACATATACATGGTGGACATCCCAAAGGATGGGGACGGCGAAGAAGCAGCGGAGGCAGATTCCTCTAAGAAACAGCCCAAGCGCCGATGTCAGTGGCGCCGCTCTAAATCCCGCCACAACAAGAATGGAGATTCCGGCACCGGAGATAATAACACCCCAGAGAGTGCCGAAGACAACCCCCTCCAGCAAGATTCAGCGCAGGAGGACGGAGAAGCTAGCCCGCAAGAGAGAGCGGCAGACGAGGAGATAGAGGATGACAATTACATGCCTCCCTCCAGAGACGAGGCAAGCCTCAACGACGACGAATTCGTCGTGCCCGAGGATCCCGTCGAACAAGAGCGTTTTAAACATAGGCTAATGGCCACGGCGAACAGCCTAAAGAAAAAGCAGCAACAGCTTCGAGCTGATCAAGACCTGCTGGCCGACAGATGAACCGAGGTCCTCGCGGCCGAAGAGCATGAACTCAAACGCCCCTCCAAAAGCTACCCAAAACGCAAATTGCTCCCCCGATTAGAGGAGGAAGCATATAAACCTTCATCACCAGTGCACAATACGGCAGACCGACCACCTCGTGGCCGCGACAGAGAGGCATCTAGGCCCTCCACCAGAACCGTACCTTGGCACCGCTCGAAAAGCGCGAAGCCACGGGGGAATGCGCCGGACTTGCGAGACGTACTGGAGGACAAGGCAAGACAATCAAGATCTATCTACGGATCACGTGGGTGCCCCACGATCCACGACGACTACCGTTGCGCCGGATACAGCAACTCTGGCCGGGCCGAAAACAATAGACAAAGCTCTCTTGAGCTACGTCGCGATATTGCCCAGTATAGAGGCGCCGCACACCCACTATGCTTCACAGATGAAGTAATGGATCATCAAATCCCTGAAGGGTTTAAACCCGTGAACATTGAATCCTACGATGGCACAACAGACCCCGCGGTTTGGATCGAAGATTATCTCCTTCATATCCATATGGCCCGCGGTGACGATCTCCACGCCATCAAGTATCTCCCACTCAAGCTTAGAGGACCAGCTCGGCATTGGCTTAACAACTTGCCAGCAGAGTCAATTGGGTGTTGGGAAGATCTGGAAGCCGCATTTCTCGACAACTTCCAGGGCACATATGTGCGACCACCAGACGCCGATGACCTAAGCCACATAATTCAGCAGCCAGACGAATCAGCCAGACAGTTCTGGACACGGTTCTTAACAAAGAAAAATCAAATAGTCGATCGTCCGGATGCACGAGGCCCTCGCAGCCTTCAAACATAACATCCTCGACGAGTGGCTGGCCCGCACCTAGGACAGAAAAGCCAAATCCATTGCAGCCCTCACATCACTCATGACCCGCTTCTGTGCGGGGGAGGACAGCTGGCTAGCCTGCAGTAACAACCTCAACAAAAATTCTGGCAGTCCAGACAACAAGGACCGCAATGGCAGGTCGCGTTGTAACAAAAACAAACACCGCGTTAACGGCGACAATACTGAGGATACGGCAGTCAACGCCGGATTCAGAGGCTCTAAACCTGGTCAGCGAAAAAAGCCATCTAAAAGAACTACTCCGGGTCTGTCCAATTTGGACCGAATACTCGACCGCTCTTGCCAGATACATGGCACCCCCGAAAAGCCAGCTAACCACACCAACAGGGATTGTTGGGTGTTCAAGTAGGCAGGCAAGTTAATTGCCGAAAACAATGACAAGGGGCTGCATAGCGATGACGAGGAAGGGACCCGGCCGCCGAACAGCAGAGGACAAAAGGGTTTCCCCCCACAAGTGTGGACGGTAAACATGATATACGCAACCCACATACCCAAGAGGGAGCGGAAGCGTGCACTTAGGGACGTATATGCGATGGAGCCAGTCGCCCCGAAGTTCAATCCATGGTCCTCTTGCCCGATCACTTTCGATCGAAGGGACCACCCCACCAGTATCTGCCATGGCGGATTCGCCGCATTAGTTTTAGACCCAATCGCCGATGGATTTCACCTCACTAGAGTCCTGATGGACGGCGGCAGCAGCCTGAACCTGCTTTATCAGGATACAGTGCGCAAGATGGGTATAGACCCCTCAAGGATTAAACCTACAAAGACGACCTTCAAAGGCGTCATACCAGGTGTTGAGGCCAATTGTACAGGCTCAGTCACACTGGAAGTGGTCTTTGGATCCCCGGATAATTTCCGAAGCGAGGAGTTAATCTTCGACATAGTCCCGTTCCGTAGTGGCTATCACGCTCTGCTCGGGCAAACCGCGTTTGCAAAGTTCAACACGGTGCCGCATTATGCATACCTTAAGCTCAAGATGCCAGGCCCTCGTGGAGTCATCACGGTCAACGGAAACACTGAACGCTCCCTCCGAACGGAGGAACACACAGCGGCTCTCGCGGCAAAAGTACAGAGCAGCCTCTTAAGGCAATTTTCGAGTCCGACCGTTAAACAACCAGACATGGCCAAACACGCCCGGAGTAACATACATCAAGACCACCTGGCACGTTCCGAGCACGCGTAGCAATGCGGCCCCAACCCCAGCCCTTGCATGTTTGCAAGACCAGCTCTTCGCGTACATCATTACGCTCTGGAGATACCATGGGCATAGGGGGAGGGGCACAACCACGACAGGCCCAGAGTGCAGCTCAACCACACCAGGGGCTCCCAAGTGTGTCGCTCTTTTCCTTTTCCTTTTTTTCTATTTATCCACAGGACTCCGTTCACCAGAGACCCTGTCCGGCGGTGAATCTGCCGAACTCACGATGCAACAGCCAGGGAAGGACAAAGGCTACGACGAACACTCAGGTGGTCTCCATTATGAGCATTAAATCTGTTAAATACACCATTCCGCAGCCTACCCCTGGAGGGGGACATGTCTAATAGTCCAATGCTTTGCTTACCGCACTATTTGTATCGTTCTGCACTCACGGCAGAATTCCTTGAATAAACAATGCATCACTTTTCGCTTATAATTGCATTCCTTTTTTACATATATGTTCATTTATGACGTTTTGCATCCGTACACTTTGGTACGGCCGAATACACCAGGGGCTTATGTTCCCCGCATTATGGTGTGATAAGTCCGAACACTTTCACAAGTGCGACACCCTGAACTTATAGCACTATATGCATTGGCTCCGAATCATGTCTTGGGTCAATAGTTGGGTTTGACCGGCTCCCATTTTTTGGTACCTTACGTTCCGTTCTATCGGCTAAGGTAGCACTGGGAGAACCACTGCGATTGCGCCCCGGTTGAGCTGGGCGAGCACCTCAGTGGAGAAAGCTAAAACTGACAGTCATGATAAGGCGAGAGCTGGTCACTGTTCGAGAGGTCTTTTCGAGTCCCTAAAGACTTATGCCGCTTAGAGCGAGGAACCGGCTTCATCCGGCCCATGCGTGGATAGCGCCCCGAACTCGGTCTTCCGAACACTATGGGCTTCACCGAAATTTAAAATTATAGAATTCTATGGCTAAGTGAGAGTGTTCAAGCATTATAAGTCAGGTTGCCTTGTTTGTTGTGTTGAGCGCCTCCCTAGATTGACCCAAAAATGGGAACAAGAGCGCTCAAGTTTATCCCGAACACCCCAGCACTCGTGGCATGGGGGCTGAAGCCGACGACTTGCCATCTCTCAGATTTGATAAACGGCGCATATGAACAAAGTTTTCAGCGCACAGGATAACACATTGCGAGTCTACTCAAATATTACATCTTTGGGGCACTCATCCGCAATCTTGCGGGCACCCTTCAGGACACTCTTATAATACATTTTGGGCGTATGATACTCCTTGCCCGCCGGCGGCGTGTCTGTCAGAAGCCTCTCAGCATCCAGCCTGCCCCATTGCACCTTTGCGCGGGCAAGGGCCTAACGGGCACCTTCAATGCAGGCGGAGCACTTGATGACTTCCACCCAAGGGCACGCATCCACCAGCCGCCACACGAGGCCGAAGTAGCTCCTAGGCATGGCCTCTTCAGGCTGTAGCCGGACTATGAGGCCCTTCATGGCCTGCTCGGCTACCTTGTGGAGCTCGACCAGCTGCTTCAGCTGGTCGCTAAGGGGCACCGGATGTCCGGCCTCAGCATAATGAGACCAGAAGACCTTCTCCGTTGAGCTCCCCTCCTCGGCCCGGTAGAATGTGGCGGCATCGGACACGCTGTGAGGCAGATCTGCAAACGCTCCTGGAGAGCTCTGAATTCGGGTAAGTAACAGGTAATTCACATTCACATGCTTGCTTTGCATGAAGAATGCCTTACCCACCGCTATTTTCTTCACCGCCTCAATCTCCTGGAGGGCCTTATGGGCCTCATCCTTAGCGGTTTTGGCACTCTCAAGAGCCGAGGCAAGCTCGGACTCTCGAGTCTTTGAGTCGCGCTCCAAACTCTCATGCTTTTCCATCAGAGCCTGGAGCTCTTGCCGCACCTCCGCCACCCGCGCCTCCTGCTTCTCTCGCTCCGCTCGTTCCGCGGCCGCATTGCGTTCGGCCGCGGACACGTCCTCCTTCAGGGTCGCCACCTCGTTCGTCGCCCCTGCAGTGCCCACGTTACCCTTGTTATTTCTATGGCAACCAAAATCCTTTTATGTAAGGTACAAATTTAATACGGTGTTACTCACCTTCTTTGTCCTCGAGCTGCTTCTTGGCAAGGCCGAGCTCGTTCTCGGACCGCTCGAGGTCCTGCTTCAAAGCACCGACCTCCGCAGTCAATGCGGCAGAGCTCAGCAGCGCAGCCTGCAATCCCATATTGACATAATTTTTAGACCTCCTGCGTATATCTTTTTAGATCCTCAGTCCGGCTTTTCTTTCCGAACACCGAACCGAGCATCAGGGGCTACTATCTATGTGGTATTACATTACATATTTTAAAACTTCTTACCTCAAAGCCTGTTAGAAGTCTGCTGCAGGCTTCGGTCAGCCCGCTCTTGGCGAGCTGAACCATCTGAATCACCGCACTCATGATAGTGCGGTGTTCTTCCTCGATGGAAGCGCCGTTGAGCGCCTCCAACAAGTTGTCCGGCGCCTCCGTTGGATGGAGGCTGCCGGTGTCACGGTCTTGCCCTTCTTCGGAAGGGCCGCTGCGGACTCGGAACCACTGCGGGTTCGGTGTGGAGTCCGTCATGAAGTCCGGAGGTTGCCTGTGGCACCTTCGAGCCTCCCCTCTGGCGGGTCCCTCCTCGGATCCCACCTCGGCCCTCAAGATCACGAGGGTGGAGGCGGTCGGAATGGAATCCACATCCGACGGAGCCAAGGACCCCCCTCAAGAAGCGGAAAATCGTCCTCGGCCGGGCTACAGGTTGTATGCGGCATTAGAAGCACACTGTGTGGCAAAAAAGAGAAATTATAAATCATTCAGGAATACGGATACTTACGATCTTGCCGGGGGCTTGGCCCTCGAGGGCCACCCCTCGTCGCCGTCATCGGCGTTGGCAGAGCTGTCCGGAGGAAGGGTCCTTCCCCTCTTGGACCCTTCGGCCTCCCCCATTGGGGAAGCCTTCCTCTTCCTCTCTCCCCCCTCCTGGGGAGAGTCCTCCTTCTCCTCCTCGTTTTCGGGGGAGGAGTCCGCTTCGGAGCCATCGGACGATGAGTCCGATATCACCTGGCGCCGGGAACTCCTTCGGGTTCCCGTGGCCTTCTTCTTGGCCTTCTTCTCTGGCACCACGTAAAGGGCCGGAACCAGCAGCCCCGTCAAACGGGTGTCCGCTGGGTCTTCGGGAAGGGAGCCGACAGTCAACCTGTCGGACGTCTTCGCCGATCTGTTAAAGGCATTGGGAGTTTTAGATCCCACATAGGGTCAAACTATGAAAGAAATAAGTGTCCCATAAAGGATAGTAAAGCTTACCTCGCCGGCCGGGCGCTTCATGCTGAATCCGCGATCTTTAGTTGCGGATGCGGGGGCTTCTCCGCCCTTGAACAACACCATCCAGGCAGCTTCGTACATCGTGTCGAAAAGCCCACTCAGGGTCCGGTGCTGTGCTAGATCAAACTCCCACAAATTGAAGGCCCGTTGTTGGCAGGGGAGAATCCGGCGGACGAGCATGACCTGGATCACGTTGACAAGCTTAAGCTTCTTGTTCACAGAGTGCAGAGACAGTGCCGAGTCTGTCAGCTCCTCCGAACTATCCCATAGCAAGCCCTTCTCTTTCCAGGAGGTGAGCTACATGGGGATACCAGATCTATACTCGGGGGCCGCAGCCCATTTAGGGTCACGCGGCTCGGTGATGTAGAACCACCCCGATTGCCACCCTTTGACGAACTCCACGAAGGCACCCTCGAGCCAGATGACGTTGGGAATTTTGCCCACCATGGCGCCTCCGCACTCTGCTTGGACGCCCTTTACCACCTTCAGCTTGACATTGAAGGTTTTTAGCCACAAGCCGAAGTGGGGCTGGATGCAGAGGAAGGCCTCGCACACGACGATAAACGCCGAGATGTTGAGGATGAAGTTTGGCGCCAGATCGTGGAAGTCCAGGCCGTAGTAGTACATGAGCCCCCGGACGAAGGGATGAAGTGGGAAGCACAGTCCACGGAGGAAGTGGGGAAGTAAGACGACCCTCTCATGAGGCCTGGGGGTGGGGATGAGCTGCCCCTCGTCAGGCAGTCGGTGCGCGATGTCGCTAGATAGGTATCCGGCGCCGCGCAGCTTCTCGATGTGCCCCTCCGTAACAGAGGAGGCCATCCACTTGCCTTCCGCTCCGGACATGGCTGGAGAAGGTTGAGACGAGATGTGCGGACTTGGGCGCTGGAGCTCGAGTGCGTGGAGATGGATAAGCAAAGGAGGAAGAAGGCGTAGGTAAAAAGGTGGATCCTTATCCCCTTATATATGGGCGGACGAAGACTATGCGTCCCCACCGGCCTGGTAAAACTCGCTTATCTCCCAAGCGCCACAATCAATGGCGCGGTTGGGTTACCCACGTCCGTATTGATGGGAATCCCGGAATAAGGGGAACACGATCTCTGCTTCAACAAGACGTGCCAAGGAAACCGCTTCGCTAAACGCGCTGAGGTGGTATAATAAAAACAATTCAAGTAAAGGCTTGGTAGTGGCGTGACATCATGCCACGGAATACGTCAGCAGATTGAACTTGTGTACATATTATTCTCTCTACGGTGGAATGTGGAATTTATTTTGCAGAGCCGGACACTATCCTGGTGTTCACAATCTTCTATGAATTATTCGGAGGAGGAACCTGCCTTGCAATGCCGAACAATATGCGCGCCGGGCTCATCGTCATTGAAGCCTGGTTCAGGGGCTACTGACGGAGTCCTGGACTAGGGGGTGTCCGGATAGCCGGACTATCATCATCGGCCGGACTCCAAGACTATGAAGATACAAGATTGAAGACTGCGTCCCATGTCCGGATGAGACTTTCCTTGGCGTGGAAGGCAAGCTTGGCGATACGGATATGTAGATCTCCTACCATTGTAACCGACTCTGTGTAACCCTAGCCCTCTCCGGTGTCTATATAAACCGGAGGGTTTTAGTCTGTAGGACGAACAACCATTACAACAATCATACCATAGGCTAGCTTCTAGGGTTTAGCCTCCTTGATCTCGTGGTAGATCCACTCTTGTACTACCCATATCATCAATATCAATCAAGCAGGAGTAGGGTTTTACCTCCATCGAGAGGGCCCAACACAGGTAAAAACATCGTGTCCCTTGTCTCCTGTTACCATCCGCCTAGACGCACAGTTCGGGACCCCCTACCCGAGATCCACCGGTTTTGACACCGACAACAGGCATTATGTGTAAATTAAGCATATGCAATTCAAGTTAGAAGCAATACAAGCTAGACATCATACGCAACATGCAACCACGTATAATAGTGCCAAGTTAGAGCAAGAACCTGTGATGGTGGAGTAGGGGAGATGTGCTCATCATCTACACAGCTACGTTGACTGTCCAGCCTAGTGTTGTCTTGCGAATCTTGTTGGGAGGATGGCGGGGTAGAATCTGTAGAGACCCCCTGTTTGAGTTGCTCCGAAGGACCACCATCATCCACTGCCAGACTAATTTCCTTCAGTTGTAATGATTTTGCATTGTGAAGTCAATCCGATAAGAAAAAGGAATAAAATTCGCTCTTGTAACTCATTCATGCATGATCTTGTGAACACTACTCGGATGAAAGGCAAACACATGATGCGAGGATGGAATATGTATGAAAAACAGGATGGTGTGACATATTCACACCTATGATGTGGTAACTAAGAAGAAGGCATTTCAACAAATTAGAAGCACTGCAAGCTAGACACCATATGAAAGATGCAACCAATATCACTCTGCCAAGTTCAAACTGTATGGCGTTTCAACAAATTAGAAGCAGTACATAAGTGACTGATGCGGGATATGCAAGAATAGTAGTTTGATGTAGAAACAAGAACACATGTCATATTCACAGGCATTATGTGTAAAGTAAGCAGATGCAATTCAACAAAGTTAGAAGCAATACGAGCTAGACATCATACGCAACATGCAACCACATATAATAGTGCCAAGTTAGAGCAAGCACCTGTGATGGTGGAGTAGGGGAGATGTGCTCATCATCTACACAGCTACGTTGACTGTCTAGCTTTGTGTTGTCTTGCGAATCTTTTTGGGAGGATGGCAGAGTAGAATCTGTAGAGAACCTCCGTTTCAGTTGCTCGGAAGGACCACCATCATCCAATGCCTTGCCAATTTCCTTCAGCTTTATTGATTTTGCATTGTGAGGTCATACTGACAAGAAAAAGGAATATAATTCGCTCTTCAGAACTCATTCATGTATGATACTGACGAAGACTACTCTGACGAAAGGCAAATTCATGATAGGAGGATGGAATATGTACGAAAAAATGGACGGCTTGACATATTCACACCTATGATGTGGTAACTAAGAAGAATGCACTTCAGCAAATTAGAAACACTGCAAGACACCATATGGAAGGTGCAATCAATATCACTCTGCCAAGTTAAAACTGTCTCGTCATAGGTGGCGTTCATCAAACTAGAAGCAATACATGCTAGAAATCATATTCAAGACATAAACCAATATCACACTGCCAACTTAAAGGTGTCCCATCATAAGTGACTGATGCAGGATACACAAGAAGAGTAGTTTCATGTAAGAACATGGTGTGATAGACAGATATAGTATCTACCAAAAATAGGAAAGCGTGTCATATTCACATGTATCATGTGTAAGCTAAGCAGATGCAGTTTACACTAATTAGGAGCAATACGAGCTAGACACCATATGCAACATGCAACCAGATATCACACTGCCAAGTTAGAGCAAGCACCTTGGATGGTGGAGTTGGGGAGCGGAGACTTGGACCATGTAATGCACTATCAGTGCAAGGAGAATCGGTATAGATGCTTCATTTACGTTGCTGCGGAGGACTACCATCATCGCCTTCCTTACTCTTTTCCTTCCTCTTTCTTGATTTTGCCTTGTCAAGTCAAACCCACAAGAAAAAGGAATAAAATTTGCTCTTCAGAACTCATTGATGCATGATACTAATGAACACTACTTTCATGTAAGCCAGCAGCATGACAGGAGGATGGAATATGTATGAAAAACAAGACGGCGTGACATATTGACATGTATGATGTATAAAGTGTAAACTAAGCACAAGGTGCTTGAACTTGTTAGAATCGATGCAAGATAGAAACCATATGAAAGATGAAACCAATATCACTCTACCAAATTAAAAGGGTGCGCTAACAAATGTATTTGACCAAATTAGAAGCAATACATGGCAACAGGCTAGAAATAATATGCAATATGCAGCGAATAACGGTGACTCATCCTAAGTGATTGATGCAGGATACAGAGGAGAGGTAGTTTCATGTAAGAAGGTTAACACATAGATGTAGTGTGTACCAAAAATAGGAAGGCATGTCATATTCACAGGTATAGTGTGTAAACTAAGCAGATGCAATTTACCTAATTAGAAGCATTACAAGCTAGACATCAGATGCAACATGCAACCACATATCACACTGTGAAGTTAGAGCAAGCACCTGTGATGGTGGTGTAGGGGAAGTGCGGTCTTCAGGTACAGAGCTACGTTCAATATCTTCATTTAGGCTTGCTGTTTCTTGATAATCATGTGGAGAGGATGAAATTGCATTCTTTATAAGAGTATTGCATCTCATATTAACCCACGCGCGTGACTGTCTCATCATAAGCGATAGATGCAGGATACACAAGAATAGTAGTTTGATGTAAGAACATGGTGTGATAGGCAGATGTAGTATGTACCAAAAACAGGAAGGCGTGTCATATTCACATGTATAATGTGTAAGCTAAGGAGATGCAATTTAACAAATTAGGAGCACTGATGAGGGATACACAAGAAAAGTAGTTTGATGTAAGAACATGGTTAATAGAAAGATGTAGTATGTACCCAAAAACAGGAAGGCATGTCATATTCATAGGTATAATGTGTTAACTAAGCAGATGCAATTTACCCTAATTAGAAGCATTACAAGGTAGACACCATATGTAACATGCAACCACATATCACACTGCCAAGTAAGAGCAAGCAACTGCGATGGTGGTGTGGGGGAATTGCGGTGATCAACTAGAGAGCTATGTTGACTATCTTCATTTAGCCTTGCTGTTTCTTGAGAATCATGTGGGGAGGATGACACTGCACTCTTTAAACGAGTAGGGCATCTCACAGTAACCCACTCGGGTGACTGTCTCATCATAACTAATTGACGAGGGATACAAAAGAGCTTTAGTTTGATGTACGAACAAGGTTAATAGACATGTGTAGTATGTATCAAAAACAGGAAGGCATGTCATTAGGTATAATGTGTAAAGTAAGCAGATTTAATTTAACCAAATTGGAAGCAATACAAGCTAGACACCATATGCAACATGCAACCACATTTGATAGTGTGAAGTTAAAGCAAGCACCTGGGATGGTTGTGTGTGGCAATTGAGATCATCAACTGCAGAGCTACGTTTACTGTCTCCAACTGCTGACACTGCACCCATTAGAGCGCTAAAACGCTTAGTGCTTATCAAATTACACTCGAGCGACTTCTGTCTTTTCTTTTCTGCATTCATCAACACTGCGTCAGAGTCTGAAATACCCATGCATAAAAAAACGATAGTGTGAGTATGGGTGAAGTGTGTGCACAATTAGTATAGTGTAAAGGTAGCAGATAGCAGGTCGGTGAGAAATAAATGATGGGAGACATATTATAGCTCTACAACAAGCATGGCACACTAAATTACTACAGGATTCTATGAAAATAACAGTCGACTGAAAGCAAATAGGTCAGTCCATTTTTCCTGCATCGTCCGATGTACAAAGAACGGGCAGATCGCCTTCATCTACCTCCAGCCAGTCAGTGTTGATGATCTTCGTCGAATTGCCTGCAACCACTAGCCCAGTATTCCTCCCCTGCCTGCGCCCTCCCCTCGACCTCACCGCACCGCCGTGCTTGGCACCGGCCCATGGCCATCCATTCAAGCCCCGCAGACCTCCAGATCGGCCGCAAGCAGCTCCTGCACCCCACACCCCTATGATAGACACCGATGCACCGCTTCCCTGGGGAATAGACGGACTAGGTGCTCCGCGCGCCTAAGCGGGTGCTGCTTCTTTTAATTGCGGTTCGACTGACCCTAAATTGAAATCCAGGCGGGCTACTGACCTCTAGCAAAGGTCAAATAGTAAAAGGGAGGAAACCTTGTGCATTTAGTATCACGAAGAAGATGCAGTAAGAAGCGCTCAACTAGTTTCTTTCGTGGGATGAATACGATGTGAGCAGAGACGTAAGATTTGCACGAATAAGGGAAGAGGAGTACCTCTTTCTGCTGGCAGTGTTGTGTCCTCCTTTTGTTTTTCCAATGATCTTCTTGTTGTTCGCCGGAAACCAGAAGTTGTGGAGGATGGTGCAGCCTTGGATGAACCCATGGCCAAGTTGTTGAGTGTGGTGCGGTGGCCGTCTGTCGGTGGCAGGGAAGCAGATCCAAGGCGGCGAACGACGGCGTAGCGGGAACAGCTCCGGTGCGGTGGATGGTTGCGACAGTGGAGCCGTAGCAGTGAGGCACATGATGGCGTGGTCGGAGTGGTTCTGGTATGGCGCACGTCAGCATCGGCGTCGTGGAGGCAGCTCTGCCTCGGCTTCAGCTGCTAAGTCCTTGAGGGCATTGCGGTTGCGGTTGCATTGGATGACGACGTCGGGGTACCGGCTCCAGTGTGAGGGAGGAGGGCGGCGGTGGATTGGCTGCTATGGGGTGGAGGACGGAGGAGGCTGGGGTTTTGCGGCTGGTGGAGAGGACGTTTTCGCGCCCACAGAGTATGAATGGGGAAACGGAGGGAGGCGGGGAACTAAGGGGGAACAATGTTTCGGTTTGAGACGCGCTTGTTTGAAATTTGGGGAAAGTTACAAACTTTGCCCTCATCTAAAATTTCGAACATATTGCGGGTTGGGGGTAGGATAGTCATGTCAGGTGTCCCAAATGTGGGCGGGATAGATTTTGGTCGAGTGCATGGGTGTTTAGGCGCCCACGTCATATGAATGCTTCTCGGAGGCGGTTGAGACTGGCGTCTTGGTGAAGTTACAAACCTACCCCGGTTTAGACCTTTGGACATCGGGCCGATAGGCTACACGGGCCAGAGTCAGGACAGTAATTTCCTACCACCAAACATTAGTCTCGCGCGGTTTCGGGTGACCAGAGGCCTATTTGGCGCTTCGTTCAATTTTTGGGAGCAGAAGCATTAACGTTTTCGGTTCTCTTGAATTGAACTTTCAGGATTTGTCAAACTTCACAAATCTTTACTCTTGAAAATCCTAAAGCTATAATTATTTTGGAATGGAGGGGGTACATTTGAATATACATCGTACACGAGTATATATATTAAAAAATATGTAACTTACCTCAGTTCATGCATGGTTCCAGATATAATCTCCTTGGTTGCAAAGAAAAAATTTAGATATGCGTATGAATATATATAGCATGTTCAAACTCACAACAAAGATTGATGCCCCTTTTACATCTGATTTACAAATGCCATTATCTCGGGTTCAAATAGATGAATGCACTTCCTATGAATTCGAATCTTTGAAACCCCCTTTATGTTGAATTCGACATGTATTCTATTTCGTAGCTAGCAATTTGGAATGTATCCATGCAAGTGACAAATGTATAAAGTGCTTCACACTAACAACATGGAGTGCACTAATTAATGTTTATATATGAATTGTAAAAGCATCCATTGCCTGTTTTTCAAACCGCTCTCACTCTATGGATCGATAATATGAAATAAACACATGCACATGCTAGAATTCAATAGAGTATGGGTGTCTGATAGACCGACTTTCGTCCATACGCAATTTGCAAAATTTTCATGATCTCATCCAAAAATAATAATGCCTTTTATATTTTAATTTAATGCGTAGAACCGACTTGTACACGTAGATGCACTATGCCTCGGCCCGTTCTCACAAACGCATTATATATCTCTCTATCTAACGCATAAGTGCACACACTTTATATGCATCGGCATTTCTCTTTCACACATGCTCACAATCTCTCTCAGGGTGTCGGGGTGTCTCACGCACATGCTCTCTCTGTTTCTCTCTCTCTCTCTTTCTGACTACTATGTACCACTCTTTTCACTAATCTCAGTTGGAAAACACTATTTCTCTCACATGCATATATACACACGCACGGTCTCTACTAGCCCTCTATACGCACATATATGTGCCTACGTGTCTCCCGCATGCACATTATCTTTAGGCCTCTCTCGCACACATTGCCCCCCCGACACAACTCTCTCTTAGTAGTTGGCAGATATGATTTCATCATATCATTCGGTAGGATATCCCTAGCTGTTAGGCTGGATGGTAATACGAGGCAAAGTTTTACCCTAGTTCGGATCGGACCCTTGCAGTTGAAGAAAGAGCTTACTCCTGGTACTGTATATTAGTGATAGGGGTGTGTACAAAGTACACGTGAATACCAGGCATTGTGCGTGTGTGTATACTATCGGCGAACTAGCCCCCAAGATTGTATAACATACTGGGGGCTAGGGTTACAAACCATATATAGTCGGCTTATCACCAGTGGGGATAGAGTCCTCCGCGACTCTGGTAGCTTCGTGTTGTACGCCGAGTCCTCCACATGGGTCTTCGTATAACACGTCTCGGTCCAACCTATATGTGGCGCAGGATGGAACCGACCCATGAGTCTTCATGTTGACCCACCACAACTAGAAATGATGCGCCCACCACACCACACACGCAATCGGCCACTAAGAAAATAAGCATATATAATAGTACAACGATATCTAGCTCACGATACGTCTCCATATTTTGTTGATGACACTGACGGACTTTGTATTTGATGCGTGCTCCGTATTTTGTTGACGACACTTACGGTCATTGTATTTGAAGCGAAAGCACGATATGGTCACTGGACTTCAGAATAAGCTCATCACGGTCACCACATACATTTTGTCGTGCTAACCAACATGTGGTTGGATGGTTAGGAGGACAGTGGTTTCTCGAGCCCACCAAAGTTAAAGTCCCGGTGCTCGCATTTATCTTGTGTTAATTTCAGTATCTTCCGGTGATGTACGTTCAGTGGGAGGAGACGTTTCACTCGACTATGAGGCACCTATGGTGACTTCATAAAATATCAAGATCATATATGCTGGCCCACTCTCTCGAAGGTGCTCATAGGGGTAGGGTTCGCGTGTGTGCCCTTATAGCGGTGAGTGCTTGCGCGTATATATGAGCCCTTGCGTCTGTACCGTGTTAAACAAATGCATGTCATGATTATACGGTCACTCGCTCACCCGTACAACTCCGTATATCGTTGATGACACAATCAATTGACCTGTCAAACGTTCCACGCGGCGCAACTAGTGTTGCACCATCGGGGTGCGTAACCGTGGGGCCCACCTGTCAGCTCGTATATGAAAGAAAGAAATGGTAGTTTGAGCCTGTACTGTGTTAATAAAAGAGGAGTACATTTTAGGGTGATCATACGGTCACTGGCTCACCATACATCTCCGTAATTTGTTGATAACACGATCAATTGACCAGTCAAACGGTCCACATTCAGTAGTGCACATTACCATAGGGCCCACCCGTCAACGCATATATGAAGGATATAAATGGTAATAAATTAGTGGTCGGTGGGTATTCGAAGTTGTGAGACCTCTGGTTGGCAGTCGCCGACGGTTGGGGGGCGTTGATTGGGCGGTGGGGTGGGATCACCGGAGAAAAGGCTTGGTGTGGTGGGGGGGCTAGAGGGATGGCCGGTGCGGCGACGGACCGACGGTGGGGAGTGGTTTCGGGGAGGGCGGGGCGGTGTGGAGGCGCAGGCCGGCCGCGGGCGGAGGGGGCTGGTGGTTCGGCCGGTGGTAGCTGGCGGCTCAGGGGGGGTGGAGTTTGATGATAAACTGGAGGCCCTTTAGTTCGTATCCAACGGCTTGAATATCTAATGACCAGAGATGAAAAAGTCAGTCGACTGACGTGTAGCCTCACCCCGCACGTACACATGCACGCACGCAAGACACGCACGCATGCAGGCGTGCAACACTGACACGTACACATAACGTACACACGCACGCATGCTGGCGTGCAACACTGACACGTACACATGCACTCACGAACACACGCACGTACGCACCCATGCATGCAACACTGAAATGTACCCTTGCACGCACGCAACACTCGCACGCCTGCATGCACACATCACACGACGTAACACACATGCTCAACCTATACGTGCATGCACCCTTTGTTAAGGACATGGATTGTTACGGGTATTAATCAATCTTATCTGTGATAAGCAGAACATTGATGTTTGCAGCGGTCTTTATGAATCACAATGTATCGAATGGGCTATAAACATAGTAGGCTTATCTACATGAAAAGATGACGTCACACTCAATGAACAATCATCGGTTTATGAAATGCCCGCTTCTGACTGCCCTGGCCCACCAAAGGTTCCTCTCGCTGTGTGCTGCCTGCGTTGGGTCACTGACATGCAGGCCATGTACCCAAAGAGCCCACACGTCAGTGGAAGAACGGCGCGGTGTCCTAGGTCAGAGTCGAGGGCGCCACTCGCTGCACGCCCGGCTGAACACGCCTCCGTGCCGCATTCAAACGCCTCCATGAGACCCGCCCGTGTGGAAGCCGAGAAACCCACTCTGGACACACGTCCGTTCATGACTGGGCCGGCATTAAAGGCAACACCGGCCGAGCTCCTCCCGTCCGCCGTCTATTTAATCTCCTATTTAAACAAGGCCAAACGCCGGCCAAGAATCACACACTTCCGCCGCTCCTCTATCTCCTCCACCATTTTGTCCACTCTTACAATGGCTTACGAAGAGTAGTTATTCCGCATCCAGGCCGGTTGAGTAGCCCGCCGGATACGAGCTATGCAGCTCACTGATCCACCTCCCTCCCCTCGCCCGACGGAGCCAGTTGCCGCCCCAAGCCGGCGCACGGTTCAGCAACTCGCCGCTCTAGGCCAGCTCGACGAGGAGCGGCGCACGGGTGTCGTTGCTCCCGTCCACGCCGCCGCCTCATACCGCGTCTCCCGTTTCTGTGCCCGAGACTCCCATGCCAACGGCCGCGCCATGCAAGCAGCGACAGAAGCCGGGTGCGTGGATAGTGATGAGTCGGTGGCCAGCGCCTCCGCGTCCGCCGCCATCGTCGAGGAGAAGTAGAACACGGGAGGCCGCCGCCGCTTGGGTCCCATGAAGGCCACCACATAGGAGACGCCGGCGTACACATCAGGTGTCTTGCCGGATCCTTTTGTTGCGAGGACCTTCGTCGACCCCACATGGGCTCCACGGAAGAGGGGAATGTTAGGGTGAACTCGAGCCGGTGCCGGCCATGGCGAAGTAGTGGCTGGTGATGAACTCGAACCGGTGCCGGCCACCATCATCTTTGGCACTAGCCAATGATATCAGTTGGGCAGTGGGGAAGTGAGCCGTCCTTTGCGCTGAAGCATATACCTCCGGGGCTCCCGGCAGTCCAGCGATCGTGTTGCCGGACATGAGGAACACAAATCAATCGACGGGCGACCATTTAGGCCAGGTATTATATACCTGTGTTGTCCAGAACTAGCCCCACGTAGTTCATTTGAATGTAATGAAATCCGTCATGTTTGTACGAAAATCCGGTATTTTATATGATTTCCGTCGTTGTTTATATGAAATATCAGTTTGTCTACGTGTTTGCATGAATTTCGTCTGGTTGGTTAAGTTCCTGTCATTATGTGTGCGGCTACGGTTGGATGGCGTAATTTGCGGGTCACCCGTCGGTCTGCGGGTGGCTCGGGCGGTGTTGCGGGACAAAAAAAACACAGCTCGTGCAAGCTCGTCTCCAACGTGCGCGCTGGAGGATGCGTGACAGCATGAGCACCCGAGCCATTCCTCGTTCATCGGTGGACAAAAGGGTCGCCAATATTTTAGCTACCTCGGGCAAGATCCAAACAGCCCCTCCCAACAGATTCAAATCCCTCGTTCGCCGTGGAATTTTGCCATGTGTTGTTTTCGTGGACTAGCAAGATGCCCGTGCATTGCACGGAACATCAAGATGCATTTTTTTACAAACTCCCGCATGCATGCACGGGATAATTAATGTCCTCCTTTGCTAGTACCACGAGGCAAACACCATTATTATTGCATCGATTAGTGTTGGTGACCTTTTATATCTGCAAATTGTAATTTTGATAGTGGCCCCTTGTATATAAAAATGGAGGGAGAAAGATGAGAGATAAGGTGAGGAGGAGTGGGGCGTGGTGGTGACTGGTGGTCGGGCTGGGCGGAGGCATGGGGATGGACGGTGCATTATGTCTAGGTTTGTATCTCTCTCACACACACCCACGTAGGTGGGGGACGTGCACGAAGAGAAGAGGTGCACGCACGGCGCACGTATTCCCGTCTCTTTCCCAACCACACCCGCACGGTTACACAGTGGAGCTCATTTCTGTACGAAAAGGCAGCCCACGTGGTAATTTGACACGTGTACTGGTTGTCCACTTGGTGGCGGGAGGATCGTCTACCACGGGTGAACAAACAAATTGTAACTTGACGCGTTATGTTAAATCAAAAAAAGAGGCAAACCATGTGGGGCCTACCTTAGAGGCAAGGCTCTATACACTGGAGTACTTTTGATGTGCCCCGTCAACTCGTAGAACAAGGAGAAGCTTGCTTAGTACGTCGTCTCGCCCGCCCACGGGCGCGGTGGCTCGCAGGATGAGGTGAAGCTTGCTTACGAGTAGTAGTAGTAGTAGTACTCCTACTGTTGTACGCCTTATGCCCGCTCCCTTGCCCACGCGTGCGGTGGCTCGCAGCACGAGGAGAACATTTTACAACTCCCTCCGTTTACTCCTCATCCCTACTACGTACCTTGGTTTGTACTCCCTCCATTTACTTATACAAGGCCACTATAAAAAATACATTTTGCATCTATACAAGGCCACAAATAGTAATTGATACAAATGTTACTACTCCCTCCTTTCCAGTTTATGGCTCAATTTCAAAATCCTTCCAACCAAGGTAGACGGTGAGTGGTCGAATTAATTTCGTAGTTTGCACAAGTAATTAGTACGCTCGTTTTTCTCAAGAAGTTATGTTTACCGAGGCATTAATTAGAACGAATGCCTGAATGACCACTAAATTTCCATGAACTTCTACATGCAATGGTTAGTTTCCTCCTGACACTGCTTGTGTCGGGTGATCTAACGCACCTCGAAATCCAACATGTAGTGGTACTACTAGTAGTAGTAGAATTGAGACTTATCAAACGGAAAAACGAATGTTTTTTAGATGAGCCCTATAAACCATAGTGGGTACGTGATACGTCCCCAACGTATCTATAATTTTTGATTGCTCCATGCTACTTTATCTACTACTTTAGGCAATATTGGGCTTTATTATCCACTTTTATATTATTTTTGGGACTAACCTATTAACCGGAGGACCAGCCCGGATTTGCTGTTTTATGCCTATTTCAGTGTTTCGAGGAAAAGGAATATTAGACGGAGTCGAAACGGAACGAAATAAACTGGAGAAGTTATTTTTGGAAGGAAAGCAACCCAGGGAACTTGGAGTGCACGTTAGGGGAGATACGGGCTGCCCACCAGGGTAGGGGGCACGCCAACCCCAGGCGCGCCCCTGCCTCGTGGGGCCCCGTAGCTCCGACGCGTACCCCTGCACCCATATATACTCTTGTACCCTAAAACTTCCAGAACAGAAGATAGATCGGGAGTTCCGCCGCCGCAAGCCTCTGTAGCCACCAAAAACCTCTCGGGAGCCCATTCCGGTGCCCTGCCGGAGGGGGATCCCATCACCGGTGGCCATCTTCATCATCCCGGCGCTATCCATGACGAGGAGGGAGTAGTTCACCCTCGGGGCTGAGGGTATGTACCAGTAGCTATGTATTTGATCTCTCTCTCTCTCTCTCTCTCTCTCTCTCTCTCTCGTGTTCTCTCTCATGTTCCCTCTATGGCACGATCTTGATGTATCCCGAGCTTTGCTATTGTAGTTGGATCTTATGATGTTTCTCCCCCTCTACTCTCTTGTGATGAATTGACTTTCCCCATTGAACTTATCTTATCGGATTGAGTCTTTTATGAGAACACTTGATGTATGTCTTGCCGTGATTATCTGTGGTGACAATGGGATATCATGTGCCACTTGATGTATGTTTTGGTGATCAACTTGTGGGTTTTGTGACATTGGGAACCTATGCATAGGGGTTGGCACACGTTCTTGACTCTCCGATAAAAACTTTGGGGCACTCTTTGAAGTACTTTGTGTTGGTTGGATGAATCTGAGATTGTGTGATGCATATCGTATAATCATGCCCATGGATACTTGAGGTGACAATGGAGTATCTAGGTGACATTAGGGTTTTGGTTGATTTGTATCTTAAGGTGTTATTCTAGTACGAACTCTTTAATAGATTGATCCGAAAGAATAGCTTTGAGGTGGTTTCGTACCCTACCACAATCTCTACGTTTGTTCAACTTTATTAGTGGCTTTGGAGTGAATCTTTATTGCATGTTGAGGGATTGTTATATGATCTATCTATGTTATTATTGTTGAGAGAACTTGCACTAGTGAAAGTATGAACCCTAGGCCTTGTTTCCTATCATTGCAATACCGTTTACGCTCACTTTTATTATATTACCTTGCTGTTTTTATATTTTCGGATTACAAAAACCTATATCTACTTTCTATTTTGCACTTGTATCACCATCTCTTTGCCGAACTAGTGCACCTATACAATTTACCATTGTATTGGGTGTGTTGGGGACACAAGAGACTCTTTATTATTTGGTTGCAGGGTTGTTTGAGAGAGACCATCTTCATCCTACGCCTCCTACGGATTGATAAACATTAGGTCATCCACTTGAGGGAAATTTGCTACTGTCCTACAAACCTGTGCACTTGCAGGCCCAACAACGTCTACAAGAAGAAGATTGTGTAGTAGACATCAAGCTCTTTTCTGGCGCCGTTGCCGGGGAGGTGAGTGCTTGAAGGTATATCTTTAGATCTTGCAATCGAATCTTTTTGTTTCTTGTTTTATCACTAGTTTAGTTTATAAAAGAAAATTACAAAAAAATGGAGTTAAGTTTGTCTCATACGCTTCACCTTTTTAATATCTTTCGTGAGTATGATGGAAAGGATAATTGTGCTCAAGTGCTAGAAGAAGAAATCTCTAAATTGTTTGGCACTAAATATTTCAATGATGAGCATGATTGCAATGTTGTTAGTACAAATTCTTTGAATATCCATGATGCTAATGATGATTGCACTAGTTATGATGAAAATATCTCTCATGAGCATGTCAACTTTTGTGGAGTGCATGTTTGCATGAACACACCAAATAGAGAAGATATTTATTGCAAGAGACATAAGTACTTAGAAACCAAATTGTTGCAAGAAGAGCTAGATGAATGTGCTGAAAGATTCAATATTTATAGTACCCCTTGTGAACTTTGCAATGAACTTGGTCATTTAAAGCTCCAATGCTATTTGTTTCATGATCAAGTCGTTTCCAAATATTGTGATAATTTGATTACCCTTGAGCATCATAAAGAGCTTAGCCTTCTTTTGGGTTATGAAGAAATGAAACATATAACTAAGGATATTCCAAAATTTGCCCTTGATAAAGCTCTTGATTTTGATCTAGAGAAGATTTATATGTATTGTGCGGTGAATTGCATTGAAAATCTTTATATTGCCAATTACGTAAAGAAAACAAAACAAATAGAAGATGAAGAGAATGCTAACGAAAGGGAAGAGACTTCCCAATATCCTCCTATTATTTCTTATGATGAATCAGGTGAAGAGGAGGAGTCTTCTGTCCAACCAATCTCATCAATAAGGAGCTCAAAGAGGAAGGTTGAACCCACACATAATGTGAAGAAGAAAAAGAAAAGTAGGAGCAACAAAGGTATAAAGGTATCCCTCCCAAATGATGTTGCTCCTATTACTCATTGTGATGATGATAATTGCTATACTATTGGTGCTATCAATATTTTTAATGATGAGGGTGATTATGCTTATGATATGAAAGGGCCCAAGCTTGGGGAAGCTATGTTTGATGAGGATGAAATATTTGAGAATATACTTGATGGAATTAATGTTTTTCCCAACCTTGGGGATGCTATGTTTAATGAAGACGATATTTTTAGCATCCCAAATTTTGATATGCAAAGTTGTTATGATGATAGCATGCCTCCTATTTATGATGGTTATATTGATGAAATTGGGTTTGGAAGAGCATCAACTTTAGGAAGTAATGATCCCACTATTTTGGAGGATGTTGAATCTTATTGTGATGAATATGAAAGTGGATTTGGAAGAGTGTCAACTTTATTTAGTGATGATTCCACTATCTTGGAAGAGGTTTCAATCGATTATGATGAGAACGAAGTTGCTACTTATGATGATTATTGTGATGAAACTTATGCTATAAAAAGTAGTGATGATTATATTTACAAATCTTGTCATGATTATGATTACCCTTTTTCTGAACATTACTCTTTTAATGTGGAAACAATTTTTAGTGTTCAAGTCTCTTATGATACTCCCACTATTCCGAATGCGAAGAATTTTGCTTATGTGGAGAGTAATAAATTTTCTATGCTAGTAGATAATGAAAAGAATACTTTAGGTGCTGGTTATATTGTTGAATTCATTCATGATGCTACTGAAAATTATTATGAGGGAGGAATATATGCTTGTAGGAATTGCAATAATATCAAGTTTCCTCTCTATGTGCTTAAATTGTTGAAGTTATGCTTGTTTTGTCTTCCTATGCTAGTTGATTATTGTTCCCATAAGTTGTTTGCTCACAAAATCCCTATGCATAGGAAGTGGGTTAGATTTAAATGTGCTAGTCATATGCTTCATGATGCTCCCGCTATGTTTCAACTCTTATCTTTTATGTGAGCATCATTGAAATCATCATGCCTAGCTAGAAAGGCATTAAAGAAAAGCACTTGTTGGGAGACAACCCAATATCTATCCTTACTGTTTTTGTGTGTCCACATGATTATGCTACTGTAGTAATCATGTTTCATAGCTTTTGTTTCAATAAAGTGCCAAGTAAGACCTTTAGGATGGCTTACGGTGATAGTTGTGTTGATCCTGCTGAAAATCAGAAACTTTTGCACCCAGTAATTTAGTTTTGTTAATTCACAGAAACGTGATTATGATCTGATTCTTTTTGATATGGATTGGCCCAAAAATTTCTTAGGACTTCTTAATTTTGTAGAATTTTTGGTGTTCCATAAGTATACGTTTGATACAGATTACTACAGACTGTTCTGTTTTTGACAGATTCTGTTTTCATTGTGTTGTTTGCTTATTTTGATGAATCTATGAGTAGTATCGGAACCATAGATATGTTGGAATACAGTAGATATTATACCAATATGAATTTAGAATGAGTTAATTACAGTACCTATGTGGTGGTTTTATTTTCTTATACTAACGGAGCTTACGAGTATTCTGTTAAGTTTTGTGTTGTGAAGTTTTCAAGTTTTGGGGAAAGATTCGATGGACTATGGAATAAGGAGTGGCAAGAGCCTAAGATTGGGGATGCCCAAGGCACCCAAGGTAATCTTCAAGGATAACGAAGAGCCTAAGCTTGGGGATGCCCCGGAAGGCATCCCCTCTTTCGTCTTCGTTCACCGGTAACTTTACTTGGAGCTATATTTTTATTCACGACATGATATGCATTTTGCTTGGAGCGTGATTTTCTTTTGTTAGTTTTTGCTTGCTGTTTGAATAAAGTATCAAGATCTGAAATTATTAAATGAGAGAGAGTCTTCGCATAGTTGCATAATTATTTAGCTACTCATTAATCTTCACTTGTATCTTTTAGAGCATGGTGGTAGTTTTATTTTGAAGAAATAGATGAACTCTCATGCTTCACTTAGATTATTTTGAGAGTCATTAATAGCATGGAAATTTGCTTAATGTTAATATAGTTGGTGTTCAAGATATGTGAAACTTTATTTTGAGTGAATTGAATACCAAGATAAGTTTGATGCTTGATAATTGTTTTGAGATATGGAGGTAATAATATCAAAGTCGTGCCAGTTGAGTAATTGTGAATTTGAGAAATGCTTATGTTGAAGTTTGCAATTCCCGTAGCATGCACATATGGTTAAAGTTGTGTAACAAATTTGAAACATCAAGTGTACCTGGCTTGTGCATCCTTATGAGTGGCGGTCGGGGACGAGCGATGGTCTTTTCCTACCAATCTATCCCCCTAGGAGCATGCGCGTAGTACTTGATTTTTGATGACTTCTAAATTTTTGCAATAAGTATATGAGTTCTTTTGACTAATGTTGAGTCCATGGATTATCGCACTCTCACCTTTCCGCCTTTGCTAGCCTCTTGATGCCGTGCATTGCCCTTTCTCACCTTGAGAGTTGGTGCAAACTTAGCGGTGCATCAAACCCCGTGATACGATCGCTCTATCACACATAAACCTCCTTATATCTTCCTCAAAACAGACACCATACCTACCTATTATGGCATTTCCATAGCCATTTCGAGATATATTGCCATGCAACTTCCATCATCATCATCATCATCATCATCATGACATACATTACTTTTGTCATATTGCCATTGCATGATCATGTAGTTGACATCGTATTTGTGGCAAAGACACCATGCATTATTTTTCATACACGTCACTCTTGATTCATTGCACCATCCCGGTACACCGCCGGAGGCATTCATATAGAGTCATATCTTGTTCTAAGTTTCGAGTTGTAATCCTTATGTTGTAATCAATAGAAGTGTGATGATCATCATTATTAGAGCATTGCCCAAAAAGAAAAAGAAAAGGAAGAAAAAAAGAAGAAATGCCAAAAAAAGAGGGAAAGGCCCAAAAAAAAGGAAAAAAAGAAAAAAAAGAAAAAAAAAGAAAATAAATAAAAAGGGTAATGCTACTAGCTCTTTTTCCACACTTGTGCTTCAAAGTAGCACCTTGTTCTTCATGTAGTGAGTCTCATATATTGTGCTTCAAAGTAGCACCTTGTTCTTCATGTAGTGAGTCTCATAAGTTGTTTTTTTATACTAGTGGGAACTTTTCATTATAGAACTTGGCTTGTATATTCCTACGATGGGCTTCCTCATATGCCCTAGGTCTTCATGAGCAAGCGAGTTGGATGCACACCCACTAGTTTTCTTTTGTTGAGCATACATAGCTCTAGTGCATCCGTTTCATGGCAATCCCTACTCCTCATATTGACATCAATTGATGGGCATCTCCATAGCCCGTTGATTAGCCTCGTCAATGTGAGACTTTCTCCTTTTTTGTCTTCTCCACACAATCCCCATCATCATATTCTATTCCACCCATAGTGCTATATCCATGGCTCGCTCTCATGTAATGAGTGAAGGTTGAAAAAGTTTGAGATTATATAAGTATGAAACAATTGCTTGGCTTGTCATCGGGGGTATAGAAGTTGGGAACATCTTTGTGTGACGAAAATGAAGCATAGCCTAACTATATGATTTTGTAGGGATAAACTTTCTTTTGCCATGTTATTTTAAGAAGACATGATTGCTGTGATTAGTATGCTTGAAGCATTATTATTTTTATGTCAATATGAACTTTTGTCTTCAATCTTTCGGATCTGAATATTCATATCACAATTAAGAAGATTTACACTGAAATTATGCCAAAGTATCACTCCGCATCAAAAATTCTTTTTTTATCATTTACCTACTCGAGCACGAGCAGAAATTAAGCTTGGGGATGCTTGATACGTCTCCAGCGTATCTGTAATTTTTGATTGCTCCATGCTACTTTATCTACTGTTTTAGGCAATATTGGGCTTTATTATCCACTTTTATATTATTTTTGGGACTAACCTATTAACCGGAGGCCCAGCCCAGATTTGTTGTTTTATGCCTATTTCAGTGTTTCGAGGAAAAGGAATATCAGACGGAGTCAAAACGGAACGAAATCTACTGGAGAAGTTATTTTTGGAAGGAAAGCATGTTGGAAATATGCCCTAGAGGAAATAATAAAATGGTTATTATTATATTTCTTTGTTCATGATAATTGTCAATTATTGATGCTATAACTGTGTTATCCGGAAATCGTAATACACGTGTGGATACATAGACCACAACAAGTCCCTAGTGAGCCTCTAGTTGACTAGCTCGTTGATCAATAGATAGTCATGGTTTCCTGACTATGGGCATTGGATGTCATTGATAACGGGATCACATCATTAGGAGAATGATGTGATGGACAAGACCCAATTCTAAGCACAGCTCAAAGATCGTGTAGTTCGTTTAGCTAGAGTTTTTCCAATTGTCGAGTATCATTTCCTTAGACCATGAGATTGTGCAACTCCCGGATACCGTAGGAGTGCTTTGGGTGTGCCAAACGTCACTATGTAACTCCGAAAGTGTTTGTTGGGTTGGCACGAATTGAGACTGGGATTTGTCACTCCGTATGACGGAGAGGTATCTCTGGGCCCACTCGGTAATGCATCATCATAATGAGCTCAATGTGACCAAGTGTCTGGTCACGGGATCATGCATTATGGTACGAGTAAAGTGACTTGCCGGTAACGAGATTAAACGAGGTATTGAGATACCGATGATCGAGTCTCGGGCATGTAACGCACCGATTGACAAAGAGAATTGTATACGGGGTTAATTGAATCCTTGACATCGTGGTTTAACCGATGAGATCATCGAGGAGTATGTGGGAGCCAACATGGGTATCCAGATCCCATTGTTGCTTATTGACCGGAGAGGCGTCTTGGTCATGTCTACATATCTGCCGAACCCGTAGGGTCTACACACTTAAGGTTCGGTAACGCTAGGGTTGTAGAGATATTAGTATGCAGCAAACCGAAAGTTGTTCGGAGTCCCGGTTGAGATCTCGGACGTCATGAGGAGTTCCGGAATGGTCCGGAGGTAAAGAATTATATATGGGAAGTCAAGTTTTGGCCATCGGGAAAGTTTCGAGGGTCACCGGTATTGTACCGGGACCATCGGAAGGGTCTCGGGGGTCCACCGGGTGGGGACACCTATCCCGGAGGGCTCCGTAGGCTGATGTGGGGAGGGGAACCAGCCCCTGGTGGGCTGGTGTGCCCCCCTTGGGCCCCCCTGCGCCTAGGGTTGGAAACCCTAGGGTGGGGGGGGGGCTCCACTTGCCTTGGGGGGCAAGCCTCCCCCTGGCCGCCGCCCCCCTTGGAGATCCCATCTCCAGGGCCAGCGCCCACCCTGGGGCCCCTATATAAAGAGGGAGGAGGGAGGGCAGCCGAACCCTTGCACTTGGCGCCTCCCTTCCCCCTTGCTACACCTCTCCCTCCCGCAGACGCTTGGCGAAGCCCTATCGGATCCCTGCTGCATCCACCACCACGCTGTCGTGCTGCTGCATCTTCATCAACCTCTCCTTTCCCCTTGCTGGATCAAGAAGGAGGAGACGTCACGCCGACCGTACGTGTGTTGAACGCGGAGGTGCCGTCCATTCGGCGCTAGGATCTCCTGTGATTTGGATCACGACGAGTACGACTCCCTCAACCCCGTTCTCTTGAACGCTTCCGCTCGCGATCTACAAGGGTATGTAGATGCACTCCTCTCTCTCATTTCTGGATGAACTCATAGATTGATCTTGGTGAACATAGGAAAATTTTTATTTTATGCAACGTTCCCCAACAGTGGCATCATGAGCTAAGTCTATGCGTAGTTCTCTTTGCACGAGTAGAACACAATTTGTTGTGGGCGTAGATGTTGTCAACTTTCTTACCACTACTAGTCTTATTTTGCTTCAGCGGTATTGTGGGATGAAGCTGCCCGGACTGACCTTACAAATACGCTTACGTGAGACAGGTTCCACCGAATGACATGCACTAGTTGCATAAGGTGGCTAGCGGGTGTCTGTCTCTCCCACTTTAGTTGGAACAGATTCGATGAAAAGGGTCCTTATGAAGTGTAAATAGAAGTTGGCAAATCACGTTGTGGCTTTAACATAGGTAAGAAAACGTTCTAGCTAGATCACCTATAGAAGCCACGTAAAAACTTGCAACAACAATTAGAGGACGTCTAACTTGTTTTTGCAGCAAGTGTTTTGTGATGTGATATGGCCAAAGTTGTGATGAATGAGATCATGTTCTTGTAATAGGAATCACGACTTACATGTTGATGAGTATGACAACCGGCAGGAGCCATAGGAGTTGTCTTTATTTTTGTATCACTTGCGTGTCATTGAGAAACGCCATGTAAATTACTTTACTTTATTGCTAAACGTGTTAGCCATAGTAGTAGAAGTAATAGTTGGTGAGAAACTTCATGGAGAGACGATGATGGAAATCATGGTGTCATGCCGGTGACGTGATGATCATGGAGCCCCGAAGATGGAGATCAAAAGGAGCAAAATGATATTGGCCATATCATGTCAGTATTTGATTGCATGTGATGTTTATCATGTTTTTCATCTTGTTTACTTAGAACGACGGTAGTAAGTAAGATAATCCCTCATAATAATTTCAAGAAAAGTGTTCCCCCTAACTGTGCACCGTTGCGAAGGTTCGGTGTTTTGAAGCACCACGTGATGATCCGGTGTGATAGATCCTAACGTTCGAATACAACGGGTGTAAGCCAGATTTACACACGGAATACACTTAGGTTGGCTTGACGAGCCTGGCATGTACAGACATGGCCTCGGAACACGGAAGACCGAAAGGTCGAGCATGAGTCGTATAGTAGATACGATCAACATGAAGATGTTCACCGATGTTAGCTAGTCCGTCTCACGTGATGATTGGACACAGCCTAGCTGACTCGGATCATGTTTCACTTAGATGACTAGAGGGATGTCTGTCTAAGTGGGAGTTCATTGAATAATTTGATTAGATGAACTTAATTATCATGAACTTAGTCTAAAATCTTTACGATATGTCTTGTAGATCAAATGGCCAACACTCATGTCCACCTGAACTTCAACGCGTTCCTAGAGAAAACCAAGCTGAAAGACGATGGCAACAACTATACGGACTGGGTCCGGAACCTGAGGATCATCCTCATGGCACCCAAGAAAGATAATGTCCTAGAAGCGCCGCTAGGTGAAGCACCAATCCCAGAGAACCAAGACGTTATGAACGCTTGGCAGTATCGTGCTGATGATTACTCCCTCGTTCAGTGCGGCATGCTTTACAGCTTAGAACCGGGGATCCAAAAGCGTTTTGCGCAACACGGAGCATATGAGATGTTCGAGGAGCTGAAAATGGTTTTCCAAGCTCATGCCCGGGTCGAGAGATATGAAGTCTCTGACAAATTCTTTAGCTGTAAGATGGAGGAAAATAGTTCTGTCAGTGAGCACATACTCAAGATGTCTGGGTTGTACAACCGCTTGACTCAGTGGGAGTTAATCTCCGGATGACGCTGATCGTTGATGAGAATCCTTCAATCGCTTCCACCGAGCTACAAGAGCTTTGTGATGAACTTCAATATGCGGGGATGGAAAAGAACATTCACGAGGTATATTCAATGCTGAAATCAGCGGAGGTGGAGATCAAAAGGAACATCAAGTGTTGATGGTGAATAAAACCATAAGTTCAAGAAGGGCAAGGGTAAGAAGAACTTCAAGAAGGACGGCAAGGAAGTTGCAGCGTCCGTAAGCCAGTTGCCGAGAACAAGTCAAGCAATGGACCCAAGCACGAGATCGAGTGCTTTTATTGCAAGGAAGTGGTCTTTGAAGCGGAACTGCCCCAAGTATTTAGCGGACAAGAAGGCCGGCAAAACCAAAGGTATATGTGATATACATGTAATTGATGTGTACCTTAATAGTGCTTGTAGTAGCTCCTGGGTATTTGATACCGGTGCGGTTGCTCATATTTGTAACTCAAAGCAGGAGCTGTAGAATAAGCGGAAACTGGCGAAGGACGAGGTGACGATGCGCGTTGGGAATGGTTCCAAGGTCGATGTGATCGCTGTCGGCACGCTACCTCTACATTTACCTACGGGATTAGTTTTAAACCTCAATAATTGTTATTTAGTACCAGCTTTGAGCATGAATATTGTATCAGGATCTCGCTTAATTCGAGATGGCTACTCATTTAAATCCGAGAATAATGGTTGTTCTATTTATATGAGTGATATGTTTTATGGTCATGCCCCGTTGGTGAATGGTTTATTCTTAATGAATCTCGAGCGTAATGTTACACATATTCATAGTGTGAATACCAAAAGATGTAAAGTTGATAACGATAGTCCCACATACTTGTGGCATCGCCGCCTTGGTCTGCTGGTGTCAAGCGCATGAAGAAGCTCCATCTTGATGGACTTTTAGAGTCTCTAGATTATGAATCGTTTGACACATGCGAGCCATGCCTCATGGGCAAGATGACCAAGACTCCGTTCTCCGGAACAATGGGCGAGCAACCAACTTATTGGAAATCATACATCTTGATGATGCGGTCCAATGGCGTTGAGGCTCGTGGAGGATATCGTTATGTTCTCACTCTCACTGATGACTTGACTAGATATGGGTATGTCTACTTGATGAAACACAAGTCTGAGACCTTTGAAAAGTTCAAGGAATTTCAGAATGAGGTAGAGAATCAACGTGACCGAAAGATAAAGTTCCTACGATCAGATCGTGGGGGAGAATATTTAAGTCACGAATTTTGTACACACTTGAGGAAATGTGTAATCGTTTCACAACTCACGCCGCTGGGAACACCTCAGCGAAATGGTGTGTCCGAACGTCGTAATCGCACTCTATTGGATATGGTGCGATCTATGATGTCACTTACTGATTTACCGCTATCATTTTGGGGATACGCTCTAGAGACAGCTACATTCACTTTAAATAGGGCACCGTCTAAATCCGTTGAGACAGCATTGTATGAATTATGGTTTGGGAAGAAACCTAAGCTGTCGTTTCTAAAAGTTTGGGGATGCGATGCTTATGTCAAGAAACATCAACCTGAGAAGCTCGAACCCAAGTCGGAAAAATGCGTATTCATAGGATACCCTAAGGAAACCATAGATTATACTTTCTACATAAGATCCGAAGGCAAGATCTTTGTTGCCAAGAATGGGTCCTTTCTGGAGAAAGAGTTTCTCTCGAAAGAATTAAGTGGGAGGAAAGTAGAGCTTGACGAAGTACTACCTCTTGAAACGGTGAGTAGCGTAATGCAGGAAAATGTTCCTGTGGTGCCTGCACCGACAAGATAGGAAGTCAATGATGATGATCAAGATACTTCGGATCAAGCTCCTACTGAACTTCGAAGGTCCACAAGGACACGTTTCGCACCAGAGTGGTACGGCAATCCTGTCTTGGAAATCATGTTGTTGGACAACGGTGAACCTTCGAACTATGAAGAAGCGATGGCGGGCCCAGATTCCAACAAATGGCTTGAAGCCATGCAATCCGAGATAGGATCCATGTATGAAAACAAAGTATGGACTTTGACAGACTTGCCCGATGATCGGCGAGCGATAGAAAACAAATGGATCTTTAAGAAGAAGACGGACGCGGATGGTAATGTTACCATATATAAAGCTCGACTTGTCGCTAAGGGTTATCGACAAGTTCAAGGGATTGACTACGATGAGACATTTTCTCCCGTAGCGAAGCTGAAGTCCGTCCGAATCATGTTAGTAATTGCCGCATACTATGATTATGAGATATGGCAAATGGACGTCAAAACGGCATTCCTTAACGGTCACCTTAAGGAAGAACTGTATATGATGCAGCCAGAAGGTTTTGTCGACCCTGAGAATGCTAACATGGTATGCAAGCTCCAGCAATCCATTTATGGGCTGGTGCAAGCATCTCGGAGTTGGAACATTCGTTTTAATGAGATGATTAAAGTGTTTGGGTTTATGCAGACTTATGGAGAAGCCTGCGTTTACAAGAAAGTGAGTGGGAGCTCTGTAGCATTTCTCATATTATATGTGGATGACATACTTTTGATGGTAAATGGTATAGAACTTTTGGACAGCATAAAGGCCTACTTGAATAAGTGTTTTTCAATGAAGGACCTTGGAGAAGCTGCTTACATATTAGGCATCAAAATCTATAGAGATAGATCAAGACGCCTCATAGGTCTTTCACAAAGCACATACCTTGATAAGATATTGAAGAAGTTCAATATGGATCAGTCAAGAAGGGCTTCTTGCCTGTGTTGCAAGGTGTGAAATTGAGCTAGGCTCAATGCCCGACCACGGCAGAAGATAAAGAAGAGATGAGTGTCATCCCCTATGCCTCAGCCATAGGGTCTATCATGTATGCCATGACCTGTACCAGACCTGATATAAACATTGCGGTAAGTTTGGTAGGAAGGTACAAAAGTAATCCCGGCAAGGAACACTGGACAGCGGTCAAGAACATCCTTAAGTACCTGAAAAGGACTAAGGACATGTTTCTCATATATGGAGGTGATGAAGAGCTCGTCGTAAAGGGTTACGTCGACGCTAGCTTCGACACGATCTGGATGACTCTAAGTCACAAACCGGATCGTGTATATTTTGAATGGTGGGGCGATGGTGGTGCGATTGCAAGCGAGCGTCGTGGAGGATCTACATGTGAAGCGGAGTACATGGTAGCCTCGGAGGCAGCGCATGAAGCTATCTGGGTGAAGGAGTTCATCACCGACCTACGAGTCATACCCAATGCGTCGGGGCCGGTCACACTCTTCTGTGACAACACTGGAGCTATTGCACTTGCCAAGGAGCCCAGGTTTCACAAGAAGACCAGGCACATCAAGCGTCGCTTCAACTCCATCCGTGAAAATGTTCAAGATGGAGACATAGATATTTGTAAAGTACATACGGACCTGAATGTAGCAGATCCGTTGACTAAACCTCTCCCTAGGGAAAAACATGATCAACACCAGAATGCAATGGGTGTTCGATACATCACAATGTAACTAGATTATTGACTCTAGTGCAAGTGAGAGACTGTTGGAAATATGCCCTAGAGGCAATAATAAAATGGTTATTATTATATTTCTTTGTTCATGATAATTGTCCATTAATCATGCTATAACTGTGTTATCCGGAAATCGTAATACACGTGTGGATACATAGACCACAACAAGTCCCTAGTGAGCCTCTAGTTGACTAGCTCGTTGATCAACAGAGATTCATGGTTTCCTGACTATGGGCATTGGATGTCATTGATAACGGGATCACATCATTAGGAGAATGATGTGATGAACAAGACCCAATTCTAAGCATAGCTCAAAGATCGTGTAGTTCGTTTAGCTAGAGCTTTTCCAATTGTCGAGTATCATTTCCTTAGACCATGAGATTGTGCAACTCCCGGATACCGTAGGAGTGCTTTGGGTGTGCCAAACGTCACAACATAACTGGGTGACTATAAAGGTGCACTACGGGTATCTCCGAAAGTGTCTGTTGGGTTGGCACGAATCGAGACTGGGATTTGTCACTCCGTATGACGGAGAGGTATCTCTGGGCCCACTCGGTAATGCATCATCATAATGAGCTCAATGTGACCAAGTGTCTGGTCACGGGATCATGCATTAGGGTACGAGTAAAGTGACTTGCTGGTAATGAGATTAAATGAGGTATTGGGATACCGATGATCGAGTCTTGGGCAAGTAACGTACCGATTGACAAAGGGAATTGTATACGGGGTTAATTGAATCCTCGACATCGTGGTTCAACTGATGAGATCATCGAGGAGTATGTGGGAGACAACATGGGTATCCAGATCCCGCTGTTGGTTATTGATCGGAGAGGCGTCTCGGTCACGTCTACATATCTCCCGAACCCGTAGGGTCTACACACTTAAGGTTCGGTGATGCTAGGGTTGTAGAGATATTAGCATGCAGCAAACCGAAGGTTGTTCAGAGTCCCGGATGAGATTCCGGACGTCACGAGGAGTTCCGAAATGGTCCGGAGGTAAAGAATTATATATGGGAATTCGAGTTTCGGCCATCGGGAAAGTTTCGGGGGTCACCGGTATTGTACCGGGACCACCAGAAGGGTCCCGGGGGTCCATCAGGTGGGGCCACCTATCCCGGAGGAACCCGTGGGCTGAAGTGTGGAGGGGAACCAGCCCCTGGTGGGCTGGTGCTCCCCCCTTGGGCCCCTATGCGCCTAGGGTTGGAAACCCTAGGGTGGGGGGCGCCTCCACTTGCATTGGGGGGCAAGCCTCCCCCCTGGCCGCCGCCCCCTGGAGATCCCATCTCCAGGGCCGGCGCCCCCCTGGGGACCCTATATAAAGGGGGGGGATGGAGGGCAGCCGCAACCTTGCACTTGGCGCCTCCCTTCCCCCTTGCTACACCTCTCCCTCCCGCAGACGCTTGGCGAAGCCCTGCCGGATCCCTGCTGCATCCACCACCGCGCCGTCGTGCTGCTGGATCTTCATCAACCTCTCCTTTCCCCTTGCTGGACCAAGAAGGAGGAGACGTCACACTGACCGTACGTGTGTTGAACGCGGAGGTTCCGTCCGTTCGGCGCTACGATCTCCGGTGATTTGGATCACGACGAGTACGACTCCCTCAACCCCGTTCTCTTGAACGCTTCCGCTCGCGATCTACAAGGGTATGTAGATGAACTCCTCTGTCTCGTTGGTGGATGAACTCATAGATTGATCTTGGTGAACGTAGGATTTTTTTATTTTATGCAATGTTCCCCAACAAAGCAACCCAGGGAACTTGGAGTGCACGTCAGGGGATATATGGGCTGCCCACGAGGGTGGGGCGCCCCCGGCATATACGCCTCGTGGGGCCCCCGTAGCTCCTCCGACGTACCCCCTGCACCCATATATACTCTTGTACCCTAAAACTTCCAGAACAGAAGATAGATCGGGAGTTCCGCTGCCGCAAGCCTCTGTAGCCACCAAAAACCTCTTGTGAGCCCGTTCCGGCGCCCTGCCGGAGGGGGATCCCATCACCGGAGGCCATGTTCATCATCCCGGCTCTATCTATGACGAGGAAGGAGTAGTTCACCCTCGGGGCTAAGGGTATGTACCAGTAGCTATGTGTTTGATCTCTCTCTCTCTCGTGTTCCCTCTATGGCATGATCTTGATGTATCCCGAGCTTTGCTATTGTAGTTGTATCTTATGATGTTTCTCCCCCTCTACTCTCTTGTGATGAATTGAGTTTCCCCTTTGAAGTTATCTTATCGGATTGAGTCTTTTATGAGAACACTTGATGTATGTCTTGCCGTGATTATCTGTGGTGACAATGGGATATAATGTGCCACTTGATGTATGTTTTGGTGATCAACTTGCGGGTTTTGTGACATTGGGAACCTATGCATAGGGGTTGGCACACGTTCTTGACTCTCCGATAGAAACTTTGGGGCACTCTTTGAATTACTTTGTGTTGGTTGGATGAATCTGAGATTGTGTGATGCATATCGTATAATCATGCCCACGGATACTTGAGGTGACAATGGAGTATCTAGGTGACATTAGGGTTTTGGTTGATTTGTATCTTAAGGTGTTACTCTAGTACGAACTCTTTAATAGATTGATCCAAAAGAATAGCTTTGAGGTGGTTTCATACCCTACCACAATCTCTACGTTTGTTCAACTCTATTAGTGGCTTTGGAGTGACTCTTTATTGCATGTTGAGGGATTGTTAGATGATCTATCTATGTTATTATTGTTGAGAGAACTTGCACTAATGAAAGTATGAACCCTAGGCCTTGTTTCCTATCATTGCAATACCGTTTACGCTCACTTTTATTATATTACCTTGCTGTTTTTATATTTTTGGATTACAAAAACCTATATCTACTTTCTATTTTGCAATTGTATCACCATCTCTTCGCCGAACTAGTGCACCTATACAATTTACCATTGTATTGGGTGTGTTGGGGACACAAGAGACTCTTTGTTATTTGGTTGCAGGGTTGTTTGAGAGAGACCATCTTCATCCTACGCCTCCTACGGATTGATAAACCTTAGGTCATTCACATGAGGGAAATTTGCTACTGTCCTACAAACCTGTGCACTTGCAGGCCCAACAACGTCTAAAAGAAGAAGGTTGTGTAGTAGACATCAGTACGTACTCCATAAAAACAGATTTTTCCAAAACTATGCCGCTCCCTTTCATGAATTCTGTAGTATACTCCTCCGTCGATGCTCCCTTTCGTGAATTCTGTACTTCCTGTCGCTGACATGTGGGACATATAGCAACCGGGTCGACGTGTCAAGCACCAAATAACAGTGCAGAATAGCAGGGGGGACACACCCCACTCGTACCGGCCCAGTAGTAGTAAAGAGCAATGAGACGTCAAATCACAATGCCGCACCTTCCCAGACGGACGAAGCAACCATTATTTCACACTTTGGTTAGCCATCATCTCAAACCACGTAGTATTGCTTCTGCCTCAAGAGGGACACACGCATCGCCTTGGTACATCATGACACGTGGGGCCGCATGACAGGCGATGCTCCCCCGCCGATCACTCGGTAAAATCACCTCATTTTTACTATACTTCCTCCGTATTAGTTTACTACATGGCATGCACGTTGTTCTAGGTTGAGAATTTAACTGGCTATATATGTGATGAACAATACTCTAGCCTTTTAAAAATATATACTTTTGTACAGTAGTAGTATCGATGGATTGCGTCATGGAGCAAAAATTGAAATTAAAAAAAGGTGGTACATATAGAGAGCGCTCATCGCCAAATTATGCATATTTACTATTAAAAAATCTAGTACGTGCTTAATTGGGGTGCTAAATTCTAGTAAAGAAATACTAGTAGTATGTACATACTGAAGAGTTAAAGTAACGAGAAGAAACATAACATAGTTCTGCTAGGGACTCAGCACAACACACCACTCAAATTAAACTAAGCACACCTGAAATTAAACTATGCAGCTAATCCAGTAGACACTGCATTAGAAGCACCATGAGCAACAATACTGACACCTTACACACTCGGAGTCCTCGTCCATGTCCTCGACTTCGTCCTTGTCCCTCTTCCTCTTGGCCGATACTTCTTTGCTTGAACCGCACACTTAGCTCTTGCTCTTCATCCAACCCTTGCAGATATTGAAACAAAGGTAGCCATCCATTGCAGCATAGTGGATGTGGTCTATATCTAGTACATTCCGCTGCCATGCATGACGATGAAACATGTAATGAGGTTTCTCCAGTTTACGGTACGAAGGATGAACCATGGCTCCTGCCAGGGTCAGCATTGAAGGCTGACGAGAGGGTAGCAGCCGATTCTTCTGGAGGTCGAAGGGGTTGCCTACAACGAGGCCTATCCGACCCAGGACTTCTTTGTCGTTCTTAAAGTCTATAGTAACGAATTTCACTCTTTTATCCTTGAGTAAGTTCTTAAAATCCTGGCACTCAACATCGGCATTGCATACGTGGTAGACCAAGCAAACGTTATGTACGCAAACCTGGATCACGGCGGGCTTCTTCCTCTCTTTGTCCTTTAGATCCTTCTCTCGTCCCAGGACTGTGGTATACTCAGCATCTAGCCCAGCGACCCACTCATCATCTGAGTTTTCGAACATCCGTCTGAAGCGAGAAAGGCATCCTTTCACCGTCGCGGAAGAACAAGTGTAGATGACGTCGAACTCATCGCTAGTGATGGTTCTAACCTTGTACTCACCGCTGATTGTGGAGATTTGGGACGCCATGGATTTGGGAGGGGGTTAGGATTAGTGGAACGGCCGTAATGTTAATAGACGGGACGACTAGGAGCGAACCGCCGTAGTATTGAAGGATGTGCAGGGACGAGTAGGAGCGAACTGCCAGTGTGCGAACTGCAGGGTAGTGGCTTTCCATTCTCCCATGATACGGGCTTCCAAGAGCCCTTGGATCTAAGATCGAATGGTTGCATGGCGTGATTCTAGACCTATGGGTGAATATCCTATCCTGGAGGGTTATTCTGCAAATTTTCAGCAACTTAGCATGCGACCGTTTGATCTCAGATCCAAGGGCTGCCAGCAGCCCGTATCATGGTCGCGCCTACCACGACCGTCGCGTCGCTCGCGCGGTCGCGCCCTTGGAGATTTAACACAGTGCGTTGGCTATCTGATGTTGGCATGTCATACATAGTCATCACTTAGTCACTCATACTACAACAAGATTGGCTATAAGGTTGGCTATAAGTGTATTTATTTTTTTACTTCTCTCAATCTCTTTCTTCGTACTCCCTCCGTCCCATAATATAAGAACGTTTTTGACACTAGTGTAGTGCCAAAAACGTTCCTATATTATGGGACACAGGGAGTACTTGTATTTATTGCATTTGCCAAGGAGTGACCTCTTCCAATGAAATGGTGTGCTTATTAGTTTTTTGTTGCTAACTTTGCTTCATTTAATTAGCTATAGACTCAAAATTGTCTTTTCACCTAGGTACACACGCTTAGCACCGTTTCTTCCTTGGGTCACCAAACTAGTCTCTCTCTTCTTGATTAACTTGCCACATCAGACTTTATGCCTATGTGGCAATCTTAGCACCTGTAGGAGCAAGTAAGTACAATAGTGCGCTTTACATGGCATTTTTGCATATGTGGAGGAAAGAGAGGCAAGGAAAAAGTGGAGAAGTGGGCTCTCATGCAAGAGCCAACCTCTACTACATGGTGGAGCATTGGGAGAGGCACCTGTATGGAGGTGGTCAGGAATTGGGAGACTCACGCCGGTCGTAGTGCCGCAGTTAAAATGATAATGGCAAGTCAAATCACGGAGCCCCACCTGTCCAGCAGTAACTCGTTTTTAAATCACACAGTCCTACGTTGGCAGCATCGTACTCCCTCGTCTTCTCACGTCTCTATCGAACCGACTAGGCGGAACTGCTCCGCCTACCGCGCAGGAAAAGCCCCGCCCTCGACTTTTAAATACAACTACATCCGCTTAAGAATCCAATGATATACTTTTTGTGACATAGTAACTCATATTTAGTTAGTCAAATGGATGACCTATAACTACGTGCAGGCCCTATAAACCGAGACGCCTAAAAATAAAAAACCGAGACAGAGAGGGTAGTTCAGCACGTATCTTTTTAGATCAATATAGTCGGGATTCACCAAGGAGCAAAACCAAGTGGTAGGCTGCTACTGTCGTGTTGGCGTAGCAACTCAAGCAGGGTCAGTCCGCACACGACATGGCGACACACTTAACAGGACCCCTTTGGCCGACATGTGGCTCGTCCACCGTCTTGTTCCACGTGCGATGCACCAAATTACAGTTCGGAGCAGCGGTTGGAATTGGAGGCACCCTGGTCGTAGCGCCGCAGTAGTAGAAAATGAGCGACAAGGGGTCAAATCACAAAGCCCCACCTTTCCCGCATTAAGCTGGACGGACGAAGCAATCATCATTTCACTCTACGGCGCAAGAGGATAAGGAAAAGAGAAAACAATGATGCGTGCGGCAGCTACCTAGGGCACCCTAGGGTAGGGGTCTCCACTACAGATCCTTTTTTAAAGCGCCTACACTAAAAATCGGTTTCTCCCTCGTCCTCTTGAAGAAAACCGATGATGAGTGCGGTGGTAGGGTTTGTAGGAGTACTACGGTGTGTGGGACCACGTCGTAGTAAACCGGTTCGAGTCGACGCCTTAAATATGTGTGGGCCGCTTGGTTTTACGGGAACGAGGCAGCATTTTGGGTTCGGGGACCAGTCGAGATATAGTAAGTACAAAAAATTGTGGACGTAGGTTCGACCGAAAGGCAATGATGCATGGGCCCTGCATTTTGCTATACCCGGGGCCGCGTGAAATTTGCTACTCTACTCAAAACTAGTAAGGTACACATGTATTGAACGCATGAGATTTCGAAACCAAATTATGAATAAATACACACTATAGCATGTAAAGCTTTGAGTCATATATGCATGATGTAGATGTTCATTTAGTTCTTATAGTTCATCTCATTCAAAATCAATTAGTTTTATAAAAATGTTAAGATTCATGGGGTTGTGCATTGTAAATCATAAAGTAAAAAAACAAATAATGGCAATTCATTTAGAAAAAATCAATTATGATACAGAAGATTCTAGAACAAAGGACAAGTGCTTGTGTTTTGAGGTTTGTGCATTATTCTTAAGTTCAACCATGGAGTCTTCTCAATTGTACATGTGGCAGATCTGGTGGAATGTTGATGATATCCAACGGCCAGTAGTGCTCTGATTTGCCTATCTCTGCACTGTCGGATTAGCTTCATCCAGCGTGCATCTTTCAAAGTTATTGGCACACTATATAGTTCTTGTGCCATAGTTGCATGTTTTGGAAAAAAGCTACTAGTGGGTTGTACTATCTATTTAGGAATAGAAGATGTATACATGGAAGTTGTAGGGAAAGAGATGACATGGAGCATCTCAATTCCTATGAGTAGGGATTGGAAAAGAGATGTCATTTGGTTCACATCATAGGATCTTTTCTATTGAATCTAGAGATGACATGTATCTCAATTCCTATGAGGAGGGACTAGCAAAATTGTCCGTGCGTTGCAACGGGAGAAGAAAACATATCACAGCCGCTGCTGGCCAACCACAACACCTCATTTGTCTATTCCTCATGAGATACTGCTGCCACCCCATGACCTTGTCCCCTTCGATGTTGTAACAACGCAAACCTATTACATGCCACAAATGACCTATTTGTATTTTTTTTAATAAAGTTATGGATGATTGTGTGAGTTGGTTTTTGAATTATTTTCATCTCCCTCTCTTGGGAAAGATCCAACCTCGGATCGAAAACCAAATCACCATGGGAAAGACATGGTTTCGCCGTGTAGTAGTGGACGTTCACCAAGTATTCAACATCTTGAAGCTCGAAATGGGCACTCTCCAATGTTGCACCGTCTTGTGACCAAGCTCCAAATCATATAACTTTGCCCATAATTCTTTTTGCCACATAACAAAGTTGCACCAAACATTTTCACAAAATTTGGATATTCCCATCTCAAACATATTTGAATTTGAATCCAAACCTTCCGAACAATTGTGGAACCAATTTTATCGGATAAATATTTTGAAGAAAATCCATCTCTAACTTCCCATTTTATGTTTTCTTTTTTTCAAATGAAAAATGGGCCAGCGTAACATTTTTGGAACCAATTTTATCGGATAAATCTTTTGAAGAAAATCCATCTCTAACTTCCCATTTTCTATTTTCTTTTTCAATTGAAAAATGGGCCAGCGCCTCTCTCTGAACAGGCCCACCACCAGCCCAGCTAGTCCCCCTCCACCAAAACCTAGCCCAATCACCACTTCTCATCCTCACCCCTCCCTCTCATCTCTTCCCTCCTCACGCGCCGCCACACAGACAGCGCAGTAGCGACCGCGCGCCTTGCGCCTCCTCAGCCTCGCGTGGCCCCTCTCGACCGAGCCAGCCGTCTCAAGCGCTGCCGCCTACTAAGCTCGCTGGAATCATCCTCGCGAGGACCTGCCCACCGGCGAGCTCTTCGCCCCGCCCAGTAACCACACCTCCATGACCTCGGCCGCCTTGAGTGCCGGCTACGCCTCCTGTATAGCCACGGCGTCGGCCTACTCTTTTTGCTTCCTCTCGTGTCTTGCCCCGTCGGCAGATCCGCGCCGCCGCAATCCGCGCCTCCTCGACCGAGCCGGCCGTCCTGAGCGCCGCCGTCGTTGTCTCCTCTTGAGGATGAGATGACCATTGACGGCCTCAGCTGCTCTCCTCTGCGCCGGCGCATTCAACAATGTTTCCACCGAATCCCGCGTCTCCTGACTTGCCTCCTCCTGCGCCTTCCTCCTCTAGCCCGGCGCCAACCAGCCAACCAAGACTATGCATGTGCTTCTTATTGGTCTACCCTCAGTTCTCAGGCTGGTTGATATTACATATAAACTGGGGCGTATATGAATTGGTGAGAGGTGGTTCCATGGAGCAAGGTGGGACTATTTGGACTGGTGTATTTGGTATAGCTCAATTACCCATAGCCTCACATAGTTTTGAGCACGGATGCAGGCCCAGCCAGAGGAGTCCCAACTGAGCGAGGGAAACAGCCATGGAGAGGCCCAGTCGAGCAACGTATAGGAAAATTGAACGCAAAGATAGTACCACCTCGGATATTATAAAAACATCAAAAAATAAGAAAAATAATACGGGTGAACGGATGAAAAAATTGGTGAAACGCACCTTGCTTTATTAGTATGTATAGATTAGAAAAGAGATGCAATTTGGTTCATATCATAGGAACTTTTTTATTGAACATACGCTAATGTTTATTTTCCTTTGAAATTAAGGGAGTATAGGAATCCATTCATATGAACCAAGTGGCTCTAAAGCTATAGAAATGATATCATGTTTATTTCCTTTGAAATGTGGAGTATATGAATCTATTCCTATGAACCAATTGGCTCTAAAGGAAAAAATCCTATAAAAATCATATCATATAGAGTTCCTATGATATTCCTCGACACTAAATGACGGTTGAAATTGCTGCGGGTGATGCGATGGTCTTTCTTTGTCGACTCCTCACCCATGTTTATAGTTACCTCTCGAAGATGAATGAAATGATATATACAGGGTATTCTACATGTGCAATTTGGTACACGAAAACTCGGTAAAGTTTGCGAGGTTCGAATTTTCAATAAAGCTATATGCACTGCATTTCGGAACGGAGGGAGCATACGGCAGTTGCTAACACTCACGTGGAAGATTTGTGTGTAGGAGGAGTGGCTGTTCTATTAAATGACATGGCAAAACTGACACGGTCGAATGCCGATCTAACGGTTCTTACGGCATTCGTCAGGAAAAGGCTTGTGGCGAACATTTATCGGATAATGATTTACGGACACATGCATTGCATTGATACGTTCCCCCCTTCTCTCACGCACATGCACCCTCACGAGTCACGACTCTCCTGAGTCCTCTCGCAGACTCGCACGTCGCACCCACCATCTATCTGCAGGTAGACGTCACACACATATGTGCTCTTCACACCCTACCCTCAGAACTTCTAAAAAACAAAAGACGTTGCGCACATTTTATTTTAGCTCACACGTCACACACTTATACTATTACTCTCGCGGCGAACGTTCTTTGGGCATAGTATATTATACTCTCACGAAGAGAAGCGGTGCACGCACGCACTTGTTCTCTCACACCCACTCGCGGGTACACGTAGGAGTGCATTTTTTTGAAGCTAGTACAACAAAATCACTACACTATATATAAAAGCAGGATCCTTAGCGCTTGCTTTACTAGGGTTCCTCTCGTTCACAATCTCATGCTCTCCAGATCTAAGCAAGACATAATTGGCCACACTCTCTCTTAGCTCACGGCTGGTCACAAATCCGATCGGACAACCTCGAACGAGGCAGGGGTGTAGGTCCATCGTTCACGCTATCGTCGGTGGCGAGGGAGGAGACCAACGGCTGCCCGCGCGTCCCAATGGGCGGCCGTGCCATTCTCTCTGAGAGAGCGCCGGCTCGGGAGGGCCTCCAACCCCTTCTTCCTCCCTGCGGTATTGTGGCCAAGATGCAGCCTCCCGGCACCGTCTTTGCCACATGCCGACGACCCTCAGGTATATATTCCTTCGAAACCTGCCTTGCTCTACTGCCCCAGCTCCCTTCGTGTGGATCCTTTTCTACTTCCGTCCGCTGTTCCAAAGCCACCTAGACTTCTACTGTTATTAGAAGTAAAGCTAGTTCATACAGTCGACTCTAAGCGTTGGTTCAAACAGGGAAGAAAGTGGGAAAGCTGTAGCATGAATCTAGGACTTGGTTCTAAGAGGAAACAGGGGAAAGTAGTAATATCTGTCACTGTTTAAATAACCGTATTTCATATTTGTGTAAACAGGGATGTCTGTCTCCATATCGTTTCGGGGCGTCTGTCTCCGTATCGTTTCTATCCGCGCAATCAAAAGAACACACCTTTGTTTTAGTACAACTGCGCAAAATGAGATGGCTATCCCTCGTTGCCGTCGTCTAACCTCCCGTCTTCAAGGTATCCCTACATAGGTAGTAACTAAGGTAGAATGACCAACGCAATTTAAAAGAAGTTGATTCGTACGTTTTACTTCCTGATTGCAGTGTAGGGACGAGCAAAAACAACTGCATCCTAGTCCGGAATGCACTTTCTACCAGTTCATCCATGGACCGAGGACTAGCTGGCACGGCTGCACCGCGGTTTCTTGGACAGTCTTGTGGACAAGAGGCATTGTGGTGCCTTATTTCTGCAAATAGCGGTGCTTAAATTTAGTGGAATCCACAAGAATTTCACACGGTCAAGACCTTTGCATGGTTCAGTTCAGCATTCCAGTGAGACCACAATTATAATTGGTTATTCGGAATGAGTGAACCTAACCACGGATGGTGGCAACAAGAAAAAACCAGAGTGAACTCCAGGAAATTTAAGCCTGCCGGGAGGCCCTTTGCTCAGAGAAGCCTTGCTTGTTTTTTCCTGATTGGTAAAACTTCTCACAACTTTGTCTTTTGTTGTGAACTAGTATATGTTTATTATGTTCTATGAATCATTGAGATGTATAAAATTTCTTAACTTATGCTTTTCAAGTTTTTTATGAATACGAGTTTAATGTGAGTGTTCCATATGAGCGCTGGACTAGCGTGTGAACGTTTGGAAATTATTACATTGTGGTCTCACTTAACTGCATGAACCACTGTAACAAGATACATAGTTGCTTATATGTCAGACAGCAGATTGTTGATTGTTAGTTGGTCGATAGCCTAGTGTTGAAGCAAGCTGAGCCAATGTGCTATGTTTTGCACAACTACTTACAAGTGGGGTAGCACCAATAGTGTTTACAAGTACTTATGTATACGTCAGCGCATAGTTCTCGAACGAGTGCTCTATTTCATCAAAACACACACTGCTCGTATGATAAACCGTGACAACTTATGTCTTACCATGCCATATTCATGAAAAAACTAGTGATGATGCATCTATTTCAGCAACAATACGATGGTTCTCACATGATTCACGGGCACACAAAAGTAGCAGCAGTTCCCATAGACGGATTCAAACAGAGTACTAGCCCCAGAGGGGTCGATAACAGGCAAGGTTCGGATAATTAGACACAATCCATACTAATATTAAACACTAGCTGGGGCAACTATTTTATGCCTCCATCTAATTTGGGCTGGACACAAGACGGACCTTGCCATGAACATCATCGAGGACGTCCCGCAGCAGCTCAATCCTGTGAACCTTCATGAATACAACCTTGTGACCTTGCCACTGATAAACTTGTTTGTGGAGGCATGCCATGTAATCTTCCTGCGTAAGCTTGAGAAGAACAGTATGCCTCACAAACGAAGGAGTAGCTTTGAACTTCTTGTGCTTCAGTACACCCTGGACAACACGCCTGACAACAGTGAGGCTGGAATACAACTCTTCATTGGTATAACCAAAAATGGCTTCCAGGATCCAACAGCCTAAGAACTCTGTTTCCCCAGTGCATATATTCAGGTCATCCGCCTCATAGCGAGTGACATGTACAACCACACAATCCTTGTCTGCATCAGGGCTCTAATTGAAACAGAAACAAATTCTAAATTACTTTTCAGTATAAGGAACACAAGTTATTTAAACCACTATGTATAGCATGGCATCGAAGATAATAAAATTTTGCATTATTAATCACCACATACTTAGATGAAAAACCACAATCGAGATCGGCAAAGAAGAAAATCACCTTGGGCAGCTCAGCGGGGGGGGGGGGGACACATCCTCGAAGGGTGAAAACTGCTCCTGCAGTGCCACTGGGGCTCTAACCTCAAACGGTGCGTTGACCATCTTAGTAGTGGCCGTGAGCGTATCTAGGGTCGGCTCGGTGGCTGCCTCCATCTTCTTGGAGCTCTCTGTCTTGTGGGGATCAGCCTCCCGCGTCTGCTCCAACACCGGCAGATCTTTGCCTGGTTCTCCTTGGTCCATCATGAAACTGACGAATACTAGGAGACCACTTAAATGAAAACACAATCGCAATGACAATGAAACAAAAAAGAGAGTGAGGATCGGTTACTACTTTGCAAAAGTTCTTTTTTTCTCTGAACAAAAATATACCAACATCACGGATCCGCTTACCTTCCCTTCGTTGGGAGAGAAGAACAGTGGCAGATGCGAGTGTTGCCTTTCTTGAAGACGGTGAGGGAGAAGGGGATTCAGCGAAGAGTGAAATGATGGTTGCTTCGTCCATCAAACTTAGATTGCGGGGAGGTGGGGTTTTGTGATACGATGGCTTGTTACTGCCACGCTACGACCGGGGTGACTCTCCGCCTGCATACTGCCTTATAATTTGGTGGATGGCATTTGGGTCCGCGCGTTGCATGGCCCGCATGTCGGTGAACAAAAGTATAAAGGCTTTCAGTAGAGGGAGACGTTTCGATGACCTAGGAGGAGCGAGAAGCGGTAGAGTGTCTCCACTGTACAAGTAGTAATTTTTTTTCTGGGTAGCTGTAGAGTGTCTCCACTGTACTAGTAGTAATTGTTTCTCTGGGCCCAAGACAAAACAGCCCATCCACACTAGTAAATAGTAAAATGAATTCAAAAGCCCATATATTTACTGAATGAGAGGCGCTACCCGCACCCAGCACACCCCCCCCCAAAAAACCTAGGTGCTCTTCTTCCTCCTCGCTCCCACCCACCTCACGTCAGCTTGCTCCACTCGTACCCCCAAATTCCTCACCTCACTCCTATAGAAAACCCCATCTCCCCTTCTTCCTCACTCATACAGAAAACCCCTAGCTCCCCTTCTTCTTCGCTCGCACTACAACTAGGTTCGTCATTCGTTACTCTGCTCAAATCCGTGAGCGCGACGCGACGCCCTTGAGGAAAATGGAGTCGGCTGACCCCAGCGCCAAGAAGATGAGGCTCCCACCAGCGGCGACGCCTGTTGTAGATCCCGCACCCGTCAGTGCAGGGAGAAGCGGCAACCCCGCCCCCACCGGATCCCAGGAACCCGTAGAATCTCGGGTGGACCGCATCAACGATCTCCCGGACGCCGTCCTTGGGGAGAACATCTCGCTTCTCTCCAACAAGGATTGCTGCCGCACCCAAGTCCTCTCAATTCAGTGGTGCCCCCTATGGCGTGTCGTGCCCCTTAATCACGACTGTCGTCAGCTATCTCTCTTCAATGATTTTGAAATCCCCAGCGCCATCATCTCCTGCCACTAGGGCTCCGTTCAAAGCCTCTGCATCCCGTCATGCTACCTGAGCAAGCATAACATGCCCTACACGGTGGACGCCTGGCTGAAATCCCCTGAATTCACAGAACTACAGCTGCTTGAGTTCTACTATTCCCCTGGAAATCACATACCACATACCGAATGCCATGAACTTGTGCCCTCAGCACCGATGTCCATCTCGCGGTTTTCCTCCTCTCTCCACACCACCACCTTTGCGCTGTGCTACCTACCAGACAATCTGGTACTAAACCTTCGACTCCCATTTCTCAAGAAACTTTCAGTTGTGCGGGTTCGTATATCGGAGGCCTCATTCACAGCATCATCCACTCCAGTTGCCCTGCACTGGAGTGTGATGTCTACTACACAATCTTCTTCTTGTAGACGTTGTTGGGCCTGCAAGTGCACAGGTTTGTAGGACAGTAGCAAATTTACCTCAAGTGGATGACCTAAGGTTTATCAATCCGTAGGAGGCGTAGGATGAAGATGGTCTCTCTCAAACAACCCTGCAACCAAATAACAAAAAAGTCTCTTGTGTCCCCAACACACCCAATACAATGGTAAATTGTATAGGTGCACTAGTTCGGCGAAGAGATAGTGATACAAGTGCAAAATAGATAGTAGATATAGGTTTTTGTAATCTAAAATAATAAAAACAGCAAGGTAACAAGTGGTAAAAGTGAGCATAAACGGTATTGAAATGATAGGAAACAAGGCCTAGGGTTCATACTTTCACTAGTGCAAGTTCTCTCAACAATAATAACATAGATAGATCATATAACAAGCCCTCAACATGCAACAAAGAGTCACTCCGAAGCCACTAATAGCGGAGAACAAACATAGAGATTATGGTAGGGTACGAAACCAGCTCAAAGTTATTCTTTCGGATCAATCTATAAAAGATTTCGTACTAGAATAACACCTTAAGACACAAATCAACCAAAACCCTAATGTCACCTAGATACTCCATTATCACCTCAAGTATCCGTGGGCATGATTATACGATATGCATCACACAATCTCAGATTCGTCCAACCAACATAAAAGTACTTCAAAGAGTACCCCAAAGATTCTACCGGAGAGTCAAGAACATGTGCCAACCCCTATGCATAGGTTCCCAATGTCACGAAACCCGCAAGTTGATCACCAAAACATACATCAAGTGGCACATGATATCCCGTTGTCACCACAGATAATCACAGTAAGACATACATCAAGTGTTCTCAGAAAGACTCAATCCAATAAGATAACTTCAAAGGGGAAACTCAATTCATCACAAGAGAGTAGAGGGGGAGAAACATCATAAGATCCAACTACAATAGCAAAGCTCGGGATACATCAAGATCATGCCATCGAGGAACACGAGAGAGAGAGAGAGAACAAACACATAGCTACTGGTACATACCCTCAGCCCCGAGGGTGAACTACTCCCTCCTCGTCATGGATAGCGCCGGGATGATGAAGATGGCCACCGGTGATGGGATCCCCCTCTGGCAGGGTGCCGGAACGGGCTCCCGAGAGGTTTTTGGTGGCTACAGAGGCTTGCGGTGGCGGAACTCCCGATCTATCTTCTGTTCTGGAAGTTTTAGGGTATATTGGTATATATATAGGAGGAAGAAATACGTCATGGGAGCCACGAGGGCCCCACGAGGGTGGAGGGCGCGCCCAAGGGGGTGGGCGTGTCACGCCCAATATGCGATACTATCCTAAAGAGACTCAAAGGTCCCACCAAGGATAGAACCGCATATTCATACACTTTTGCAAGGTGGATATCATTACATCAACATTACATAATAGATGGGGATACATACAACAGGCATACAATGCCACACGAATACAACATCAACTTACATAAGAGCACCATCCGACTACGGATGAAACACAAACAGAAACTCAAACGACATCCACCCTGCTAGCCCAGGCTGCCGACCTGGAACCTATCCCCTGATCGAAGAAGAAGCAGAAGAAGAACTCCAAACCAAGCAAACATTGCTCTCGCCATGATCATCGCATAACCTGTACTGCAAATCGTTGTTGTAGTAATCTGTGAGCCACGAGGACTCAGCAATCCCATTACCATGGGTATCAAGACTAGCAAAGCTTAATGGGAAAGGAAGGGGTAAAATGGTGAGGTTGCAGCAGCGACTAAGCATATATGGTGGCTAACATACGCAAATAAGAGCAAGAAGAGAAGCAAAGGAACGGTCGTGAACCTGGAAAGATCAAGAGGTGATCCTGAACTCCTACTTACGTCAATCATAACCCAAAACCATGTTCACTTCCCAGACTCCGCCGAGAAGAGACCACCACGGCTACACACGTGGTTGATGCGTTTTAATTCGGATCTGGTGTCAAGTTATCTACAACCGGACATTAACAAATTCCCATCTGCCACATAACCGTGGGCACGGCTTTCGAAAGTTTATACCCTGCAGGGGTGTCCCAGCTTAGCCCATGATAAGCTCTCGCGATCAACGATGGATATACCTTCTCCCAGGAAGACCCGGTCAGTCTCGGAATCCCGGTTTACAAGACATTTCGACAATGGTAAAACAAGACCAGCAAGACCACCCGCTGTGCCGACAAATCCCGATAGGAGCTGCACATATCTCGTTCTCAGGGCACACCGGATAAGCTAAGCATACAGGTACCGACGTAATCCAAGTTTCCAAGGAATGGTCCCGCATGGTGCTCTAGTTTGGACCAACACTCGGAGGAGCACTAGCCCCGGGGGGGGGGGGGGGGGGTTAAATAAAGATGACCCTCGGGCTTCGGAAATCCAAGGGAAAAAGGGCTAGGTGAGGCAAATGGTAAAACCAAGGTTGGGCGTTGCTGGAGGAGTTTTATTCAAAGCGAACTGTCAAGGGGGTCCCATAAAACACCCAACCGCGTGAGGAACGCAAAATCCGGGAACATAACACCGGTATGACGGAAACTAGGGCGGCAAGAGTGGAACAAAACACCATGCATAAGGCCGAGCCTTCCACCCTTTACCAAGTATACAGATGCATTAATAATATAAGAGATATTGTGATATCCCAACATAATCCTGTCCATCATGGGGCAATCTTCAACTTCACCTGCAACTAACAACGCTATAAGAGGGGCTGAGCAAAAGCGGTAACATTGCCAAGCAACGGTTTGCTAGGAAGGGTGAAAAGGTTAGAGGCTGACATGGCAAATTAGGAGGCTTGAAGAGCAAGCGATAGGTAGCGCAGAAAAGCGATAGAACGAAGCAACTAGCATAGCAATGATAGTAGTGAGATCCAGGGTAGCGGTCATCTTGCCTGAAATCCCGCCAGGAAGAAGAACGAGTCCATGAAGAATACGAACGGATGAAGCCGAACCAAGCGTAGACGAACGAATCCTCACGATCGCAACGAAACGGGAACTATCGAGAGAAGCATACAACATGGTAAACACACCACACATGGACATGACATGATGCACAACCAAACGTGATGCATGACAAAGCTACATGGAGCTACTCATGGCAAAAGATGATGCATACATGACCAACACATCAAAGCAAGTTTAAATGAGGCCGGAAACAACATATAACAAATCCGGTAAGTCCCCATATGCAAATTTAGAAGTTGGTCCAGATCTGAATAAACCTTATGTTCAAGTTGTTAAACAGCAAGTTAAGATGCAATAAGATGATCTACACGAGATTCTAGTCAAGTTACATTTAAAGTTCATTTAGTTCGGAGGTACGACCTAGACGATATGAGCAAAACAAGTTAAGCATGGCATTGATGCAAAATGCATACAAGCACCAAGCAAACACCTCAAAACAAGGATGCAACATGATAATATGAAACTACATGCAATTCTAAGCAAGTTTCATATAGAGCACACTCAAAACAGAGCAACGGTTCAACACACACACTATACAAGTTTAAAGGACAAGCTGTCCAAAACAGCAACTAGGCATCTAGCAAGCATCAAAAACAACATGCTATAGCACCACAATATGAAAACAAAAGGCATGGACATGATGTATAGGTAAAGCACAACAAAACATGAACACTGAGCTAACTCCAGAAATCACTAGATCATGCTCAAAAGGACATGGCAAGATTGCAAATAATAACAGTTTCAGTCATTAGCAGAAATAACATCAGGTTGCAATGTTTAGAACTATCAAAAAACATGTTACACGGACTTAACATGGCAAAAAAACGCACGACATGAATCTACTAATCTCATATAACAAAAGTCCCTTACTGACCATGAGCCAAAAGGGCACATAAAATATGATGACACCCATGTAAATATAGCAAGTGATATGACAGATTCATACATGCCAGGAACAACGATAAGTAGGCATGTTGGTGAGCTTGAACCACTTACCATAGAGCAATACATGGCATGACAAGGTAACCAATAGTAGGAATACATGTTTATGAAGCTTATAATGGCAAGAGCAAGTTCATAGCATGCTTGGATCACTAACAAAGCACATGGCAAAACTGAACTTAATGTTAATCAGGCTGACAGCAACATTATTTAGCAAGTTTGGAGCAAAATAAAAACAAGTTATAGCAGTCTATAAATGCAACCAGGGGCATGAATGGATAGAGCATGACATGTATAACAAATCATCCTTAGTGAACATCTCCAGATTATGCATAGAATGACTTGTAGAAGCAGATTTACATAGCATCATAATATAAAAGAAACAGTCTAGCAAAACAGCAACAGCAAGTATCCTACTTCACGAGCTTGATGCACTCACTACAAGAATCACAACAATACATGGATTGCACAACTGTAAAGATGGCCAGGCATACTTCAAAACACATGTAGGACTCAAGTTCATAGGAGGCACACATTAAACATGGCAAAAATGACAAATGTCCAAATCCTGATAAGAATCTGAAACTAACATTACATAGCACTCTTGGATCAGCATTTAGGGCATCAAGATGAGCTCAAATGAACATGGCGCAATGGAATGAAATGAAGCACTCGTTGAGGCGAACAATTTGATGTATTACACGCACAAAACGGAGCAATATGCATGGAGTTATGATGCGATTATCAGGGCATAAAAATAACAGCAGATCCGGGGACTTAGTCGAAAACTACCTCGAGGAAAAAGTCAACGCGGGCGAGGTGGCGGCGAATCTCGCCGGAATCTCGTCGGAGATGAAGGGGACGGCGGCCGGAGTCGAGGGAGAGGTCGGGGAGGTCCAGGGTTGACGGATCCGGGCCGGATCTCGCCGGATCCGGCCGGATCCCGGCGAGGGAGGCGGCTAGGCGACGGGGAGGCGCGCGGCCGGAGCTGCGGCGCGGGTGGCGAGGTCGCCGGTCGGGGCGGCGGCGAGGTCGCAGGCGACGGCAATCGCGGGCGAGCCGGCGCCGACAAGGAGTAACGCGGCGGGCGCGGGCGCGGACGGAGCTCCAGCGGCGGGTCGGTCGGACTCACGGCGGCGGGAGGCGCGGGCGGCGGCGATGGGTGGCGGAGGTCGCGGGCGGCTCGGCGGCGGGGCCACGCCGGGCGGTAGGCGGACGGGCGAGGCGCCAGTGTGCTGGCGCTGGCGGCGGACGGCCTCATGGCCCGGATCGGTCCGCGCAGCGCGGCGGCGGGACAGAGAGGAGGCCACGTGGCGCGATGCCAGTGGCTGCGGGGCGGCGGTGATTTCGTCCGGTCCGGGACAGACATGTCTGGCGGGTGAGAGGGGAATTTCTAGGGTTTGGACCCGGATTTGGACGGGGGAAGACATATTTATAGGTAGGAGGAGGTAGGAGTGTCCAAATGAGGTGCGGTTTCGCCCACACGATCGTGATCAAATGACCGAGAGCATGGAGTGGGTTTGGATGGGTTTTGGGCCACTTTGGAGGGGTGTTGGGCTGCACACAAAAGAGGCTTTACGGTTACCCGGTTAACCGTTAGAGTATCAAACAACCTCCAAATTGCACAAAACATGACAGGCGGTCTACCGGTGGTGTACCAAGGCTGCTTGGCCAATCCCGGTCCATTCCGAGAAAGTTTAACACCCGCTCACAACAAGATACAAAAGGGGAACGTCGGAGGACATAGGAGTGTCGGATCACAAAACGGACAACGGGGAAAAAACTCGGATGCAAGAGACGAACACGTATGCAAAATGAGATGCACATGATGACATGGAAATATGCAACACGCAAGCAAATGACATGGCAAGGACGGCGAATAACTGGGTGACACCTGGCGCATCGGATCCGGGGCGTTACAGGGCGCGCCCCCTACCTTGTGCCTTCCTCGTTTCTTTCTTGACGTGGACTCCAAGTCTCCCGGGTTGCTTTCCTTCCAAAAATAACTTCTCCAGTTGATTTTGTTCTGTTGATATTCCTTTTCCTCGAAACACTGAAATAGGCATAAAACAGCAAATCTGGGCTGGGCCTCCGGTTAATAGGTTAGTCCCGAAAATAATATAAAAGTGGAAAATAAAGCCCAATATTGCCTAAAACAGTAGATAAAGTAGCATGGAGCAATCAAAAATTATAGATGCGTTGGAGACATCAAGCATCCCCAAGCTTAATTTCTGCTCTACCTCGAGTAGGTAAATGATAAAAAAGAATTTTTGATGCGGAGTGATACTTTGGCATGATTTCAATATAAATCTTCTTACTTGTGATATGAATATTCAGATCCGAAAGATTCAAGACAAAAGTTCATATTGACACAAAAATAATAATACTTCACGCATACTAATCAAAGCAATCAAGTCTTCTCAAAATAGCATGGCAAAAGAAAGTTCATCCCTACAAAATCATATAGTTAGGCTATGCTTCATTTTCGTCACACAAACATGTTCCCAACTTCTATACCCCCGATGACAAGCCAAGCAATTGTTTCATACTCAAATAATCTCAAACTTTTTCAATCTTCACGCAATACATGAGCGTGAGCCATGGATATAGCATTATGGGTGGAATAGAATATGATGATGGGGATTGTGTGGAGAAGACAAAAAAGGAGAAGGTCTCACATTGACGAGGCTAATCAACGGGCTATGGAGATGCCCATCAATTGATGTCAACATGAGGAGTAGGGATTGCCATGCAACGGATGCACTAGAGCTATGAATGCTCAACAAAAGAAAACTAGTGGGTGCGCATCCAACTCGCTTGCTCACGAAGACCTAGGGCATTTGAGGAAGCCCATCATAGGAATATACAAGCCAAGTTATATAATGAAAAATTCCCACTAGTATGAAAAGAAAACTTATGAGACTCACTACATGAGGAACAAGGTGCTACTTTGAAGCACAATATATGAGACTCACTACATAAAGAACCAGGTGCTACTTTGAAGCACAAGTGTGGAAGAAGAGATAGTAGCATTGCCCTTTTTTATATATATTTTTCTTTTTTTTGGGCCTTTCTTTTTTTTGGCCTTTCTCTTTTTTTGGGAAATGCTCTAATAATGATGATCATCGCACTTCTATTGATTACAACACAAGGATTACAACTCGAAACTTAGAACAAGATATGACTCTATATGAATGCCTCCGGCGGTGTACCGGGATGGTGCAATGAATCAAGAGTGACATGTATGGAAAATAATGCATGGTGGCTTTGCCACAAATACGATGTCAATTACATGATCATGCAATGGCAATATGACAAAAGTAATGTATGTCATGATGATGATGGTGGAAGTTGCATGGCAATATATCTCGGAATGGCTATGGAAATGCCATGATAGGTAGGTATGGTGGTTGTTTTGAGGAAGATATAAGGAGGTTTATGTGTGAGTGTGATAGAGCGTATCGTATCACGGGGTTTGGATGCACCGGCGAAGTTTGCACGGTACCGTGGAGGCTAGCAAAGGCGGAAAGGTGAGAGTGCGTATAATCCATGAACTCAACATTAGTCAAAACAACTCATATACTTATTGCAAAAATTTAGAAGTCATAAAAAATTCAAGTACTACGCGCATGCTCCTAGGGGGATAGATTGGTAGGAAAAGATCATCGCTCGTCCCCGACCGCCACTCATAAGGATGCACAAGCCAGATACACTTCATGTTTCAAATTTGTTACACAACTTTAACCATACGTGCATGCTACGGGACTTGCAAACTTCAACACAAGTGTTTCTCAAATTCATAATCACCCAACTAGCACGACTTTGATATTATCACCTCCATACCTCAACACAATTATCAAGCATGAAACTTATCTTAGTATTCAATTCACTCAAAAGAAGGCTTCACATATCTTGAATGCCAAGTATATTATCATTAAGCAAATTACCATGCTATTAACGACTCTCAAAATAATCTAAGTGAAGCATGAGAGATCAAAAGTTTCTTTAAAACAAATCCACCACCGTGCTCTAAATATCTAAGTGAATCACTAGAGCAAAAATTATCACGCTCAAAAGATATAAGCGAAGCACTATGAGCAAAACTATCAAGCTCAAAAGATATAAGTGAAGCACATAGAGTATTCAAGCAAATTCCAATTCATGTATAGCTCTCCCAATTAATAATTTCAGATCTTGGTATTTCATTCAAACAGCAAGCAAAGGTAAATAAAACTACATTGCAAGGATAGCACAACTTATGTGAAGAAGCAAAAACTTAGGCTCAATCGATACTAACCGATAGTTGTTGAAGAAGCAAGGTGGGATGCCTACCGGGGCATCCCCAAGCTTAGATGCTTGATACTTCTTGAAATATTATCTTGGGGTGCCTTGGGCATCCCTAAGCTTGAACTTTTGTGTCTCCTTAATTCCTCTCATATCGTGGTTTCTCTTTTTATCAAAAGCTTCATTCACAACAAACTCAACAAGAACTTGTGAGATAGGTTAGTATAAACCAATGCAAAACCTTATCATTTTCTACTGCAACAAATCACTAAAATTATTATTCAAAATTGAATACTAAATGCCTCTGCATATTTAATACTCCTATCTTCAAATAGAATCATTAAACAAGCAAACATATGCAAACAATGCAACTATAACAGCAATCTGCCAAAACAGTACAGTCTGTAAAGAATGCAAGAGTATCAATACTTCCCTGACTCCAAAAAATTATAACTAAAATTCCCACTGTAATAAATTTATCAGAGCTAAATATGAAAAAAGATTCAACATTATACCACTCTCTGACTTTTCTAGTGAATTTTTGCAACAGCGGTAAACTTTCTGTTTTTCAAACAGCAACATGTATACTAGCAAAATAAGCATGGCAAAGGCTATCCTTGACTTCTTTATTGAAACTAAAGATGCAAAACATTAATCTAAATAACAGCAAGCAAATACTAACAAAAGAAAATGACTCTCCAAGCAAAACACATATCGTGTGGTGAATAAAAATATAGCTCCAAGTAAAGTTACCGATGAACGAAGACGAAAGAGGGGATGCCTTCCGGGGCATCCCCAAGCTTAGGCTCTTGGTTGTCCTTGAATATTATCTTGGGGTGCCTTGGGCATCCCCAAGCTTAGGATCTTGCCACTCCTTATTCCATAGTCCATCGAATCCTTACCCAAAACTTGAAAACTCCACAACACAAAACTCAACAGAAAACTCATAAGCTCCGTTAGTATAAGAAAATAAAACCACCACTTAGGTACTGTAATGAGCTCATTATAAATCATATTGGTGTAATATCTACTGTACTCCAACTTATCTATGGTTCATACCCTCCGATACTACTCATAGATTCATCAAAATAAGCAAACAACACATAGAAAACAGATTCTGTCAAAAACAGAACAGTCTGTAGTAATCTGTATCAAACGTATACTTATGAAAATACGAAAATCCTACCAAATTATGAAGTCCTAAGAAATTTGTGTACCAATCCAGAGCAAAAATAATAAGATCAGAAGCACGTTTCTGTGAATTAACAAAACTAATTTACTGGGTGCAAAAGTTTCTGATTTTCAGCAGGATCAACACAACTATCACCGTAAGCCATCCTAAAGGTCTTACTTGGCACTTTATTGAAACAAAAGCTATAAAACATGATTATTGCAGTAGCATAATCATGTGGACACACAAAAATAGTAAGGATAAATATTGGGTTGTCTCCCAACAAGCGCTTTTCTTTAATGCCTTTCTAGCTAGGCATGATGATGACAATGATGCTCACATAAAAGATAAGAATTGAAACATAACGGGAGCATCATGAAGCATATGACTAGCACTTTTAAGTCTAACCCACTTCCTATGCATAGGGATTTTGTGAGCAAACAACTTATGGGAACAATAATCAACAAGCATAGGAAGGTAACACAAGCATAGCTTCAAGAATTTAAGCACATAGAGAGGAAACTTGATATTATTGCAATTCCTACAAGCATATGTTCCTCCCTCATAATAATTTTCAGTAGCATCATGAATGAATTCAACAATGTAACCAGAACCTAAAGCATTCTTTTCATGATCTACTAGCATAGAAAATTTACTACTCTCCTCATAAGCAAAATTCTTCTCATGAATAGTAGTGGGAGCAAACTCAACAAAATAACTATCATATGATCTAAAATTAGGATCAAGATGACAAGTTTCATGGTTATCATTATTCTTTAAAGCATACGTGTCATCACAATAATCATCATAGATAGGAGGCATGCTTTCATCATAGTAAATTTGTTCATCAAAGCTTGGGGGACAAAAAATATCATCTTCATCAAACATAGCTTCCCCAAGCTTGTGGCTTTGCATATCATTAGCATCATGGATATTCAAGGAATTCATACTAACAACATTGCAATCATGCTCATCATTCACATATTTCATGCCAAGAATTCTATGCAATTCTTCTTCTAGTACTTGAGCACAATTTTCCTTCCCATCATACTCACAAAAAATATTAAAAAGGTGAAGCGTATGAGACAAACTCAATTCTATTTTTTGTAGTTTTCTTTTATAAACTAGACTAGTGGTAAAACAAGAAACAAAAAGATTCGATTGCAAAATCTAAAGATATACCTTCAAGCACTCACCTCCCCGGCAATGACGCCAGAAAAGAGCTTAGTTGACGGGGTGTGAGTGACTGCCCTTTACCTAGCCTCCCCGGCAACGGCGCCAGAAAAGAGCTTGATGTCTACTACACAACCTTCTTCTTGTAGACGTTGTCGGGCCTGCAAGTGCACAGGTTTGTAGGACAGTAGCAAATTTCCCTCAAGTGGATGACCTAAGGTTTATCAATCCGTAGGAGGCGTAGGATGAAGATGGTCTCTCTCAAACAACCCTGCAACCAAATAACAAAAAGTCTCTTATGTCCCCAACAAACCCAATACAATGGTAAATTGTATAGGTGCACTAGTTCGGTGAAGAGATAGTGATACAAGTGCAAAATAGATAGTAGATATAGGATTTTGTAATCTGAAATAATAAAAACAGGAAGGTAACAAGTGGTAAAAGTGAGCGTAAACGGTATTGCAATGATAGGAAACAAGGCCTAGGGTTCATACTTTCACTAGTGCAAGTTCTCTCAACAATAATAACATAGATAGATCATATAACAAGCCCTCAACATGCAACAAAGAGTCACTCCGAAGCCACTAATAGCGGCGAACAAAAGTAGAGATTATGGTAGGGTACGAAACCACCTCAAAGTTATTCTTTCGGATCAATCTATAAAAGAGTTCGTACTAGAATAACACCTTAAGACACAAATCAACCAAAACCCTAATGTCACCTAGATACTCCATTGTCACCTCAAGTATCCGTGGGCATGATTATACGATATGCATCACACAATCTCAGATTCGTCCAACCAACATAAAAGTACTTCAAAGAGTGCACCAAAGATTCTACCGGAGAGTCAAGAACATGTGCCAACCCCTATGCATAGGTTCCCAATGTCACGAAACCCGCAAGTTGATCACCAAAACATACATCAAGTGGCACATGATATCCCATTGTCACCATAGATAATCACGGCAAGACATACATCAAGTGTTCTCATAAAGACTCAATCCAATAAGATATCTTCAAAGGGGAAACTCAATTCATCACAAGAGAGTAGAGGGGGAGAAACATCATAAGATCCAACTAAAATAGCAAAGCTCGGGATACATCAAGATCGTGCCATCGAGGAACAAGAGAGAGAACACAAGAGAGAGAGAGATCAAACACATAGCTACTGGTACATACCCTCAGCCCCGAGGGTGAACTACTCCCTCCTCGTCATGGATAGCGCCGGGATGATGAAGATGGCCACCGGTGATGGGATCCTCCGCAGGTGCCGAACAGGCTCCCGAGAGGTTTTTGGTGGCTACAGAGGCTTGCGGCGGCGGAACTCCCGATCTATCTTCTGTTCTGGAAGATTTAGGGTATATTGGTATATATAGGATGAAGAAATACGTCAGGGGAGCCGCGAGGGCCCCATGAGGGTGGAGGGCGCGCCCAGGGGGGTGGGCGTGCCCCCTACCTCGTGCCTTCCTCGTTTCTTTCTTGACGTGGACTCCAAGTCTCCCGGGTTGCTTTCCTTCCAAAAATAACTTCTCCAGTTGATTTCGTTCCGTTTTGACTCCGTCTGATATTCCTTTTCCTCGAAACACTGAAATAGGCATGAAACAGCAAATCTAGGCTGGGCCTCCGGTTAATAGGTTAGTCCCAAAAATAATATAAAAGTCGATAATAAAGCCCAATATTGCCTAAAACAGTAGATAAAGTAGCATGGAGCAATAAAAAATTATAGATATGTTGGAGACGTATCAGAGTGCTTGGTGCTTGTTTTCACAGTTAGAATCGGTTATCTCCAAATAAAGTTGCCTAACCTTGTAAGAATTAGAATTTCTTTTGACGGAAGGCAGCTCATCATCCAAGATGCCCCTTCACTTCAAAGGTTGATCCTTGATTCTAGTTATTCACCGTTGCAAATAACCGTCCTCTCTGCGCCTAAACTGGAGACCTTGGGTGTAATACATGATCTCTGTGCTCATTTCAATATGGTGTTTGGCTCCACAGTTCTTCAGGTACTTTATATTATCATCTACACTTGTAACCATAAGCCGCGTTTTAAATTTCTGCGCATAAGTTATATATCATCTTGGAGTACACATTTTGTACTAATATTATGTTCTATGCTCAATGAAGAGTTTCTCCCTGGATGGCCTATCAATGGTGCTGGATTCTGTCAAGATCTTATATATATCCAAATGAATAGTTTTGATCTAAACAAGATTATTGGCTTGCTGCAATGCTTTCCATGTCTGGAGAAGTTGTATATAAAGGTGATAATTTCACACACATTGGAAGCCCGCATATAGTGTACTAGAATTAACCGTTCAGCTGTTGCTCTTTCGACACTCTTCTTTTAGACCTTAACTGTTTTCAATTTTCATATCTATTTAGGTAACAAGACGGGGTAAGAAAGTTATAACCAATCGGTGGATTCATAAGCATCGGGATTTCCTCACTTCTCATGAGATTCGATTGAAGACAATAACGCTAGAACGATATGTAGCCAACCGTGCAAACACTAGATTTGTCACATTCTTCCTGCTGAATGCAAGGTTACTATTGTCCATCAGGCTTAAGTTTATCAGCAGCATGGTTTTGACGGATGGGTATGTCGAAGAGCAAAAAAAGGAGTTTTAGGTGGGCAAAAGAGCTTCTGAACGTGTCGGGCTTCTATTTACAACATATTGTGGTCATAATCCAGTAAATTTTACGACCAAGGATGTTCATTCTATGGACCTGATCGATCCATTTGACTGTGACTGCCGAAAACAGTACTGGAGTTAGATGTTGTTGCCCTTTTCAACCTGGGTTTTTTTGTAAACCTGATGAACAATTAACCCTCGTGCTTTTGTATAGTTTGTAAGTTGGAGTTAGATGTTCCTGCCCCTTTCAACTCGCCTGCGACTGTCATATTTTCTTTGAAACAAGGCAAATGGCTTGCCATTCGTTTGATTTAGAGTGAAATATTGTAACAAATCCCAACCAAGGGAAATAACATCACTCTCGCCGGCTGCTTGAGCTCATTGTGCATTACAGAAGCCAAGTGATTAGCCCCCACCAGCTCCCACAAACTTATTTCAAACTAGCACATCAAATGTGCTGTAAATTTTCATAGGAAAGGCTGCATGACCATGACAGATTTGGATTCTGACATTTGGGACCTGCGAGGAAATAGCCTATCCAAGGTGGTGTCGACTTACTAGCCAGTCAACAAATGATTCTGCCTACCAGCCGTTGGATTGACATCCAACATCTGTCGTGTATCTTCTATCTCTTGTCTTCTTCTTCCTCCAGCCACCCAAACCAAACCACCCCGCCTGCTCCCGCCTCCCATGGTTGGCTGCGCCTCCGCCGCCCTACCGTACGTACCCTCCAAGGTTGGCCAGTCCCTCCCTTGTCAACGTCATAACAACCGAGAGGAACAACGAGATGACTATACGTGGAGAGGATGACAGTAGGGACCCACCAGCGTCATGGCAGTACGCAAGCAAGTGTCTCTATATTACAAGCCCAAAAATATGGTTCCTCCTAATGGTTGGACATCTGGGGCTCACGCCATTGTCAACATAGTCAATAAACAAGGGAATTAGACTACGAGCGGCTGACACCAGGGACCCAGCAGGTCGCGCAGTTTTTTTTTTTTGAGGAACAAGCCGTTGTTATTTATACTAGTTTTAGCAACGGATCAGGGTAACCACGGGGCTTTGGCCCGTCTAGCCAGGTTTTTATTTATGTTTACCACATCATGAGCCCAGTTGTGTTTTTTTCTTGCTGAAAATGGCTAGCCCAGTTCTATTTTTCCTAAGAAATACCCAAACAAGGCCTACTTGCTTTATCGGCCCTGCTGGGCTGCAAATATTTCAAGACGAGGAGAGTTTCATTCGGTTTGCCCAGAAATGGGATGTACATTTTTAAAACACATCAAACCAGGAATTAGTTTCAATTTTTTTGTTACAAGATTTTAAATTCCATTCATTTTTATGCGTGGACAATTATTTGGATTTTATATTTATATAAATTATTTTTCAAAATATTTTGAATGTGAATTGATATTTCTGGATTAAAAACAGTTGACGGCACCGAAATATGCAAAATTTCGTATACTTTTTAACCGTGGCCACAATATGGGGTGTAATGCTAACAAAAAGAAGATGGGATCCAAAAAAATTCTTAAGGATTAGCAAATGGGATGTACATTATTAGAAATAATGGCAGATGGGCTATATGCTGTTTTCCACAGATTTGAGGCTGACTTGTGCGCCTACTACAGGTTGACGCGTATGCTTTCATAAAAAAAGGTTGACACACATGCAACGCCCTGTCAACTTAGTCAACACACGAGAGCAGTGACTGTTGGATGTCCATCCAACGGCTGTCGTGCTTCTTTAATCTCTGCTCTTCATGCTCCAGCCGCTCAAACAAGCACCGGCGGGACTGCCTGCTCCCTCCTCCTGTGGCCGGCTATGCTGCCGCGCAGCCTCACGGCCCCACCATACTCCCATCGCTGGCCTAGCCATCCCTCTACTCACCCACACATGTTGTTATTCTCCGGGGATGGCAGACGAACCAGTAAACCCTCGTACTCCTCCGCGTGGGAAACAACTGCCGAGTATTCCCTGGCTCCGTGCCGTTCCCCTCCTAGGACTTGCCGTCGTCCACCGCCCTGGTGCTCTCGGCGCGGCCTGGTCAACGTGGTCAATGAACGCCATCCATCGGAAGTGGACTGCACGTGGAGAGGCTGACAGCTGGGTCCACGGCCGCACGCAAGGAAATGCCTCCTTATTACTCGCAAAATAATGATTCCTCTACCTGACAGCTAGGACCCACAGGAAGGGCCTCTATGTTTCGTGAAAAACACGTTCCCCCCGTTGATAGGTCGGACCCACCAGCTATATCTTCGCACGCAAGGAAGTGCCTCCTTATTACGCCCAAAAAAACAAATACCCCCTGCTAGCTGGGACCCTCCATATTGTTGGGCTGACTTGTGGGCCTACTAAGTTGATGGGGACGGAGGGCTTTGTCAACTTAGTCAATACTCCAGTGACCGTATGATGTCCATCCAACGGCCATAGTGCTTCTTCAACCTCTGGTCTTCTTCCTCCAGCCGCCCAAAGCAGCGCCGGTCGTGCCGCCTGCTCCTGCCTCCTGAGGCCGGCTGTGCTACCGCGGAGGCCTCACCGCCCCCATACTACTCCCACCACTAGCCATGCCATCCCTCCACTCACCCACACCCCCTGTTATTCTGCAGCGACAGCAGCCTCACACTGCAGCTGAACCAGTGAATGCTCGTACTGCTCTCCGCGTGGGCATCCACTACCGCGTCTTCCCCGGCTCCGCGTGGTCCCCTTCCTAGGCCTCGCCGTCATCCATCGCCGTGGTGCTCTCGGCGCGGCGTGGCCAATGTGGTCAATGACCGACTTCCATCGGAAGAGTACTGTACGTGGAGAGGCTGACAGCTGGGTCCACGGCAGCCGCAAGGAAGTTCCTCCTTATTACGCGGAAAATAATTATTCGTCCACCTGACAGCGGGGACCCACCGGACGGGCCACCAGTATTTTGCGAAAAAAGCATTTCCCCCTGACTGCTGGGACCCACCGGACAGGCCACCGTATTTCGCGAAAAAAACGTTCCCCCCGCTGTCAGCTCGGACCCACCGGAAGTGCCTCCTTATTATGCACAAAAAAATTAATACTCCTCCGGCTAGCTGGGACCCACCTTGGTGGGAGGCTGACTTGTGGGCCTACTAAGTTGACGGGGACGAAGGGCTTTGTCAACTTAGTCAATATGAACGATTCTAGCTCCAGTGACCGTACGATGTCCATCCAACGGCCGTAGTGCTGCTTCAACCTCTGGTCTTCTTGCTCCAGCGGCCCAAAGCAGCGCCGGTCGTGCCGCATGCTCCTGCCTCCCGTGGTCGGCTGTGCTGCCGCGGAGGCCTCACCACCCCCTACTATTCCCACCGCTGGCCAGGACCTGCGGCGACGACAGCCTCACACCGCAGCCGAACCAGTGAACCCTCGTACTCCTCTCCGCGCGGGCTTCCACTACCGCGTCTTCCCCGGCTCCGCTTCGTCCCCTTCCTAGGCCTCGCCGTCGTCCACCACCGTGGTGTTCTCCACGCGGCGTGGTCAACGTGGTCAAGGAACGACTTCCATCGGAAGAGTACTGTATGTGGAGAGGCTGACAGCTGGGTCCACGGCCACAACCCAGTTTTTTTGTGATTTGCCAAGTAATTCGCTTTGTCAGGCCTATTGGGCTGCAAATCTTTCAAGAGGATAAGAGCTTTCATTCGGCTAGCCGAGAAAATGGCCCATCAGTAATGAGAAATGGGTTGTACATTTTTAAAACAAATCAAACCGGAAATTAGTTTCAAATATCTTTTTTTATTTCGAGATTTTAAATTAAATTAATTTTTATGCGTGGAGAGTTTGTTAGATTTTATATTGATATACATTTATTTTTAAAATCAGTTTGAATGTGAGTAGAAATTTCGGGATTAAAAACAGTTCGGACCGCACCGCAATACGCAAAATTTCGTATAATGTTTTAACCGTGGCCACAATATGGGCTGTAATGCTAACAAAAATAATATGGGTGCCAAAAAAATCTTAAGAATTAGTAAATGGGATGTAAATTATTAGAAATAATGGCAGATGGGTTGTATGCTGTTTTCTACAGATTTGAGGCTTTCCTAAAAAAAGGTTGACGCACAAGGAGTGACTGTTGGATGTCCATCCAATGACCGTCGTGCTTCTTCAGTCTCTGCTCTTCCTGCTCCAGCCGCTCAGACAAGCGCCGGTGGGACTAGCTGCTCCCTCCTCCCCGCGGACGGCTGTGCTACCGCGCAGGCCTCACCGCCCCACTGTACTCCCATCGATGGCCTACCCATCTCTCTACTCACCCACACCTGCTGTTATTCTCCGTCGACAACAGACGATCCAGTAAACCCTCGTACAGTCATACTCCGCTCCTCGTGGGAAACAACTGTCGAGTCTTCCCTGCCTCCATGTCGTTCCCTTCCTAGGCCTCGCCGTCATCCACCGCCCTGGTGCTCTCAGTGTGGCGTGGTCAACGATCGAGATGCATCTGAAGGGGAATGTACGTGGAGAGGCTGACAGCTGGGTCCACGGCCGCACGCAAGGAAATGCCTCCTTATTACGCGCAAAATAAGGATTCCTCCACCTGACATCTGGGACCCACCGAAAGGGCCTCTGTATTTCGCGAAAAAAACATTACCGCCGCTAATAGCTCAGACCCACCACCTATATCTTTGCACGCAAGGAAGTGCCTCCTTATTACGCACAAAAAAATGAATACTCCCCCTGTTAGCTAGGACGTCCCAGTATAGTGGTGCTACGTCTTGAGCTTGCGTTGGTTTTCCTCGAAGAGGAGAGGGTGATGCAGCAATAGTAGCGTAAGTATTTCTCTCAATTTTTGAGAACCAAGGTATCAATCCAGTAGGAGGCTCCTCAAAAGTCCCACGCACCTACACAAACAAACAAAGAACTCGCAACCAACGCAATAAAGGGGTTGTGAATCCCTTCATGGCCACTTGCGAAAGTGAAATCTAATAAAGATAGTAAGATAAGATAAATATATTTTTGGTATTTTATAATATAGATGCAAAAAGTAAAGATGCAAATAAAAGTAGATTGGAAGCAAATATGATAAGAGATAGACCCAGGGGCCATAGATTTCACTAGAGGCTTCTCTAGAGATAGCATAAGTATTACGGTGGGTGAACAAATTACTGTTGAGCAATTGATAGAAAAGCGCATAGTTATGAGATTATCTAGGCATGATCATGTATATAGGCATCACGTCCATAACAAGTAGACCGACTCCTGCCTACATCTACTACTTCTACTCCAAACATCGACCGACTCCTGCTTGAATCTAGAGTATTAAGTTCTTAAGAACAGAGTAACGCATTAAGCAAGATGACATGATGTAGAGGGACAAACTCAAGCAATATGATATAAACCCCATCTTGTTATCCTCGATGGCAACCATACAATACATGCCTTGCAAACCCTTTCTGTAACTGGGTAAGGACACCGCAAGATTGAACCCAAAGCTAAGCACTTCTCCCATGGCAAGAAAGATCAACCTAGTAGGCCAAACCAAACTGATAATTCGAAGAGACTTGCAAAGATAACTCAATCATACATAAAAGAATTCAGAGAAAATTCAAATATCTATTATATACTTAAGACAAGAGGCAAACAAGCTATTACGTTGATCCACATAGGTTTAAAATATATGATCCGTTGATATAAATAATAATGGTTGAGATCTAAAGTCTAATAGAAGTTACGTAGAACATCAATTATGTACAACCTGTCACGTTACAGATTTTTTTAGAATAACGCTAGAGATAATATGTTCAGGACAAATAGATAGATGTGTAATCTAAAAAGAAAGATAGATGCGTGGACTACCGCCAAACTCAATTGAGATGGAAAAAGGAAGAGAGAGCAGTCCGGTTAGCACACGTTGATGGAATTGGGTAATAGCAACAACGTGGTGCAATCCGTTTTGGGTTGGCTTCCAAAGTGCAAACGTGACATGACCGATGTTATCATGTGCTAATTAATATTTTATTCGGCCACCTTGTGTGTTACCAATTGCATAGGCTATTATCTTATGTACAATCTATTTTTGTATTAGGTAAAGAATGGTATAAACGTTTCTTGAATAAAAGTAAAAAAAATCATCTCTTATAAAATGCAGATATTTTTCTAATAAAAAATTGGAACATAATAATCTAAAATAATCAAGAAAACAATATGTATTATAAATATTATAAATTTTTTTGCAAATATTTTAAAAAGTTACAACGTGTATGACCAAATATTTATGTATTATATTATAATATCATTAAGACAAGAGAAAAACAAGACATTACATTTGTCCATATAGATTGAATTATTTTAACAGTTAATTTTGGATGTTAATGGCTGAGATGTAAAGTTATAAACGTAATGTACAAATATTGTTGCGTGCAAACACTTTCACATGTCACGTACAAATATATTTTGTTAGAGAACACGTACAAACTGTTTTTATAGGGGTAACACTCACAAATAATTAACGCGGGTAATTCAGTGCGGACGTCTACGTGCATCGGCCACGACGGTACAATCCGGAGTAAACCGGCGCTGTTCAGTTCGGACGTCTAAATGCATATGCCATGATGGTGCAATCCGGTCCGTATATAGGTATCCGATAAATTGCAAAAGGGTTCATGGCTATAGCCAATAATTAATTTAGCAAAACTAGCCATGTCACATACAAAAGGAAGCCTACCTCCATGTCCTTTGCACATCAGATATTAGAAGGAATAGAAGGTTTGGCACGAAGCTGAAGAAAGCTGATGCAGAAGAGATTAGATATAGAAGCCTATACAACTAAGGTGCTTTTTTCATCTCAGAGAAAAAGTATGGTGCTTTTTTTAAAAGTATACAAACTACTGTGCTACCACCAAAAAGGATAAAAAATGATAGAAATCAGAATGAGAAATAAATAACAAAAAATATCAAATATGAAATGTTTCTTTAGATTATAGGCTAAAATAGATATGTCATTGTTTTTTTGCGCCTATAAAATATATATGCCATTAATGTGCCACTTACCAAGTTATAAGGATGGATGAATCAAGCTACCTAAATTCAATGTGGATAAAACTTCAATGGGCAAAAGAAAGAGGATAAGTATGTGTGAGAAATTCAAAAAATTGCTTTATTTGGTGGATACATAACATGGCTTCTAGGAGAAATATATAACAAAAAATAGCACTCATTTTCATACGATACAATATGTAGTTCGCTAGAAATGTATTTATACAATAAGAGTGTTATAATCTGTAAACTCTTTTTGACCTAACACTGAATGTCGGGACATCACTAAAACCGAGTTACTAATTCGATTCCATTCCACTAATAATATGGAGATGGAGGACCAGTAATATATCTCCGATCTACCAAGAGCATCTCCCCTAGAATGTCGAATGTAGCAAAATTATAGCTCCCCTATCATTCTCGCCATCAAGCACTAGAGGGTCCCCATCTTTGGCAAGGCCATTTTAGAATCCAAATCACTAGAGCCTAGAATATTAATAAAATGTAGTGTAACAAATTTCTGATGTGGAATATATTTGCGTTACAAGATATTAGTAGAACGAATTTGAGGAGTGAAATGTATATTTAGTTGCTTACTATCAATACAAAATATAGGATAGTGGAATATCTAGAGCCCGTTGTAGTGAGAAGAGTGAAAAGAAATATTTGGAGGGAATCATGTGTAGCAATCACATGGATATATAGGTTCAACAATAGCAAAAATGGGAGGTCGCATTGATTATCATTCACCAAGAGAGGTGCAAGTGTGAGCATACCATACGAGAAAGGAAAATAATGTTGCGCGGTACTAAGGTTTAATAGAAACTAATTATCTCAATTATGTAATAAGCTATTTTCAGTATAGCATAGGGGAATGGTCAGAAACTTTATGACAATAGCAATTGGGAGAGAATGTTTGAGTAATTTCACTGAATATACACCGATGGATAACTACACTGCATAAGATGAACACATCGAGTTGTACAACACAAATGCAATAAGCATACATGCAAGCATATGAAAGCATGGCGCTACACCAAAAGAAATATGTATTGACATTGTGCTTATTGATAAAACAAATGAAGGAGCACTCATGGTTTATAGACAAGTCATCAAGGTTTATAACTTGAAAGATAGACACCAAGGGTTGATGAGCGCAAGAGGGAAAGATTGAGATTAGCATATATGTCTATGATTATCTATGTCATGTACCAAGGTCCTACTTACAAATTCGAACCACATTTTATAAACATATTCACCTACATGTTTTTTATAATTTCAAATGGATGCGATAATAATCTAGCAATGACTTAAACAAAATAACACTTTGGGAGAGGTAAAGGACTTGCACATAAAATAATATCAAATAAATAAAAAATATATATAATGGCATGCCAAAATCGTAGAGCTAATACATAGATGTGTTCAAATATACAAGATGTATCTCTAGCCGCGCAAATGCGTGGGACACACTGCTAGTTATTCATAGATAAACTTGATCATAAACCCACAATTCATTGGATCTCGACAAACACACCGCAAAAAGAGTTTACATCGAATAGATCTTCACAAGAGAGCGGGAGAACTTTGTATTGAGATCCAAAAAGAGAGAAGAAGCCATCTAGCTAATAACTATGGACCCGTAGGTCTGTGGTAAACTACTCACAACTCATCGGAGGGGCAAGGATGTTGATGTAGAAGCCCTCAATGGTTGATTCCCCTCCGGCATAGTGCCGGCAAAGGCTCCAAGATGATATCTCGTGGATAGAGAAGGTTACGGTGGTGGAAATTGTGTTTCGTCCTGCTCCTGGATGTTTTCGGAGTACGTAGGTATATATAGGAGGCAGAAGTACGTCGGTGGCCGCCTGAGGGGCCCACAAGACAGGGGGCGCGCCCTCCTATCTCGTGGGAGCCTCGGCAGATTTTTGGCATGCACTCCAAGTCCTCTGGATCACGTTCGTTCCAAAAATCACGCTCCTGAAGGTTTCATTCCGTTTGGACTCCGTTTGATATTCCTTTTCTTCGAAATACTGAAATAGGCAAAAAAAAAACAGCAATATGGGCTGGGCCTCCGGTTAGTAGGTTAGTCCCAAAAATGATATAAATGTGTAAAATAAAGCCCATAAACATCCAAAAGGGGTAATATAATAGCATGGAACAATAAAAAATTATAGATACGTGGAGACGTATCAAGCATCCCCAAGCTTAATTCCTGCTCGTACTCGAGTAGGTAAATGATAAAAAGAGAATTTTTTATGTGGAATGCTACCTAGCATAATTCATAATGTAATTTTCTTTATTGTGGCATGAATGTTCAGATCCAAATGATTCAAAATAAAAGTTCATATTCATAAAAGAAATAGTAACACTTCAAGCATACTAATCAATGTAATCATGTCTTCTCAAAATAACATGGCAAAAGAAAGTTCATCCCTACAAAATCATATAGTTAGGCTATGCTTCATTTTCGTCACACAAAGATGTTCCCAACTTCTATACCCCTGATGACAAGCCAAGCAATTGTTTCATACTTAAATAATCTCAAACTTTTTCAACCTTCACGCAATACATGAGCGTGAGCCATGGATATAGCACTATGGGTGGAATAGAATATGATGATGGGGATTGTGTGGAGAAGACAAAAAAGGAGAAAGTGTCACATTGACGAGGATAATCAACGGAATACGGAGATGCCCATCAATTGATGTCAACATGAGGAGTAGGGATTGCCATGCAACGGATGCACTAGTGCTATAAATGAATGCTCAACAAAAGAAAACTAGTGGGTGAGCATCCAACTTGCTTGCTCACGAAGACCTAGGGCATTTGAGGAAGCCCATTGTAGGAATATACAAGCCAAGTTTTATAATGAAAAATTCCCACTAGTATGAAAAAGACAACTTATGAAACTCACTATATGAAAAACATGGTGCTACTTTGAAGCACAAGTGTGGAAAAATAGATAGTAACATTGCCCTTTTATTTATTTTCCTTTTTTCTTTTTTTTTCTTTTTTCTTTTTTTCTTTTTCTTTTTTTGGGCCTTTCTTTTTTGGCCTTTCTTCTTTTTTTCTTTTTTTTCTTTGGGCAATGTTCTAATAATGATGATCATCACACTTCTATTGATTACAACATAAGAATTACAACTCGAAACTAGAACAAGATATGACTCTATATGAATGCCTCCGGCGGTGTACCGGGATGGTGCAATGAATCAAGAGTGACATGTATGAAAAATAATGCATGGTGGCTTTGCCACAAATACGATGTCAACTACATGATCATGCAATGGCAATATGACAAAAGTAAAGTATTTCATGATGATGATGAAAGGAACTGTCACGCCCAATATGCGACCCTATCCAAAAGGAACTCGAAGGTCCCACCAAGGATAGACCCGCATATTGGGACGCTTTTGCAAGGTGGATATCATTACATCAACGTTACATAATAGAGGGGGATACATACATAAGGCATACAATGCCACATGAATACAACATCACAATACATCGAGCACCATCCGACTACGGATGAAACACAAATGTAAACTCAAACGACATCCACCTCGCTAGCCCAGCGCCGACCGAACCTATCCCCGATCGAAGAAGCGAAGAAGAACTCCAAAACAAGCAAACATCGCTCTCGCATCATGAACATTGCATAACCTGTACCTGCAACTGTTGTTGTAGTAATTTGTGAGCCACGAGGACTCAGCAATCCCATTACCATGGGTATTAAGACTAGCAAAGCTTAATGGAAAGGAAGGGGTAAAGTGGTGAGGTTGCAGCAGCGACTAAGCATATATGGTGGCTAACATATGCAAATGAGAGCGAGAAGAGAAGCAAAGGAACGGTCGTGAAACTAGCAATGATCAAGAGGTGATCCTGAACACCTACTTACGTCAAACATAACCCAGAAACCGTGTTCACTTCCTGGACTCCGCCGAGAAGAGACCATCACGGCTACACACGCGGTTGATGCGTTTTAATTCAGATCTCGTGTCAAGTTATCTACAACCGGACATTAACAAATTCCCATCTGCCACATAACGCGGGCACGGCTCTTGAAACTTTATACCCTGCAGGGTGTCCCAACTTAGCCCATGATAAGCTCGCGATCAACGAAGGATATACCTTCTCCCAGAAGACCGATCAGCCTCAAATCCGGTTTACAAGACATTTCGACAATGGTAAAACAAGAACAGCAAAGCCGCCCGATGCGCCGACATCCCGATAGGAGCTGCACATATCTCATTCTCAGGGCAACACCGGATAAGTCAAGCTACGAGTAAAACCAGACTTCGAGATTCCCTGAGGTGGCCCCAAGAAGTTGCCGGGCCGACCAACACTTAGACAAGCACTGGCCGGGGGCTAAAATAAAGATGACCCTTGGGTTAATTACTCCCAAGGGAAAGGTAGGTGGTGGTGAGGCAAATGGTAAAACCAAGGTTGGGCCTTGCTGGAGGAGTTTTATTCAAAGCGAACTATCAGGGGGGTCCCATAAATCACCCGACCGCGTTAGGAACGCAAAATCCGGGAACATAACACCGGTATGACGGAAACTAGGGCGGCAAGAGTGGAACAGAACACCAGGCATAAGGCCGAGCCTTCCACCCTTTACCAAGTATATAGATGCATTAATTAAATAAGAGATATTGTGATATCCCAACAAAACCCTGTCCACCATGGAGAAATCTTCAACTTCACCTGCAGCTAGCGACGCTATAAGAGGGGCTGAGCAAAGCGGTAACATAGCCAAACAATGATTTGCTAGGAAGGGTGTCAAAGGTTAGAGGTTCATGGCAATTTGGGGAGGCTTGAAGAGCAGGTAACGCAACATAGCGATAGAAGAAGCAACTAGCATAGCAATGATAGTAGTGAGATCCAGGGTAGCGGTCATCTTGCCTGAAATCCCGCAAGGAAGAAGAACGAGTCCATGAAGAAGATGAAGCCACGAAGACGAACCACACGTGAGATTTAACGCATCCTCACGATCGCAACGAAACAGGAACTATCGAGAAGAAGCACACAACATGGTAAACACACCACACATGGACAAGGCATGATGCACAACAAGCATGATGCATGACAAAGCTACATGAAGCTACTCATGGCAAGATATGATGCAAACAAGAACAACACCTCAAAGCAAGTTTAAATGAGGCCGGAAACAACATATAACAATTCCGGCAAGTCCTCATATGCAAATTTCGAAATTGGTTCAGATCTGAATAAACCTTATGTTCAAGTTGTTAAACAGCAAGTTAAAGAGCACCAAGAGGATCTACACGAAATTCTAGTCAAGTTACATATAAAGTTCATTAGATTTGGAGCTACGGCCTAGAAGATATGAGCAAAACAAGTTAAGCATGGCATTGATGCAAAACGCATCCAAACATCAAGCAAACACCTCAAAACAAGGATGCAACATGATAATATGAAACTACATGCAAAATCAAGCAAGTTTCATATGGAGCACACTCAAAACGGAGCAACGGTGCAACACATACACTCTATAACAAGTCATAGCAACAATCTGTCCATAACAGCAACTAGGCATATTGCAAGCATCAAAGGCATGGGCATGAAGTACTGGTAAAGCATAACAAAACATGAACACTGAGCTATCTCCATAAATCACTAGAACATGCTCAAAAAGACATGGAAAGATTGCAAATAATAATAGTTTCAGACTTTGCAGAAATAACATCAGGTTGCAATGTTTAGAGCTAACAAACAACATGCTACAGGAACATATCATGGCAAACAAAGGCATGGCATGATACTACTAAATGCATAGAACAAAAGTCCCTTACTGACCAAGAGCCAAAAAGGCACGGAAAATATGATGGCACCCATGTAAACATGGCAAGTTATATTACAGATTCATACATGGCAGGAACAACAATAAGTAGGCATGTTGGTGAGCTTGTACCACTCACCACGGAGCAATACATGGCATGGAAAGGCAACCAAAAGTAAGAAGACATGTTTGTGAAGTTAAGCATGGCAAGATCAAGGTCATAGGGTGCATGGAACACTAGCAAAACACATGGGAACTAGTGAACTTAATGTTAATGGGCTGATAGCAACATTATCAAGCAACTTTGGAGAAGATATGAACAATCTACAACAAGCTATAAATGCAACCAGGGGCATGAATGGATAGAGCAAGACATGTATAACAAAACATCCTTAGTGAACATCTCCAGAATAATGCACGAAATGACTTGTAGAAGCATGTTAACATAGCAACAAAATATAATAGAATCTGTTAGGAAAACAGCAACAGCAACAGCAACTACCCTACTTAGCAAGCTTGATACACTTAGCACACAACTCACAAAAATACATGGTTGGCACCCCTGGAAATATGTCATAGCATAGATCAAAACACATGTAGACATCAACCTCATAGGATGCACACATCAAACATGGCAAAAATGACAAATGAGCATGTTATAACAGTTTCAGCAGATTAACAACAACATGCACTCTTCCAACAGCATTTCGGGCAACAATATGAGCTCAAATGAACATGATACAATAGAATGAAATGAAGTACTTGTTGAGACGAACAATTTGACATATTACACACACAAAACAGAGCTACGGATGCAGAGATACGATGCGATGAACATGGCATGATTATGATGAAAACTTAAGGACTTGGAGGAATTCGGGGTCAACCTCCAGTTTTGCACGGACTTCGATGCGGCGGCGGATCTCGCCGGATCTTCGCCGGAGACGAAGGAGACGGGCGGTGCGACGGCCGGAGTGGACGGGGGAGGTCGCCGGGGACGCGGGAGGTCGCCGGGGACGGAGGGGCTGGTCTGGTCCGGCCGGATCCAGCCGGATCCGGCGGCGGCGGCGGAGGAGCTCGGGCCCGGCGAGGGTCGACCGGGCGACGGCGCCGCGCGGAGGCGCCAGGACGAGGCAGGCGAGGCGATGGGGCCGTGGGAGGCGACGGCGGCGGAGGCGGCGAACGGCGGAGGAGCGCGCCGTGGGGCGCGGGCGTTTCGGGAGGCATGCGGGCGGCGCGGCGCGACGCCGGGCGGCGGGCGGAGGCGCTGGCGGCGGGGCGAAGGCGGGCGCTGGCGCTGGCGGGCGGCGGGTCCACTTCTGGCCTTGGCGGCGGGCGGCGCGGGCGGCGGCAAGAGGCTACGCGGCAGGCCGCGATTGGACGGCGCGGCGGCGCGGAGATGTCCGGCGCGACGCGGACACGTCCGGCGGCGCGGGGAGGAAAAGCTAGGGTTTCGGGGGATTTTCATCCGCGAATTTGGGGGGAGGCACATATTTATAGATAGAGGGAGCTAGGAGAGTCCAAATGAGGAGCGGTTTTCGACCACGCGATCGTGATCGAATGACAGAGAGCATGGAGGGGAGTTTGCTGGGTTTTGGGCCACGTTGGAAAGGGTGTTGGGCTGCAAACAAAAGAGGCTTTTGCGGTTACCCGGTTAACTGTTGGAGTACCAAACGACCTCCAAATGGCACGAAACTTGACAGGCGGTCTACCGGTGCTATACCAAGGCCGCTTGGCAAACCTTGGGCCATTCCGAGAGAGTTTAACACCCACTCACAACAAGAGACAAAAGGGGGACGCCGGGGGAACATAGGAGTGCCGGATTGCAAAACGGACAACGGGGTAAAAAGCTCGGATGCATGAGACGAACATGTATGCAAAATGAAATGCACATGATGACATGATATGAAATGCATATGATGACATGGAAAAATGCAACACGCAAGCAAATGACAAGGCAACGACGGCGAATAACTGGCGGACACCTGGCGCATCGAAACCGGGGCGTTACAGGAACGGTGGAAAGTTGCATGGCAATATATCTCGGAATGGCTATGTAAATGCCATAATAGGTAGGTATGGTGGCTGTTTTGAGGAAGATATAGGGAGGTTTATGTGTGATAGAGTGTATCATATCACGGGTTTGATGCACCGCTAAGTTTGCACCAACTCTCAAGGTGAGAAAGGGCAATGCACGTATCAAGAGGCTAGCAAAGGCGGAAAGATAAAACTGTGTATAATCCATGGACTCAACATCAGCCAAAAGAACTCATATACTTATGGCAAAAATTTAGAAGTCATCAAAAATCAAGTACTACGCGCATGCTCCTAGGAGGATAGATTGGTAGGAAAAGACCATCGCTCGTCCCCGACAGCCACTCATAAGGATGCACAAGCCAGGTACACTTCATGTTTCAAATTTGTTACACAACTTTAACCATACGTGCATGCTACGGGACTTGGTAACTTCAACACAAGCATTCTTTAAATTCATAATCACCCAACTAGCATGACTTTAATAATACTACCTCTGAGGGAGTCCCGGATTAGGGGGTGTTCGGATAGCCGAACTATCACCTTTGGCCGGACTCCTGGCTATGAAGATACAAGATCGAAGACTTCATCCCGTGTACGGATGGGACTTTCCTTGGCGTGGAAGGCAAGCTTGGCGATACGGATATGTAGATCTCCTACCATTGTAACCGACTCTGTGTAACCCTAACCCTCTTTGGTGCCTATATAAACTGGAGGGTTTTAGTCCATAGGAGGAACAACAATCATACCATAGGCTAGCTTCTAGGGTTTAGCCTCTCTGATCTCGTGGTAGATCTACTCTTGTACTACCTATATCGTCAATAGCAATCAAGCAGGAGTAAGGTTTTACCTCCATCGAGAGGGCCCGAACCTGGGTAAAAACATCGTGTCCCTTGTCTCCTGTTACCATCCGCCTAGATGCACAGTTCGGGACCCCCTACCCGAGATCCGCCGGTTTTGACACCGACATTGGTGCTTTCATTGAGACTTCCTCTGTGCCCTCGCCATCAGGAAGGATGCCCCGTCCCGTCTTTAAAGACGGCACTGTTGCTAAAGGAGCTTTGGTTGTCGGCCAAACTCTCCGGATAGGCGGTTTCCTTATGACCGCCTATTCGGCCGCCGTGCCGACGATGACTTCTTGGGTCATCGAAAGCAATCTTCACGTTAACTCGGAACTCGCCGAGTAGTTAGATCCGATGGAGCTCTCTTCCTTAAACGAGCTCTTGGATCACATCGCCGCCCTGGGAGTCGCTACAGACTACGATCAGATTGGGCCTAAACCTGATTTGAGAGAGATTAACTCTCCCCAGGTGTCGGTGTACTAGAATAGGGGTGCCCTAGTATCCCGAACTTGTGCACGGGCAGTCGCAGCACCCCGTGGCAAGGCTTGCCGGGTGATCGCCAAGGTCCTCCGTGGTTCCTTTGGAGCCATTCAAGAACAAAGTATTCACGCCAGGGAGACAAGGCCCCGGCAAGAGGAGCTTGCTGGGAAGGCCAACCAAGGCATACCAAGGAACTTGCCGCGGCGCGCCACGCGTCCCGGCGAGGCCCGGTGAGCGACAAGCTCCCGGACGCGACAAGACAACGACCGCGGCGAGGCGCTTCACGCGATAAGTTACCACTCAGACCAGGCTCCAAAGACATCCACCAACGTGTCGCCTCAGGACCCTCTAGGCGCAGCGTGGCAAGAGGCTGTGCAGCCAACGGTGCGCGGTGGCAAGCGGCGCTGACAAGATTGCCATCATGGCAAGCGGTGGCGTCCCTGACGTTCCCTTTTTTGCACTATTTGGGTGACGCAGACGGGCATTTAATGCCTTTGTCCCCGCCGCCGTGGTTAGGTATGATACACCGCATGTAGTTGTACCAACCGCAATACCTTTCCATTTTTACCCTTGTTCGCGTTGTTACCTGCCGGTGACCCCTTGAGCATATAAAAGGAGGCCCATGCGCAACGTAGAAGGGGTTCAAGGCGAAAACACTCACGCCGGTCTCGTTAGCAACTAGTGTGTATCAGTAGCACTTAGCGCCCGAGCAAGAACTCAATACACTCGACATGCAGCAAAGAGGAGTATTATCTCCGGAGAGCTCCGGCCGGGTAAACCGCTCGTGGTGCCGCGCCGATCCGCTTTTCACGCGATCTCCGCCCCCGCCAACCGAAGGGGCTCGGTCCGCCGCCCCATAGGTGTTCGTGGATCGCTTCGACTTCTTTGGCGCGCCAGGTAGGGGGTACGTCGAGGTTGTGTGAACCTGATCCGGCGTTCACACGAGCTAGATCTTCATCTTTTTCATTGACAAGCCGCCGAAGAAGAAGGCTTCGGAGGCGGCTATTCCGTCCGCGTCGATCCCACCACCATCGGAGCAAATGGGTGGTGGGGTAGACGCCGGCGGAAGAACGGGCGTCGACGAGGGAGCTCACGGTGCTGCCAGGTCCAAGGACAAGGCTGCGCAGACCTCGGCATCCGTACATGCACGGCGCCCATCCCAGGAGGCGCGGGACCGACAGCGTCATGGTACTTGCGGTACCATATGTTCGTTGGACCAAGATCGAGCCGGTGGATCTCGAGGTGCTCAAGACCAGCATGCACGCCAACATGCTGGCACAAGCAAGACACGGTCGCCTGGACGGGATACTGCTCCTTCCAACACAGTTAGAAGTCCGAGCATATCCCGCTCCTCGCACCGTTCGCCACTGCCACCCACCACTCCAGCAGAAGCTTTGGCGCGGGCTCAACTACTCCTGGATTACCCTCCAACGGCATACAAGATCGACGAATGGAGGGCCACCATTCAGAGTCTCATCGGCTTCGCCAACGGCGACACTCCACGGCAACCGAGTACATCGCAGCCGCGGCAAGACTGCCAGGCACGAGCCGATGGCGACAAAACCGGTGGGGGTGCAACCACTGTGCACTCTCCGCCCCGAAGGCCAAGATCGCCGACTCGCCGAATCTACCTCGACAACGACTCCACCGCATCATCAGATCCACGAGCTTGTCGCGATCAGCGCCAAGTTCTTCACGAACGACAGCAAGAAGATGCTCAGACTGATCGATCGGCCAAGAGAAGCGGCGTCAATCGGACCAGCGGCTGGGCCCTCTGTCGACATGCATGCGCCCAGGGAACCAGCGACTTGTCAGACGCGTAGGTTGCCCTGCGCTCACTCGTGAGCTGCGGCAAGTCCATTGGCCCAAAGACGAAGAATTTCTGCCGATGTACGAGAGATGTACGACGGCAAGTCGATCCGTCGGAGTTCCTCAAGATCTACACCATCGCGTGCAAGCTGCCGGGGCGGACGACAAGAACCTTGCTAACTACTTCCGCTGGTGCTCAAGCCCAATGTCGTCTCGCTCATGCACTTGTCGGACAACTCCATATCCTCTGGGTCGATTTATGCCATCGGTTTGTCGGCTCCTTTACAAAGCGGCCACAAACCTCATGGCCAAGAGAGCGACCTTCATCTGCTCGCCCAGAAGGAAGGAGAGCCCTTGCGCAAGTACATTCAGAGATTCAGCCGTGTACAGCACAACATCCCAGATGTCCACCTTGCCGCGGTCATTAGCGCGTTCCATCAGAACATGCGAAACCGCAGGATGCAAGAGGAGATGGCGATGTGCAAGATCAGAGAGGTCAGTGAGCTATATGCCCTGGCCGACAAGTGTGCACGTGCCGAGGAAGGGAGGAAACTCCCCGGAGAGAATACAGAAGCAGGAGGATCTGATAGCGAGGATGCTGCCCCGACAAAGAAAAACCGGCGGCGGAACAACAGGAAAAAGAAAGGCAAAGATGTGCTAGTCGTTGAGCAGTCCGGCAATAGAGGCGGCCCCAAGAAAGCAAAACTGGTAGCTCCGGCGAGGAGATTGCCGCATGCACCAACTACCAGGCTATGGCGGTCGCCGACAAGCAGGACGACACCAACAAGCAGTACTGCAAGATCCACCGCACCAAGGGCCATGACCTCCAGAGCTGCAAGAAGGTCGAGCAGCTTGTCGAGCAGCAAAAGGCTGAATACGAGCGACGCAACAAGGAGAAGGCCCAAGAAGGTGCTGGAGGATCCGGCAAGAAACGCCCCGGCCGAGGAGGACGCCGTGGCAACGCCAAGCAGCGGCAAGAAGACAGACCTCCCCGCGGCCGCGACAAGGATGAAGATGACGACCACGATGAAGATATGGATGATGACGACACCGGTGAGCAGGAGTTCCAGAAAGCCACAGAGGTCCTGTGCGTTGACGGTGGTGCTTCAGATACTTCACACCGCCAGCTCAAGCAAAGGTGCGGGAAGTCAATGCGGCAGAACCACCCGTTGAGTCATGCAAGCCTCTGAAATGGTCCAACACGCCTATCATATTTGATATTGAGGACCACCCTGATCACATAACTGCGGTCGGGTGCTTACCGATGTTGGTTTCACCAACTATCCGCAACCTCAAGGTCACTAAGATGCTAGTTGACGGCGGGGTCGTCTTGAACTTGATCTCCTCCGCGGTACTCCGTAAACTCCAGATCCCCGACAGCGAAGCTCAAGAGACCGCACATTCCAAGGAATCAATCCGGAAGGAGCAAGCCAAAGGAAAGATCACGCTGCGGTGACATTTGGCAGCGAGTTGAACTTCGTGACGAGAGAGTCACTTTTGACGTTGTCGACTTTCCATTGCCTTACAATGGGATACTCGCCGCCCAAAGACTCGCCAAATTCATGGCGGCCTCTCATTATGCATACAACATGCTGAAGATGCCAGGCCCGATAAGTGGCATATCTGTCCCTGGTGACAAGAAGGATGCTCTTATCTGCGCCGACAAGATCTAGCGGGAAGCAGCAACCGCAACAGATCGCATGTCACTTGCCGTTGAAGCTCCCGGGGGGAAGAAGAAGACCAAGTCCGGCAAGAGTTCTGATGCCCACTCCGGCAAGCGCACCTCTTCGGAGTGCTGTGCTACCGTCGAGGACGCACCATCGAGCTCCACCGGCAAGTGTAAGAAGACAAAGGCAGCTCCACCAGAGACCAAGAAGGTGTCCGCCAAGGAGGACGGCACTAGTGGTACCTTCACCATCGTGCACTCTCGACCCTAAATAGGAAAGCGCGCCATTGCTTTCTCGCAGCGAATGTCGACGTGTTTGCGCGGCAACCGCCCCGACATCCCCGTGTTCCTGTGAGTAATCGAGCACCATCTTGCCGCTCTGTCCTCGCGCGCGCCCGTCAAGCGAAAGTTAGGAAACAAGCAAAGGAGCGCCAAGAATTCATCGCAGAAGAAATCAAGAAATTGGAAGCAGCAGGCCTTGTCGAGGAGTGCTCCATCCAACGTGGTTGGCCAATCTCGTAGTCGTATAAGAAGGCAACGGAAATGGAGGCTTTGTATCAACTTTACCGATGTCAATAAAGCTTGTCCCAAAGACCCATTTCCCTTGCCGCGCATTGACCAGATTGTTGACTCCACGGCCGGATGTGACTTGCTTTCATTTCTTGACGCATACTCAGGATACCATCAGATCTTCATGGCAGAAGAGGATGAGGAGAAGACATCATTCATCACTCCATGTGGCACATACTGTTTTGTACGGATGCCTTTCGGTTTAAAGAATGCTGGTTCAACATTTGCAAGGGTAGTCCATGACGCTTTTGAGCCACAAATACACAGAAATGTGGAAGCCTACATGGATGACATAGTGGTCAAGAGCAAGGACAAGGCAACTCTGATTCAAGATTTAGACGAAACCTTTGCAAATTTGCGCAAGATCAACCTCAAGCTTAACCCCGAGAAGTGTGTGTTTGGAGTCCCTCCGCAAGCTTCTCGGTTCTTCGTGGTCTCGCCGGGAATTGAAGCCAATCCCGACAAGATCAAGGCTATTGAGCACATTGAAGCACCAAAGCGCATCAAGGATGTGCGAAGACTTGCCGGTTGCGTGGCGGCTCTTAGCAGGTTTATCTCTAGGTCTCCTGAGCGCGCCCTGCCGTTTTTCAAAATATTGAAAAAGGCAGGTCCAATGAAATGGACTCCAGAAGTGGAGGCCGCGCTATAGGACTTAAAGAGATACCTGTCCTCCACTCCAACACTTGTCGCACCTAAGCCACAAGAGAAGTTGCTGTTGTATATAGCGGCAACCAATCAAGTGGCTAGTGCTGCGTTAGTAGCGGAGAGGGAGGCGAATGATGAGCCAGCAACCACGGCAGATGCATCCAGCGAAAAGCAGGGGACTTCACCGACAAGCTCTGGTCCCGACAAAGATGGATCTGCGTAGGCGCGTGAGGAAATGCAAAAGAGAATGGTGCAGCGCCCAGTTTACTTTGTGAGTTCCCTTCTGCAGTGGGCTAGGTCAAGGTACTCTGGTGTGCAGAAATTGCTTTTCGGCCTTCTCATGGCCTCGAGAAAGTTGCGCCATTACTTCCAAGCACATGAGATCACAGTTGTCACTGTTTTCGGCTGAAGAGGATACTGCGAATCCGTAAACAGCAGGATTGTCGAGTGGGCACTGGAACTGTCAAGCTTTGGCCTCAAGTTTGGGAGCACTTCAACTATCCAAAGCAGAGCATTGGCAGAGTTCATAGCAGAGTGGACACCAACACAAGATGAAGAAATTCCAGAAACGAGCATCCCCATCAAGGAAGCAAACAAAGAGTGGCTGATGTACTTTGATGGTGCCTTCTCGCTGCAAGCGCCGGTGCGGGCGTGCTACTTGTTGCACCCACTGGAGAGCACCTCAAGTACGTAGTCCAGATGCACTTTCCCAGGGAGCAAGCAACAAACAATACTGCAGAGTATGAAGGTTTGCTTGCAGGTCTCAGGATCGCGGCAGACCTTGGGATCAAGAAGCTCATCGTCAGGGGTAACTCACAGCTTGTCGTCCGCCAAGTGAACAAGAATTATCAGAGTCCGTTGATGGAAGCTTACGTTGATGAAGTGAGAAAGCTAGAAGAGCACTTTGACGGCCAACAGATGGAGCATGTTCCAAGAGCTGATAACGACATTGCCGATGGTCTGTCGAAGTGTGCCGCACTTAAGTTACCTGTGGAACCAGGGATCTTTGTGCTCAAACTGACTCAACCGTCTGTAACGCCATCAACTGGACAGAGCAAGAAGAGGAAGTTGATTTCTGGTGACTATTTTCCGGCAGAGCTCCCCGAAGCCGCCGCCAAGAAGGTCCCCAAGATCAACACCAAGGGTGCTGAGGAGCAGTCTGCTCCGGCAAGCCCTAGGGTTTGTTCCGTTGAAGCAGACGCTCCCGACAAGTTTTGCTCCGGCAAGCTTGCCGGGGAACGTCAAGCTCCGGCTGAGCCGCAGGTTCTCGCCGTAGAAGCGGATGTTCCCGCAGCAGCAGATGTGCCTTTAGTCCTTGTTGTCGAGCCACAAGCTCCAGCATGGGCACAGCAGATTGTGCATTTCCTTCAGACAGGAGAACTTCCCGAAGAGCAAGAAGAAGCGGAAAGAGTAGCCCGGTAGTCAAGTACGTACCAGTTTGTCGACAACACACTGTACAGAAGAAGACTCAACAGTGTGAAATTGAAGTGTATTCACCGGGAAGACGGACAAAAGTTGTTGGCAGAGATACATGGAGGCATATGTGGTCACCACATTGGCGCAAGAGCACTTGTCGGCAAAGCATTCTGGCAAGGTTTCTTTTGTCTGACAGCCCTCCAGGATGCAACTGCACAAGTAACCAAGTGTGAAGCGTGCCAGTTCCATTCCAAGCAGATACACCAGCCAGCTCAAGCTCTCAGACGATCCCTTTATCCCGGCCATTTTGGTCCGGGGCTCGACATCCTCGGCCCCTTTCCCCGAGTTGTCGGGGCTTTGAGTACTTGTACGCTGTAATCGACAAGTTCACAAAGTGACCGGAAGTGGAAGCGAGGAGGAAGGTGACAAGACAACAAGATCAAGTTCTTCAGTCGATTGTTTGCCGCTTCGATCCATAACAGATCATCACCGACAACGCACGCAATGCACGAGCCGCACCTTCAGGCAGTACGTCCAAGATCTTGGCGCCAAGGTCTACTTCGCTTCTGTTGCTCACCCGAGAAGCAATGGTCAAGCGGAGAGGGCAAATGCTGAAGTGCTGCATGGGCTCAAGACCAGCACTTTCGACAGGCTGCACAAGTGCGGAAAGAATCGGATTGAGGAGCTGCCGGTGTTTCTTTGGTCGATCAGACGACGCCAAATCGAGCCACCGCCGGACACCTTTCGCCTAGTCTATGGAGCAGAGGCAGTTCTCCCCACGGAACTCAGATACGGGTCACCTCGAGTGCTCGCTATGATGAGCTTGAGCAAGAGCAGCTGCGACAAGATGACGCTACCGCTCCTTGAGGAAGACCGTCTTCAGTGCCGCAGACGAGATGCTCAATACCAGCAAGCTTTGCGCCGCTACCATAGCCGCAGTTAATGCCAGAAGTCTCGAGGAAGGCGACCTTGTTCTTCGGCGCGTTCAGTCCGCCAAGAATTCCAACAAGTTGACGCCGAAGTGGGAAGGCCCTTACCGGGTGAAACGAGTCACTAGGCCTGGCGCTGTCTGCCTTGAGACCGAAGATGGCATTCCGGTGAGCAACTCCTCGAACATTGAGCACCTTCGTAGGTTTTACCCGTAGGGCGCGGTTGCCGGAACCTGTTCCGGCAACCACCTTTTGTACAAGTCTTGCCGATGTTGCATGTAATCCTTTGTACAAAGCCGGACGCAGACCCCGTGCATAAGTAAAGCTCATGTGCTCCGCACATCTTGTCAATTTCATGCTTTCTATTTTTTGCATGTGTTATCTGACACTTTGTGCATCGCCTACCCCCGGTAAGCAATAACGAGCCGTAAGGCTCCATATCTTTATTTTCTCTTCTTTCTTTTTCTTAAAAAAAAGGAAAAGTTCCCTCGCCCACAAGTTTGCCGGGGGGAAAGGAGAAGATAATGGTGTGGACCAGGCGTCGTTCAAGAAAGTTTCGCCTTACCGGGAAGCAAACGACAGAAAAGCTAAGTTGCCAAAGTTTGAGCAATCAGATTTCTTTTTAAATTTTTAAGTTATCTTCCTCGAACGACCGTGCATTGTATGGAAAACCTGTGCGTGGAGGAACCAACTCGTAGCTAGTTGCGCCCTTACTTTGTTTCGAGTCCGCTCAACAACTTAAGTGAGCTGCGACTAGTTGCGACAAGGTTTCTTGTCGGTAGCGGCACCGCTAGCAGGCTGCTGACGTCCCGCACTCAGCGCTCGCGGCTAAGGTGCCTGCACCGGCAAGTTCCCTAAAAGCGTAGGGCAAAAACATACAAAGGAAAGAATCAAGTAAAGGAAATAACATAGCAATCGTTACCCAAAATAGAGTTATATTACAAGATAGCTTGTCGCAGCTCTAACAGATTGTTCTCATAACATGACCAACAGCGACAAGAAAAGGAGAAAACGGGCGGCCTAATCTACACGATCGCCCTCAACCCTCTTGATCCCGCTCACCTTGTCCACAATGGGTGCGACAAGGGTCTTGAGCGCTTCCAGATTAGCATCCGGCGGCAGGGTCTTGAGGACATTGGTGAGGTTGAGGCCCGGGTTGCGGAAGGCCACCTTCACCAACACCTTTTGAAGAGCTCCCGCGCAGATCTTGCGCGACTCGTCGGCCAGCTACTTTGGGATCTTCTTCCGGAGTCGCTGGAGGGCCGTCACCACGCCTTTGAAGAATAAGGTGAGCTTGACGCTGGGTTGGAGGTTCTTATCGGAGGGATACCCGAGATCCTCCATCCCCAGCTGCACCAGCTCCCTGTCAATGGCTGCGGCAATATCCACGAGACCCTCCGTCCAGTGCTCCACATTCTCCCTAAAAGTGTTCTGGGCGGTAGCAGCCCTTGCCAGCAGCGCCTCGTCGGCCTTGATCTTCTCCTTCAAGGCCACCTCCTGCTCCGGCGCCTGGCCCGCCTTGGTCAAAGTAGTCAGCTTCAACTCAAGATCTGCGATGGAGTCCTTGGCGGCGCTAAGCTCCTTGCCCCTCTCGGTGAGACGACCCTGCAGCTCGCCAAAGCTGTAGGCGTCCTTCTCGCGCTCACGCTTGAGCGCAGCAAGCTCTTCACCGCTCGCCTTGAGATCGGCCTCCAGCTGCGCCACTTTCGTCTCCAGCTCCTTCTTGGCGGCCTCGGCAGCTGCGGCAGTATCCCCTGCTTGCTTGAGAGCCCCGCCGAATGTTTGCTCGCGCGAGGCAAGCTCCTCCTCGTGGCTGTCAAGGTTGACCTTCCGCTGCGCCAACTCGCCCTCCCGCACAGATAGCTTCTCGGCGGCAAGCCGCTGTTGCTCTTCAACTTCAGCCCTCTCGAGGAGGAAGGCTTTCCGCTCCTCGGCAAGTTGCTCTCGCTCCTCTGCCAGGGACCGGAGAGTTTCCTGGTTAAGACCCCGGAGCTCCTCCGCGCGCTTCTCGATGTCCACTCCCGTCTTCGCGACAAGCGCTTCCCGGGATTCCAGCTTGGCCTGTCGAGCGCGGTAGAGCGACAACAGCTTCCGCTCCTCCTCCGGCTCGCCGCTGCTGCTGCTCGGCGCGTCAACCAGCGTCAGCCCAGCGGAGGCGAGCACCTCTCCATCAAAGATTTCTCCTTCGATCGGCGCCCTGGAGCTTGACGCTCAGGGGAGCTTGGCGCTGCGGCAGCGGCGGAGGGATCGGCGGTCGGCGTAGCGCTGGCGCCCGCGCCTCGGGACCGTCAAGGCGATCGCTGCACCCTCGCCGGCTTTTATGCAGCAGCTTTGGCGGCCTCTTCACCGGCGAGATCATCATCGCCGGCTGCTTCTTCGGTAACAGCGACGTCGTCGGTATTGCCGCGCGCGTTCTCCTCACCGGCAACCTCGGTCTCCATCGGCTCCGCGGCAGATGGATCTGACGGCCGAAAAAGGGAGAAAAGTCAAACAAATATCCAAAAAGAAAATCAGAAGAAGAAGAACCCAAGGGAAGTTTTCAAGCAAGAGGATTACTGTCTTTGGGTTCTCAGCCAGGTCTCCACCATCGGGGTCGCTTGGTGCTGTCCCTTGCCGAGACTTCTCCCTTACGGAAAATTCTCCTTGCCGGAGAACGCCCTTGCCGGGAACCTTCCCTTGGCGGTGTAGTGAAGCAGATGGCATGTCGGGGCAGCTTCCAGGCGCCTCGGTGAGGCTGCTCCGCTCCTACACAAACCAATAGTCGATGTCAAGAAGAAAGAGCACCCATGCGCCTAACTAAATGGGAAGTAAACCATGTACTTCTTACTGGGGCTGCGCTGGGGCTGCTTTGGGGAATAGTTGCTGGGTCCGGCAAGGTGGTCTCGGACACACCCCCTGCTGTCGCGGTGGGTTAGTCCTCGATGACAATCACTGGGACCTTGGCTCTCTTTGCCGCTCTCTGGGCCAGAGTCCTGAAAAGGAATGAGTTCGGAGTAAAGCAAATTAGATACAAGACAAAACAGCAAGAATTGAAGAACTACAAGTACAGCAGAGAATCTTACTCTTCTTCTTCCTCGTCGGAGCTGAGCGCGGAGAGGTCGAAGTCCGGCTCACCTCCGGACCGACGAGGCGGAGGAGTAGGTTCCCTTAGCCGCTTGGCGGGGGTAGTGGCGATGGTCTTAGACGGCCCAGCTCCGGTCGCCGCCGCGGCGTGAGAAGCGGCAGGAGCAGAAGCGGTGGTCCGGGAGGACCCTGCTCCAGTTGCCGCAGCGGCATGAGGTACTCCCGCGGCAACAGTGCTTGCCACGATGGAGCGTGTCGCGCGGCGCGGCGGCTGTTGACTCGTCTGCCGCCCCGCTACGTCCCCGGCCTTGCGGAGACGCCTTCTTGGAGGAGCTAGGGGCTCTGCTTGCGGTGAGCTGTCTGAAGATGAGGAGGAAGAGGAGTTAGTCTTCAACAAGCCGCTCGTACCCTCGGCGGGCTCGCTCGACTCGACTTCAGGCCCGGCAAGCTCTCCCTCGCCGGCAAGCCACTCTCGCTCGGCAAGGCTTGCCGCCTCTGCTGCCTCTGCCTCCTCCACGGTGAATCCAAACTCGTCAGCGACAGCGGCTGCCGCCGCCTCTTCCAGCCTAGTGGCGATCCGCTGCATCTCCGCATCGGTGGTGTCACGAGTAAGGCTTTTCTGTTCATCGGAGCGGACTGGCACTTCTACCAAGCCGTCAAAGAACTCTTGCACGACGTCGTCTGCAGGCTCTTGCCAAGTTGGGACAATTCCATGCGAATCGCATAGCGGCATCATTGCACGGATGTGGTCGAGCGAGGAGTTGTCAGACAGTGAACGACACCCTTCGGCAACCTGAACACTTCGGGATGTTGAGGGTCGTGCTTGAACAGTTCCTGGAGCATCGCGTCCAGTTCCAGGACAGTGAAGTTGAAGTTGAGGCCCGGGCGCAGCCTCATGATATCCGCCAGACTCGAACTCCCAGCGGTCTCCTCCTCTCCTGCAGGGGGGCGATGCGGCGGTGAAGAAAATCTGCGCCAACGGCGCCTACAGTGAGCCCGGCAAGCCTGAGGCGTAGGATCCGGGTGACGGCAATCTTCAGCCTATCGTCTTCCGGGGCCACGTTGCTCCAATCATTGACACGCGCTACTAGGGCTTGGCGCTGGGCGGTAAAATGGCTGCGGGTCCTCCTCGACAATCCAGCACCAGTCTGCTCTCCATTCCTCCCACTTGCTGCGGAGCTCTCCCTGCAGATAAGCTTCCTTCTTGCCAGCTCTCAAGATCCAGGAGATCCCGCCGGATAAAGGCTCCCCCCTCTCAACTCAGGGCATAAAGAAGTGGCAAAAAAGAGCTACATTTGGATAGACTCCGACAAAGTTTTCGCAGAGATGTGCGAAAACTGCCATGGTCAGAACGGCATTGGGGGTGAAGTCAAGGAGGCGGAACCCGTAGGTGTTCATAATGTCGCAGAAAAACTTCAGAGAAAGGCGGGCGAGCCCGCAGAGAAGAACAACGCGAAGAAGGGATATCCATTCGAGCCGTTCAAGCGGCTGCCGAGAGTACCTTTGTCTTGTGGATGCGCCGCGTCTCCGTCGACCGTAAGAGGTAGTAATACTCCCTCAACTCCTTGGCGAGCTTGGGGGAAGGTTGCCGCTCCTTCGCAGAGCGTGAGCAGCCGCGCCGCCGCCGACTTCACAACGCTCCGGCCGAGCCATGGCGAAGGTGGTGAGAGAGATCGACGGTGTTGGTGGTGCCGGTGGCGATGGGGGGCGGAGCGCTGCTCTCTTTCAGCTTTGGGAAGAAGGGGGAGCGGCGAAGGTTTTTGAGATTGGAATAGCAACCGGCGAGATGGGCGAACTGCCCCTGTTTCCCCTGCTTATAAAGAGAGAGGGGGCGGACGTTCCATCTTTCCGAATAAAGAAACCACCCACGATCTCTCCCACGACGCCGCATTCGACGCGTGTCGTTCGGGGAAGGCGCGGTGGATACGGAGTGAGATACGGCGTAACCCAGGCCGCGCGTGCCCATGCCCTATTTGGCCTGGCCCAACAGCACTCGGCACCGTGTGTGGCCCAGGCCCGGGGGCTCCTGTCGGTGTACTAGAGTAGGGGTACCCTAGTATCCCGAACTTGTGCACGGGCAGTCGCAGCACCCCGTGGCAAGGCTTGCCGGGTGACCGCCAAGGTCCTCCGTGGTTCCTTTGGAGCCATTCAAGAACAAAGTATTCACGCCAGGGAGACAAGGCCCCGGCAAGAGGAGCTTGCCGGGAAGGCCAACCAAGGCATATCAAGGAACTTGCCGGGACGCGCCACGCGTCCCTGCGAGGCCCGGTGAGCGACAAGCTCCCGAACGCGACAAGACAATGACCGCGGCAAGGCGCTTGCCGCGACAAGCTACCACTCTGTACCCCCGCTCCAGCACATCCACCAACGTGTCACCCTGGGACCTCTCCAGGCGCGCGTGGCAAGAGGCTGTGCAGCCAGCGGTGCGCGGTGGCAAGCGGCGCTGACAAGATTGCCATCGTGGCAAGCGGTGGTGTCCCTGACGGTCCCTTTTTTGCACTATTTGGGCGACGCAGACGGGCATTTAATGCCATTGTCCCCTGCCGTCAGGGTTAGGTATGATACACTGTACAGGTAGTTGTACCAACCGCAATACCTTTCCATTTTTACCCTTGTCTGTGTTGCCACCTGTCGGTGACCCCTTGAGCATATAAAAGGAGGCCCATGCGCAACATAGAAGGGGTTCGAAGGTAGAAAACACTCACGCTCGGTCTCATTAGCAACTAGTGTGTACTGTAGCACTCAGCGCTCCCGAGCAAGAACTCAATACACTCAGACATGCAGCAGTAGGAGTATTATCTCTCTGGAGAGCTCCGAAGCTGGTTAAACTGCTCGTGTGCTTCGCCTCGATCCGCTCTTCGCGCGATCTCCGCCCCCCGCCGAACCGAAAGGGGCTCGGTCCGCCGGCCCCATAGGTGTTCATGGATCAGTTTCCCCGACACCAGGTTACCCACCACGTTGATGTGGCAGAGGAACAATGCGGCGACCCTTCTTCTATCTTAAGGACTAGCTATGTGCGGATTCCCGATCTCTCCATGCCGGATTCCCGCGGAGGGGAGGACGTCACTCAAGCCCTGAACCTAAAGTCAGGCAGCGGGCTAGATTCATTGGACAACATCCAAGAACCCAAACTTCCAAGTTTGGAAACTTCTTGGCCCCTGAGTTTTAGATTGGACGGGGTTCCGAATTTAATTCCACCCGCCCACCCAAACACAAGCGATCTATCCCAAATCCGGCAAGAGCCCTCAGAAACAGTACACCATTACTGGGCCATATTCCTCCTGGTCATTAAAAGGATAAAGGATTGCCGTGAGGAGGACGCAATTTCATTTTTCTGCAATAATTGCATGGACAAGGGAATCCTCAACGTCGTAAGACGTCGTGAATCACACACTTCGCTGACTTGGAGTCCATAGTACGAAAGTAATCTGCGAAGGAAAGCGCCTGGAAAACCGAAATCAATTTTTGGGACAATCCGGCCCTGAATACAACCCCAGTCTGAAATAAAAGGGTGAATCATCGCCAGGCACCTAGGTTAAATACCAAAAAGCAAAAACCCTCTATAGGGCATGGAACCGTACTGGAGGGATGGCTCAATGGACCCTGCAAAATTCATAGTACAGAGGGCGCCACTCCAACTCATAGCCTTAGAGCATGTTGGATACTATGGCAGGTGGCCAAAAGTGGCGAAGAGCTTCTAACTCCAGAACACCAGTCCAAGGATACCAGTACGGTATTAACAGTCTTCGAGACTTTCGCATCAAGTAATATGCGGAAACGAACACTCCGCAGCCTTGCCGAAGTCTACCAAGTAGCAACAATAAACCCATGGAGTGACACGGCTATTACCTTTAATGCCAGTGACGAACCTAAGTTCCGAACAGCCCGAGCACCAGCCGCATTGGTCCTCAGTCCAATAGTGGACGGCTTTTGCCTTACCAAGGTACTCATGGACGGTGGCAGCGGATTGAACCTCATTTATGAGTAAACCCTCAGAAAAATGGAAATAGACTGGAGCCGCATTGAGCGAAGCAGCACAACCTTTAGAGGAATAATCCCTAGTCGGGAAGCATGCTGTACAGGAGAAATCACACTTGATGTGGTGTTCGGCACGCCGGATAATTACAGGTCCGAGGAGGTCACATTCCAAGTGGCCCCGTTCAGCAGCGGATATCACGCTCTATTAGGGCTAGAGGCATTCACAATTTTTCAAGCTATACCCCATTACGGGTAAATGAAGCTCAAAATGCCCGGGCCGAAGGAAATTATTACTCTTGCTAGTGACCCGGACATAGCACTCCGTGCCGAAAATAAAACAGCCGCACTGGCCCTTGAGGCACTATCCGAAGCCCTAGCGGCCGAGGAACTCACTGCGCTACGCTCCACGGTGAATAGGGACGACGTGATACTCGATAAGAGATCCAAGTCCACCTCCTTTAAACCAGCAGACGAAATAGTCAAATTCCAAGTCCATCCAACGGACCCTACAAAAACGGCCTCCATTGGGGCACAATTAAACCCTGATGTAGACGCCGCACTACGAGAATTCCTACGCGAAAATTGGGACATCTTTGCCTGGCACCCTTCAGACATGCCAGGAATCCCACGCCGGCTGGCCGAGCACAGCCTAAACATCCTAAAAGGATTCAAGCCAGTCAAACAAGCTCTTCGGCGTTTCTCCGAACCCAAGAGACAGGCCATGGGAGAGGAGCTAGCCAAATTATTGGAGGTCGGATTCATCAGAGATATAAAACATCTGGACCGGCTAGCAAACCTGGTGATGGTACCAAAGAAGGACAAATCCTGGCGCCTATGCGTCGATTTTAAGGACCTCAACAATGTTTTCCCAAAGGATCCCTTCCCCCTCCCCCGCATCGATCAAATTATCGATGCTACCGCGGGACACGATTCATTGTGTTTCCTCGACGCATACTCCGGCTACCACCAAATTAAGATGGCAGACCCCGACCAGGCCGCAACGACATTCATCACCCCATACGGCCCATTCTGCTTCAACACAATGCCCTTTGGGCTCAAAAACACCGGCGCAACATATCAGCGCATGATTCAGACATGTCTGGCAAACCAGATCGGCAAAACACAGGAGGCATAGGTAGACGATGTGGTCGTCAAAACCAAGCACGTCGAAACTCTAGTAGACGATTTGAAGCTCACGTTCGATAATCTCCGAACATATGACATTAAGCTTAACCCGGAAAAATGTGTTTTCGGTGTACCAGCAGGAAAGCTATTGGGCTTCATTGTATCCGGTAGAGGAATTGAAGCAAACCCAGCCAAGATCCGAGCTTTGTCGCAATTGGATATCCCAAAGGACCTCAAACAAATACAAAAATTGACGGGATGCGTGGCGGCTTTAAGCGGCTTTATCTCCCGTTTAGGAGAAAAGGCATTACCCCTTTATCGCCTCCTCCGACGCACCGAACACTTCAAGTGGACGGATGCCGCCACGACCGGACTCGAAGAAATAAAAGCCATATTGGCAACAAACCCGGTCCTGGCCACGCCCAACATGGGCGAACCAATGCTATTATATATTGCGGCAACTCATCAAGTTGTGAGCGCGGTGCTCGTTGTCGAACGAGAAACGGACGGACACAAGTCGCCCCTACAAAAACCAGTTTACTATATATCCATTGTCCTAACTCCATGAAAGTCACGGTACCCGCATTATCAGAAGATAGCGTATGCGGTGTTCATGGCATCCCAGAAGCTGCGACACTACTTTCAAGAGTGTTCGATAACAGTAGCCTCCAAAGTACCTCTTAATGACATTATAAACAATCGCGACGCGACGGGGCGGATTGCCAAATGGGCCATTGAGCTCCTCCCGTTCGACATAACCTATAAGCCACGGCGAGCTATTAAGTCACAAGTTTTGGCCGACTTCGTCGCCGAATTGACTGAACCCGAACTTCCTAAAGAGTACGGCGCATATTCCAACTGGATCATGCACTTCGACGGCTCCAAAATGTTGGCTGGTCTGGGGGCTGGCGTTGTTCTGACGTCCCCAACCGGAGATACGGTTCAATACTTACTACAGATAATGTATACGGACACCAACAACGTAGCCGAATATGAGGCCCTTCTACACGGCCTCCGGATGGCAGTCTCCATGGGCATTCAACGCCTAGAGGTCCGCAGGGATTCGAACCTCGCGATATCCCAAATAAATGGAGACTTCGACGCCAAGGATTCGAAAATGGCAGCTTATCGCAACACCGTCCTAAAAATGTCAGCTCGGTTTGAGGGGCTCGAATTTCACCATATAGCCCGGGATAATAACCAGGCAGCAGACGTGTTGGCACGCATTGGCGCAAAGCGCGATGCCGTCCCTCCCAACATCTTCCTAGAGAGGCTGTTCAAGCCATCCGTACTATGGGAGGGGGAATCCGGAAATAATAACCCGGACCCAACCGCACAGCCCGACACCGAACATTCTGACAGAATTGGCGGTTCTGCCAACGAAGTAACATCCTCAGCCCACGTAATAATGGCAGCCATAGCCCCGTGGACGGAACCATTCCTAGCCTACCTAACCAGGCGGGAACTTCCTGAGGACCAAAATGAGGCCCGCTGCATAGTGCGGTGATCTAAAGCCTATAAGGTCCATGAGGGAGAGCTTTACAAGAAAAGCACAACCGGAGTCCTTCAAAGGTGTATCTCCGAAGAGGAAGGGCGGAACCTTCTGGCTAAAATTCATGTCGGACTCGGCGGGCACCACGCTGCAGCCCGGGCCCTTGTAGGCAAGGCCTTCCGTACATGATTTTATTGGTCGACGGCCCGGGCAGATGCTCAGGACTTAGTCCAACGATGTGTCGGTTGCCAGCTCTTTGCTAATCAAGGCCACATGCCACCCACCGCCCTCAAAACTATACCCATAACCAAGCCCTTCGCGGTCTGGGGGCTTGACATGGTTGGACCCCTTAAAGGAGGAACCCACAAGCAAAATACCTACTGGTCATGGTGGATAAATTCACCAAATGGATAGAGGCCAAACATGTTAAGACGGCCGAATCCGGAACGGTGATAGACTTCATATCAGGGGTGGTACACCGTTACGGCGTCCCCCATAGCATCATCACTGATAACGGCACGAACTTTACGGCCGATGAGGTTAAACTGTGGTGCAGAAACATGGGCATCAAGCTCGACTATGCTTCAGTCTATCACCCTCAAACTAACGGTCAAGTCGAGCGAGCAAATGGTCTAATCATGAGCGGCATCAAACCCGGATTAGTGCGGTCCCTCAAGGAATCTAACACGCACTGGGTAGAGGAGCTCGACTCCGTACTCTGGGGGATGCGGACCACTCCAAATCGCACCACCGGATTTACACCATTCTTTATGTTATACGGCGCAGAGGCAGTTCTGCCCTGTGACGTAATTCATGACTCACCTCGCGTGTGCATGTACGAATAAAGAGAAGTCGAGCTTGATCGGCAGGACAGTTTGGACTCATTGGAGGAGGAGCATGACGTGGCAAAAGCCCGTTCCGCATTCTATCAACGGCAAGCTCGAAGATATCAAAGCAGAGAAGTACGGGCCAAAACTTACAATGTTGGTGAGTTAGTTCTACGCCTGCCAGACAAGAAAAAGGACAAAATCAAGCCCAAATGGGAAGGTCCCTTTATCATCAAGCAAGTCCTGACCGGTGGAGCGTACCGTCTGCGAGATGCATCGGATAACCGACTCGAGCCGAACCCATGGAACGCAGCCCGTCTCCGAAGATGCTACGCCTAGCGCCGGATTCTGAGTTCGTCTCCTTCCTCCGTCTATATTTTACATATTAGTTGTCTTCTGTTTCTCTCCTTCTCCCTCCTTTTCTATTACAGCCTTTGAAAGCTTGTTTACACATTATTCGCACACACTTGACACGATATCTGCGCTCATTATTCCTGGGGGCTTCTTTAATAGAAGCTTATTTACACGGGCTTCATGCCCAACACATGTGTCACACTTCGGCATGTACCTTTTATTCACCATTATATGCATCGATATGACTTAAGTTTTGGCCAAGCTGGGTTGCCTGGCTCCTGTGCTTACCCCTACGTTCCCGATTGTTCGGCTAGGCGGTAAAGGGAGCACCTTTGCGATTGTTACTGCTGGGTCAGCCGGATGTGTACCTCGGACTGGGTGAAGCCGAAAGCTAGCGTTCTTAAGGGAATATTCGGTCGGTGAACTAAAAGACGATTTCTTATCTATTTAGTTATCTGCCCCCAGATGTTTTTCTGCTTTTTTTTCAGTCCGGACATGCACTTTAGGGCATGCCCCCCAGGGAAAGGAACCCCTAACGGAACTATTCTCCCTGGAAGATGTTTCTTACTAACCATGTAATATAACATAACTAGTTGGGCACTTGTCTGATACAGCACTAATGACCCCTACGCCTGGTCTCCACGCATGCCCTGGTTCTTACATAACCGCGAGGGTATTCGGACACACTCCGGACTATTGGGTCCTGAGGTTGAAGCGAAAAGGTCCGCTACGACAAACGATCTACAATCCGTCTAGAAGGCATTTTACATGTCATTTTAAATTACATAGTCAACTTGACTGGGCATATTCCTCTTCAATGCCATCCAGCAGGCTGTCTAGTTTACAGTCTTGTTGGGAATACTTTTCGGCCAACTCTACTTGGCCGTACACTAAGCTCACAGGGACCTCCTTCCCATCAGGCCCCGCAGATCCGACCTCGGCCATGTGGTTTGGGTCAGCCTTCGTGTACCGCGTCTACACCATGGCCCAGGCCTCCCTGGCGCCTTGACGGCAGGCCGATATCTTCCATAAGGTGAAGCACTGCCACGCTCCCTGAAGCCTCTCTGCAAGCTCTCCAAGGCCTTCGAGCAGGGAGACAGATGGCCACAAGGCCTGGGCGACGCCTTTCATCACCTGTCGAACTCGTTCGTGGAGTTGCAAGAGCTCGGGAAGAAGGTCACCCGTAGAACCGGGCATTTCCTCTGCAGGACGGCCTGTGAGCATACCTACAGACATAACCTATTAGCCGACTTCCTCGCCGAACTCTTTTTCAAAGTTCCTTCAAGCACTTACTAAAAATGCCGCGTCGACGCCGCCGATTCTCCTTAACGGAGTCAGATAGCTGGGCACGAACATCCTTTAGTTACTAACCCCGCTGGGTGTTGGCATCTTGGAGATTATTTTTATCCTGCCTCACCCTTGTAAGCACATTCTCGCCGGCCTTTAACCGGCGCATGACCTGTTTCTTGTCCGGATCTATCCCAGCGCCATCTGCAATATTATTGTCAGACTTATACACACGCCGCACTTCACAAATTACTTATCTTTTGAAGCATATAGTACCAGAGGGGGTCTCTTTGGCTTCCCCTGCTGCGGCTACTGCGGCCTGAAGTTGGGCTTTGCACTCCTCCAGCTCCTGGGATAGTTGGGATTCTTTTCTGTAAGATCCTGCACAATGAATGATCCTTAAATCAGTTATTCTAACTATTTCAAGTCTCGGGGGCTACTGGCATATATAACTGTCAAATATTCTCACCCGTATGTATTTTACATACTGCTCTGTGGCTCTGGCTAGACCATTTTGAGCGGCACGGAGGTGTGCATCTCCCGAATTAAAGGCATCCAATGCCTCTGGGGAGAAACATGCGTCACGAAGAACTATCCGGCAGCGCCTGTGATTCATGGCACTCTCCACCTCGGAATTGGTGGCAGATAACCTGTTGGCATCCTCTGTCGGAGGAACATCCGACGCATGCCTCGTGTTCGCCTCCGCTTCTGGACCTGGCTTTGGAGCCTGACAAGCGGAGGATTGATTGGCAACCTCTCCGGATATAGTCCGGCGAGCGCTCTTCTTCCTGAAAAGGCACGAGCGTTAGTATTCCTCCTGGGAATAAAGCCTGGGAGTAAGGTGACACGCCATACCATTGCGCCGGAGTTTCGATCCGGACCGCACTTCTTTTTAGCCTAATGGGCCGTGCTGCCCCTTGTTGGCTAGCCACCACGGGCTCGGCCTTCCGCCCCAAAGGCGCCCCCTGTGAAACACCATTGGTATATGGTAACCAAAAACACGCACGGATCGGTCATTTTCAAAGTATTGGGACTTCGGTCTCAGTTACCTGCGAGGCGGGAAGTATTCCGGGGTAATCGGCCGTAATGGTGACCAAAGCATTATCGATGCTCAGTTGATGAAATACCCCGTCGATCAGCTCCACCGATATGTCCGGATCCTCTTGGGAGGTCGGATCGAGGAACCGTTCCGGATCCTCGGGTTGTGGAGGCGGGCTGTTTATATCCTATACAGCCCGGCATAGTTCCTGCACTGAAATCACAAAATGAGATACTCGACTGTGGGAGTATGGATCGGAGAGGCAAAAATAAATGTCTGCTTATCCAGCTTGGAGGATTGTTCATAGAAAATCCGCTGTGCGGATTGACGCGGAGAAATTCCTCCTCTTCTCCCTTGTACAATGCGGACAAGATCTTCATCAGATCGGCGACCGATCCCGGCCCCTTACGGCCGCAGCGGGTGGCGTCATCATCCCCGTGTAAATCCCACATGGGGTGGCCTCTATACCGGAGCGGCTGCACCCCTCACATAATGCATGTGTCCATGACTCCGATCATGGTCAGTCCCGAATGAGCTAACAAACTTATTCGGCTCATCAGGTAAAGGACGTCCCTATGATTTTCCTTCTGAGGGCTCCGTGGACGCCCGCTTAGGCGTTTCTTCAAAGGGGCGTTATTGAACTCGGGGAGGCCGACCCGAACAAGGTCCGGGAGGGGGACATCTTCTATATAAAACTATTCCGAAGGCCAGTCTTCGGACGCCATCTTCGGGGTTTCGGATAGATATCCGGTCCCGGCGATGCGCCATCGTTCGGCTCCGCCCACTTGATATATTGACCCCTCTCGAGAACGGGGCACAAGGCAGAATAGCTTCTTCCACATCGCAAAATGAGCCTTGATGCCCAAAAACAGCTTGCAAAGGGCCACGAAGCACGCAATATGCAGAATGGAGGCAGGCGTAAGGTTGTGCAACTGGAGGCCGTAGAACTATAGGAGCCCCCGGAGAAACGGATGAATTGGAAAGCGAAGCCCTCTTATCAAATAAGAGACAAGGCATACCCGCTCTCCTTTGGAGGGCTGGGGACGCTCTCCGCTTGCTTTCCGCCCTTATAGGTGGTGAGTCCGGCTCGAACCAGAACCATGAAAGCTGGGGGAAGAAATCACTTGGTTTGGAGCGCCACTAGCTCACTGTGCGGGACGGAGCATCACTCCCAATCTCCATGCTGAGGGCTGGGAGGGCGAGAGGAGGAGCCGCGTCGACTGTCCATGATGGAATGGATTTCTGTCAGATGCGCTCTTATGAATGCTCGCGAGGGGAGGATGGTGTGATTTGGATCTAGATCCTCGTCTCTTTTATAGGCAGCTTATTTGCGTAGCTAGGGGGATAAATGTAAAAATACCCTGGCTTTTCGCATTCATTCAACACGTGGAAGATGGTCATTATTGGGCATGGAAGCCGAGGAGCGCAATATTTACAAGAAGCCGGATGCTATTCAACAGGTGCACAGGATTTGGAGAAGAACCAGCCTTGCAATGTTGAAGACAATCTACGCGCCGGACTCATCGCCATTGAAGCCTGGTTCGGGGGCTACTGAGGGAGTCCCGGAGTAGGGGGTGTCCGGATAGCCAAACTATCACCTTTGGCCGGACTCCTAGACTATGAAGATACAAGATTGAAGACTTCGTCCCGTGTCCGGATGGGACTTTCCTTGGCGTGGAAGGCAAGCTTGGCGCTACGAATATGTAGATCTCCTACCATTGTAACCGACTCTGTGTAACTCTAACCCTCTTCGGTGCCTATATAAACCGGAGGGTTTTAGTCCGTAGGAGGAAAAACAATCATACCACAGGCTAGCTTCTAGGGTTTTTCCTCTCTGATCTTGTGGTAGATCTACTCAAGCAGGAGTAGGGTTTTACCTCCATCGAGAGGGCCCGAACCTGGGAGAAAACATCGTGTCCCTTGTCTCCTGTTACCATCCGCCTAGACACACAGTTCGGGACCCCCTACCCGAGATCCTCCGGTTTTGACACCGACAACCTCCATATCTCAAAACAATTATCAAGTATCAAATTGATCATAGCATCCAATTCACTTCCTATGATAGTTTTTATTATACCCAACTTGGATGCCTACCATTCTAGGACCAATTTTATAACCATAGCAAATACCATGCTGTTCTAGAAGACTCTCAAAATAATATAAGTGAAGCATGAGAGACTAGTAATTTCTTCAAAATTAAGACACCACCGTGCTCTAAAAGATATAAGTGAAGCACTAGAGCAAAAACTATCAAGCTAAAAAGATATAAGTGAAGCACATAGAGTATTCTAGCACATTTTAATCAAATAGGCTTATCCCAAAAGGTGTGTACAGCAAGGATGATTGTGGTAAACTAAAGAGAAAAGACTTATATAATACACGACGCTCCAAGCAAAACACATATCATGTGGCGAATAAAAATATAGCTCCAAGTAAAGTTACCAATGAACGAAGACAAAAGAGGGGATGCCTTCCCGGGGCATCCCCAAGCTTAGGCTTTTGGCTATTCTTGAATATCTTGGGGTTCCTTAGGCATCCCCAAGCTTAGGCTCTTGCCACCCTTTATTCCATAGTCCATAAAAGCTTTACCCAAAACTTGAAAACTTCACAACACAAAACTCAACAGGAAATCTTATAAGCTCCGTTAGTGAAAGAAAACAAAACCACCACATAATTTACTGTAATGAACTCATTCTTTATTTAATTTGGTGTTAAACCTACTTTATTCCAACTTCTCTATGGTTCATAAACTAATTTACTAGCCATAGATGCGTCAAAATAAGCAAACAACACACGAAAAACAGAATCTGTCAAAAACAGAACAGTCTGTAGCAATCTATAACTAACACAAACTTCTGGAACTCTAAAAATCCTACAATAATAGGAAGTCCTGGACAATTTGTTTATTCAACAGCAGCAAAAGGAATCAATGCAAAATCACGTTCCTGTGATTTAAAAAATTATATTCATGCGTGCAAAGTTTCTATTTTTCAGCAGAATCAAATCAACTATCATCGTAGGTTATCCTATAGGTTCTACTTGGCACAAACACTAATTAAAAGATAAAAACACATCTAAACAGAAGGTAGATGCAAGATTTATTAAATAGCAGCAAGGAAAAATATTGGGTTGTCTCCCAACAAGCGCTTTTCTTTAAAGCCTTTTTAGCTAGGCATTGAGATTTCAATGATGCTCACATGAAAGACAAGAATTGAAGCACAAAGAGAGCATCAAAAAACATGTGACAAACACACTTAAGTCTAACATACTTCCTATGCATAGGCATCTTGTAAGCAAACAAATTATCAAGGCAAGCAGAAACTAGCATATGCAAGGAATAACAAAGAGATGGTAGCAATCTCAACATGAAGAGAGGTAATTTAGTAACAGGAAAATTTCTACAACCATATTTTCCTCTCTCATAATAACTACATGTAGGATCGTAAGAAAATTCAACAAAATAACTATGACATAAAATATTTCCAACACGATCCACATGTATGCGAAGTTGACACTCTTCCAAAATAGTGGGATTAACGTTAACTAAAGTTGACACTTTTCCAAACCCACTTTCAAAATTATTGCAAACACTATTATCAATCTCATATTCATAATGGGGCTTAAATAAATTTTCAAGATCATAAGAAGAATCACCCCAATCATGATCATGGCAACAAGTAGTAGACATAGCAAAACTAGCATCACCAAGCTTAGGGTTTTGCATATTATTAGCACAATTGATATCAAGAGAATTTATTGTAAAATCATTGCAATCATGCTTTTTATTCAAGGAGCCATCGTGAATCTCTTCATAAATTTCTTCATCACAATTTTCAGATTCACAAATTTCAAGCAAAACTTCATAAAGATAATCTAGTGCACAAAACTCACTAGCAATCCAGTAGGAGGCTCCTCAAAAGTCCCACGCACCTACACAAACAAACAAAGAACTCGCAACCAACGCAATAAAGGGTTGTCAATCCCTTCACGGCCACTTGTGGAAGTGAGATCTAATAAAGATAGTAAGATAAGATAAATATATTTTTGGTATTTTATAATATAGATGCAAAAAGTAAAGATGCAAATAAAAGTAGATTGGAAGCAAATATGATAAGAGATAGACCCGGGGGCCATAGGTTACACTAGAGGCTTCTCTCAAGATAGCACAAGTATTACGGTGGGTGAACAAATTACTGTCGAGCAATTGATAGAAAAGTGCATAGTTATGAGATTATCTAGGCATGATCATGTGTATAGGCATCACGTCCATAACAAGTAGACCGACTCCTGCCTGCATCTACTACTATTACGCCACACATCGACCGACTCCTGCCTGCATCTAGAGTATTAAGTTCATAAGAACAGAAGAACGCATTAAGCATGACATGATGTAGAGGGATAAACTCAAGCAATATGATATAAACCCCTTCTTGTTATCCTCGATGGCAACAATACAATACGTGTCTTGCAACCCTTTCTGTCACTGGGTAAGGACACCATAAGATTGAACCCAAAGCTAAGCACTTCTCCCATGGCAAGAAAGATCAATCTAGTAGGCCAAACCAAACTGATAATTCGAAGAGACTTGCAAAGATAACTTAATCATACATAAACGAATTCAGAGAAGATTCAAATATTATTCATAGATAAACTTGATCATAAACCCACAATTCATCGGATCTCGACAAACACACCGCAAAAAGAGTTTACATCGAATAGATCTCCACAAGAGAGGGGGAGAACATTGTATTGAGATCCAAAAAGAGAGAAGAAGCCATCTAGCTAATAACTATGGACCCGCAGGTCTGTGATAAACTACTCACAACTCATCGGAGGGGCAAGGATGTTGATATAGAATCCCTCTGTGGTTGATTCCCCCTCCGGCAGAGTGCCGGCGAAGGCTCCAAGATGAGATCTCACGGATACAGAAGGTTACGGTGGTGGAAATTGTGTTTCTTCCTGCTCCTGGATGTTTTCGGGTACGTAGGTATATATAGGAGGAAGAAATACGTCGGTGGTCGCCGAGGGCCCACAAGACAGAGGGCTCGCCCTACTGGGGCCCTCCTATCTCGTGGGAGCCTCGGCAGCTTCTTGGCTTGCACTCCAAGTCCTCTGGATCACGTTCGTTCCAAAAATCACCCTCCCGAAGGTTTCATTCCGTTTGGACTCCGTTTGATATTCCTTTTCTTTGAAATACTAAAACAGGCAAAAAAACAACAATATGGGCTGGGCCTCCGGTTAGTAGGTTAGTCCCAAAAATGATATAAATGTGTAAAATAAAGCCCATAAACATCCAAAAGGGGTAATATAATAGCATGGAACAATCAAAAATTATAGATACGTTGGAGACATATCAAGTGGCAGGCTGACTTGTGGGCCTACTAAGTTGACGGGGACGGAGGGCTTTGTCAACTTAGTCAATATGCACGATTTTAGCTCCAGTGACCGTACGATGTCCATCCAACGGCCGTAGTGCTTTTTCAACCTCTGGTCTTCTTGCTCCAGCCGCCTAAACCAGCGCCGGTCGTGCCTCGTGCTCCTGCCTCCCGTGGCCGGCTGCGATGCGGCGGAGGACTCACCGCCCCATACTACTCCCACGGCTGGCCAGGCCATCCCTCTACTCACCCACACCCCTTGTTATTCTGCGGCCACGGAAGCCTCACACCACAGCCGAACCAGTGAACCCTCATTCTCCTCTTCGTGTGGGCATCCACTGCTGCGTCTTCCCCAGCTCCACGTCGTCCCCTTCCTAGGCCTCGCCATCGTCCACCCCCGTGGTGCTCTCGGTGCGGCATGGTCAATGTGGTCAACGACCGACTTCCATCGGAAGATTACTGTACGTGGCGAGGCTGACAGCTGGGTCCATGACAGTCGCAAGGAAGTGCCTCCTTATTACGCGCAAAATAATTATTTCTCCACCTGACAGCAGGGACCCACCGGACGGGCCACCGTATTTCATGAAAAAAACGTTTCCCCCTGACTGCTGGGACCCACCAGCTACACCTTCACACACAAGGAAGTGCATCCAGGCAAAAAAATGATTCGCCCACCTGACTGCTGGGACCCACCAGCTACATCTCCACACGCAAGGAAGTGCCTGACAGTCGGGACCCACCTGGTCGAAGCGTACGTAGCGTTGTCATTCTGGTCCCGAACATGTACGTACATATATACTAGTCGATGTAGAGTCACGCACATGTCTTAGTAGAGGCGTGTACGTGTCGTAGTAGAGGCGCGCACGTAACATGTACACGTACGTACAGCAGCCAGTGTGCAAAAAAGAAATTACGGCCACATATGTGTACATGTGGGCGGGGTCTCGAATGCCTACTCGCGCATACGTACGGCCAGGGCTGGTGTACATGGCTGGGTCGGAACGGAGAAACAACGTCGCCGTCGTGTTCATGGGGAGGCAACGGAATGCGTCGTGTTCATGGGGAGGCAACGGAATGCTCGTGTTCACCGGGAGGCAACGGAACGCGTGGGAGCCAACCGGCTGGGTCGGAACGTAATGCGTCGTCGTGTTCATCGGGAGGGCTTGGACAGAACAGGCGATGGAAAATAAGCCTGGCATACCGCAGAACGGAGGAACCGGCCTTGTGTTTGACCGGCCACGTTCGAAACGGGATCCTGTTCATTGGGAGGGGTCCGCGCATCAAGAAAACGGCGAAACGGACCTCCTATGGTCGAAATGGGGTCTGTTGATCGAGGGTGTGGCGCATCGCAAAATGGAGGAAATAGACCTCCTACGGTCGAAACGGGGGTCCTGTTGATCGGGAGGGGTGTGGCGTATCGCAAAACAGACAAAACGGACTTGTGTTGGAGCGCTACGGTCGAAACGGGGGTCCTGTTCATCGAGAGGGGTGTGGTGTACCACAAAACAGGACTCCACGTGATACTGTTCATCTCCACCGTCGACCTCCACCAGCCTCCACGGGCTACCGTCGACCTCCTCCAGCCTCCACGGTCTCCGGTTCATCCAGACTCCACCGCGCGCTACTCCACCGGCTACTGTTCAACCACCCCTCCACGTGCACCCCTCCACCATCTACTATTCATCCAGCCCTCCACGGGGTCGTCCTGTTCATCCAGCCCTCCACACCACGGGGTCCTGTTCATCCAGAGGCAACGCCACCGCTCACTGTTCATCCAGCCCTCCACACCACGGGGTCCTGTTCATCCAGAGGCAACGCCACCGCCATCGTTCATCCAACCCCCCGCAATGATCTTTGCTCATCGGAGAGGTAGCATCGATCGGCTTGATTAGCAGCGAGAGCGGCGAATCGCCGATCGGGTTCGATTAACGACCATCGATCAATCGGTCGGGTTCAGAGAATGTAGCCTGCGGTGCAATCGCCGGGTTTAGTTAGAGCCCAACGCCTCGCTTCGGGTTCGATTAGAGCCAATGCTCGCACACACGCAGCAGACGTCGTGTCGAGAGAAAGCAGCGCATCGCTCGGCCGCCGACCGCCCACCATAACCGGGAACTCCTCGAAATTTTCCTCGCCCTCGCTTCTACCACGGTTTCTTCCGTCATGGACAGCCCAAAGAATGTCATGCAGCTGCATCTCCAGCCCGCCCAGGACAAAAAGCACATTTTCTGTCATGATTTTTTGTCATAGAAGTAGGAGCCCACCACATCTATGATGATACCGGGTTTTGTCACAATTATCGTCATAGAAGTGTCATATGTATGACAGAAAAAAAATTCGTTCGGCCCAATGTGTCACAGATGTGTCTTTTTTTTGTAGTGAGGGGGTAACGCCTCAGCTGCCGAAAACATGGGGGATGCAATCCCGATGGAGACTAACGGCACGGGCCCTGACCAATCCGGCCCCCAGCCGAACACCACTCCGAACACCCAAGTGGCTCCGGAACCGAATAAGCGACCCCCTTCAAAGGAGGGGAGCGCCAACTCCAGTGGAGACCTCCACTAATCCAGAGGCGCCAAACACACCGATGGAGATGCTTCAACGCGCTTCCATCGTGGAGGAGCACCGCACCCTAATGGGTGCAGTGGTTGAGAAGGTTCGGTCCGCCAAGAGCGGGCTGAATGAAGCCTTCACTAGCCTGTTAACAGGCTTCGAGGTATGCGATGTAAGAACTTTTGGCCGCTTTTCATATGAAAAAAATATGCCTGTGTATAGATAGTAGCCCCTGAGACTCTGTTCGGCTTGTGGAAAAAGGGCTGAACTGTGGATCGATAATATTCGTAGGAGATAATGTACTTGTCTATTTGAAAACACAGGCTTCACTATTAGGGGCAACCGCCCAGGCCGCCGAAGTATCCGAGCTCAAGTGGAAGCTGGGGCTGGCTGATGAGGAACTCGTCCACATCAACAAGAGGCACAGGGTATGATTTTGAGAAAAAATGTTTACACAACTGAAGGAATATACCATGCGGAGTCTGAGCTCCTGTGTTACCCTGTTCATTATTGCAAGAAGTGTAGCCGTGGTCGAGACCCTGAAGGGCGACCTCGCACGGGCCAAGGAGCAGGCACGGGTGAGCCAAGCGGCTGCTGACAAAACGGCCGCAGATTTAAAGGTCGAACAGGTTGCCCGCCGCCCATACGAGGAGCGGGTGACCGAAGTAGAGCAAGCACTCAAGGACGCCGCCAGCAAGTGCGAGTCCTTGGAAGAGAAGAATAAAGCTCAAGCGGTCGAGCTGGCCAGGCTCTCCAGAGGGCCAGTAGGCGCGGAATGAGTCCCGTGTGGCGCGCAAGGAGATCGACCAGGGCAAACAGATAGTGGCTGGTAAGCCCTTTTATTTATAGAGTAAATTCGGCAGTCAGAAATATGCCTTTCTCACTCGACTGTGAAGTTCTCCAGACGCCTTTGCGGATCTTCCGAAGAGTGCTGCCAATGCCATGCAGTTCTACTGGGCGCAGGACGGGCATACGACGGAGAAGCTATTTTGGACACAGTTTGTGGCGCAAGAGCGCCCATCTCTGTTGAACGACCAGATGGCCGAGTGGGCCGAGCTACATAGGATCTCCGGATTGGCCATGAGGGACGTTATAGTCCGGCTGTGGCCACCTGAACCCATTCCGAGCAGCTTCTTCGGCCTGGTGCAGCGACTCGTCGACGATGCCCCGAATTGATACAGTCAAGTGGTCGGCATGCAAAGAAGGTGCGCGGATGGCCTTCCCCCGTGTCAAGATGCACTGGGCGAAAATGAAGGCCGCCGTTGTGCAGTTGAGGGCCCGCCCGGAGGCAAGGACCATTGCAAGCCGGAGCGCTATTTTTCGAAGACGTCCTAGAGGGTGCCCGTTTGATAGAGGGTCAATGTTCGGAGGATCTCATGTTCGAATGAATGTATCCGGGCTGTCTAGACTTTGTGTTTATCAAACAAGGCATACGTATAATATGCTTGCTTGTTTATCTCAAATTATTTTCATCCTCTGCGGCCATTTGTTATATCTGAAAGTTTGCCAGTCGTCGGCTTCAGCCCCCATGTAGATGCTACAGGGGTGTTCGGAAGAGCATGTGACCACACTTGTTCAAACATGTCCGTAAAGGAGGTGATCGTGCAGCGAACAAGGCAATCAGACTATGCGGCTTTAACACTCTCACTTAGCCAGAGGAGTTTGACCATGAGATTATAGGCTTAGCCCCTTGTGTTGTTCGGCTATCCGAACTTGGGTGCTTTACAAGCCGGACCGGGTGGAGGCCAGTCCTTCGTATAATACGGAAGAAATCACGAGAGATTTAATAAGTCGTCGAATTGCTGACCAGCTCTCGCCGCATCATGACAGTCAGTTTTCGGCTTTCTCTACTGAGGTGCTTGACCAGGCGAACCAGAAACACAATCGCAGTAGTTCTCCCTTTACTACCTTAGCCGAACAAGCAGAATGTAAGGTGGTAAGCACAGCGGCCGGGCAACCCAACTATTGAACAAAGACATGATTCGGAGCCGATGCATACAATGTTATATTCGGGACGCCGAAGTGTACTATGAAAGTGTTCGGACTTTTTGTTTTTGAATGTTTGTGGCCGAATAAAGCCCCTGGCCATTGATGCCAATGTGCGTATGTCCATCACTCGTGAAGACGGAATGCAGACTGTGGAGTAGGTCAATACCGAATAAGGTAGGACAAAACTGTTTCCATTGTGGTCTGATTTGATACGTCAAAACGTGCTCTTACAGACAATGGCGTACAGTTCAAGGCTATTTTACATGCCAAGAATTTGTAAATAAGGGAAAAGCTCCATACAGGTCCTTAAAAAAGGTGGTCTTTGAAGATCCTTTAGACACCCCGCCGCACGTCTGCGTCGCTTTCACCTTTGAGAGAGGTTCCTTGAAAGGAAAGGTCCCCGGTTATCTTTACGAAACCGGGCTCGGAAAGAGTCCTTGTATGTCCGTGGAATAGCTAGGTTGTAATGCACCTGTGGTATTGAAGAAGAAAGGGAAAAATAATCAAAGAAAGAAAAAAGGTCAAGGTCATATAGGGTGTAGCCGTACTATAGACCCATCTGTATTGTGCCTCCGTTGATGCCCAAGGTATTTTTAGTGCGTAATTATGCACACGCGGTACAGATGTTGTGGATGTGTGTGGAAATCGACAGAGGCGAAACTGCTAGGCTAGCTCTGGAGTTGCCGAGCTGTCATCGTATAGAGTGGACCGGACTCGTTTGTCCGAGGGCTTGATGGCCGATGAGATGTGCGGCTTGATAGGGCCGCTTTGTAACTCGGCCGCGAGGGCCGCGGTGTGTTCCTTAGTACGGAGGGAGCGCTCCGTGTTTCCATTAACTGTAATGACGCCGCGGGGTCTGGGCATTTTGAGCTTTAAGTAAGCATAATGCGGGACCGCGTTGAAGCGGGCGAAGGTGGTCCGTCCGAGCAGTGCGTGATAGCCGCTGCAGAAGGGGACGATGTCGAAGATCAAGTCTTTGCTTTTGAAGTTGTCTGGCAAACCGAAGACTACTTCCAATGTTATGGAGCTTGTACAACGGGCTTCAACACTAGGAATTACTCCTTTAAAGTGGTTTTAGTGGGCTTGATTCTTGACGGATCGATACCCATTTTGCGGACAGTGTCCTGATAAAGTAGGTTAATACTGTTGTCGCCGTCCATGAGGACTCGTGTGAGATGGAATATGTCAATAATTGGATCGGGGACCAATGGTGCCTAACCTCCATGACGGATACTGTCGGATGGTCTCTGTGATCAAAAGTGATCGGACAGGCTGACCATGGGTTGAATTTTGGGGCGACCGACTCTACGGTGTAGACGTCTCTTAGCGCATGCTTGCGCTCCCTCTTGGGGATATGTGTAACATATATCATGTTCACTATTTTTACCTCCTCTTTTGTCCCCCTGTGTTCGATTGACAAGGTTCTTCATCGTCGTCCTCGTTGTCGGTGTCAAAACCGGCAGATCTCGGGTAGGGGGTCCCGAACTGTGCGTCTAAGGTCGATGGTAACAGGATACGGGGGACACGATGTTTAACCAGGTTTGGGCCCTCTCTATGGAGGTAATACCCTACCTCCTGCTTGATTGATCTTGATAAATATGATTATTACAAGAGTTGATCTACCACGAGATCGTAATGGCTAAACCCTAGAAGTCTAGCTTGTGGGATTATGATTGTGTCCTACGAACTAAACCCTCCGGTTTATATAGACACCGGAGGGGGCTAGGGTTGTACAAAGTCGGTTACAGAGAAAGGAATCGACATATCTGAATCGCCAAGCTTGCCTCTGATAACCCACAAGTGTAGGGGATCGCAACAGCTTTTGAGGGTAAAGTATTCAACCCAAATGTATTGATTCAACACAAGGGGAGCCAAAGAATATTCTTGAGTATTAGCAGTTGAGTTGTCAATTCAAGCACACCTGGATAACTTAGTATCTGCAGCAAAGTATTTAGTAGCAACGTAGTATGATACTTGTTGACGCTCAAAAAGGGCATGATCGCAAAGAGTGACTTGAGGCTGTAGCAAGATGACATCAAATTTATGAGTTCATGTCACCATTTGATGGCTCTCTTCAAGATAATCAAAGTAAATGTGAAGATGCATCAAAACGGAGCTCAAGTGTAAAAGATATGCCAATTTCGGAGATACTCGTGTTGACACCAGATTAGAAAATGGCATGAAACCTAACCAAGATGTCCTCTGATGGAAAAAGTTACAACTGCAAAGTTCTTCGTCTCATCGAAATGGACGATTTTGATATAAGAATCGTCCCCATCCGAGTTCGTATGCAAAAGTTATAGCTAAAACTGTGCGCTGCAGCACTGTATGGCCGGATCATCTGGACCGGGGTCCAGATCATCCGGCCGAGGGCCGAAAAATTGAACAAAACGACAGAAGCTAAAAGTTGAAGCTGGATGATCTGGATCAACTCCCGGATGATCCGGGTAATGGCCGGACAATCCGGGCAATTGTCCGGATGTCCGGACACGTTTTTCTGCTGCAGACTTTAGAAAACGGCCCGAAACAGCCTCAAGATGGCCTCGGATTAAAAAGTGTTCAACATGAAAGTTGTGCGTCCCGTCGAGGCGGTTGATTTGGATATAAAAAACTTCCAAATCCGAAGTCGTATGAGGATTATACAGCCAAAATAGTAAGCTGCTGTCAAGAAACTGGGCTAGGCCGGATCATCCGGGCCTTGAGCCGGACATCCGGGCCGGGGGTCGTGAATAGTCCATGTTTTATTAGGTTTTGATGATTTGGACGGCTAGGAAAGTCCTTTTTTGTACGGGAAGTCCAACCGCCTCTTATATAGACAAGAGGTGACGGCCGATTGAACAACAACACACAATCGAACAATCATCTACCACTTTTATATTTTATCTCTTCTCCTTAACCCTAGTTCTTCTTCTTCTTCGTTCTTCGTTCTTTCTTCTTCATTGAAGGGCGGCGAACCTTGAGGCCCTAGGGGCGGTCAGGCCGACCTAGGGCAGCCCATAGCCGCTGCGCGCCCTGACGGGGTCCCTCCCGGGCGCGTGGGGTTTCGGGTCTTCAAAAGTGCCCGCCGGATTGTCTTGCGTACCGCCCGGCGGGTCTCCTTCGACGTGAGCTGCGGTGCATCACCCTCGGCGTTGGAGGTACACAGGGACGTGCTCGTGTGCGAACACACTTTTTGGCGACTCCGCTAGGGACGAAAGATCAAGAATCATCATCAACCATGTCTAATCTCCCCAATCCCTCAGAAGTTGACACCGATAACATCATTAAGCCCGGTCTTGATGAACTACCGGATGAACATCGCCAAGCCTACGAAGCGCGCAAGAAGCAGCGTGAAGAGGCTTTTGAGGCGCTCAAGAAGATGCGCGATGAGGAGGATTTGGAAGCGTTTCTTTCAAGTTTCAAGTAGGACCGTCAAGGCAACATCACTCCGGTTGGAAACGTCAATTTTCCTCCCCTCATCGACGAACAAGATGTAATCACTGTGAGTAAAGTTTTTTCTCCAGAGCAAGTGACTGTGATTGAAAGTTTGTTAGTAAGGGTAATGTGATGGCATACAATTCTTTTGTGGCTAGTGCTAATGCTCAGAAAAATATGCCTCCATCATCTAGTGGTACTGTTGGTATATCTGAAAACCCTAGTCCAATTTTACCTATTTCATCGGCACCACCTATGCAACAACAATATAATATGCCGTTGTATTTTTGCCCTACTCAAACCAACCAGCTTGTGACTGCACCTACATACCCTAATCCTATTATGAGTATGCCCAATTCGGCGTCAACGCCGAATCACTTTGTCACACCACCCATAGGTGCAAGCATGTTTGGTCTTCCGCGAATTATGGTTCGCGCCCATCCCACAAGTTGCACCAATAGCTAGTACTCAGGTTGCTCCTATGTCATTGCCACAAACATCTTCATCTACCTCGGATCCAATTTTAGCTAAATTAAGGGAGGATTTGCATAAGATGTTTCAAGAAACTTTCGGAAACAAGCCGAAAGTAAAGAGTCGTGTGTATCAAAAGCCTTATCCTGAACACTTCGATGCAATTTCTTACCCTCAAGGTTATAAGGTTCCTGATTTTGTTAAATTTAGTGGTGAGGGTACGAAACAACTTGGGAGCATGTGAGTCAAGATTCAGCACAGCTGGGTGAAGCAGTGTTCCATAGAAGAGTTGAAAGTGCTTATTTCCTTGTCTTTAATCGCACCGCATTTTCATGGTTTGTTGCTTTACCACATGGCTCAATTCTCTTATGGTCGCAATTAGAGCAAAAGTTTCATGATCATTTTTATAGCGGCGATAATGAGGTAAAGTTGTCACATCTTACATCGGTTAGGCGAAACATGATGAATCGGTCACCGATTATGTCAAGAGATTTAGAGATATAAAAACCGATTTTATAGCTTAGTGATAATCGAGAGAGACTTGGCAGATCTTGTTCTTAATGGTTTGAAAACTCACATTAAAGAGAGGCTAGAAAGTTATGAGTTTTTGAGCATTAATCAAGTCTTACAAAAGCTTTGGCCCAAGAGAGTCAAGTAAAGAGGTCCATAGGTTCTAAACCGATCGCCCTAGAATGCATATGGTTGAACACAATGATGATAATTCGGACGATGAGGTTGATGTCTATACTACTGAATTTGTTTGGTCCTCAAAGGCCAAACCCTATATGTGCAATGTTTTAAGCCGATTCGCAAGAATCGTGATGAGGAGATGAGGTTTACTTTTGATATATCAAAGTGTGATAAAATATTTGATGCACTCTTGCAAGATAAGATGATTAGAATATCACACACCATACCGCCGTTTGAGGAGCTGAAACGGCGTGCTTATTGCAAGTACCATAATTCATTTTCTCATGCTACTAACGATTGCCATGTTTTTCGACGACAGATACAATCAGCCATTAATGACGGACGATTGAATTTTGCTGAGATGCAAGTTGATAAACAGCCCTTCCCGATAAACACCATGGACTTGGAGGGAAATAAAATGTTGATTCGGCCTAGCATAGCCGAATCTGCTAATAAAGATAATGTTGTTATTGGTGAACCCAGGAATAGCAAGTAGGGCGACAAGGTCTTGGGAAGAAAGATTGTGCTTGAGAAGCAACCCGATGGCAAGGAAGTGTTGAAGATCACTATAAAAAATTCCACACTCGGGGGGCAACCACAAGTACAATAGGATGCTCATGTTAAATTGATCAAGCCCAAGAATTCAGAAGTTGGCAAGTGGAAAAAGAATGAAACTAAGAACAAGAGAATCAAGCCAACTTTTGATATGTTGCTATCCAAATATGCAAGTCAAGCGGCCGGTTCTAGCTCTAATCGGCCATCACATTCAAAGCATTCAAGATCGCCTCCGGAGCAAGAGTTTCAACGATATGCAAGGCCATATGGGTCAGGGGCACTGACACCATGGATGTCACAACCCTCCTATGCGCCATATTACATGAGAGGCTTCGGTGGAGGATGGGGGCAGCCCCCAATGGTTCCTTATGCTTTCCATATGGGGTGGGCAGCACCTAGAAGGCCTGCTCGTGAGAGGCTTTATTATCCCACACAAGGCCGTTTGAGATATGGTGCTAATCAGCCAACAAAAATTTCTCCAAGTAAGGCCAATAAAAAAGTGTGGCGTCTTAAGTCATCTAGTGCGGAAATTTCAGAATGCGACAAGCAAAAGGAGATCAAAAAGCCAGTTGTTGGTAATCTGGCTACTTCTAATGGTGATATTGTTATTGTTCAGCAGGGTTCCGTGCTTAGTGATCATGAGGCGAGCACAAGCAAGGCCAAACCAAGGGATCCCAAATATACTCAACCTAAGTGGTGTCCTCCGGTTTAACCAAGACCATGAAAAGGAGATTACAACGCATGAGGAACCATGAGAAGGTAGAGCACAAAGAGGAGAGGCAAAGGGACTAATTGTTAAGTGAAATTGCCCATGGCACTCACAAAACAAGTGTGGAGGCCTAAAGAAAAGAAAACACAGATGCTTCTACATTAGCTACAACAACACATTCACCACCAAAAGAGGATGATGCAACCCCTATTACATCGTCCACGCCACCTCAAACATCCCCTTCAATTGAGGAATCTTTGAGCCCAATATTCACATTGGGAGACGAAGATGAGATGGTGGATTATGAATATACGCCGGTTCGGGAGGGTATGGATATTAATATGGTATATTACTTACCTGCCGAGTTTCGTGCTATAGGTGAAGAAGGGGAGGTTCGAGAAGCCAAGAGAACCGGTGAAACACTTGAAGCCATTGTACCTCAAAGGTCATATTAACGGATCGCCGGTTGCTAGGATGCTCGTTGATGGTGGTGCTGTGATAAATCTTATGCCCTACTCGGTCTTCAAAAAGTTGGGGTTAGATGATGATGCATTGATGAAGACCAATATGGTACTTAATGGATTCGAGGGTAAAGAAAAGACAGAGGCCAAAGGTGTGATGTGCATGGAACTCACCGTGGGAAGCAAAACTTTGGCCACCACAATCTTCATCGCCGAGGTGCAAGGTAACTATAATTTTATATTAGGTCGTGATTGGGTTCATGCTAACCAATGCGTGCCATCTACCATGCATCAATTTTTAATACAATGGATCAATGATGAGGTAGAAATCATTCACGCGGATAATTCGGCTTGTGTTGCTTTGGCCGATGCATCGGTGGATTGGAATCATCCCGATGTTACTTGCTTAACAGGGCGTGACCTCTCGGAGTTTGATTTCCTTAGTGCTACAAGGAACGGGTTCATTCCCATCTCTTTAAAACCGATTGGTGGTAATCGGTTACAAGGTATGATGTGAACCAGAAGTTAAAATCAATGGCCGATATAAAGTTATCGCCCTAAGCATAAACATGGCCGATATAAAGTTATCGCCCTAAGCATATACATGGCCGATATAGAGATTATCGCCCTAAGCGCATATAAATGGCCGATGGAGTGTTGACATCGTCCTTAGACAAACGTTTTGCAAGTTATTTTTCGGCGCGCTAGCTTTGCCGAAAAACAGGGGGCATGTGTTGACGCTCAAAAAGGGCATGATCGCAAAGAGTGACTTGAGGCTGTAGCAAGATGAGGTCAAATTTATGAGTTCATGTCACCATTTGATGGCTCTCTTCAAGATAATCAAAGTAAATGTGAAGATGGATCAAAACGGAGCTCAAGTGTAAAAGATATGCCAATTTCGGAGATACTCGTGTTGACAACAGATTAGAAAATGGCATGAAACCTAACCAAGATATCCTCTGATGGAAAAAGTTACAACTGCAAAGTTCTTCGTCTCGTCGAAACGGACGATTTTGATATAAAAATCGTCCCCATCCTAGTTCGTATGCAAAAGTTATAGCTAAAACTGTGCGCTGCAGCACTGTATGGCCGGATCATCCGGACCGGGGTCCAGATCATCCGGCCGAGGGCCGAAAAATTGAACAAAACAACAGAAGCTAAAAGTTGAAGCCGGATGATCTGGATCAACTCCCGGATGATCCGGGTAAAGGCCGGACAATCCGGGCAATCGTCCGGATGTCCGGACACGTTTTTCTGCTGCAGACTTTAGAAAACGGACCGGAACAGCCTCAAGATGGCCTCGGATGAAAAAGTGTTCAACATGAAAGTTGTGCGTCTCGTCGAGGCGATTGATTTGGATATAAAAAACTTCCAAATCAGAAGTCGTATGAGGATTCTACAGCCAAAATAGTAAGCTGCTGTCAAGAAACTGGGCTAGGCCGGATCATCCGGGCCTTGAGCCGGACATCCGGGCCGGGGGTCGTGAATAGTCCGTGTTTTATTAGGTTTTGATGATTTGGACGGCTAGGAAAGTCCTTTTTTTATACGGGAAGTCCAACCGCCTCTTATATAGACAAGAGGTGACGGCCGATTGAACAACAACACACAATCGAACAATCATCTACCACTTTTATCTTTTATCTATTCTCCTTAACCCTAGTTCTTCTTCTTCCTCGTTCTTAGTTCGTTCTTCTTCATTGTAGGGCGGCGAACCTCGAGGCCCTAGGGGCGGTCAGGCCGACCTAGGGTAGCCCATAGCCGCTGCGCGCCCTGACAAGGTCCCTCCCGGGCGCGTGGGGTTTCGGGTCTTCAAAAGCGCCCGCCGGATTGTCTTGCATACCGCGTTTCCGGTGGGTATCCTTCGACGTGAGCTGCGGTGCATCACCCTCGGTGTTGGAGGTACACAGTGACGTGTTCGTGTGCGAACAATACTAAAGGTAACGGTAGCAAAAGTAATATTTTTGGGTTTTGTAGTGATTGTAACAATAGCAACGGAAAAGTAAATAAGCGAAGCACAATATGCGAAAAGCTCGTAGGCAATGGATCAGTCATGGATAATTATGCTGGATGCGATTCCTCATGTAATAGCTATAACATAGGGTGACACAGAACTAGCTCCAGTTCATCAATGTAATGTAGGCATGTATTCCGTAAATAGTCATACGTGCTTATGGAAAAGAACTTGCATGACATCTTTTGTCCTACCCTCCGTGGCAGCGGGTCCTAGCGAAACTAAGGGATATTAAGGCCTCCTTTTAATAGAGAACCGAACAAAGCATTAGCACATAGTGAATACATGAACTCCTCAAACTACGGTCATCACCGAGAAGTATCCCGATTATTGTCACTTCGGGGTTGTCGGATCATAACACATAATAGGTGACTATAGACTTGCAAGATAGGATCAAGAACACACATATATTCATGAAAACATAATAGGTTCGGATCTGAAATCATGGCACTCGGGCCCTAGTGACAAGCATTAAGCATAGCAAAGTCATAGCAACATCAATCTCAAAACATAGTGGATACTAGGGATCAAACCCTAACAAAACTAACTTGATTACACGGTAAATCTCATCCAACCCATCACCATCCAGCAAGCCAACGATGGAATTACTCACGCACGACGGTGAGCATCATGAAATTGGTCATGGAGGATGGTTGATGATGACGACGGCGACGAATCCCCCTCTCCGGAGCCCCGAACGGACTCCAGATCAGCCCTCCCGAGAGAGATTAGGGCTTGGCGGCGGCTTCGTATCGTAAAACGCGATGAAACTTTCTCTCTGCTTTTTTTTCCCCAAACGTGAATATATGGAGTTGGAGTTGAGGTCGGTGAAGGTCCAGGGGGGCCCACGAGACAGGGCGCGCCAGGAGGGCGCGCCCCACCCTCGTGGATAGGTGTGGGCCCCTGGTCTTGATTCTTTCGCCAGTATTTTTTATATTTTCCAAAAAGTGCCTCTGTGGATTTTCAGGACATTCCGAGAACTTTTCTTTTCTTCACATAAAACAACATCATGGCAGTTCTGTTGAAAACAGCGTCAGTCCGGGTTAGTTTCATTCAAATCATGCAAGTTAGAGTCGAAAACAAGGGCAAAAGTGTTTGGAAAAGTAGATACGTTGGAGACATATCAAATCCCCCAAGCTTAAACCTTTCCTTGTCCTCAAGCAATTCAGTTGATAAACTGAAAGTGATAAAGAAAAACTTTTACAAACTCTGTTTGCTCTTGTGGTTGTAAACATGCAAAGCTATCATTCAGATTTCAGCAAATATTATGACCTAACCATACTCACAATAACACTTAGGTCTCAGAATTACTCATATCAATAGCATAATCAGCTAGCGGGCCATAATAATAAAACTCGGATGACAACACTTTCTCAAAACAATCATAACATGATATAACAAAATGGTATCTCGCTAGCCCTTTCTGAGACCGCAAAACATAAATGTAGAGCACCTTTAAAGACCAAGGACTGACTAAACATTCTAATTCATGGTAACAGAGATCCAGTCAAGTCATACCCAATATAAACCAATAATAAGGAATGCAAATGACCGTGTGCTCTCCAGCAGGGGCTTTTTAATAAGAAGGATGATGACTCAACATAAAAGTAAATAGATAGGCACTTCGCAGAGGGAAGCAGGGATTTGTAGAGGTGCTAGAGCTCAATTTTAAAATAGAGATTGAATAACATTTTGAGCGGCATACTTTTGCTGTCAATGCAACAACTATGAGATGGCTGTATCTTCCATACTACATGCATTATAGGCAGTTCCCAAACAGAATGGTAAAGGTTTATACTCCCCCAACCACCAACAAGCATCAATCCATGGCTTGCTCGAAACAACGAGTGCCTCCAACTAACAACAGCCCTGGGGGAGTTTTGTTTAATTATTTTGATTTGCTTTGATCTTTTTGGATCATGGGACTGGGCATCCCGGTTACCAGCCCTTTCTCGTGAATGAGGAGCGGAGTCCACTCCTCTTGAGAATAACCCACCTAGCATGGAAAATATAGGCAGCCCTAGTTGAAACATGAGCTGCTTGAGCATACAAAACAGAATTTCATTTGAAGGTTTGGAGTTTGGCACGTACAAATTTACTTGGAACGGCGGGTAAATGCCTCATATAGGAAGGTATAGTGGACTCATATGGAACAACTTTGGAGTTTAAGGAGTTTGGATGCACAAGCAGTATTCCCGCTTAATACAGGTGAAGGCTAGCAAAAGACTGGGAAGCGACCAACTGAGAGAGCGACAACAGTCATAAACATGCATTAAAATAAATTTACACCGAGTACAAGCATGAATAGGATATAATCCACCATGAACATAAATATCATGAAGGCTATGTTGATTTGTTTCAACTACATGCGTGAACATGTGACAAGTCGAGTCACTCAATTCATTCAAAGGAGGATACCATCCCATCATACCACATCATAATCATTCTAATAGCATGTTGGCACGCAAGGCAAACCATTATAACTCATAGCTAATCAAGCATGGCACAAGCAACTATAATCTATAAATGTCATTGCAGATATGTTTACCTCATAATAAGCTGAATCAGAAACGATGAACTCATCTTATTTACAAAATAAGAGAAGTCGAGTTCATACCAGCTTTTCTCATCTCAATAAGTCCATCATATATCGTCATTATTGCCTTTCACTTGCACGACCGAACGATGTGTATAATAATAAGAGTGCACGTCCATTGGACTAAGATGGAATCTGCAAGCATTCAACTCAAAAGAGAAGACAAGTAATATGGGCTCTAAGTTAAATAAATGATCATGCATATGAGAGCCACTAAACATTTTCAATATGGTATTCTCGACCCCCAAAGGAGAGAAAAGAAAATAAAACTATTTACACGGGAAAGCTCCCAACAAGTAAAAGAAGAATGAGAAATCTTTTTGGGTTTTCATTTTAATTTCTACTACAAGCATGGAAATTAAACTAACAATTTTTTTTGTTTTTTCTTAAAGTTTATCAAACACACAAGAAGAAAACTAGAAAAAGAAAATTAAACTAGCATGGTAATACAGTGAAAGAGTATGAGCACCGAGGACTAGTGTGTGAACATGAATGTAAAGTCGGTGAGAAATACGTACTCCCCCAAGCTTAGGCTTTTGGCCTAAGTTGGTCTAATAGCAAGGACCGTCTGGCTGATATCCGTAGTTGTAACTGGGGTCGTACTGAGATGCAGCGGCAACCGCCTCCTGAGTTGCGGCATGTTGGCGAGCTGCCTCCGCTCTCCCCTCGTGTTCATCTGGTTCCTCCCTGGTAACAACATATCTTCCTTTTGCCTGATAATCAAAAAGGAGAGGAGCATGAAGAGTAACATGGACGACGTTGCGTCTATTATAGATTAGTCGATAATGGAGGAATTGTTCATTCCTCCTTAGAAATTTATGATTGACCATAGCTTCATAATCCAAATAAACAGGAGGTATCATCATATCTCCCTCTCGTGGGGCTATACCAAGATAATTAGCCACACGGGTTGCATAAATTCCTCCAAACAAATCTCCCTTTCTACTATTATTTTGCAACCTACGTGCAACTATTGCCCCCAAGTTATAGCATTTATATCCTAACACAGCACTCTTGAGGACACACAGATCAGGGACACACATGTGACATGCTTCGTCTTTACCGTTAATGCATCTACCAATGAAGAGAGCAAAATAATGTATAGCAGGAAAATGAATGCTCCCTATGGTAGCTTGTGCTATGTCCCTGGATTCTCTCGTAGTGATACTAGCAAGGAAATCTCTAAATTCAGATTTGTGAGGAGCATTAATATTACCCCACTGTGGGGGTTTGCAAGCAGTTGTAAAATCCTCTAAGTCCATGGTATAAGATGTATCATAAATATCAAATAGGACACTAGGAGAATTACGCATACAATTATATTTAAACCTCCGCACAAAGGAATCAGTCAATTGATAGTATTGAGGACACTTATCTTGTAAGAAGTCCTCCAGCTCAGCATTACACACAAACGCGTCAAATTCCTCCTTAAAGCCTGCTTCGACCACAAAATCATCGGATGGCCACACACAAGCTCGTACATCCTCGTCTCTCGGCAATTCAACATCTTGCTCACGTATAGCAATCCTGGGCCCTTTCTTCACCGAGGAACCACCTTGGTACATTCTCCTGGACATAATTCTTTTTCTAAAAAAAATCTTAAATTTTAGTAACTTCAAAATAAAAGTGAATAAAACTAAACAAGATTGGTAGCAACTACTCCTACAAGTGCCTAGAGCCTATATCATGCATTAGAATTGCTTGGGACCTCATAAATTTAACATGCAAGCTCAAGAACATGGTCACCTATGCAGCAAAAATTTGCAATGAATAAAGCACTAGAACAAAAACTAATTGGACCAATGGAGAAGTCACATACCAAGCAACAATCTCCCAAAGCAGTTTTGTGAATGGAGCTTTGAGCAAGGAGATCGAAAATTGCAGCAAAATGAGCTAGAACTCGTGCTTGAGCTGGATGGGGATTTTTTTGGGTAGAAGATGAAGTGTGTGGGTGCTGGCATAAATGGAGGGGGGACACCAGGGGCCCACGAGACAGGGGGGCGTGCCCTCCACACTTGTGGCCTGGTGCTTGCCCCTCCTGCAGTGATTTCAGTGCCAAAAATCCTCAAATATTCCATAAAAAATCATACTAAATTTGCAGGGCATTTGGACCACTTTTATTTTCGGGCTATTTTTTGATGCACGGATAATTCAGAAAACAGACAGATAATACTATTTTTTCTTTATTTATTCTAAATAACAGAAAGTAAAAAGTGGGTACAGAAGGTTGTGCCTTCTAGTTTCATCCATCTCATGATCATCAAAATGAATCCACTAACAAGGTTGATCAAGTCTTGTTAACAAACTCATTCCGAATAACACGGAACCGGAGAAATTTCGAATAACACTAAGTTACCTCAACGGGGATATGAAAATCCCCAACAATAAGAATAACATATTTTTTTCTTGACAGTAGGGAGAGGAAATTCAAAACCTCCAATAATGATAGTTGGAACTTTTCCAATAGAATTGATGCTATGAACTTGAGATTGTTTCCTCTGAAAGTGTACCGTATGCTCATTACCATTAACATGAAAAGTGACATTGCCTTTGTTGCAATCAATAACAGCCCATGCAGTGTTCAAAAAGGGTCTACCAAGGATAATCGACATACTATCGTCCTCGGGAATATTAAGAATAACAAAGTCCGTTAAGATAGTGACATTTGCAACCACAACAGGCACATCCTCACAAATACCGGCTGTGTATAGCAGTTGATTTATCAGCCATTTGCAAAGATATTTCAGTAGGTGTCAACTTATTCAATTCAAGTCTACGATATAAAGAGAGAGGCATAACACTAACACCGGCTCCAAGATCACATAAAGCAGTTCTAACATAATTTCTTTCAATGGAGCATGATATAGTTGGTACCCCCGGATCTCCAAGTTTCTTTGGTATTCCACCCTTAAAAGTGTAATTAGCAAGCATGGTGGAAATTTCAGCTTCCGGTATCTTTCTTTTATTTGTAAATGATATCCTTCATATATTTAGCATAAGGGTTTACTTTAAGCATATCAGTTAAGCGCATACTTAAGAAGATAGGTCTAATCATTTCAGCAAAGCGCTCAAAATCCTCATCATCCTTTGTCTTGGATGGTTTAGGAGGAAAGGGCTTGGGTTTCTGAACCCATGGTTCTCTTTCTTTACCGTGCTTCCTAGCAACAAAGTCTCTCTTATCGTAACGTTGATTCTTTGATTGTGGGTTATCAAGATCAACTGCAGGTTCAATCTCTACGTCATAGCTTTTGCTAGGTTGAGCATCAACATGAACATTATTATTGACATTATCACTAGGTTCATGTTCATCACCTGATTGTGTTTCAGCATCAGAGATAGAAATATCATTGGGATTCTCAGGTGTGTCTACATTAGGTTCACTAGAAGCATGCAAAGTCCTATCGTTTTTCTTTTTCTTCTTTTTAGAAGAACTAGGTGCCTCTAAATTATTTCTCTGAGAATCTTGCACGATTCTCTTAGGGTGGCCTTCAGGATACAAAGGTTCCTGAGTCATTCTACCAGTTCTAGTAGCCACTCTAACAACAAAGTCATTTTTATTATTTAATTCATCAAGCAAATCATTTTGAGCTTTAAGTACTTGCTCAGCTTGAGTAGCAACCATAGACTCATATTTGCTAACGAGTTTGAGTTCACCTTTAACTCTAGCCATATTATCGCTCACGCATCCAATCTCGAAAGCATTATTCTTTAACTCTCTGCCAACATAAGCATTAAAACTTTCTTGTCTAGCCATAAATTCATCAAATTCATCTAAGCGTGGGCTATGAAATTTAGTAGAGGGGATTTCAACTTTATCATATCTATAGAGAGAATTTACCTTTACTACCTGTGTCGGGTTATCAAGACAATGTGGTTCTTCAACAGGCGGTATATTAAGACCATGTATTTCTTCAATAGGTGGTAAATTCTTAACATCTTCAGCTTTAATACCTTTTTCTTTCATTGATTTCTTTGCCTCTTGCATATCTTCAGGACTGAGAAATAAAACAACTCTCTTCTTCGGAGTGGGTTTAGGAATAGGCTCAGGAGTTGCCTCAATTAGTTTAGGAATTGCCTCAGGAACTGGCTCAGGAAGAGTCCAATTATTTTCATTAGTCAACATATTATTCAATAGTAATTCAGCTTCGTCAACTGTTCTTTCCCTAAAAACACAACCAGCACAACTATCCAAGTAGTCCTTCGAAGCATCGGTTAGTCCATTATAAAAGATATCGAGTATTTCATTTTTATTAAGAGGACGATCGGGCAAAGCATTAAGTAATTGGAGAAGCCTCCCCCAAGCTTGTGGGAGACTCTCTTCTTTGATTTGCACAAAATTATATATTTCCCGCAAGATAGCGTGTTTCTTATGAGCAGGGAAATATTTAGCAGAGAAGTAATAAATCATATCCTGGGGACTACACACACAACCAGGAGCAAGAGAATTATACCAAGTCTTAGCATCACCCTTTAATGAGAACGGAAATATCTTAAGGATATAAAAATAGCGAGATTTATCACCATGAGTAAACAGGGTGGCTATATCATTTAGCTTGGTAAGATGTGCCACAACAGTTTCAGTTTCAAGGCCATAAAAAGGATCAAATTCAACTAAAGTAATAATCTCAGGATCAACAAAGAACTCATAATCCTTATCAGTAACACAAATAAGTGAAGTAGCAAAAGCAGGGTCAGGTTTGATTCTAGCATTAAGAGACTACTTCTTCCATTTAGCTAATAATTTCTTAAGATCATATCCATTGTTGAGGAAATCGTTAACTGATAGCTGCTCGGTTGGCTAGAGAGTAGGGGATTAATAGGCTAATCGGCAAGTTAATCGGCCATTTAATCAATTAATCAGAAAATTTATCGGTTTATCGGCTACTCGGTGACCCTACGAGTAGGGATTAATCGGCAAGTTAACTGGTTAATCGGACGAATTCTTGAACAGGGATCATATCTATCATGCAAGCAAAGATAGCTCTAGCAGCTTCTTCATTCATAGCATAACCCTCGGGAAAAACAGGCAATTCATAATCATTGGAAGAATTTTCATGATCACTATCATCAATAATAGCATCTTCAATAATTTCATTCCCCCTAACTCTAGCAAGTTGTTCATCAAGAAATTCACCTAATGGCAAAGTAGTATCACAACAGAAGTAGTTTCATCATAAGGATCATGCATAGCAGAAGTGGCATCATCAACAACATGCGACATATCAGAATTCATAGCAGTAGCAGGTTTAGGTGTCGCAAGCTTACTCAAAATAGAAGGAGAATCTAGTGCAGAGCTAGATGGCAGTTCCTTACCTGCCCTCGTAGTTGAGGGATAGATCGTAGTTTTCGCATCTTTCAAGTTCTTCATAGTGATCAACAGATATAAATCCCAAGTGACTCAGAGAATAGAGCTATGCTCCCCGGCAACGGCGCCAGAAATTAGTCTTGATAACCCACAAGTGTAGGGAATCGCAACATCTTTTGAGGGTAAAGTATTCAACCCAAATTTATTGATTCGACACAAGGGGAGCCAAAGAATATTCTTGAGTATTAGCAGTTGAGTTGTCAATTCAACCACACCTGGATAACTTAGTATCTGCAGCAAAGTATTTAGTAGCAACGTAGTATGATAATAAAGGTAACGGTAGCAAAAGTAATATTTTTTGGGTTTTGTAGTGATTGTAACAATAGCAACGGAAAAGTAAATAAGCAAAGCACAATATGTGAAAAGCTCATAGGCAATGGATCAGTGATGGATAATTATGCCGGATGCGATTCCTCATGTAATAGCTATAACATAGGGTGACACAAAACTAGCTCCAGTTCATCAATGTAATGTAGGCATGTATTCCGTAAATAGTCATAGGTGCTTATGGAAAAGAACTAGCATGACATCTTTTGTCCTACCCTCCCATGGCAGCGGGGTCCTAGCAGAAACTAAGGGATATTAAGGCCTCCTTTTAATAGAGAATCGGAACAAAGCATTAGCACATAGTGAATACATAAACTCCTCAAACTACGGTCATCATCGAGAAGTATCCCGATTATTGTCACTTCGGGGTTGTCGGATCATAACACATAATAGGTGAGTATAGACTTGCAAGATAGGATCAAGAACACACATATATTCATGAAAACATAATAGGTTCGGATCTGAAATCATGGCACTCGGTCCCTAGTGACAAACATTAAGCATAGCAAAGTCATAGCAGCATCAATCTCAGAACATAGTGGATACTCGGGATCAAACTGTAACAAAACTAACTTGATTACATGGTAAATCTCATCCAACGCATCACCTTCCAGCAAGCCTACGATGGTATTACTCACGCACGGCGGTGAGCATCATGAAATTGGTGATGGAGGATGGTTGATGATGACGACGGCGATGAATCCCCCTCTCTGGAGCCCCTAACGGACTCCAGATCAGCCCTCCCAAGAGAGATTAGGGCTTGGCGGTGGCTCCGTATCGTAAAACGCGATGAAACTTTCTCTCTGATTTTTTCCCCAAACGTCAATATATGGAGTTGGAGTTGAGGTCGATGGAGGTCCAGGGGGCCCATGAGATAGGGGGCGCGCCCAGGGTGAGGGGGTGCGCCCCCACCCTCGTCGACAGGGTGTGGGCCCCCTAGTCTTGATTCTTTCGCCAATATTTTTTATATTTTCCAAAAAGTGCCTCTGTGGATTTTCAGGGCATTCCGAGAACTTTTCTTTTCTACACATAATACAACATCATGGTAGTTCTTCTTGAAACAGCGTCAGTCCGGGTTAGTTTCACTCAAATCATGCAAGTTAGAGTCCAAAACAAGGGCAAAAGTGTTTGGAAAAGTAGATACGTTGGAGACGTATCAGCCCCCACACAAAGGAGAGTCCCTTCCGGACATGGGAAGAAGTCTTCTGTCTTGTATCTTCATAGCCCAACAGTCTGGCCCATGTTAATAGTCCGGCTGTCCGAGGACCCCTTAATCCAGGACTCCCTCAGTACCCCCTGAACCAGGCTTCAATGATGAGGTGTCCGGCGCGCAGATTGTCTTCGGCATTGCAAGGCGGGTTCCTTCTCCGTTTACTTCACAGTCCCTGACTTAAAGAGCGGTATCCGGCTTTTCATTTAATGCCGCGCTCATCGGCTTCTGCACCTTCATGATTCCAGCTTCCACGCGTCGAGCGAATACGAGAGGTCGGGGCACTTTTACACATACCGCCCTAACCATGTGAGAAAATTTTCTATTTAAAGAGACGGGGATTTTCAGACCTGATCCACACCATCTCCCCCAAACGAGGAATCCTCGGAGCTTTCCCGCAGAAACCACCCCAACATGGCTAGCGCTCCCAACTCTTCCTCCCGTCCCCACAACCCCCAAAAAGGCGAATGGGAAAAGTGTTTCGTATCCCACAATTAGCTAGTGAAGCTGGAGACACAGGGATTTCTTCCCCCGCGGATCTAGTCCCCGTTCGAGCCGGATTGGCTTCCTTCAACGGTGGGGAGCAGGCGGAGAATTTCTCCAACTGATCCAGGGGAGAACGGGTATGCCTTGTTCCCTACTTGTTGAGAGGTGTCGGATTTCCAATCCATCCATTCCTCCGAGGGCTTCTGGAGTATTATGGCCTCCAACTACAGAATTTCACCCCTGCTTCCATCCTGCACATTGCAGGTTATGTTGCTCTTTGCGAGCTATTCCTGGGTTGCGAGGCCCATTTTGGACTATGGAGGAAATTGTTTTGCCTCGTCCCTGGTAATCAAGAGGGATCAATATTTCAAGTGGGTGGCACCGAGGTATGGCGCATCGCCGGGACCGGATACCTATCCGGCACACCGAAGAAGGCATCCGAAGAGTGGCCTTCCGAACGGTTCTATATTGAGGACGTCTCCCTTCCCGACCCAGTCCGAATGGGTCTTCCTGAATTTTCTAGTGCTCCATTGAAGAAACACGTAAGCTAGCATCCTCGGGGTCTCAAGGAGGAAGATAGCATGGAAGTCTTTCAATTGATGAGCAAGATAAAGACGCTCGCTCAGTCCGGATTGTCAACAGTTGAGGTTATGGCGATATCCATAACGCGAGGGGTTCAGCCACTCCAATACTGAGGGCGTCCCATGTGGTACTTTAACGAAGAAGATGACACCACCCGCTGCGGTCAAAAGGGTCTGGACACTCTCGCCGCTTTGGCGAAAATAATGTTCGGATTATACAAAGGGGAGAAGGAAGAGTTCATCCGCATTAAGCCCAGAGATGGATTTTCATTGTACAACCCTCCCAGCTAGGTGAGTTTCCATCCCATTACTCAATTTACTCCCTGAGTCAGTTTCCAGAAATATTAATCCGTCCATTTAAAACAGGAATGGCGGAAGATCACCAAGGAGTTCCACAGTCCGGCATCACAGTCGGAGGACCACAATCGGGCCCTTGACCCCGGATTCATAGAATATCCAGATATATTCGTGGAGCTCAGGGATGGAGTGTCCTACCAGGAGAGCAATGAGGGCACAGAGGTTTCTATCACTGTTGACTATCCCGGCCTTCTCCCTGCCTTGCATGTAAGTAATCAGAAGACTTATCCTTCAAAAGAATTTCCTCCTTCCGCCTCACCCACCACACTATCTTATGCTCTAAAGGGGAGGCGATCGGCATGCCACGCTGCACCTAGGCGACGCGCAAGAAGGCTGCGCCTACGCCGGGCAGGCCTTCGAAGAGGAAGGCCAATAGAAGCACGGTCGAGCCTTCATCAAAGAGGTATGGTTTTGTAAATATGCTCCATGGCTGTCACATTTGAAGTGTGACGATATCTGTTGTGTCTTATCAGGAAAAACATTCGTCGGACTATGTCCGGGGATCCTGCCGGTCATGCTTCCACCAGCCAGATTCCGGATCCTGTTTCAAGAACTGAGGCTGACGCAGGAGTGACACTGGATTGTCCTTCTGTAGAGGAGTCGGATGATGTATCCGTCACAAACTCTGAAGTGGAGAGCGCCATGAATCATCGGTGTCGGCGGGCCACTCTTCGTGACTCTGGTTTTTCAGAAGAGGCTTTCAACGCCTTCAACTCGGGTGATGCATGCATCCGAGCTGCTCGAGATGGGCACACCAGAGCCAAAAACCAGTATTTGAAAGATATGCGGGTAAGTGCACATTTGTGCCAAACTGATAATCATATACCAGTAGTCCCCGAGACATGAAAAAGTTGGTACAACTGATTTAAGGATCATTGCACAACTAGGTGCTCACAGAGAAGAACAACATGTTGTCTCAAGAGCTGTAAAAGTGTCAGGCCTAGTTAGCTGCTGCTACCGCCGCATTGGAGGAATCCAAGAAGGCAGCGTGTGGTAATGTTCCCCTCTATCAAGAAAACATAATCATATACCAGGATTATTAAAACAGGTGCAAATCTTATGACAGAGTCATCAGATCATCTAGAAGAGGCACCGGAAGTCGCATGAGCGGAAGGTCCAGAAGCCCAAAGGCAACTGGCCATGGGTAAACGTATATTGACACTGGTCAGGAATGAGAAAAACAAACTCCAAGATTCCCACACCAAGCTGGGCGACGAGCTTAAAGATGTGCGGGCCCAGCTGGCTGACTCCATGAAGGAAAATAAGAAGCTATGAGGCGGCATATTTAGTATGTGTTCAAACTTACCTCTGTAAAATTCGGCTAGGAAATGAGCTGACAGAATTATATCTGTAGGTATGCTGGCTGGTCGTCCCGAAGAAGAGGTGTCCGGATCTTCGAGCGATCTGCTACAAGAGCTGTCGCAAATGCACGAGCGAGCTCGGCAGGCGATGCTGAGTATTGCCAAGGCCTTGTGGCCATCTGACTCCCCTCCAGGAATTATGGAGGAGCTGGTACAACTATTGAAAGGAGCGCGGCGGCGCTTCCGATTATGGAAGATATCGGCCTGCCGGGAAGGTGCGCGAGAGGCTTGGGCAATGGTGAAAACATGGTATACCAAGCTTGATCCGAATCACATGGCCCAGGTCGGACCTTTAGGGTCCAATGGAGAAGAAATTCCCGTTATTTTGGTGTATGACCAGGTACAAGTAGCCGCCAAATATTCCCAATAGGATTTGTAGGCTAGATAGCTTGTTAGATGGCATAGAGGAAGAAGTTTTTGAGTCTAAGTGACTATGTACTTCAATTGACAAATTATGTCTCTAGTTGAATTGTAAAACGATTGTCATGGCAGACCTTTTCGCTTCGACCTCTGGACCCGAAGGTGCGGAGTGCTTCTGAATACCCGCTTGGTAATGTAGACCGGGGTATGCGTGGAAACCAGGCGTAGGGGTCATAGTTGCTTGAACAGACAAGTATCCGGCTAGTTATGTTATATTACATTTTGATCGTAAGAAACATCTTCCAGAGAGAATAGTTCCATTAAGGGTTCCTTTCCCTGGGTCAGCATGCGTTAACATGCATGTCCGAACTGTGTTTGAAAAAGCCACAGCATACATAACATCTGGGGGTTCATATAACAAGTAAAAAAACATCTTTAATCTGCCGACCGAATATTACCTTAAGAACGCTAGCTTTCGGCTTCACCCAGTCTGAGGTACACATCCGGATAACCCAGCAGTAACAATCACAGAGGTGCTCCCTTTATGCCCTAGTCGAACTAACGGGAACGTAGGGCACAAGCACAGGAGCCAGGCAACCCAGCTTGGCCAAAACTTAAGTCATATCAATGCATATAATGGCAAAGAAAAGGTACACATGCGAAAAGGACACATATGTGGTGAGCTTGATGCTCGAAATATAATAATAATAGTAAGCTTCTGTACGAGAAGCCCCCAGGTATAATTGACGTACATATTTGAGAATGTGTGCGTCGTAGTTGTGCGTCTTAACCGCACGAGAGCTTTATGGCTTGAAAAAAAGAAATGTAAAAAGAGAGGAAAATAAATAATGGAAACAAAAAGGTAAAAAGGAGACGAACGAAGAGTCCGGCGCTAGGCATAGAATCTTCGGAGTCTGGTCGCGTTCCATGGGTTTGGCTCTAGGCGGTTGTCTGATGGATCACGCAGGCGGTACACTCCTCCGATGAGAACTTCTTCAATGATGAAGGGACCCTCCCACTTGGGCTTGAGTTTGTCCTTTTTCTTCTCCTGCAAGCATAGAACAAGTTCACCAACATTATAAGTCTTGGCCCGTACTTCTCTGCTTTGATACCTGCATGCATGTTGTTGATAAAATGCGGAACAGGCTTTTGCAACGTCGCGCTCCTGCTCCAGGGCATCTAAGCTATCATGCCGATCAAGCTTGGCCTCTCTCTCTTCATACATGCGCACTTGAGGTGAGTCTTGAATAATGTCGCAGGGTAACACAGCCTCAGCGCCGTACACCATGAAAAAAGGTGCATATCCGGTAGAGCGATTGGGCGTGGTCCACAGCCCCCAGAGTATGGAGTCGAGCTCCATGACCCAGTGCTAGTGTGATTCTTTGAAAGACCGCACTATCATGGGGTTAATGCCGCTCATAATAAGACCATTGGCACGTTCGACTTGACCGTTGGTTTGTGGGTGATAGACAGAGGCATAGTCGAGCTTGATGCCCAGATTAGCACACCAGGTTTTCACCTCATCGGCTGTGAAATTGGAGCTGTTGTCGGTGATGATGCTGTGTGGAACACCATAACGGTGCACAACACCGGATATAAAGTCTACCACTGGTCCGGCTTCGGCCGTTTTAACTGGTTTGGCTTCTATACACTTAGTGAATTTATCTACCATGACCAACAGATATTTTTTCTTATGTCTTCCTCCTTTAAGGGGTCCGACCATATCAAGCCACCAGACAGCAAAAGGCCAAGTGATGGGGATTGTTTGTAGAGCGGTGGGTGGCATATGGCTTTGGTTGGCGAAAAGCTGGCATCCGACGCAATGTTGGACAAGGTCATGTGCGTCTGCTCGGGCTGTCGGCCAATAGAAACCTGTAAGGAAGGCCTTGCTTACAAGGGCCCAAGCCACAGTATGGTGAACACCGAGACCGGCATGAATTTCAGCTAAGAGCCGCCGCCCTTCTTCCTCGAAGATACATCTTTGAAGTACTCCGGTAGCGCTTTTCTTGTAGAGTTCTCCCTCGTGAACCTTGTAGGCTTTAGAGCGCCGCACAATGCAGCGTGCCTCATTCTGATCCTCAGTAAGTTCTCACCTATTAAGGTAGGACAAGAAGGGTTCGGTCCATGGGGCGATGACTGCCATGATGAGATGGGTCGATGGTGTAATTTTGGTGGCTGAGCCCCTGATGATGTCAGTGTGTTCGTAATCTGGGGTTGTAATCGGATCTGGATTGGTATTGCTGCTCTCCCCTTGCCACACCATGGATAACTTGAAAAGCCTTTCCAAAAAGATGTTAGGTGGGACGGGGTCACGCTTGGCACCGATGCGAGCAAGAACATCCGCCGCTTGATTACTTTCTCGAGCCACGTGATGAAACTCGAGCCCCTCGAGCAGAGCCAACATTTTGAGAATGGCGTTACAGTAAGCTGCCATATTTGAATCTTTGGCATCAAAATCTCCATTTATTTGAGATATTGCGAGGTTTGAATCCCTGCGCACTTCCAGGTGTTGTATGCCCATGGAGACGGCCATCCAAAGACCATGTAATAAGGCCTCGTATTCGGCTACATTGTTGGAGTCTGTGAATAATATTTGGAGGACGTAATGAACTGTATCTCCAGTAGGTGATGTTAGGACAATGCCTGTTCCTAGGCCCGCCAGCATTTTAGAGCAGTCGAAGTGCATGACCCAGTTGGAATATGTGTCGTACTATTTAGGGAGTTCGGCCTCTGTCTATTCGGTAACTAAGTCGGCCAGTACTTGAGATTTAATGGCCCGGTGCAGTTTGTATGTTACGTCGAATGGGAGGAGCTCAATGGCCCACTTGGTAATCCGGCCCGTGGCTTCGCGGTTGTTTATTATGTCATTGAGTGGTACCTCGGAGGCCACCGTGATTGAGCATTCTTGAAAGTAGTGTCGTAGCTTCCGGCATGCCATGAAGATTGTGTATGCTATTTTTTGGTAATGAGGGTACCGGGATTTGCATGGTGTGAGAACAGCGGATACGTAGTACACTACTAGGAAAAGGCCTACTAATGGCGCACCAGTTTTGCCTACTAATGGCGCACTACTGGTGCGCCATTAGTATCACGCCACTAGTATTTTTAACTAATGGAGCACTAGTGGTGCGCCATTAGTATCTGGTATACTAATGGCGCACCACTGGTGCGGCATTAGTATACGCCACGGTGCGCCATTAGAATAGGCCACTGGTGCGCCATTAGTATAGGCCACGGTGCGCCATTAGTATTTTTGAATTTTGAAGGCGAGAAAATAGTAGTGGTGCACCGTCTAACCCCCACCATGCGCCATTGCTATTTTTGAATTTGGAATTTGGATCTGGATCGCGGTTTTTTTTGCCCATTTTTTGCTTGTTTTTTTGCTCATTTTTTTGCACGAAATTCTTTCAAATTTTGTTCCCGTTTTTGGATCTTGTACGTTCTTTTGCCGTTTTCTTTTGCTGGAGAGGAGGAGGAGGAGGTGACCACAGAGGCGCTCGCCTACATCGCCGGATAGGAGGAGGAGGTCACCAGAGAGGAGTTTACCGGAGCATCGGAGAGGAGGAAGGAGAAACCATGAGGGGATGGGAGGAGAGGAGGGAGGAGGAGCTCACAGGAGATGAGGGAGGAGGAGCTCACTGGAGATGAGGGAGGAGGAGCTCACCGGAGAGGAGGGAGGAGAAACCGTGAGGGGAGGGGAGGGGAGGAGAGGATAGGAGGGAGGAGGAGGTCACCGGAGAGGAGGAGAAGGTCGCCGGAGCGGAGGAGGAGGAGGAGGTCGCCGGAGAGGAGGAGGGTAGTATGGTGGAGGAGAGAAGGGAAGATGGAGTGGAGGAGTGGAGGAGAGAAGGGAAGATGGAGTGGATGAGTGGAGGAGAGGTGGAGTGGAGGAGAGGTGGAGTGGAGGAGAAGAATGAAGAGGTAAGGAGGAGAGGACACGCCCAGCCATATATACGACATAGTAATGGCGCACCGTGGGCAGGTGCGCCATTACTATTTTTTTATTTATTTTATTTATTTTGAATTTTGAAGGCGGGAAGATACTAATGGCGCACCATGGGCAGGTGCGCCATTAGTAACCTTTTTTTATTTTTTTTATTTATTTTGAATTTTGAAGGCGGGAAGATAGTAATGGCGCACCATGGGAAGGTGCGCCATTAGTAAATTTTTTTATTTTTTTATTTATTTTGAATTTTGAAGGCGGGAAGATAGTAATGGTACACCGTGGGCAGGTGCGCCATTAGTAAGTTTGAATTTTTTTCGAATTTTGTTGCCTCTCTAGATCTTAAAAGCCTCGTATCTTTTTTTCTGTTAGGTTTTTGAGGATTTTGAAAATGTTTAACGGGGTTCCCCCAGTTAAATTTGGATGTAACTTTTCGAGTAGATGATTTTTCATATAAAAAACTTTTTCATCCGAGTTCGTATGTAAAAGTTATGCCCATTTTTACAAATTCTCGAGAGATTTTGCAAAAAAGTCGAAAATTCATGTTTGTAAATATTGCTAACAACTAGACCACATATCACATGGGAATCTTATTTTATTTTATTTTTTTTGACACTTCTATCATTTTCTTTTATTTTTTTGAAACTGAAAAGGCGGTCCACCGGGGGGGTGCATTCGGGGGAATGTTTGGGCCAAATTACTAATGGCGCGCCATGGGATGGTGCGCCATTACTAGTTCAACTAGTAATGGCGCACCAACCCCACGGTGCACCATTAGTAGTTTTGAAAAAATTTAAAAAAATTACTAATGGCGCACCGTCGAATGTGGTGCGCCATTAATATTTGCACACTAATGGCGCACCAACACATGGTGCGCCGTTAGTATTTAGTAATGGCGCACCACATGTACAGTGCGCCATTAGTGTCCATTCCATCTATAGCCCTTTTCCTAGTAGTGGTATACCGGCCTTTGAAGCAGGAATTTGTGTCTGTCCTCCTCTCGTTCGACGACGAGCACCGCACTTACGACTTGGTGTGTGGCCGATATGTATAATAACATGGGTTCGCTGACGTTTGGCGCGGCCAGTATTGGGTTGCTTGCTAGAAGATCCTTTATTTCTTCCAGTCCGGCCGTTGTCGCGTCCGTCCACTCGAAGTGATCAGTACGTCAGAGAAGGCGATAAAGTGGCAACGCCTTTTCTCCTAGTCTGGAGATCAAGCGGCTTAAAGCTGCTACACATCCGGATAATTTTTTGACTTATTTGAGGTCTGTTGGCATAGCCAACTGTGACACAGCTCGGATTTTAGCTGGGTTTGCCTCAATTCCTCGATTGGAAACAATGAAGCCAACCAGTTTTCCAGCGGGAACACCAAAAACACACTTTTCTGGATTGAGCTTGATTTCATATGTTCGAAGGTTGTCGAATGTGAGAAGCAGATCGTCTATTAATGACTCAACGTGCCTAGTTTTGATGACTACGTCATCCACATATGCTTCAACTGTCTTGCCGATTTGTTTCTCCAGACATGTTTGAATCGTGTGTTGATAGGTGGCACCAGCGTTTTTGAGCCCGAAGGGCATAGTGTTGAAGCAGAAAGGCCCGTATGGGGTGATAAATGCCGTTGCGGCTTGATCGGACTCCTTCATCTTGATTTGATGTATCCGGAGTATGCGTCGAGGAAACACAGTGAGTCGTGTCCTGCGGTAGCATCGATAATCTGATCGATGCGGGGGAGGGGGAAGAGATCCTTAGGGCAGGCCTTGTGAGGTCTTTGAAATCGACACATAGGCGCCAGGATTATCCTTCTTTGGTACCATCACCAGGTTTGCTAGCCAGTCCAGGTGTTTTATCTCTCTGATGAATCCGGCCTCAAGTAACTTGGCTAGCTCCTCCCCCATGGCTTGTCATTTGGGTTCGTAAAAGCGCCGCAATGTTTTCTTGACCGGCTTATGTCCCTTCAGTATGTTTAGGCTGTGTTCGGCCAGCCTACGTGGGATCACTGGCATATTAGAAGGGTGTCACGCGAATATGTACCAATTTTCACGTAGGAACGCCCGCAGTGTGGCGTCAACCATGGGGTCCAGCTGTGCCCCGGTTGATGTTTGTTCGTGGGTGGACTTGGAATTTGACTATTTCGTCTGCTGGTTTAAAGGAGGTGGATTTGGGTCACTTATCGAGGATCACTTTGTCCCTATCCACCGTGGAGTGCAACGCGTTTAATTCTTCGGCCTCGAGGGCCTCAGACAGCGCCTAGAGGGCCAAGGTTGCGGTTTTCTTTTTGGCACGGACTGCTATGTATGAATCGCTGGCAAGAGTGATGATACCATTGGGCCCGGGCATCTTGAGGTTCATGTACCTGTAATGGGGTATAGCTTGGAAGCTTGAAAATGCATCTCACCCTAATAGGGCGTGATATCCACTGTTGAAACGAGCCACTTGAAAGGTTATCTCTTCGGACCGATAATTCTCTGGTGTGTCGAATACCACATCGAGTGTGATCTTTCCCTCACATCGCGCCTCCCAACTGGGAATAATTCCTTGGAAGGTCGTGCTACTTTGCTCAACGCGGCTCCTGTCTATTTCCATTTTGTGGAGAGTTTCCTCGTAAATGAGGTTTAGCCCGCTTCCGCCGTCCATGAGCACTTTGGTAAGCCGAAAGCCGTCCACGATCGGACTGAGGACCAATGCAGCTGGTGCCCGGACTGTTCTGAATTTTGGTTCGTCACTGGCATTGAAAGTTATGGTTGTGCCGTTCCAAGGGTTTATTGCTACGAGTTGGCAGACTTTAGCGAGGCCGCGGACTGCCCTTTTGCGCCTATTGTTTGAGGCAAAAGTCTCAAAGACTGTTAATACTGTAGGGTTGTTGTTTTCCATGGGATGTTGCTTTGTGGTGTTTTTGGTGAGGAGATCCTCGCCGCTCTTGGCCACTTGCCGGAGTATCCAACAAGCTCTAAGCCTATGGGTTGGTACGGTATCCGGTGTTGTGTGTATTTTGCATGGCCTATCGAGCCATCCCTCCAAAACGGTTCCGGGCCCCGCAATGGGCTTCAATTTTTTGGGTATTGGATCAGGCGACCGACGAGGGTGCATCCTTTTTATCCAGACGAGGGGTTGAGTGGAAACCGGTGGCTCCCAAGAAGCTGCCTGAGTTTTCCAGGCGCTTTCCATTGTGTAGTACTTCTGTGCTATGGTTGCCAAGTCAGCGAAGAGAAATGATTATTCAAAATTTTTATGCTCATCTTTCTCCCATTGATCCCAACATGCTTGATACTTCCTGTGCTGGTTCTTATATGCTAAATACTATTGAATTCAAGTGGGACTTATTGGAAAGAATTAAACGCAACTCTAAAGATTGGGGTTCCGACGATGGTAAGGAGTCAGGTATAATACCTAAGTTTGATTGTGTTAAATCTTTTATGGATACCGATGCTTTTTGTGGATTTAGCGCTAAATATGGACTTGACTCTGAGATAGTAGCTTCTTTATGTGAATCTTTTGCTACTCACGTTGATCTCCCTAAGGAGAATTGGTTTAAATATAATCCTCCCATTGAAGTAAAATTAGTTGCACCTATTACAATTGAAGAAAATACTGTCACCTATAGTGATCCTATTGTTCCTACTACTTATGTTGAGAAACCTCCTTTTCCTATTAGGATAAAGGATCATGCTAAAGCTTCGACTGTTGTTTGTAAGAGTAATACTAGAACTTATACACCTCCTGAGCAAATCAAAGTTGAACCTAGTATTGCTATGGTTAAAGATCTCTTGGATGATAATTTAGATGGGCATGTTATTTATTTCTGTGGTGAGACTGTTAATATTGTTAGACCAGATGCTAAGATACATAGACCTGTTGTAGGCATGCCTGTTATTTCTGTTAAAATAGGCGTTCATTGTTATCATGGCTTATGTGATATGGGTGCTAGTGCTAGTGCAATACCCTATGACTTATATAAAGATATTATGCATGATATTGCACCCGCTGAAATAGAAGATATTGATGTTACCATTAAGCTTGCTAATAGGGACACCATTAAACCAGTGGGGATTGTTAGAGATGTCGAAGTCTTGTGTGGGAAGGTTAAATATCCTGCTGATTTTCTTGTTCTTTGTTCCCCACAAGATGACTTTTGTCCCATTATTTTTGGTAGACCCTTCTTGAATACTGTTAATGCTAGGATTGATTGCGAAAAGGATATTGTTGAAATTGGCTTAGGGGATATGTCTCATGAGTTAATTTTGCTAAGTTTCGTAGACAACCCCGTGATAAAGAATCACCTAGTAAGGATGAGATTATTGGTCTTGCTTCTATTACCGTGCCTCCTTACTGATCCGTTAGAACAATATTTGCTAGACCATGAAAATGATATGTTTATGAATGAAAGAAGGGAAATAGATAAAGTGTTCCTTCAACAGGAACCTATTCTGAAACACAACCTGCCCGTTGAAATTCTAGGGGATCCCCCTCCACCCAAGGGTGATCCCGTGTTTGAACTCAAACCATTAACTGATAATCTTAAGTATGCTTATCTTGATGAAAAGAAAATATATCCTGTTATTATTAGTGCTAACCTTTCAGAGCAAGAAGAAGAAAGATTATTGAAAACTCTGAAGAAGCACCGTGGTGCTATCGGATATACTCTGGATGAAATAAAGGGCATTAGTCCCACGCTATGCCAAGACAAAAATTAAATTGGAGGAAGATGCCAAACCAGTTAGAGATCCTCAACGACGATTGAATCCTAAGTTGAAAGAAGTGGTAAGAAAGGAGATACTAAAGCTCCTTGAGGCAGGTATAATTTATCCCGTTGCTGATAGTGATTGGGTAAGCCCTATCCATTGTGTTCCTAAAAAGGGAGGTATTACTGTCGTTCCTAATGATAAAGATGAATTGATCCCGCAAAGAATTATTACAGGTTATAGGATGGTAATTGATTTTTGTAAATTAAATAAAGGTACTAAGAAAGATCATTACCCTTTACCTTTTATTGATCAAATGCTAGAAAGACTATCCAAACACACACATTCCTTCTTCTAGATGGTTATTCTGGTTTCTCTCAAATACCTGTGTCAGCGGGGGATCAATCAAAAACTACTTTTACTTGCCCTTTCGGTACTTTTGCTTATAGACGTATGCCTTTTGGTTTATCTAATGCACCTGCTACCTTTCAAAGATGCATGATGGATATATTCTCTGACTTTGTGAAAAGATTTGTGAGGTATTCGTGGATAATTTCTCCATTTATTGATCCTTCTTTGACGATTGCTTGAGCAACCTTGATTGAGTTTTGTAGAGATGCGAAGACACTAGTCTCGTCTTGAATTGGGAAAAGTGCCACTTTATGGTTAATGAAGGCATTGTCTTGGGCCATAAGATTTCCGAGAGAGGTATTGACGTTGATAAAGCTAAAGTTGATGCTATTGAAAAGATGCCATGTCCCAAGGACATAAAAGGTATAAGAAGTTTCCTTGGTCATGCCGGTTTTTATAGGAGGTTCATTAAGGACTTTTCTAAAATATCTAGGCCTATGACTAATTTATTGCAAAAAGATATTCCTTTTGTCTTTGATGATGATTGTGTAGAAGCATTTGAAATACTTATGAAAGCTTTGATCACTGCACCTATTGTCCAGCCACCTGATTGGAATTTACCCTTTGAAATTATGTGTGATGCTAGTGATTATGCTGTAGGTGATGTTCTAGGGCAAAGAGTTGATAGGAAATTGAATGTTATCCAGTATGCTAGTAAAACTCTTGATACTGCCCAGAGAAATTATGCTACTACCGAAAAAGAATTCTTAGCAGTTGTGTTTTCATGTGATAAGTTTAGACCTTATATTGTTGATTCCAAAGTTACTATTTACACTGATCATGCTGATATTAAATATCTCATGGAAAAGAAAGATGCTAATCCTAGACTTATTAGATGGGTTCTCTTGCTCCAAGAATTTGATTTGTAAATTATTAATAGAAAGGGAGTTGAGAACCCCGTTGCAGACAACTTGTCCAGGCTAGAGAATGTTCTGGATAACCCACTGCCTATTGATGATAGCTTTCCCGAAGAACAATTAGCGGTCGTTAATGCTTCTCGTACTGCTCCCTGGTATGCTGATTATGCTAATTACATTGTTGCTAAATTTATACCACCTAGTTTCACATACCAGCAAAACAGAAGGTATAGAAAGAAGGAGTAGATGGTGTTATTGGACGTTGTGTACCTGAGCATGAACAAGAACAAATCCTACGCAAGTGTCACTCTGAATCATATGGAGGACACCACGCTGGAGATGGAACTGCACATAAGGTATTGCAATCCGGTTTTTATTGGCCTACTCTCTTTAAAGATGCTCGTAAGTTTGTCTTATCTTGTGATGAATGTCAAAGAATTGGTAATATTAGTAGACGTCAAGAAATGCCTATGAATTATTCTCTTGTTATTGAATTGGTAATATTAGTAGTGTCACTCTGAATCATATGGGACCTTTTCCTGCCTCTAATGGTTACACACATATTTTAGTTGATGTTGATTACGTTACTAAGTGGGTAGAATCTATTCCAACTAGTAGTGATGATCATAAAACTTCTATTAAGATGCTTAAAGAAATTATTTTTACGAGATTTGGAGTCCCTAGATATCTTATGACTAATGGTGGTTCACATTTTATTCATGGTGCTTTCCGTAAGATACTTGCTATGTATGATGTTAACCATAGAATCTCATCTCCTTATCACCTGCAGTCTAGTGGTCACGTAGAGTTGAGTAACAGAGAGCTCAAATTAATTTTGCAAAAGACTATGAATAGATATAGAAAGAATTGGTCCAAAAAACTTGATGATGCATTATGGGCCTATAGAACTGCATATAAAAATCCTATGGGTATGTCTTCGTATAAGATGGTTTATGGAAAAGCATGTCATTTACCTCTAGAACTTGAACATCAAGCATACTGGGCTATTAAAGAGCTCAACTATGACTTCAAACTTGCCGGTGAGAAGAGGTTGTTTGATATTAGCTCACTTGATGAATGGAGAACCCAAGCCTATGAGAATGCCAAGCTATTCAAAGAAAAAGTCAAACGCTGGCATGACAACAGGATACAAAAGCATGAGTTTAACGTAGGTGATTATGTGTTATTATTCAACTCTCGCTTAAGATTTTTTGCAGGAAAACTTCTCTCTAAATGGGAAGGTCCTTACGTTATTGAGGAGGTTTATCGTTCCGGTGCCATAAAAATCAACAACTTCGAAGGCACAAGTCCGAGGGTGGAACGGTCAAAGAATCAAACATTATATCTCAGGTAATCCTATCAATGTTGAAACTAATATTATTGAGACCGTAACCCCGGAGGAATACATAAGGGACACTTTCCAGAACGTTTCAAACTCCGAAAAGGAATAGGTATGTGGTACGGTACGTAAACTGACTCCAAAATAATTCTAATAGCAATTTTTCTCCGTTTAGAATATTTAAGAATTTTGAAAAAAAAGAAGTAATCCGGGAAGGACACGAGGGTGGAGGGCGTGCCCACCTTCCTGGGCGCACCCCCTATCTCGTGGCCACCTCATGTGCCTCCCGGACTCCGTTTTCTTGCACATTACGTATTTTGGTCGGTAAGAATACATTATATAATCTTCCAAAGGCTTTGACCACCGTATCAAGAAAATATCCTCTGTTTTCATTTCGAGCTGTTTTTCTGACAGATCTAGAGCACCATGACATCGCCCTCCTTCAACAATGAAGAAAAGGATGCTTGGCTATTGAAGATAGAGCTGAAAAGACAAGAACCGAAGGAGATCAACAAGGATGAAGGAATCAAGAAGGCCATGGAGGATCAAGCTCCGGCAGTGAAAGAAGAAGACATCCCTCCACCTCTTCCTAACCTCTTCACCCCAACTGAGATTGAAGCTTTCAAGATGATTGAGTTAGCTTGCATACAAAACAAGTATCTCACGCAGGAAAATATTTTGTTGAAGGATCGTATTGTTGGGCCTAAGGGTATCATCTGCAAGTTGGAGGAGCTTTTACGTTCGATGTGCGATTATCCACCATCATCATCACCACCTCCATCACCTCCGAGGACATAATCACATGGGTATGGGCACTCCCCTTGGCAACTGCCAAGCTTGGGGGAGGTGCCCCGGCATCGTATCACCATCACACTCTTGTCTTTAACGCTTTACTTAGTTCGATCCTTTTAGTAGTATCTTGATCTAGTCGATTGAAGTTTTAGTATCAATTAGTTTTGAGTTGTGCTTTGTGATCACTTTATGTAATCAAGTCCGTGAGCTATCTATAATAAAGATTACTGTTGAGTCAAGGGCTTTGCTATCTTGTCATAATCTTGAGAAGTAGAAAGAGTAAAAAAAGAATAAAAGAGTTCATATTGATCTTATGGATAGTAATAACTTCACATATGAAAAGTATGAGACATAAAAGTTGTTGAGAGTTGACAAATATAGTTTTGGTCATCGTTGCAATTAATATGAAGTAATAAGGAAACAGAGGTTTTCACATACAAATATACTATCTTGGACATCTTTTATGATTGTGAAGCACTCACTAAGTATGACATGCTAAAAGAGTTGATGTTGGACAAGGAAGACAACGTAATGGGTTATGTTTTCTCACATCTCAGTTAAAGTATATTGTCATTGACCTTCCAAACATGTTGAGCCTGCCTTTCCCCCTCATGCTAGCCAAATTCCTTGCACCAAGTAGAGATACTACTTGTGCTTGCGAATATCCTTAAACCCAGTTTTTGCCATGAGAGTCCACCATACCTACCTATGGATTGAGTAAGATCCTTCAAGTAAGTATCATGTTGCAAGCAATAAAAATTGCTCTCTAAATATGTATGACTTATTAGTGTAGAGAAAATAAGCTTTATACGATCTTGTCATCGAAGCAATAAAAGCGACGGACTGCATAATAAAGGTCCATATACAAGTGGCAATATAAAGTGACGTTCTTTTGCATTAAGATTTTGTGCATCCAACCCTAAACGCACATGTCAACCTCTGCTTCCCTCTGCGAAGGGCCTATCTTTTACTTTATGTTTTTACTTTATGCTTGAGTCAAGGTGATCCTCACCTTTCCCTTTTTCATTTTATCCTTTGGCAAGCTCCTCGTGTTTGAAAGATCTTGATATATATATATATATATATATATATATATATATATATATATATCCAATTGCATGTAAGTTAGCATGAACTACTATTGTTGACATCACCTAAAGGTGAATACGTTGGGAGGCAACACAATAAGCCCCTATCTTTCTCAGTGTCCGGCTGAAACTCCATAACCACAAGTATTGCGTGAGTGTTAGCAATTGTAGAAGACTACATGACAGTTGAGTATGTGGACTTGCTGAAAAGCTCTATTCTTGACTCTTTCTGATGTTATGATAAATTGCAATTGCTTCGATGACTGAGATTATAGTTTGTTAGTTCCCGATGAAGTTTCTGAACCATACTTGACATTGTGAATTGATTGTTACTTGAACATAAGAAATCATATGATAAAATCTATTTATGTTGTTGTTATAAGAATGATCATGATGCCCTCATGTCCGTATTTTATTTTTATCGACACCTCTATCTCTAAACATGTGGACATATTTTTCGATTTCGGCTTCCGCCTGAGGACAAGCAAGGTCTAAGCTTGGGGGAGTTGATATGTCCATTTTGCATCATGCTTTTATATCAATATTGATTGCATTATGGGCTATTATTACACATTATATCTCAATACTTATGGCTATTCTCTCTTATTTTACAAAGTTTACCATGAAGAGGGGGAATGCCGGCAGCTGGAATTCTGGCTGGAAAAGGAGCAAACATTGGAAACCTATTCTGCACATCTCCAAAAATCCTGAAACTCCACGGAAGTCAGTTTTGGAATTAATAAGAATTATTGAGCGAAGAAAACACCAGAGGGGGCCCACACCCTGGCCAGGAGGGTGGGGGCGCTCCCCTTGTCTCCTGGGCCCCCTATTGGCCCTCCGGTGCCCATCTTCTGCTATATGAAGGCTTTTACCCTGGAAAAAATTAGAGAAAAGCTTATGGGACGAAACTCCGCCGCCATGAGGTGGAACCTTGGCGGAACCAATCTAGGGCTCCGGTGGAGCTGTTCTGCCGGGGAAACTTCCCTCCTGGAGGGGGAAATCATCACCATCGTCATCACCAACGATCCTCTCATCGGGAGGGGGTCAATCTCCATCAACATCTTCACCAGCACCATCTCCTCTCAAAACCCTAGTTCATCTCTTGTATCCAATCTTTTATCAAAACCACAAATTGGTACTTGTGGTTCCTAGTAGTGTTGATTACTCCTTGTAGTTGATGCTAATTGGTTTACTTGGTGGAAGATCATATGTTCAATGAACATGAACATGCTTTGTGAGTAGTTACGTTTGTTCCTGAGGACATGGGTGAAGTCTTCCTATTAGTAGTCACGTGAATTTGGTATTCGTTCGATATTTTGATGAGATGTATGTTGTCTTTCCTCAAGTGGTGTTATGTGAACGTTGACTACATGACACTTCACCATTATTTGGGCCTAGAGGAAGGCATTGGGAAGTAATAGGTACATGATGGGTTGCTAGAGTGACAGAAGCTTAAACCCTAGTTTATGCGTTGCTTCGTAAGGGGCTGATTTGGATCCATATGTTTAATGCTGTGGTTACGTTTACCTTGATACATCTTTTGTAGTTTCGGATGCTTGCAATAGGGGTTAATCATAAGTGGGATGCTTGTCCAAGTAAGGGCAGTACCCAAGCGCCGGTCCACCCACATATCAAATTATCAAAGTAACGAACGCGAATCATATGAGCGTGATGAAAACTAGCTTGACGATAATTCCCATGTGTCCTCGGGAGCTCTTTTCTCATTATAAGAAATTTTCCAGGCTTGTCCTTTTCTACAAAAAGGATTGGGACACCTTGCTGCGCTTTATTTACTTTCATTGCTTTTCACTTGTTACAATTTATCTTCTCACAAAACTATCTTTTACCTACAATTTCAGTGCTTGCAGAGAAAACCTTACTGAAAACCGCTTGTCATTTCCTTCCGCTCCTCGTTGGGTTCGACACTCTTACTTATCAAAAGGACTACGATAGATCCCCTATACTTGTGGGTCATCAGTAGGGCGCGCCTCCCTGCCTCGTGGCTTCCTCGTTGCTTCCCTGACGTATACTCCAAGTCTCCTGGATTGCTTCCGTTCCAAAAATAACTCTCCCGAAGGTTTCATTCCGTTTGGACTTCGTTTGATATTCCTTTTCTTTGAAACACTAAAATAGGCAAGAAAACAGCAATTTGGGTTGGGCCTCCGGTTAGTAGGTTAGTCCCAAAAATGATATAAAGGTGTAAAGTAAACACCATAAACATCCAAAATGGGTAATATAATAGCATGGAACAATCAAAAATTATAGATACGTTGGAGACTTATCAATGACAAGGCGATCCATCAACCCTGTTTTCGACGTCACAGCGGAACTCTCAATGAAAGCACCAATGTCGGTGTCAAAACCGGCGGATCTCAGGTAGGGGGTCCCGAACTGTGCGTCTAAGGTTGATGGTAACAGGAGAAAGGGGACATGATGTTTACCCAGGTTCGGGCCCTCTCTATGGAGGTAATACCCTACTTCCTGCTTGATTGATCTTGATGAATATGAATATTACAAGAGTTGATCTACCACGAGATCGTAATGGCTAAACCCTAGAAGTTTAGCCTATGGGATTTTGATTGTGTCCTACGGACAAAACCCTCCGGTTTATATAGACGCCGGAGGGGGCTAGGGTTGTACAAAGTCGGTTACAGAGAAAGGAATCTACATATCTAAATCGCCAAGCTTGCCTTCCATGCAAACGAGAGTCCCATCCAGACACGGGAAGAAGTCTTCTGTCTTGTATTTCCATTGCCCAATAGTCCGGCCCATGTTAATAGTCCGGCTATCCGAGGACCCCTGACTCCAGGACTCCCTCACTCGCTAGGCGGCCCTTTCCCCTTATGCTCGGTGTTTAGCTTACCGGCATGTTTAAAGACCCAACAATTTATGTTGGTATGATTGGCAGGCTTGTCAAGGGTGCCATGAATCTGGCAAGGCCGATCGTGTATTTTGTCCAAACTAGATGGACCATCTTTGTTTCGTTTGAATGGCTTCTTCCACTGTCCGGATTTGGAGCCATTGAATCCGCCGTTGACCGCGTGTCTTCGGTATCATTATTGTTGTGTCGGCGCTTATGTTTGTTGCGTTGTGGCCTACCATTGCCGTCTCTGGCTTCGGAGGTTTCAGGGTTGCTAGTGTTGTTGCTTTGACGAGCTAGCCAGCTATCTTCTCCCACGCAAAAGCGGGTCATGAGTGCGGTAAGAGTTTCCATGGACTTCAGTTTTTCTTGGCCGAGGTGTCTGGTGAGCCACTCGTCCCGGACGTTGTGTTTAAAGGCCGCGGGGTGATAACCCACAAGTATAGGGGATTGCAACAGTTTTTGAGGGTAGAGTATTCAACCCAAATTTATTGATTCGACACAAGGGGAGCCAAAGAATATTCTCAAGTATTAGCAGCTGAGTTGTCAATTCAACCACACTTGGAAACTTAGTATCTGCAGCAAAGTGTTTAGTAGCAAAGTAATATGATAGTCGTGGTAACGGTAACAAAAGTAAAGACAGCAAAACTAATGTTTTTGGTATTTTGTAGTGATTGTAACAGTAGCAACGAAAAAGTAAATAAGCGAGAACCAGTATATGGAAAACTCGTAGGCACCGGATTGGTGATGGATAATTATGTCGGATGTGGTTCGTCATGTAACAGTCATAACATAGGGTGACACAGAACTAACTCCAATTCATCAATGTAATGTAGGCATGTATTTCGTATATAGTCATACGTGCTTATAAAAAAGAACTTGCATGACATCTTTTGTCCTACCCTCCCGTGGCAACGGGGTCCTATTGGAAACTAAGGGATATTAAGGCCTCCTTTTAATAGAGAACCGGAACAAAGCATTAGCACATAGTGAATACATGAACTCCTCAAACTATGGTCATCACCGGGAGTGGTCCCGATTATTGTCACTTCGGGGTTGCCGGATCATAACACATAGTAGGTGACTATAGACTTGCAAGATATGATCAAGAACACACATATATTCATGAAAACATAATAGGTTCAGATCTAAAATCATGGCACTCGGGCCCTAGTGACAAGCATTAAGCATAGCAAAGTCATAGCAACATCAATCTCAGAACATACTGGATACTAGGGATCAAACCCTAACAAAACTAACTCGATTACATGATAAATCTCATCCAACCCATCACCTTCCAGCAAGCCTACGATGGAATTACTCACGCACGGCGGTGAGCATCATGAAATTGGTGATGGAGGATGGTTGATGATGACGACGGCGACGGATCCCCCTCTCCGGAGCCCCAAACGGACTCCAGATCAGCCCTCCCAAGAGAGATTAGGGCTTGGCGGCGGCTCCGTATCGTAAAACGCGATGAATTCTTCTCTCTGATTTTTTTCTCCCCGAATGCCAATATAGGGAGTTGGAGTTGGCGTCGGAGGGCCACCAGGGGGCCCACGAGGTAGGGAGGCGCGCCCTAGGGGGGGCGCCCCCACCCTCATGGACAGGATGTGGGCCCCCTGGTCTTCATCTTTGGCGAGGATCTTTATATTCTTAAAACAAGAGTCAAACAAGCCATCACGTTCATCCACATAGATTAAATTATCTTGACCGTAAATTTTCAATATTAAGGGCTGAGATTTAAAAGATGTAACGTAACATAAGAATATAGTCATGTACAAATAGTTTGACATGTCACGTGTACAATATGTCTTTGGTGCAAAGTCTTTTAGTTGAAAAGGGAGTCCGAGACAATCATGCATAGCTTACGTTGTTGTAGAAAAAAAATAGGATCGGCAGCCAACCAAGGAAAGAGTCCGACATATATAGAAGAGGCTGGCCAAAACATAAGAGTCCTAGCCTAATACGGTGCCCATGTGAAAAAGACAAAAAAAAAGCTCCAAACTCTACTTGATGCTTCACGTTTAATCTTGACACGGGTTTCCAAGAAAAAAAATAGCTCTACCAAGATATGTACGTATATACGGATCAAAGATATAGTGGGGACAAGGAGATTGGCAAAACAGTTTTTTATATAATGAAGTATGTCTATAATTAGATGTTTTTTTTTTTGAGGAATCTACAATCAAATGTTAATTGTAAGGGATAAATCATGAATTAACAACTGTGACGACCCAAAATTTGTAAGCTTCTAAGTGCCAATAATTTATGTTCTTCTTTTTTTGCGGATGCGGTAATTTATGTTCTATTATCATGTTACGTACAAGAAAAAAACTGTTTGCATGCCTGCACGTACATGAAAAAAAAACAGTATGGCACGGATGTGGGTCTTATGCATAACAGCAGGATAGTTTTCCTAAAGAAGAACATCAGGATGATAAACATAACACCCACACACATGAGAGCTCAAAGAAATACATACACGTACCAAAGGATCACTTTAACCTTTAGAAAAAAATCGGTACACATACATGGGCACATATATAGATTGCCTTCCAGTCAAATACTTATGGGAGGGAGACGCTCACGTCCCGATTCAAAAGATTAAAAGATTGCGGGATCAAAAGCTACTACTAATCAGCGAGGCATCACTCTCTACAAGCATTGGTCTATTTTCATTGCTCCAAACTCTACTTGGTGCTTCACGTTTAATCTTGACACGGGTTTCCAAGAAAAAAAATAGCTCTACCAAGATATGTATGGATCAAAGATATAGTGGGGACAAGGAGATTGGCGAAACAGTTTTTTATATAATGAAGTATGTCTATAATCAGATTTTTTTTTTGAGGAATCAACAATCGAATGTTAATTGTAAGGGATAAATCATGAATTAACAACTGTGACGACCCAAAATTTGTAAGCTTCTAAGTGCCAATAATTTATTTTCTCCTTTTTTTGCGGATGTGGTAATCTATGTTCTATTATCATGTTACGTACAAGAAAAAAACTGTTTGCATGGCTGCACGTACATGAAAAAAAACAGTATGGCACGGATGTGGGTCTTATGCATAACAGCAGGATAGTTTTCCTAAAGAAGAACATCAGGATGATAAACATAACACCCACACGCATGAGAGCTCAAAGAAATACATACACGTACCAAAGGATCACTTTAACCTTTAGAAAAAATCGGTACACATACATGGGCACATATATAGATTGCCTTCCAGTCAAATACTTATGGGAGGGAGACGCTCACGTCCCGATTTAAAAGATTAAAAGATTGCGGGATCAAAAGCTACTACTAATCAGCGAGGCATCTCTCTCTACAATCATTGGTCTATTTTCATTCATGTTGCACCCAACTAGCCTGTGCTAATGGATGCCTAAATTAGATTGGATGGCTAAGTGCTGGTATTTCGTGAATATTTTAGGATGATTCTATTCACGGGGAATCATATTAGGGCATTAATTTGAAAGAATCAAAGTCACTAAGATGGGCCTTTCCAAAATAATTATTCAATGCATTAATTTAAAAGGATTTAAGTCAATGAGATGTTTTCTTTAGTAGTCTGTCAAAGCTAAGCTCATGATGCATGCTCTGTAAAACAATTGACCATATATAATTATCTATAGAAAAATACATATGTGCAGAGACGCACCATATATATGGTGGTGCAAAAGCATGGTGCACTATACGTAAGAAGAGACGACATACAAAGAAAATGGAACAAAGCTAATTATGATCTTACAAGATTTATAAAGTTGTGAAGTATAAGGTCTCTGACTGCATGCCAACCAAGATACAACTGGGCCGCATATCCAACCCAAATATAACGAAGAATATTGGTTTGAAGAATCGTGTATTAAGAACTATAAGTGATAAAAAAGAGTTGAGATTGATGACTATTGACGAGTTGTCACCAGCGTATGGCATAGGCTAATCGAAGGCTGATGACCGACGTAAAAATAAAGAAAAGGGTTGAGTAAGTATTTTTGTTGGAATGTGGAAACAAGTAAAAGATATATGAGAATTAAGAAACACACATCTCTGCATGGATGAGTTTGCACAACCTATCCAATAAGTGAATACACAAGTATTATAAAAATTTATTACTATTGATAATAATAATAATGGAGGAACTATGTCTTAGATCAACTTAGAGTTAGTATATATATCAATGGTAGTTTTTTGTGAGATAATGGTATATATTTATAATTTAACTTATATTTGAATCACATTCGCACACGATGAATTTTAAATGCTAGCACACGGTTACCATGAATCAACCTATTTCCTCCGAATGCCATTAAATAAGCTTTAGAATATACAATATTTATTTCAACACCTAAATCCATATTATGGATGCCAAAAGGATGTAAAAGTTCTAACAACAAACATAAATCTAGCCGCGCAAATGCGCGGGTTACTCTGCTAGTTTTTGTTATTTTTTCTAAGATGTTCCGTGGAGTTTCAGGTCATTCCGAGAACTTTTATTTTCTGCACAAAAAACAACATCATGGCAATTCTGCTGAAAACAGCGTCAGTCCGGGTTAGTTCCATTCAAATCATACAAGATAGAGTCCAAAACAAGGGCAAAAGTGTTTGGAAAAGTAGATACGATGAAGACGTATCAACTCCCCCAAGCTTAAATCCTTGCTTGTCCTCAAGCAATTCAATTGACAAACTGAAAGAGAAAAAGAAAAACTTTTACAAACTCTGTTTGCTCTTGTTGTTGTAACATGAAAAGCCAGCATTCAAGTTTCAGCAAATATTATGAACTAACCATACTAACAATAACACATAGGTCTCACAATTACTCATATCAATAGCCTAATCAGCTAGCGAGCCATAATAATAAAACTCAGATGACAACACTTTCTCAAAATAATCATAACACGATATAAAATAATGGTATCTCGCTAGCCCTTTCTGAGACCGCAAAACATAAATGCAGAGCACCTTTAAAGATCAAGGACTGACTAAAAATTGTAATTCATGGTAAAAGAGATCCACTCAAGTCATACCCAATATAAACCAATAATAATGAATGTAAACGACAGTGTGCTCTCCAGCGGGTGCTTTTAATAAGAAGGATGATGACTCAACATAAAAGTAAATGGATAGGCCCTTCGCAGAGGGAAGCAGGGATTTGTAGAGGTGCCAGAGCTCGATTTTGAAATAGAGATAAATTATATTTTGAGCGGCATACTTTCATTGTCAACATAAGAACTAAGGGATGACGATATCTTCCATGCTAAACAAATTATAGGCAGTTCCCAAGTAGAATGGTAAAGTTTATACTCCCCTCCTCCACAAGCATCAATGGCTTGCTCGAAACAACGAGTGCCTCCAACATTCAACGGGTCCCAGGGGGAGTTTTGTTTGCAATTATTTTGATTTAGTTTGCATAAAGTATGGGACTGGGCATCCAGTTGACCAGCCATTTTCTCGTGAATGAGGAGCGGAGTCCACTCCTCTTGAGAATAACCCGCCTAACACGGAAGATAAGGGCAGCCCTAGTTGACATATGAGCTATTCGAGCATGCAAAACAGAATGTTTATTTGAAGGTTTAGAGTTTGGCACATACAAATTTACTTGGAACGATAGGTAAATACCGCATATAGGTAGGTATAGTGGACTCATATGGAACAACTTTGGGGTTTAAGGAGTTTGGATGCACAAGCAGTATTCCCGCTTAGTATAGGTGAAGGCTAGCAAAAGACTGGGAAGCGACCAACTGAGAGAGCGACAACAGTCGTAAACATGCATTAAAATTAATTTACACCGAATACAAGCATGAGTAGGATATAATCTACCATGAACATAAATATAATGAAGGCTATGTTGATTTGATTCAACTACATGCGTGAACATGTGCCAAGTCTAGTCACTCAATTCATTTAAAGGAGGATACCATCCCATCATACCACATCATAATCATTCTAATAGCATGTTGACACGCAAGGTAAACCATTATAACTCATAGCTAATCAAGCATGGCACAAGCAACTATAATCTCTAAATGTCATTGCAAATATGTTTACTTCATAATAGCTGACTCAGGAACGATGAATCATCATATTTACAAAAACAAGAGGGGTCGAGTTCATACCAGCTTTTCTCATCCCAATAAGTCCATCATATATCATCATTACTGCCTTTCACTTGCACGGCCGAAGGATGTGTATAATAATAAGAGTGCACGTGCATTGGACTAAGCTGGAATCTACAAGCATTCAACTCAAGAGAGAAGACAAGTAATATGGGCTCTAAGTTAAATAAACAATCATGCATAAAAGAGCCACTAAGCAGTTTCAATATAGTCTTCTCAACCCCCAAAAGAAAGAAAAGAAAATAAAACTATTTACACGGGAAAGCTCCCAACAAGCAAAAGAAGAACGGGAAATATTTTTGGGTTTTCTTTTTAATTACTACAGCAAAGTAATAAACTACTACTAATTTTTTGGTTTTTTTCTTAAGGTTTATTAAACACACAAGAAGAAAGCAGGAAAAAGAAAATAAACTAGCATGGATATTACAGTGAAAGAGTATGAGCACCGACATCTAGTAATGAGTGTGTGTGGACATAAATGTAATGTCGGTGGGAAATACGTACTCCCCCAAGCTTAGGCTTTTGGCATAAGTTGGTCTATGTCCAGGGATAGCCTGGCGGATACTCGTAGGTGTAGCTGGGGTCGTACTGTGATGATGAAGACTCTGACTGCCACTGGCTGGCAACCACCTCTGGATCCCAAGAATAAACAGACTGTCGTGGAGGATCATCTTGTGGCTCCGGTTCCGGGGCTGGTGTAGGGTTCCGATAGGATTGAACGGCTGCCCACGGAACGATGTGAGGACCTGCAGACAGGTTAAACAAAGAGGGAGCAGGCAAAGAAATAGTCTCAGGGTGATGTTTATCAAAGTATAATTTATATTTGAGCTCCCCTTCACGGCTCTTAACAAGAAAGTCATGCGCTATCATACTCTTATAATCTAAATAAGCACGGGGCAACGATGTTTCTTCTTTCTCCTCATGCCTAATAGGTATTTCAAAATATTCAGCTAAGTGCGAAGCATAAATGCCTCCAAAGATAGGGCCCTTAGTACGGTTCAGACTTAACCGTCTAGCAACGATTCCACCCATACTAACAGAGTTATTGCGGTATAAACCATGGAAAAAATAATAATATCAGTTATACTAAGGTTTCCACAGTTCCCGCGTCCAATCAAGCAACGACTAGCAAATAAGGCAACGTAGTGTAAAACAGGAAAATGTATGCTAGTAATCCTTGCATCAGAAACCTTCCTGGTTTCCCCCACAGCGATAGTGTTAACAAAAGCTTCTACTTCGTTACGGTGTGGTTCATCTAAGGTGCCCTCAAAGGGTATTTTGCAAACCTCGCAGAATTCAGCTAATGTCATCTCTTTAACAACGTCATATAAATGAAACTCTACTGTTGGAAGTGATTTCTTAGGGAAAAAGTAGAAGTTTTGCACAAAAGTATTTGTGAGTAAGAGATACTGATGACGTTGGTCGCGGAGGAAGTCGGTGAGGCCAGCATTCTCAATCAATAAATAGAAATCCTCATAAATCCCGGCTCTCCTCAAGAAGTCATCAGAAGGCCATTCACACAGTCGGACCTCTGTGGTGCCAGGCAAATTAAATTTGGGCTTCTGCTCTTTTTACTTTTGTTTTTCCTTCGAGCTTCGGCTCGACGAGCCCCTCAAAAGTCTCTTCATTATTTTCTGAAATAATCTGAAATTTTTAGTAACTTCAAATAAAAGTGAACCAACTTCAATAAAATTGATAGGAACAACTCCCACAAGTGCCTAGAGCCTATATAAAGCATTAGAACTACTTGGAACCATATAAATTTGACATGCAAGCTCAAGAACATGGTCACCTATGCAGCACAAATTTGCAATGAATAAAGCACTAGAACAAAAACTAATTGGACCAATGGAGGAGTTACATACCAAGGAACAATCTCCCCAAACAGTTGCGAGAGGTGCTTTGAGCAAGGAGATCGAAAATCACAGCAACAGGGGCTGGAACTCATGCTTGAATTGGTTTTTCGTGTTTGTGTGAGGAAGAGGAAGAAGATGGGTGCAGGGATAAGTGGAGGAGGGCCACCATGGGCCCACGAGGCAGGGGGAGTGCCAAGGGGGGTAGGGCGCGCCCTCCACCCTCGTGGCCAGGTGGCATCTCCCCCCGCCGTAATTTTTGCACAGTAAATCCTCAAATATTCCCGAAAAAATCATATTAAATTGGCATGGCATTCTAATGACTTTTATTTTCGGGGTATTTTTATATTGCACGGATAAGTCAGGAAACAGGCAGAAAAAAATACTATTTTACTTTATTTCTACTAAATAATAGAAAATATAAAAAGGGTACAGAAGGTTGTGCTTCTAGTTTCATCCATCTCGTGATCATCAAAATGAACCCACTAACAAGGTTGATCAAGTCTTGTTAACAAACTCGTTCCGAATAATCACGGAACCGGAGAAATTTCGAATAACACTAAGTTACCTTAACGGGGATATGAAAATCCCCAACAATAAGAATATCATACTTTTTCTTGACAGTAGGGAGAGGAAATTCAAAACCTCCAAATATAATCGATGGAATTTTTCCAGTAGAGTTGATGCTATAAACTTGAGGTTGTTTCCTCGGAAAGTGTACCGTGTGCTCATTGCCATTAACATGAAAAGTGACATTGCCTTTGTTGCAATCAATAACAGCCCCTGCAGTATTAAGGAAAGGTCTTCCAAGAATAATAGACATACTATCATCCTCGGGGATATCAAGAATAACAAAGTCCGTTAAAATAGTAACGCTCGCAACTACAACAGGCACATCCTCACAAATGCCGACAGGTATAGCAGTTGATTTATCAGCCATTTGCAAAGATATTTCAGTAGGTGTCAACTTATTCAAGTCAAGTCTATGATATAAAGAGAGAGGCATAACACTAACACCGGCTCCAAGATCACATAAAGCAGTTTTAACATAATTTCTCTTAATGGAGCATGGTATAGTAGGCACTCCTGAATCTCCAAGTTTCTTTGGTATTCAACCCTTAAAAGTATAATTAGCAAGCATGGTGGAAATTTCAGCTTCCGGTATCTTCCTTTTATTAGTAATGATATCCTTCATATACTTAGCATAAGGATTTGTTTTGAGCACATCAGTTAATCGCATACGCAAAAAGATGGGTCTAATCATTTCAACAAAGCGCTCAAAATCCTCATCATCCTTTTTCTTGGATGGTTTCGGAGGAAAAGGCATGGGTTTCTGAACCCATGGTTCCTTTTCTTTACCATGTTTCCTAGCAACGAAGTCTCTTTTATCATAACGTTGATTCTTTGATTGTGGGTTATCAAGATCAACAGCAGGTTCAACTTCTACATCATTATCATTACTAGGTTTAGCATCATCATGAACGTTATCATTAACATTATCACTCGGTTCATGTTCATCACCTGATTGTGTTTCAGCATCAGACATAGAGATATCATTTGGACTCTGAGGTGGTTCAGCAATAGGTTCACTAGAAGTTTGCAAAGTCCTATCATTTTTATTTTTCTTCCTTTTAGAAGAACTGGGTACATCAATATTATTTCTCTGAGAATCTTGCTCGATTCTCTTAGGGTGGCCTTCAGGATACATAGGTTCCTGAGTCATTCTACCAGTTCTAGTAGCCACTCTAATAGCATAATCATTTTTCTTACTATTCATTTCATCAAGCACTTCTTTCTGAGCTTTAAGTACTTGTTCTACTTGAGTGGTAACCATAGAAGCATGTTTGCTAACAAGTTTAAGTTCACCTCTAATATAAGCCATAAAATCACTCAAGCATTTAATCATAAAGGTATTCTGTTTTAATTGTCTACCAAAATAAGCATTAAAGTCATCTTGCTTAAACATAAACTCACCAAACTCATCCAAGCACTGACTAGCAATTTTAGTAGGAGGGACTTCAGCTTTATCATATCTATAGAGAGAATTTACCTTTACTACCTGTGTCAGGATGTCGGGATCAGGAGGTTCATCAGTAAATAAGAAATTGAGATCATATACTTCTTCAACAGGCGGTAAATCAAGACCGTGTATTTCTTCAATAGGAGGTAAATTCTTAACGTCTTCAGCTTTAATACCTTTTTCTTTCATAGATTTCTTTGCCTCTTGCATATCTTCGGATCGAGAAATAGAACACCTCTTCTTCGGAGTTGATTTAGGAATAGGCTCAAGAATTGGCTCTGGAGCTGGCTCAGAGGTGGCTCGGAGGTGCCCAATTATTTTCATTTGTCAACATATTGTTCAATAGAATTTCAGCTTCATCCGTGTTCTTTCCCGAAAAGAGAACCAGCACAACTATTCGTAATCTCGAAGCATCGTTAGTCCATTATAAAACATATCAAGTATTTCAGGTTTCTTAAGAGGATGATCAGCAAAGCATTATAACTTGAGAAGCCTCCCCAAGCTTGTGGGAGACTCTCTTCTTCAATTTGCATGAAGTTGTATATTTCCTCAAAGCAGCTTGTTTCTTATGAGCAGGAAATATTTAGCGAGAAGTAATAAATCATATCCCGGGACTATGCACACAACCAGGATCAAGAGAATTAAACCATATCTTAGCATCACCCTTTAATGAGAACGGAAATATTTTGAGTAAATAAAGGTAGCACGATCTCTCATCATTAGTAAACAGGGCGGCTATATCATTTAACTTAGTAAGATGTGCCACAACAGTTTCAGATTCATAGCCATAAAAAGGATCAGATTCAACCAAAATAATTATATCTGGATCAACAAAAAATTCATAATAATCCTTATCAGGAACACAGATAGGTGAAGTAGCAAAAGCAGGGTCGGGTCTCATTCTATCCCTAAGAGATTCTTTATTCCATTTAACTAGCAACCTCTTAAGTTCATATCTATCTTGGCAGGTAAAAATAGCTGCAGAAGATTCCGCATCAAAAAGATAACCCTCAGGAATAGCAGGCATATTTTCATTATCACTCTCATCATCATATTCAGATTCAATAATTTCTCTTTCTCTAGACCTAGCCATTTGTTCATCTAGAAATTCACCAAGGGGCACAGTAGTATCAAGCATAGAAGTAGTTTCATCATAAGTATCATGCATATCAGAAGTGGCATCATCAATAACATGCGACATATCATAATTCATAGCAGTAGCAGGTTTAGGTGTCGCAAGCTTACTTATAACGGAAGGAGAATCTAGTTCGGAGCTAGATGGCAGTTCCTTACCTCCCCTCGTAGTTGAGGGAAAAATAGTAGTTCGATCGTCTTTCAAGTTCTTCATAGTGTCCAGCAGATAAAATCCCAAGTGACTCAAGGAATAGAGCTATGCTCCCCGGCAACGGCGCCAGAAAAATGTCTTGATAACCCACAAGTATAGGGGATCGCAACAGTTTTCGAGGGTAGAGTATTCAACCCAAATTTATTGATTCGACACAAGGGGAGCCAAAGAATATTCTCAAGTATTAGCAGCTGAGTTGTAAATTCAACCACACTTCGAAACTTAGTATCTGCAGCAAACTGTTTAGTAGCAAAGTAATATGATAGTGGTGGTAATGGTAACAAAAGTAAAGAGAGCAAAAGTAATGTTTTTGGTATTTTGTAGTGATTGTAACAGTAGCAACAAAAAAGTAAATAAGCGAGAACCAGTATATGGAAAACTCGTAGGCACCGGATTGGTGATGGATAATTATGTCGGATGCGGTTCGTCATGTAACAATCATAACATAGGGTGACACAGAACTAGCTCCAATTCATCAATGTAATGTAGGCATGTATTCCGTATATAGTCATACGTGCTTATAGAAAAGAACTTGCATGACATCTTTTGTCCTACCCTCCCGTGGCAGCGGGGTCCTATTGGAAACTAAGGGATATTAAGGCCTCCTTTTAATAGAGAACCGGAACAAAGCATTAGCACATAGTGAATACATGAACTCCTCAAACTATGGTCATCACTGGGAGTGGTCCCGATTATTGTCACTTCGGGGTTGTCGAATCATAACACATAGTAGGTGATTATAGACTTGCAAGATAGGATCAAGAACACACATATATTCATGAAAACATAATAGGTTCAGATCTGAAATCATGGCACTCGGGCCCTAGTGACAAGCATTAAGCATAGCAAAGTCATAGCAACATCAATCTCAGAACATAGTGGATACTAGTGATCAAACCCTAACAAAACTAACTCGATTACATGATAAATCTCATCCAACCCATCACTGTCCAGCAAGCCTACGATGGAATTACTCACGCACGGCGGTCAGCATCATGAAATTGGTGATGTAGGATGGTTGATGATGACGACGGCGACGAATCCCCCTCTCCGGAGCCCCGAACGGACTCCAGATCAGCCCTCCCGAGAGAGATTAGGGCTTGGCGGCGGCTCCGTATCGTAAAACGCAATGATTTCTTCTCTCTAATTTTTTTCTCCCCGAAAGCCAATATATGGAGTTGGAGTTGGCGTCGGAGGGCCACTAGGGGGCCCACGAGGTAGGGGGGCGCGCCCCCCACCCTCGTGGACAGGGTGTGGGCCCCCTGGTCTTCATCTTTGGCGAGGATTTTTAATTATTTTTTCTAAGATGTTCCGTGGAGTTTCAGGTCATTCCGAGAACTTTTATTTTCTGCACAAAAAAGAACATCATGGCAATTCTGCTGAAAACAGCGTCAGACCGGGTTAGTTCCATTCAAATCATACAAGTTAGAGTCCAAAACAAGGGCAAAAGTGTTTGGAAAAGTAGATACGACGAAGACGTATCACGGGGGCTTCAGCGTCCTGGCAATCAACAATTTGGTTCTTATTAATTAAGAACCTGGTCCAGAGCTTTCGGGTTGATTCTCCGGGCTACTGGACTATATGGCTAAGGTCATCGGCATCTGGAGGCCGGACATATGTGCCTTGGAAGTTGTCTCTGAAGGCATCTTCCAAATCTTTCCAGCTACCAATAGAGTTTTCCAGGAGGCTATTTAACCAGTGTCGTGCTGGTCCCTTGAGCTTCAAGGGGAGGTACTTGATGGCGTGGAGATCGTCACCGCAAGCCATGTGGATATGGAGAAGAAAATCTTTGATCCCTACTGCGGGATCTGTCGTTCCATTGTATGATTCTGTTTTCACGGGTTTAAACCCTTCTGGGAACTGGTGCTCCATTACCTCATCGGTGAAGCATAAAGGGTGTGCGGCGCCTGTGTATCAGGCGATATCATGACGCAGTTCGGATGATGTCTGTATGCGGTTTTCGGCGTGGGTGAGGTTGTGCCCGTCGCGCTAGGCATGATGGCCATCTTCTCGCGTTAGAGCACGCCCCCTTGATCCCTAGATTGATCTGGCTTGGCCTGCTCTATTGTCTAGGTCCTGTCATAGGTCGTAGGTGTATCCTGGGGCCGCTGTCTCTCTGCCTCTATGGTGGAGTGGTGAGGGCTGGTGTTCGGCCTGGGTGGCCGCTCTATCCCATCCACGCGGTGGCCGGTCTGGTTCATCAGTGCGCTCATGTCTTGATGGTATTGGCTCGAGGGCCTCGTCGTCGAATTGTGGCAGTAGCCGACACTTCGGATAACTTTTTGCTGGGCGTTGGGGGTCGTACTCTTTGGCAGCTAGAACTTGGTCCATCTAGCATTGAGTGTATCCTGTTTGGCTTGGAGCTGTTGCTGCTTCTTTTTTAGGCTTCTCGCAGTGGCGATTAGCTGGCTCTTAAAGCACTCCTGCTCGAGTGGTTCCTCTGGCATGATGAAATCTTTGTCGCCGAGGCTCACATCATCCTCGGAGGGTGGTAGATAGTTACTGTCCTCTGAGTCCTTGTTCCCGACCGGATCATCAGGGTTAAGTTGCCCCTCCTCCCGATCATCTTGTTCGGATGTTGACTCAACAAGGGCTTCGAGGTCTTCGTCGTTCTCTGGAGTGTTATTGTCTCCGGTGCCGGTATTGCTGTCTTTTTCACGACGCGATTTTGAATGGTGCCGCTATCGTCAATGCTTTGGTGGTGCCTCAGCGGGCTTATCCTCAACCGAATCCTTCCTGCCATCACCGTCATCCTCTTTGGGTGTATCAAACATATACGTCGTATGTGGAAGTGGCTGTCCAACGTCCGGTAAGCTGCGGGTCTAGGCCTTGTTTGTCTCCGGCATCGTCGTCCATACCGTCGATGTCTTCGGAGGCGTAGTCGAGCATGTCGGTTAAATCCTCGACAGTGGCTATCAAGTGCGTGGTGGGTGGGACATAAAATTCCCCGCTCTCAGCCCCTAGTCCGGCCTGGGCGTAGTTCGGAAGTGATTCATCTATGATAGCGAGGGATCGCATTAAGTCCAGGGCCTCATTTAATAGCGAGGTTTGGACGGGGAAGAGAGAGTCCATGGAGCTAGGCAGGGCAGAAGCCTCCTGGCCATGCTCATTTGGAGTGGACCTCGAGAGTTCGGATATAGTATCCAGGGGCGAGTTCAGCTTTCCAATGGTAAGGGGAATCCGGTACCTGCCCCCTGACGCGCCCAGGTGGGTTGTGCCCACCTCGGTGGCCTCCCGCACCCCCTCTTTGCACTATAAATTCCCAAATATTCCAAAACCCATCGGAGTTAACCTAGATCAGAAGTTCCGCCACCGCAAGGCTCTCTATCCACAAGAAACCAATCTAGACACGTTTGGCACCTGCCAGAGGGGGGGAATCATCTCCGGTCGCCATCTTCATCATCCCGGCGGCCACCACGATGAGGACGGAGTAGTCCACCCTCGGGGCTGAGGGTTTGTACCAGTAGCTATGTGTTTAATTTCTCGCTCTCGTGATCTATATCATGGGCTTTGTGAATATAGATGGACCATATGATATTTATCCCCTCTATACTCTTGTTGTGATGAATTGAATCTTTACCCTTTGAAGTTTTGTATTGTCGGATTGAATATTCAGATATCAGAACACATGATATATGTCTTGCGGTATGAATACTTGAGGTGACAATGGGGTATCGTATTGATTCACTTGATATATGTCTTGGCACTCAACTCGCGCATTCCCGAGGTGATGTTGGGGTAATCTATGCATAGGGGTTGATGCACGTTTTTATTATCTTTTCTCCGATAGGAACTTTGGGGTCTCTTTGTAGTTCTTTGTGTGGATTGAGTATTATGAATATGAATTTGCTTTGGTGTTATTTTAGTACGAACTCTTGATTAGATCGATTGGAAAGAATAGCTTGTGTTATTTTAGTACGAACTCTAGGATAAATCGATCGGAAAGAATAGCTTTGAGGTTGTTTCGTACCCTACAAACAATTTATATCTTTTGTTCTCCGCTAATAGGAACTTGTTAGTGATTCTTTATTGCACTTTGAGGGATAATCATATGATCCAACTATGTTAGCACTGTTGAGAGATTGCACTAGCGAAAGTACGGACCTTAGGCCTTGTTTTCAAGCATTGCAATAACGTTTTTGTGCCTGTTTACTATTTGCTACCTTGCTGTTTTTATTTATTCATATTATAAAAATATATTTCTACCATCACTATTACACTTTTATCATCATCTCTTCGCCGAACTAGTGCACCTACACAACTTTGGGGACACAAGAGATTTCTTGTATTTGGTTGCAGGGTCGTTTGAGAGAGACCATCTTCATCCTACACCTCTCACGGATTGATAAACCTTAGGTCATCCACTTGAGGGAAAATTGCTACTGTCCTACAAAACTCTGCGCTTGGAGGCCCAACACGTGTCTACAAGAATAAAGTTGCGTAGTAGACATCAAGCTCTTTTCTAGCGCCGTTCCCGGGGAGGTGAGTGCTTGAAGGTATATCTTTAGTTCTTGCAATTGAATCTTTTAGTTTCTTGTTTTATCACTAGTTTGGTTTATAAAAGGAAACTACATAAAAAATGGAATTGAGGTTGCATCATATCATTGATCATCTGTATAGTATCTTTCTTGAAAATAATGGATTGGAAAATTGTACTCAAATGTTAGAAGAAGAAGTTTATAAAATGTTTGGCACAAAATATTTGAATGATGAGCATGATTGCAATGTTGTTAATATGAATTATTTGAATATCCATGATGCTAATGATATGCAAAGCCATAAGCTTGGGGATGCTATATTTGATGAGATGATATTTTTATTCCCCCAAGTTTTGATGAGAAAATTTATTATGATGATTGCACACCTCCTATTTATGATGATTATATTGATGAAACTTGTCATTGTGATTTTAATTTTCAATCCCGTGATAGTTATTTTGTTGAGTTTGCTCCCACTACTATTCATGAGAATAAATTTACTTATGTGGAGAGTGAGAAAATTCTATGATTATGCATCATGAAAAGAATGCTTTATGTGAAAGTTATATTTTTGAATTCATTGATGCTACTGAAAATTATTATGAGGGAGGAACTTATGCTTGTAGGAATTACAATAATATCAAGTTTCCTCTCTATGTGTTGAGAGTTTTGAAGTTATGCTTGTTTTGCCTTCCTATGCTAGTTGATTCTTGTTCCCATAAGTTGTTTGCTCACAAAATCCATACGCATAGGAAGTGGGTTAGACTTAAATGTGCTAGTCATATGCTTCATGATGCTCTCTTTATGTTTCAATTCTTATCTTTTATGCGAGCATCATTGAACTCATCATGCTTAGCTAAAAGGCATTAAAGAAAATCGCTTGTTGGGAGACAACCCAACACTTTTACCTACTGTTTTTGTGTGCTAACATGATTATGCTACTGTATTGATCATGTTTTATTGCTTTTGTTTCAATAAAGTGCCAAGTAAAGCCTTTGGGATCATGTTGGGTGATAGTTGATTGATCTTGCTGAAAAACAGAAACTTTTGCGCTCACTAAAATACGTCTCATTTTTAACACGGGAGTGATTTTGAGTTGATTCTTTTTTCAGAAGTTTAATATACAAATTTGTCACGAGGTCCCAACTTGTTCATAATTTTTGGAGTAGCAGAAGTATGGTATTTATCCAGATCATTACAGACTGTTCTGTTTTTGACAGATTCTGTTTTCAGTGCATAGTTTGCTTGTTTTCTAGTTTCTATGGTTTATATTGCTCAGTATAAATTGTGTAAATGATATTATATAGTAGGATTTGTGTGTAAACAATCATTAATCTTGTCTTTGACAGTACCAAAGTGAAATGGTTTGCTCTTTATCATACTAACCTCTCTCACGAAGTTCCGTTAAGTTTAGTGTGATTGAAGTTTTCAAGTTTTGGGTGAAATGTCGATATGAGGAGAATAAGGAGTGAAAAGACCCTAAGATTGGGGATGCCCATGCACACCAAGGTGATATTCAAGGAAGATCCAAGCAACTAAGCTTTGGGATGCCCCGGAAGGCATCCCCTCTTTCGTCTCCAACATTATCCGTAACCTCACTTGGAGCTATGTTTTCATTCGTCACATGATATGAGTTTTGCTTAGAGCGTAAATTTATTTTGTTAGGATTTTCTTGATGTTATTTAGAATAATGTTTTGCATCTTTATTTCAATAAAAGTGGCATTGATACCCTTTACTATGCTTATTTCGCAAGTCTACATGTTGATGTTTCAAAACAGAAAGTTTATCGATGTTGCAAAAATTCCCTAGAAAGTCAGAATGTGATAAAATATTGAAACTTTTTGAAAAATAAGATCTAATAAATCTTCTACAGTGTGGTAGAATTTCATAATATTTGGAGTTGAATAAGTATTGATACTCTTGCATTCTTTACAGACTGTACTGTTTTGGAAGATTGTTGTTATGTTTGCATTGTTTGCATATGTTTGCTTGTTTAATGATTCTATTTGAGGATAGGGGTATTAAATATGCAGAGGCATTTAGTATGCAATGTTGAATAATAATTTTAGTGATTTGCTACAGTAGAGAATGATAAAGTTTTTGCATTGGTTTATACTAACTTATCGCACGAGTTCTTGTTGAGTTTTGTGTGGATGAAGTTTTTAAGATTTAGGGAAACCGTGATATAAAAGGAATTAAGGAGACACAAAACCTCAAGCTTGGGGATGCCCAAGGCATACCAAGATAATATTTCAAGATGTCTCAAGCATCTAAGCTTGGATGCCCACCTTTTTTTCTTCAACAATTATCGGTTAGTATCGGTTGGGCCTAAGTTTTTGCTTCTTCACATGATGTGTGCTATCCTTGGAATGTCATTTTATTTTGTTTTGGTTTCTTTTTCAATAAAGTACTTAGAGATGAAAGTTTTTAAATAAAATAGAGTCCTCAAATAGTTGCCAAGGAGGCTACGTAAGCGGCATTCACATCCCGTCAATGAAGTTCTTTTCTATGGATTTACTCTTGTGCTTCACTTATATCCTATGAGTAAATTGTTGAATAAATTGAATATCATGAAGTTGAAATCATATCATGCCTAATGGTAGCTTCACATTGGGTTTAGAAAGTGAAATCTTTTGAGGCTTTGACAATCGCAATTTTGGTCATACAAGCAATTCATGAATAATTAGTATAAGGAAGAGAACTTTCACATGCAAATACACTATCATGGAAATCTTTTGTGAATGTGAGCCCACATCAAAATATTATATGCCAAAAATTTTGACGTTGGACAAGCAAGACAACGTAATGATTTATGTTTGCTCATATTCACATAGAAGTCATATTGTCATAAATCCTTCAACATGTGGTGCTCCCCCCCCCCCCCACATCTTTGCTAGCCAAAAGTTCCGCACCAAGTAGAGATACTACTTGTCCATCCAAAAATCCTTAAACCCAAATCTTATTTTCAAGAGTCCACCATACCTACCTAAGGATTGAATAAGATTCTTCAAGTAAGTTGTCATCGGTGCAATAAGGCAATAAAAATGGCTTATAAAAGTGTGAGATCATTTAGTGTAAGAGAAAATTGAGCGTTGTACGAACTTGTGATGGCAAAGAATAAAAGCGACGGACTGCATAATAAAGGTTGCTATCATAAGGGGCAATATAACATGACGTTCTTTTGCACTAAGGGGTTGAGCATACAAACAAATAAGCGCATGGCAACCTCTGCTTCCCTCTGCGAAGGGCCTATCTTTTACTTTTATGTATTTACTTTTATGCAAAGAGTCAAAGTTTTTCTCTCTATTCCTTTTTATTTTTCTCCTTTGGCAAGCATCATGTGGTGGGGAAATATCTAGGCACATATGTCTAGTTGAATATGGGTAGCATAAGTTATTATTGTTGACATCACCCTTGAGGTGAAGACGTTGGGAGGAAAAACAATAAGCCCCTATCTTTCTATGTGTCTTGTTGAAACGTTTTGCTCATGTGTACGAGGTGAGTGTTAGCAATCATAGAAGACTATATGATGGTTAAGTATGTGGAGTTCTTACTTAGACTCCGTTGAATAAGTTGAATTGCAATTGCTTGGTGACTAAGAACATAGGTTGTTGGGTTTCAAGAGAGTTCATTGTTTAAACCTTAATATGTGAATTGGTGCCACTACAACATGAGAAATTTTATGAGAAAGAATTGTTGTTATGATGCTAGGAAAAGTGATTGAAACTGTCTTTGATCAAACTTATGCACTTTGCTAGCATTCACACTTCATAAATTATTTCTTTTATCATTTACCTACTGATACGTCTCCAACATATCTATAATGTATGAAGTATTCATGTTGTTTTATTATCATTCTTGGATGTTTTACAATCATTTTATGGAACCATTTTATCATTTTTTGGGACTAACCTATTGACCCAGTGCCCAGTGCCAGTTGTTGTTTTTTGCTTGTTTTTTACATCGCAGGAAATCAATACCAAACGGAGTCCAAACACAACGAAACTCCACGGAGATTTTTTTTATGGACCAGAAGACATCCATTGGGCCAGAGCAGCACCTGGGGGGTGCCCCGAGGGGGCACAACCCACCAGGGCGTGCCAGGGGACCCTAGCGTGCCCTGGTGGGTTATGCCCACCTCGGTGGCCTCCCGCACCCCCTCTTTGCACTATAAATTCCCAAATATTCCGAAACCCATCGGGGTTAACCTAGATCAGAAGTTCCGCCGCCGCAAGGCTCTCTATCCACGAGAAACCAATCTAGACCCATTCCGGCACCCTGCCGGAGGGGGGGAATCATCTCCGATGGCCATCTTCATCATCCCGGTGGCCACCACGATGAGGAGGGAGTAGTCCACCCTCGAGGCAGAGGGTTTGTACCAGTAGCTATGTGTTTAATCTCTCTTTGTCTCGTGATCTATATCATGGGCTTTGTTAATATAGATGGAGCATATGATGTTTCTCCCCTCTATACTCTTGTTGTGATGAATTGAATCTTTACCCTTTGAAGTTTTGTATTGTCCGATTGAATATTCAGATATCATAACACACGATATATGTCTTGCGGTATGAATACTTGAGGTGACAATGGGGTATCGTATTGATTCACTTGATATATGTATTGGCACTCAACTCACAGATTCCCGAGGTGACATTGGGGTAATCTATGCATACGGGTTGATGCATGTTTTTATTATCTTTTCTCCGATAGAAACTTTGGGGTCTCTCTGTAGTTCTTTGTGTCGATTGAGTATTATGAATATGAATTTTCTTTGGTGTTATTTTAGTACGAACTTTTGATTAGATCGATCGGAAAGAATAGCTTGTGTTATTTTAGTACAAACTCTAGGATAGATCGATCGGAAAGAATAGCTTTGAGGTTGTTTCGTACCCTACAAACAATTTATATCTTTTTTTCTCCGCTAATAGGAACTTGTTAGTGATTCTTTATTGCACTTTGAGGCATAATCATATGATCCAACTATGTTAGCACTGTTGAGAGATTACACTAGCGAAAGTACGGACCTTAGGCCTGAAGGAAATATGCCCTAGAGACAATAATAAAGTTATTATTTATTTCCTCATATCATGGTAAATGTTTATTATTCATGCTAGAATTGTATTAACCGGAAACATGATACATGTGTGAATACATACACAAACATATAGTCACTAGTATGCCTCTACTTAACTAGCTCATTAATCAAAGATGGTTATGTTTCCTAACCATAGACATGTGTTGTCATTTGATTAATGGGATCACATCATTAGGAGAATGATGTGATTGACATGACCCATTCCGTTAGCCTAGCACTTGATCGTTTAGTATACTGCTATTGCTTTCTTCATGACTTATACATGTTCCTGTAACTATGAGAAATATGCAACTCCCATTTACCGGAGGAACACTTTGGGTACTACCAAACATCACAACGTAACTGGGTGATTATAAAGGAGTACTACAGGTGTCTCCGAAGGTACATGTTGATTTAGCGTATTTCGAGATTAGGCTTTGTCACTCCAATTGTCGGAGAGGTATCTCTGGGCCCTCTCGGTAATGTACATCACTATAAGCCTTGCAAGCAATGTGATCAATGAGTTGATTACGAGATGATGCATTACGTAACGAGTAAAGAGACTTGCCGGTAACGAGATTGAACTAGGTATTGGATACCGAAGATCAAATCTCGGGTAAGTAACATACCAATGACAAAGGGAACAACGTATGTTGTTATGCGGTTTGACCGATAAAGATCTTCGTAGAATATGTAGGAACCAATATGGGCATCCAGGTCCCGCTGTTGGTTATTGACCGAGAATTGTTCTAGGTCATGTCTACATAGTTCTCAAACCCGTAGGGTCCGCACACTTAACGTTACGATGACAGTTTTATTATGAGTTTATAAGTTTTGATGTACCAAAGTTTGTTCGGAGTCCCGCATGTGATCACAGACATGACGAGGAGTCTCGAAATGGTCGAGACATAAAGATCGATATATTGGAAGCCTATATTTGGACATCGGAATCGTTCCGGGTGAAATCGGCATTTTACCAGAGTACCGGGAGGTTACCGGAACCCCCCGGGGGGTTATTGGGCCTACATGGGCCTCGAGGGAGAAGAGGGAAGGAGGCAGGAGGGGGTCGCGCGCCCCTTCCCTTCCTAGTCCGAATAGGACAAGGGAAGGGGGGCGGTGCCCCCCCCTTTCCTTCCCCTCTTCCTCCTCTTTCCCCCTTCTCCTATTCCAACTAGGAAAGAAGGGAGTCCTACTCCCGGTGGGAGTAGGACTCCCCCCTTGGCGCGCCCTCCTTGGCCGTCCGCCTCCTCCCCCCTGGCTCCTTTATATACGGGGCGGGGGCACCCCATAGAGACACAAGTTGATCTACGGATCATTCCTTAGCCGTGTGCGGTGCCCCTCTCCACCATATTCCACCTCGGTCATATCGTCGCGGAGTTTAGGCGAAGCCCTGCGCCGGTAGAACATCATCATCGTCACCATGCCGTCGTGCTGACGGAACTCATCTCTGGAGCTTTGCTGGATCGGAGCCCGGAGATCGTCATCGAGCTGAACGTGTGCTGAACTCGGAGGTGTCGTACGTACGGTGCTTGGATCGGTCGGATCGTGAAGACGTACGACTACATCAACCGCGTTGTCATAACGCTTCCGCTTATGGTCTACGAGGGTACGTGGACGAACACTCTCCCCTCTCGTTTCTATGCCATCACCATGATCTTGCGTGTGCATAGGAAATTTTTTGAAATTACTACGTTCCCCAACAGTGGTATCAGAGCCTAGGTTTTATGCGTTGATGTTATATGCACGAGTAGAACACAAGTGAGTTGTGGGCGATACAAGTCATACTGCTTACCAGCATGTCATACTTTGGTTCGGCGGTATTGTGAGATGAAGCGGCCCGGACCGACATTACGCGTACGCTTACGCAAGACTGGTTTCACCGTTACGAGCACTCGTGCTTAAAGGTGGCTGGCGGGTGTCTGTCTCTCTCACTTTAGCTGAATCGAGTATGGCTACACTCGGTCCTTGCGAAGGTTAAAACAGCACCAACTTGACGAACTATCATTGTGGTTTTGATGCGTAGGTAAGAACGGTTCTTGCTAAAGCCCGTAGCAGCCACGTAAAATTTGCAACAACAAAGTAGAGGACGTCTAACTTGTTTTTGCAGGGCATGTTGTGATGTGATATGGTTAAGACGTGATGCTATATTTTATTGTATGAGATGATCATGTTTTGTAACCGAAGTTATCGGCAACTGGCAGGAGCCATATGGTTGTCGCTTTATTGTATGAAATGCAAACACCCTGTAATTGCTTTACTTTATGATTAAGTAATATGATTAATTGAACTTAATTTATCATGAACTTAGTACCTGATAGTATTTTGCTTGTCTATGTTTTTTGTAGATAGATTGTTCGTGCTGTTGTTCCGTTGAATTTTAATGCGTTCCTTGAGAAAGCAACGTTGAAAGATGATGGTAGCAATTACACAGACTGGGTCCGTAACCTGAGGATTATCCTCATTGCTGCACAGAAAAGTTACGTCCTGGAAGCACCGCTGGGTGCCAGGCCTGCTGCTGATGCAATCGACGACATTAAGAACGTCCGCGAGCAAAGCTGATGACTACTCGATAGTTCAGTGTGCCATGCTTTACCGCTTAGAACCGGGTCTTCAACGACGTTTTGAACGTCATGGAGCATATGAGATGTTCCAGGAGTTGAAGTTAATATTTCAAGCAAATGCCCGGATTGAGAGGTATGAAGTCTCCAATAAATTCTGCAGCTGCAAGATGGAGGAGAATAGTTCTGTCAGTGAACACATACTCAAAATGTCTGGGTATAATAATCACTTGATTCAACTGGGAGTTAATCTTCCTGATCATAGTGTCATTGACAGAATTCTCCAATCACTGCCACCAAGCTACAAGAGCTTCGTGATGAACTATAATATGCAAGGGATGAACAAGACTATTCCCGAGCTCTTCGCAATGCTAAAAGCCACGGAGGTAGAAATCAAGAAGGAGCATCAAGTGTTGATGTTTAACAAGACCACCAGTTTCAAGAAGAAGGGCAAAGGGAAGAAGAAGGGGAACTTCACAAAGAACGGAAACAACTTGCTGCTCAAGAGAAGAAACCCAAGTCTGGACCTAAGCCTGAAACTGAGTGCTTCTACTGCAAGCAGACTAGACACTGGAAGCGGAACTGCCCCAAGTATTTGGCGGATAAGAAGGATGGCAAAGTCAACAAAGGTATATGTGATATACTTGTTATTGATGTGTACCTTACTAATGCTCGCAGTAGCACCTGGGTATTTGATACTGATTTTGTTGCTAATATTTGCAACTCGAAACAGGGACTACGGATTAAGCGAAGATTGGCTAAGGACGAGGTGACGATGCGCGTGGGAAATGGTTCCAAAGTCGATGTGATCGCGGTCGGCACGCTACCTCTACATCTACCATCAGGATTAGTTTTAGACCTAAATAATTGTTATTTGGTGCCAGCATTGAGCATGAACATTATATCTGGATCTTGTTTGATGCGAGATGGTTATTCATTTAAATCAGAGAATAATGGTTATTCTATTTATATGAGTAATATCTTTTATGGTCATGCACCCTTGAAGAGTGGTCTATTTTTATTGAATCTCGATAGTAGTGATACACATATTCATAGTGTTGAAACCAAAAGATGCAGAGTTGATAACGATAGTGCAACTTATTTGTGGCACTGCCGTTTAGGTCATATCGGTGTAAAGCGCATGAAGAAACTCCATACTGATGGGCTTTTGGAATCACTTGATTATGAATCACTTGGTACTTGCGAACCGTGCCTTATGGGCAAGATGACTAAAACGCCATTCTCCGGAACTATGGAGCGGGCAAATGATTTGTTGGAAATCATACATACTGATGTTTGTGGTCCAATGAATGTTGAGGCTCGCGGCGGGTATCGTTATTTTCTCACCTTCACAAATGATTTGAGTAGATATGGGTATATCTACTTAATGAAACACAAGTCTGAAACATTTGAAAAGTTCAAAGAATTTCAGAGTGAAGTAGAAAATCATCGTAACAAGAAACTAAAGTTTCTACGATCTGATCGTGGAGGAGAATATTTGAGTTACGAGTTTGGCCTACACTTGAAACAATGCGGAATAGTTTCGCAAGTCACGCCACCCGGAACACCACAACGAAATGGTGTGTCTGAACGTCGTAATCGTACTTTACTAGATATGGTGCGATCTATGATGTATCTTACTGATTTACCGCTATCGTTTTGGGGTTATGCTTTAGAGACGGCCGCATTCACGTTAAATAGGGCACCGTCAAAATCCGTTAAGACAACACCTTATGAACTATGGTTTGGCAAGAAACCAAAGTTGTCGTTTCTTCAAGTTTGGGGCTGCGATGCTTATGTGAAGAAACTTCAACCAGATAAGCTCGAACCCAAATCGGAGAAATGTGTCTTCATAGGATACCCAAAAGAGACTATTGGGTACACCTTCTATCACAGATCTGAAGACAAGATTTTCGTTGCTAAAATCGGATCCTTTCTGGAGAAGGAGTTTCTCTCGAAAGAAGTGAGTGGGAGGAAAGTAGAACTTGATGAGATAACTATATCTACTCCCTTATTGGAAATTAGTTCATCACAAGAACCAGTTCCTGTGACAACTACACCAATCAGTGAGGAAGCTAATGATATTGATCATGAAACTTCAAATCAAGTTTCTACTGAACCTCGTAGGTCTACCAGAGTAAGATCCGCAGAGTGGTACGGTAATCCTATTCTGGAAGTCATGTTACTTGATCATGATGAACCTACGAACTATGAGGAAGCGATGATGAGCCCAGATTCCGCAAAATGGCTAGAGGCCATGAAATCTTAGATGGGATCCATGTATGAAAACAAAGTATGGACTTTGGTTGACTTGCCCGATGATCGACAAGCCATTTAGAATAAATGGATCTTTAAGAAGAAGACTGACGCTGATGGTAATGTAACCGTCTATAAAGCTCGGCTTGTTGCGAAAGGTTTTCGACAAGTTCAAGGGGTTGACTACGATGAGACTTTCTCACCCGTAGCGATGCTTAAGTCTGTCCGAATCATGTTAGCTATTGCTGCATTTCATGATTATGAAATTTGGCAAATGGATGTCAAAACTGCATTCTTGAATGGATTTCTGGAAGAAGAGTTGTATATGATGCAGCCAGAAGGTTTTGTTGATCCAAAAGGTGCTAACAAAGTGTGCAAGCTCCAGCAATCCATTTATGGACTGGTGCAAGCATCTCGGAGTTGGAATAAACGTTTTGATAGTGTGATCAAAGCATATGGTTTTATACAGACTTTTGGAGAAGCCTATATTTACAAGAAAGTGAGTGGGAGCTCTGTAGCATTTCTGATATTATATGTGCATGACATATTATTAATTGGAAATGATATAGAATTTCTGGATAGCATAAGGGAATACTTTAATAAAAGTTTTTCAATGAAAGACCTCGGTGAAGCTGCTTACATATTGGGCATCAAGATCTATAGAGATAGATCAAGACGCTTGATAGGACTTTCACAAAGCACATACCTTGATAAAATTTTGAAAAAGTTCAAAATGGATCAGGCAAAGAAAGGGTTCTTGCCCGTGCTACAAGGTGTGAAGTTGAGTCAAACTCAATGCCCGACCACAGTAGAAGATAGAGTGAAAATGAAACATGTTCCCTATGCTTCAGCCATAGGCTCTATCATGTATGCAATGCTGTGTACCAGACCTGACGTATGCTTAGCAATAAGCTTGGCAGGAAGGTACCAAAGTAATCCAGGAGTGGATCATCGACAGCGGTCAAGAACATCCTGAAATACCTGAAAAGGACTAAGGATATGTTTCTCGTATATGGAGGTGACAAAGAGCTAGTCGTAAATGGTTACGTCGATGCAAGCTTTATTAAACGATTCTAAATCGCAAACCGGATACGTGTTTTTATTAAACGGTGGAGCTGTAAGTTGGTGCAGTTCTAAACAAAGCGTCGTGGCGGGATCTACATGTGAAGCGGAGTACATAGCTGCTTCTGAAGCAGCAAATGAAGGAGTCTGGATGAAGGAGTTCATTTCCGATCTAGGTGTCATACCTAGTGCATCGGGACCAATGAAAATCTTCTGTGACAATACTGGTGCAATTGCCTTGGCAAAGGAATCCTGACTTCACAAGAGGACCAAGCACATCAAGAGACGCTTCAATTCCATTCGAGACCAAGTCCAAGTGGGAGACATAGAGATTTGCAAGATACATACGGATCTGAATGTTGCAGACCCGTTGACTAAGCCTCTCTCACGAGCAAAACATGATCAGCACCAAGACTCCATAGGTGTTAGATTCATTACTATGAAATCTAGATTATTGACTCTAGTGCAAGTGGGAGACTGGAGGAAATATGCCCTAGAGGCAATAATAAAGTTATTATTTATTTCCTCATATCATGATAAATGTTTATTATTCATGCTAGAATTGTATTAACCGGAAACATGATACATGTGTGAATACATAGACAAACATATAGTCACTAGTATGCCTCTATTTAACTAGCTCATTAATCAAAGATGGTTATGTTTCCTAACCATAGACATGTGTTGTCATTTGATTAATGGGAACACATCATTAGGAGAATGATGTGATTGACATGACCCATTCCGTTAGCCTAGCACTTGATCGTTTAGTATACTGCTATTGCTTTCTTCATGACTTATACATGTTCCTGTAACTATGAGAAATATGCAACTCCTGTTTACGGAGGAACACTTTGGTACTACCAAACGTCACAACGTGAATCGGGTGATTATAAAGGAGTACTACAGGTGTCTCCGAAGGTACATGTTGAGTTAGCGTATTTCGAGATTAGGTTTTGTCACTCCGATTGTCGGAGAGGTATCTCTGGGCCCTCTCGGTAATGTACATCACTATAAGCCTTGCAAGCAATGTGATCAATGAGTTGATTATGAGAAGATGCATTACGTAACGAGTAAAGAGACTTGCCGATAACGAGATTGAACTAGGTATTGGATACCGACGATCAAATCTCGGGTAAGTAACATACCGATGACAAAGGGAACAACGTATGTTGTTATGCGGTTTGACCGATAAAGATCTTCGTAGAATATGTAGGAACCAATATGGGCATCCAGGTCCCGCCGTTGGTTATTGACCGAGAATTGTTCTAGGTCATGTCTACATAGTTCTCGAACCCGTAGGGTCCGCACGCTTAACGTTACGATGACAGTTTTATTATGAGTTTATAAGTTTTGATGTACCGAAGTTTGTTCGGAGTCCCGGATGTGATCACAGACATGACGAGGAGTCTCGAAATGGTCGAGACATAAAGATCGATATATTGGAAGCCTATATTTGGACATCGGAATCGTTCCGGGTGAAATCGGCATTTTACCGGAGTACCGGGAGGTTACCGGAACCCCCCGGGGGGTTATTGGGCCTACATGGGCCTCGAGGGAGAAGAGGTAAGGAGGCAGGAGGGGGCCGCGTGCCCCTCCCCTTCCTAGTCTGAATAGGACAAGGGAAGGGGGCGGCGCCCCCCCTTTCCTTCCCCTCTTCCTCCTCTTTCCCCCCTTCTCCTATTCCAACTAGGAAAGAAGGGAGTCCTACTCCCGGTGGGAGTAGGACTCCCCCCTTGGCGCGCCCTCATTGGCCGGCCGCCTCCTCCCTCTCGCTCCTTTATATATGGGCGGGGCACCCCATAGACACACAAGTTGATCTACGGATCATTCCTTAGCCGCAGCGGTGCCCTCTCCACCATATTCCACCTCGGTCATATCGTCATGAGTTTAGGCGAAGCCTGCGCCGTAGAACATCATCATCGTTACCACGCCGTCGTGCTGACGGAACTCATCTCTGGAGCTTTGCTGGATCGGAGCCCGGAGATCGTCATCGAGCTGAACGTGTGCTGAACTCGGAGGTGCCATATGTTCGGTGCTTGGATCGGTCGGATTGTGAAGACGTACGACTACATCAACCGCGTTGTCATAACGCTTCCGCTTACGGTCTACGAGGGTACGTGGACGAACACTCTCCCCTCTCGTTGCTATGCCATCACCATGATCTTGCGTGTGCGTAGGAAATTTTTTGAAATTACTACGTTCCCCAACAAGGCCTTGTTTTCAAGCATTGCAATACCGTTTTTGTGCCCGTTTACTATTTCCTACCTTGCTGTTTTTATTTATTTAGCTTATAAAAATATATTTCTACCATCAATATTACACTTTTATCATCATCGCTTCGCCGAACTAGTGCACCTATACAATTTGCCATTGTATTGGGTGTGTTGGGGACACAAGAGATTTCTTGTATTTGGTTGCAGGTTCGTTTGAGAGAGACCATCTTCATCCTACACCTCTCACAGATTGATAAACCTTAGGTCATCTACTTGAGGGAAAATTGCTACTGTCCTACAAAACTCTGCGCTTGGAGGCCCAACACGTGTCTACAAGAATAAAGTTGCGTAGTAGACGTCAGACTCCGAGCTCTCCGATGACGCAGTCCCCTCTGGATCAGCGGCAGTAAGCTCCAAAATAGACGAGAGTCTAGAGGGCTCCAAACTCCCATCTTCGGACCTGGTAGTTTGCTCTGGTTCTAAGGCCAGAGCGGTGGTTGAGGTCGCGAACCCTTTGAAGATCAAGTCTCCTCGGATATCAGCGACATAATTCAGGCTCCCAAATCTAATCTGATGACCGAGGGCGTAGCTGTCGGTCTGCTCAACGCGACCAACTGAATCGGTGCACGAAGCGAAGCCACCGAATACAAAAAGTTGACTGGGGAGGAAGGCATCCCTAGAAACAGCATCGTTGTTGGCGATCAAACGAGCCATCAATCCTTCTGTCGACGGTGTAGTGGAACTCTTAATGAAAGCACCAATGTCGGTGTCAAAATCGGCCGATCTCGGATAGGGGGTCCCGAACTCTGTGTCTGAGGATCAAAGGTAATAGGAGACAGGGAACACGATGATTACCCAGGTTCGGGCCCTCTTAATGGAGGTAATACCCTACTTCCTGCTTGATTGACTTTGATGAGTATATGGGTTACAAGAGTTGATCTACCTCGAGATCGTAATGGATAAACCCTAGATGTCTAGCCTATATGATTTGTGATAGCATCTACGGACGAAACCCTCCAGTTTATATCGACACCGGAGGGGGCTAGGGTTATTATAGAGTGGGTTTACAGATAAAGGTAACTGCACATCCGGACGCCAAGCTTGGTATCCACGGAAAGGAGAGTCCCATCCGGACACGGGGGAAGACTTCATATCTTGTATCTTCGCAGCCCATCAGTCCGCCCCATGTCACATAGCCCGGACGCCCGAGGACTGTTGGGGAACGTAGTAATTTCAAAAAATTTCCTACGCACACGCAAGATCATGGTGATGAATAGCAACGAGAGGGGAGAGTGTTGTCCACGTACCCTCGTAGACCTGAAGCGGAAGCGATCACAACGTAGAGGAAGTAGTCGACGTTCTCCTCTCGATCCGACCGATCTGGCGCCGTTACTCGCGCCCCGAGTTCTTGACACACATACAGCTCGATGACGTCCCTCAGACTCGATCCAGCCGAGTGTCGAGGGAGAGTTTCACAAGACGACGACGTGGTGACGATCTTGATGTTTCACCGACGCAGGCTTCGCTTAAGCTTCGCGACGGTATGACCGAGGTGGAATATGGTGGAGGGGGCACCGCACACGGCTAAGGAACGATCCGTAGATCAAACTTGTGTGTTCTAGGGTGCCCCTGCCCCAGATATAAAGGAGGAGGGGGAGGTGCGGCCGCCCAGAGGAGGGCTGCGGAGGAGTCCTACTCCCACCGAGTAGGACTCCCCCTTCCTAGTTGGAATAGGATTGGGGAGGGGAAGAGGAAAGGGGCGCCGCCCTCCTTGTCCTATTCGGACTGGGGGGGGGCACGCGCCACCCCTGGCCGCCCCTCCTCTCTCCCTCGAGGCCCACCGAGGCCCATTTACCTCCCGGGGTTCCAGTAACCTCCGGTACTCGATAGAATTCTGTTTTCACCCGAACCATTCGAACTCCAAATATAGGCTTCCAATATATCAATCTTTATGTCTCGACCATTTTGAGACTCATCGTCATGTCCGTGATCACATCCGGACTCAACTTCTTCGGTACATCAAAATACATAAACTCATAATAACCGCCATCGAAACCTTAAGCGTGCGGACCCTACGGTTCGAGAACAATGTAGACATGACCAAGACACGTCTCCGTCAATAACCAATAGCGGGACCTGGATGCCCATATTGGTTCCTACATATTCTACGAAGATCTTTATCGGTCAGACCGCATAACAACATACGTTGTTCCCTTTGTCATCGGTATGTTACTTGCCCGAGATTCGATCGTCGGTATCCAATACCTAGTTCAATCTCGTTACCGGCAAGTCTCTTTACTCGTTCCGTAATTATCATCTCACAGCTAACTCATTAGTTGTAATGCTTGCAAGGCTTCAGTGATGTGCATTACCGAGAGGGCCCAGAGATACCTCTCCGACAATCGGAGTGACAAAACCTAATCTCGAAATACGCCAACCCAACATCCACCTTTGGAGACACCTGTAGTACTCCTTTATAATCACCCAGTTACGTTGTGACGCTTGGTAGCACCCAAAGTGTTCCTCCGGTAAACGGGAGTTGCATAATCTCATAGTTACAGGAACATGTATAAGTCATGGATAAAAGCAGTAGCAACATACTAAACGATCGTGTGCTAAGCTAATGGAATGGGTCATGTCAATCAGATCATTCTACTAATGATGTGACCTTGTTAATCAAATAACAACTCCTTGTTCATGGTCAGGAAACATAACCATCTTTGATTAACAAGCTAGTCTAGTAGAGGCATACTAGTGACATCTTGTTTGTCTATACATTCACACATGTATTATGTTTCCGTTAATACAATTCTAGCATGAATGATAAACATTTATCATGAAATAAGGAAATAAATAATAACTTTATTATTGCCTCTAGGGCATATTTCCTTCAGTCTCCCACTTGCACTAGAGTCAATAATCTAGATTACATAGTAATGATTCTAACACCCATGGAGTCTTGGTGCTGATCATGTTTTGCTCGTGGAAGAGGCTTAGTCAACGGGTCGCAACATTCAGATCCGTATGTATCTTGCAAATCTCTATGTCTCCCACCGACTAAGTCCCGGATGGAATTGAAGCGCCTCTTGATGTGCTTGGTCCTCTTGTGAAATCTGGATTCCTTCGCTAAGGCAATTGCTCCAAGATTGTCACGAAGATTTTCATTGGACCCGATGCACTAGGTATGACACCTAGATCGGATATGAACTCCTTCATCCGCACTCCTTCATTAGCTGCTTCCGAAGCTGCTATGTACTCCGCTTCACATGTAGATCCCGCCACGACGCTTTGTTTAGAACTGCACTAACCGACAGCTCCTCCGCTTAGTGTAAATACGATCCGTCTGCGATTTAGAATCGTCCGGATCGAGTCAAAGCTTGCATCAACGTAACTGCCACGATGAGCTCTTTGTCACCTCCATATATGAGAAACATATCCTTAGTCCTCTTCGTATTTCAGATGTTCTTGACCGCTGTCCAAATGATCCACTCTGGATTACTTTGGTACCTCCCGCTAAACTTATAGCAAGGCACACATCAGGTCTGGTACACAAGATTGCATACATGATAGAGCCTATGGCTGAAGCATAGGAACATCTTTCATTTCTCTCTATCTTCTACAGTGGTCGGGCATTGAGTCTTACTCAATTTCACACCTTGTAACACAGTGCAAGAACCCTTTCTTTGCTTCGATCCATTTTGAACTTCTTCAAAATTTTGTCAAGGTATGTGCTTTGTGAAAGTCCAATTAAGCGCCTTGATCTATCTCTATAGATCTTAATGCCCAATATGTAAGCAGCTTCACCGAGGTCTTTCATTGAAAAACTCTTATTCAAGTATCCCTTTATGCTATCCAGAATTCTATATCATTTCCGATCAGTAATATGTCATCTACATATAATATCGTAAATGCTACAGAGCTCCCACTCACTTTCTTGTAAATACAAAGCTTCTCCAAAAGTCTCAGATAAACCCAAATGCTTTGATCACACTATCAAAGCGCTTATTCCAACTCCGAGATGCTTGCACCAGTCCATAAATGGATCGCTGGAGCTTGCACACTTTGTTAGCTCCCTTTGGATCGATAAAACCTTCTCGTTGCATCATATACAACTCTTCTTCCGTAAATCCATTCAGAATGCAGTCTTTACATCCATTTGCCAAATTTCATAATCATAAAATGCGGCAATTGCTAACATGATTCGGACAGACTTAAGCATCGCCACGGGTGAGAAGGTCTCATCGTAGTCAATCCCTTGAACTTGTCGAAACCCTTTGCATAAGTCGAGCTTTGTAGACAAGAATATTACCGTCGGCGTCGGTCTTCTTCTTGAAGATCCACTTGTTTTCTATTGCTTGTCGACCCTCGGCAAGTCAACCAAAGTCCATACTTTGTTTTCATACATGGATCCCATCTCAGATTTCATGGCCTCAAGCCATTTTGCGGAATCTGGGCTCACCATCGCTTCTTCATAGTTCGAGGTTCATCATGATCTAGTAGCATGATTTCCGAACAGGATTGCCGTACCACTCGGTGCGGATCTTACTCGTTGATCTACGAGGTTCAGAGTAACTTGATCTCAAGTTTCATGATCAACATCATCAACTTCCTCACTACTTGGTGTAGGTGTCTCGTAAACCGGTTTCTGCGATTTAACTATTTTCAAGTAAGGGAGAAGGTACTATTACCTCATCAAGTTCCACTTTCCTCCCACTCACTTCTTTCGAGAGAAACTCCTTCTCTAGAAAGGATCCATTCTTAGCAACGAATGTCTTGCCTTCGGATCTGTGATAGAAGGTGTACCCAACTGTCTCCTTTGGGTATCCTATGAAGACACATTTCTCGGATTTGGGTTCGAGCTTATCAGTTGAAGCTTTTTCACATAAGCATCGCGATCCCCAAACTTTAAGAAACGACAACTTTGGTTTCTTGCTAAACCATAGTTCATAAGGTGTCGCCTCAACGGATTTTGACGGTGTTCTATTCAAGGTGAATGCGGCCGCCTCTAGAGCATAACCCCAAAACGATAGCGGTAAATCTGAAGAGACATCATAGATCGTACCATATCTAGTAAAGTACGACACGACGCTCGACACACCATTACACTTTGTGGTGTTCGGGTGGCGGAGTTGCTAAACTATTCCGCATTGTTTCAAATGTAAACCAAACTCGAACTCAAATATTCACCTCCACGATCGATCGTAGAAACTTAATTTTCTTATTACGATGATTTTCAACTTCACTCTGAAATTCTTTGAACTTTTCAAATGTTTCAGACTTATGTTTCATTAAGTAGATATACCCATATCTTCTTAAGTCATCTGTGAAGGTGAGAAAATAATGATATCCGCCATGAGCCTCAACATTCATCGGACCACATACATCTGTATGTATGATTTCCAATAAATCTGTTGCTCTCTCCATAGTACCGAGAACGGTGTTCTAGTCATCTTGCCCATGAGGCACGGTTCGAAGTGCCAAGTGATTCATAATCAAGTGACTCCAAAAGTCCATCAAGATGGAGTTTCTTCATGCGCTTTACAATCGATATGACCTAAACGGCGGTGCCACAAATAAGTTGCACTATCATTATCAACTCTGCATCTTTTGGTTTCAACATTATGAATATGTGTATCACTACTATCGAGATTCATCAAAATAGACCACTCCTCAAGGGTGCATGACCATAAAAGATATTACTCATATAAATAGAACAACCATTATTCTCTCGATTTAAATGAATAACCGCCTCGCATCAAACAAGATCCAGATATAATGTTCATGCTCAACGCAGGCACCAAATAACAATTATTTAGGTCTAAAACTAATCCCGAAGGTAGATGTAGAGGTAGCGTGTCGACCGCGATCACATCGACTTTGGAACCATTTCCCACGCCGATCGTCACCTCGCCCTTTGCCGTTGTTCGCTTAGTCCGTAGTCCCTGCTTCGAGTTGCAAATATTAGCAACAAAACCAGATCAAATACCTGTGTTCTATCATGAGCTCTAGTAAGGTACACATCAATAACTTGTATATCACATATACCTTTGTTCACCTTGCCATCCTTCTTATCCGCCAAATACTTGGGGCAGTTCCGCTTCAAAGGACCAGTCGCTTGCAGAGAAGCACTCAGTTTCAGGTTTAGGTCCAGACTTGGGTTTTTCTCCGAGCAGCAACTTGCTTGCTGTTCTTCTTGAAGTTCCTTCTTCTTCCCTTTGCCTTTCTTCTTGAAACTAGTGGTCTTATTGAAAATCAACACTTGATTCTCCTTTTGATTTCTACCTCCGCAGCCTTTAGCATTGCGTAAAAGCTCGTGCATAGTCTTTACTAACCCTTGCATATTATAGTTCATCACGAAGCCTTTGTAGCTTGGTGGCAGTGATTCAAGAATTCGTCAATGACACAATCATCCGGAAGATTAACTCCCAATTGTGTCAAGTGATTGTAGTACCTGCACATTCTGAGTATGTGCTCACTAATGTAACTATTCTCCTCCATCTTGCAGCTATAGAACTTATTGGAGACTTCATATCTCTCAATCCGGCATTCTGTTGAATATTAACTTCAACTCTGGAACATCTCATATGCTCCATGACATTCAAAACGCCGTTGAAGTCCCGGTTCTAAGCCGTAAAGCATGGCACATCGAACTATAGAGTAGTCATCAGCTTTGCTCGCCAGACGCTCACAACATCTGGTGTTGCTCCAAAGAAGAGGTTCGCACCCAGTTGTGCATCCAGACGTAGCTCTTCGTGTAGCAATGAGGATAATCCTCGAGTTACGGACCCAATCCGTAATTGCTACCATCATCTTTCAACTTTGCTTTCTCAAGGAACGCATTAAAATTCAACGGAACAACAAAGACGAGCCATCTATCTACAATCAAACATAAACAAGCAAGATACTATCAGTACTAAGTTCATGATAAATTTAAGTTCAATTAATCATATTACTTAAGAACTCCCACTTAGACAGACATCTCTAGTCATCTAAGTGATCACGTGATCCAAATCTACTAAACCATAACCGATCATCACGTGAAATGGAGTAGTTTTCAATGGTGAACATCTTATGTTGATCATATCTACTATATGATTCACGCTCGACCTTTCGGTCTCCGTGTTCCGAGGCCATATCTCGCATATGCTAGGCTCGTCAAGTATAACCCGAGTATTCTGCGTGTGCAAAACTGGCTTGCACCCATTGTAGATGGACGAGAACTTATCACACCCGATCATCACGTGGTGTCCGGGCACGATTTAACTTTGGCAACGGTGCATACTCGGGAGAACACTTCTTGATAATTTAGTGAGAGATCATCTTATAATGCTACCGCCAATCAAAGCAAGATAAGATGCATAAAGGATAAACATCACATGCAAATCAATATAAGTGATATGATATGGTCATCATCATCTTGTGCTTCGTGATCTCCATCTCTCGCAGCACCACCATGATCACCATCGCCACCGGCGCGACACCTTGATCTCCATCGTAGCATCGTTGTCGCCTCGCCAAACTTATGCTTCTACGACTATCGCTACCGCTTAGTGATAAAGTAAAGCATTACAGGTATATTGCATTGCATACAATAAAGCGACAACCATATGGCTCCTGCCGATTGCCGATAACTTCGGTTACAAAACATGATCATCTCATACAATAAAATATAGCATCACGCCTTGACCATATCACATCACAACATGCCCTGCAAAAACAAGTTAGACGTCCTCTACTTTGTTGTTGCAAATTTTACGTGGCTGCTACGGGCTTAAGCAAGATCCAGTCTCACCCACGCATCAAAACCACAACGATACTTCGTCAAATAGACTCGCTTTAACCTTCTCAAGGACCGGCGAGCCACACTCGGTTCAACTAAAGTGAGAGAGACAGCACCCACCAGTCACCTTTAAGCAACGAGTGCTCGTGAGCGGTGAAACCAGTCTCGCGAAGCGCACGCGTAATGCCGGTCCGGGCCGCTTCATCTCACAATACCGCTGAACCAAAGTATGACATGCTGGTAGGTAGTATGACTTGTATCGCCCACAACTCACTTGTGTTCTACTCGTGCAAAACATCAAACCATAAAACCTAGGCTCGGATGCCACTGTTGGGGAACGAGTAATTTCAAAAATTTCCTACGCACACGCAAGATCATGGTGATGAATAGCAACGAGAGGGGAGAGTGTTGTCCACGCACTCGTGAGACCTGAAGCGAAGCGATCACAACGTAGAGGAAGTAGTCGACGTTCTCCTCGCGATCCGACCGATCCGGCGCCAGCACTCGCGCCCGAGTTCTTGACACACATACAGCTCGATGACGCCCTCAGATCCGATCCAGCCGAGTGTCGAGGGAGAGTTTCACAAGACGACGGCGCAGTGACGATCTTGATGTTTCATCAAGCAGGGCTTCGCTTAAGCTTCGCATGACGGTATGACCGAGGTGGAATATGGTGGAGGGGGCACCGACACGGCTAAGGAACGATCCGTAGATCAAACTTGTGTGTTCTAGGGTGCCCCTGCCCCGTGATATAAAGGAGGAGGGGGAGGTGCGGCCGCCCAGAGGAGGCGCTGCGGAGGAGTCCTACTCCCACCGAGTAGGACTCCCCTTCCTAGTTGGAATAGGATTGGGGGAGGGAAGAGGAAAGGGGCGCGCCGCCTCCTTGTCCTATTCGGACTGGGGGGGGGCGCGCCACCCCTGGCCGGCCCTCCTCTTCTCCCTCGAGGCCCACCGAGGCCCATTTACCTCCCGGGGTTCCGTAACCTCCGGTACTCCAGAATTCCTGTTTTCACCCGAACCATTCCAACTCCAAATATAGGCTTCCAATATATCAATCTTTATGTCTCGACCATTTCGAGACTCCTCGTCATGTCCGTGATCACATCCGGACTCAACTTCTTCGGTACATCAAAATACATAAACTCATAATAACCGCCATCGAAACCTTAAGCGTGCGGACCCTACGGTTCGAGAACAATGTAGACATGACCAAGACACGTCTCGGTCAATAACCAATAGCGGACCTGGATGCCTATATTGGTTCCTACATATTCTACGAAGATCTTTATCGGTCGACCAAGATAACAACATACGTTGTTCCTTTGTCATCGGTATGTTACTTGCCCGAGATTCGATCGTCGGTATCCAATACCTAGTTCAATCTCGTTACCGGCAAGTCTCTTTACTCGTTCCGTAATACATCATCTCACAGCTAACTCATTAGTTGTAATGCTTGCAAGGCTTCAGTGATGTGCATTACCGAGAGGGCCCAGAGATACCTCTCCGACAATCGGAGTGACAAAACCTAATCTCGAAATACGCCAACTCAACATCCACCTTTGGAGACACCTGTAGTACTCCTTTATAATCACCCAGTTACGTTGTGACGTTTGGTAGCACCCAAAGTGTTCCTCCGGTAAACGGGAGTTGCATAATCTCATAGTTACAGGAACATGTATAAGTCATGGATAAAAGCAGTAGCAACATACTAAACGATCGTGTGCTAAGCTAATGGAATGGGTCATGTCAATCAGATCATTCTACTAATGATGTGACCTTGTTAATCAAATAACAACTCCTTGTTCATGGTCAGGAAACATAACCATCTTTGATTAACAAGCTAGTCTAGTAGAGGCATACTAGTGACATCTTGTTTGTCTATACATTCACACATGTATTATGTTTCCGGTTAATACAATTCTAGCATGAATGATAAACATTTATCATGAAATAAGGAAATAAATAATAACTTTATTATTGCCTCTAGGGCATATTTCCTTCAAGGACCTCATAATCCAGGACTTCCTCACCCCCTTCCTTCCCTCATCCCTCCTCTTTCCTTCCCCCTCCGGCAAATAAGGAAGGGGGGGCGCCAGCCTAGGAGAAACCCAAGTAGGATTCAGTCCTACTTGGGGCGCCTCCTGGCCTCTCCCCTCTCCCTCCCACCTATATATATGTGGGGGGCACCCCTAGCACACACACCAGACAATTGCCTAGCCGTGTGCGGTGCCCCCTCCACCGTCACCACCGGTAATATTTTCGTAGTGCTTAGGCAAAGCCCTGCGAGGATCTCTTCACTATCACCGTCACCACACCATCGTGCTGAACAAGCTCATCTTCTACCTCGACGTCTTGCTGGATCAAGAAGGTGAGGGATGTCATCGAGCTGAATGTGTGCAGAACTCGGAGGTGCCGTGCATTCGGTACTTGATCGGTCGGAGTTAGAAGAAGTTCGACTACATCAACCGAGTTGTCAAACGCTTCCGCTTACGGTCTACGAGGGTACGTAGACACACTCTCCCCCTCGTTGCTATGCATCTTCATGGATAGATCATTATATGTGCGTAGAAATTTTTTGTTTTCCATGCAACATTTCCCAACAGAGTGCCCTCCCTACAACACTCAAGGGTGTGGGGGAGCCCAGCTGAGGCCAAAGTGTTTAATCCAAATATTGCAGAGTTAGATCCCGAAACATTCAGTTGCCACTTCATTGGCTATCCTGATAGATCAAAAGGTTTTCGTTTCTAATGTCCAGAGAGATACACAAAGTTTGTAGAAGCAAGACATGCAGTCTTCTTAGAGGACGAAATGATGAGGGGGAGCATGGTAGCTCGAAAAATTGATCTTGAGGAGAAGAGGGTGCATGCACCTAATCCGATGATTTAGAAGCCATTTTTCTCACTACCTGTTGTAACTCCACCCATGACAACTATGGGAGAAGATCTGGAACCTGTCTGTCAGGAGCCGACTGAACCCGTTGTTGAGCATGAGGGGGGTGCAACAGCCATTTTTAGAAGATGTGCTGGAAGTTGAGGCACAGAATGTGCCAGAGAATGAGGCCCTTAGAAGGTCTAAAAGAACTAAATGATCAGCTATTTCTACTGATTATAAAGTTTATAATACAAAAATGGTTCATATGGAAGGTGATACCACTTCATATGAAGAATCCATGAGAATCCCTCACTCATCAAAGTGGCTGGAGGCAATGGAAGACGAGATGAAATCGATGAGTTCCAAAGATGTTTGGGACTTAGAGAATATTCCTATAGGAGCCAAAACAGTAGGCTGTAAATGGGTCTACAAAACTAAGTATGACTCTAATGGGAATGTAGAAAAGTATAAAGCACGACTTGTGGCAAAAGGATTTACACAAAGAGAAGGGATATATTACAATGAGACATTTTCCCCAGTCTCATGTAAGGATTCCTTTAGAATCATAATGGTATTTGTTGCACATTTTGATTTAGAGTTATATCAAATGGATGTAAAGATGGCATTTCTGAACAGGGATTTAAAAGAAAAAGTTTACATGAAACAACCCAAGGATTTTATCATGGAAGGGAAAGAACATATGGGATGCCGCCTGAAGAAATCTATTTATGGATTAAGGCAAACCTCTAGACAGTGGTATCTAAAGTTTAATGAAACAATTAAAAGATTTGGATTTACAGAGAATGTTGAGGATAACTGCGTTTATGCAAAGTTTAAAAATGGGAAATATATATTCCTAATCTTGTATGTGGATGATATCTTGCTTGCTACCAGTGATGTAGTCTGCTACAAGAAACAAAGAAGTTCTTGTCCTCAAATTTTGATATAACAGATCTTGGTGAAGCATCATATGTTATGGGTATAGAAATTCATCGAGAGAGGAAAAATGAAGTTTTAGGACTATCGCAAAAGGCATATTCGGAAAAGGTTCTTAAAAAATATAATATGCATGCGAGTAAAGCCACACCTCCTCCTATAGTCAAGGGCGGCAGTTTTGAGAAATTCCAATGTCCCAAGAACCAGTATGAGATTGATCAAATGAAAGCAGTACCATATGCTTCGGCTGTTAGAAGTTAACAGTATGCACAAGTGTGCACTTGCCCTGACTTAGCTTTTATCACCGGGGTACTCGGTAGATATCAAGAGAATCTAGGCACAGAGCACTGGAAGATGGTAAAGAAAGCATTGCATTATGCTCAAGGCACGAAGGACCACATGCTAACATATAGGAGATCTGATTCCCTAGAGATAAGAGGGTATTCAGACACAGATTTTGCGAGAGACAGAGATGATAGAAAATCCACGTTAGGATACGTGTTCACTCTCACTAGAGGGGTTATTTCATGGAGAAGCTCCAAACAGTCAATAGTTGCATCGTCCATGATGTATGCAAAATTTATAGCATGTTATGAGGCCACGGGGGAGGCGATATGGTTAAAGAAATTTATACCCGACTTGAAAGTGGTAGATTGTATTGAAAAAACACTAAAGATGTACTGTGACAACCAGCCCGTAGTATTTTATGCTCACAACAACAAGTCGAGTAATGCTGCCAAAACAATAGAGATAAAGTATTATGTTGTGAAAGATAAAATTCAGGATCACACTATAAGTCTCGAGCATATAAGGACAAAGGATATGCTTGCAGCTCTGCTTGCGAAAGTCTTACCGCCCAATGTGTTCAAGGAACACTTAGCCGGCATGGGTTTAAGGGAAAGCCTATGATTCCTGGATCATGAGAGGCCCAAAAGGAATAAAATTTGTTTGAAAACAAAGAGGTATGTTGTAGCTGTCTGATTCTATCGGCAATTGAGTTGTGACGATGAAACATGTTCTATGTATTGATTTGTAATGAAACGCGTAAAGTAAAAAGTATATGGTTAAAAGTAAAGTTGAGATCAAGTGGGAGAATGTTAGGATGATGATCTCCTCCTGTGTGGGCCCAATGGCCCACCGGGCCCTTAGATCCGCGCCTTGATTGGGGGAGCCCAACCCAGTATGGTTGACGGGCCCCTGTCACTTGCGCAATATAAAGAGGTGGGGCTGGCAGCACGCAACACGAGGTTCGTTGCGAGCCGCACACCCCACCGAAACACCCTACCGATCTAGGTCTGTGCAGTAGTGACGGGAAGCTCCGCTAACGCCACCTTGACCACTCCCTGCCGTCACCGTCGCCCACACCATGTCAGGCGCCACGGGCTCATCGAGCCAAGGAGAATGTACTCCTCATCCTCCCCATCTCTCTACCCTCCTTCACAGATGCATAGACAGATCGATGAATAGAGCTAGCTACCGAACTAATCTAGCCTAGGTGATCTTAGGGATTCTATCAAGGCTTACTAGGGACACGGTGTAGTTTATGTATTCACACATGTATTTAAGTTTTTGGTCAATACAATTCTAGCATGAATAATAAATATTTATCATGAACTGGAAATATGATAATAACCAATTTATTATTGCCTCTAGGGTATATTTTTCTAATAAACTATGGCCCACGGGTCTATTTTAATCATATTAAAAACCCAAAAATACCTTGCTGCAAATTTTTTTTCTTTTATTTTACTTAGCAGTTTATCTATCTACCACTAACAGATTTAATACTTGCAATTAACGAGTATAAGAGGATTGACAACCCTCTTGCCCGCGTTTGGTGCAAGTATTTGATATTGTGTGTGCAAGTATTGTTGACGGGTGTTCGCATGAGTCTTATATTGGTTCGATAACCTTGGTTCTCTACTGAGGGAAATCATATCTGCTACTATATTGCTTCACCCTTCCTCTTCGGGGGAAATCCCAACGTAGCTCACAAGTAGCAGTGGACCCAAGCTAAGGTGTTGTTCTTACATGAACAAACATCTACTTATGATTATACACTCCATGCAAGTATCGCCAGCTGCAAGAGGAGTAATTAAGATAAATCTAATCATAGCTTTAATGATATGGATCCAAAACAGTCCCTTACGGAACAATTCATAAACGGGGGTTTAGGTTTCAGTCACTCCTGCAACCCATCGTCTACAAACTAATTCCACAATACCTTCCCCTAGGACCAAAGATGGTGAAGTGTCATGTAATCGACATTCACATGACACCACAAGAAGAAGATCAACTCAACATATCATCAAAACATTGAACGAAAACTAACTTCACATGATTACCAATAACAAGATTTCTTGCATGTCCTCAAGAACAAATGGAACTACTCACAACTCATAATATTGAACATGCTTAGTAGGTACAAATATGCAATCAATAATCTGAATATAATGATCTTCCACCAAGTAAACCACCTAGCATCAACTCCAAGATGAAATCAACACTACTAGCACCCCTAGGTACCAATCTGAGGTTTGATACAAAGATTGAGTACAAGAGATGAACTAGGTTTGGAGATGAGGTGGTGTTGGTGAAGATATTGATGAAGATGAGGCCTCCCACGATGAGAGAAGTGTTGGTGATGACGATGACTTCCATTTCCCCCTCCTGGTGGGAAGTTTCTCCTTTATGATTATGCTCATCAACACAATTGAATGAAGAGTAACACCGAGATGCTTCTAAGTGGTCTGGAGGTTTAGGGCTGAATTATATAGATACTCTGGTGGCTGGTCATTTTCCTCACCTAGATCGCCTGGATAAATGAATCTGCGTTGAATAAGGGTGAGTAACTTCAATAATTGTCCTAATTCAATGGGTATTTTTTCTAGATACTTACTCATTCGGCTCGTCTATTTCAGTTGGGTTGTTACCTTCAACATGTTCATATTCTTCATATTCATCCATAGAACAAATAAAAGAATCATCCTTCGAGTTACACCTGCATCTCCACGTACACAATAACCAATATATTCAACATCACATGGAACACCTTAAAAATGACAACTTGTTCGTAAAAATTACACTTAGGGATTATTAATGTACATTTCTCGATCTCCTTGAGATGGTGGATATTGCAGGCTTTGAAGCAATTGCATGAATGTCATAGATGGATCAAGCAAATTTCTCTCAAGCATAAAACTTTCAGAGCAGTTCGGCGAGCCAAACCTAGAAATTAAGATGAAATTGCAACTGCTATAAACATCTCGAACATCGAGTTGTGCTACGAGATAATATTGAAATGTAGAGTTACTCACCCGTTCGAATTCATCCCCCAACCGAGCTCAGGATCCATGTCGCCGCCGCCGCAAAATATTATGTCCCCATCCAAGCCGCCAATGGTAAATTAGGTTAAGCCAACCATGCGGGGAAGACCGTTAACCTAGGTATCGTCTCGGCCCCGCGTCCTATCCATACGGTATCCAATATAATATGTATACGCCGTATGAATACTGGTTCAGTACATAATCTGTTGTATACACGTTGGCCGTGATGCTCGCATTTATCTTAGATTTATTTCAGGATTTCCGGCGATACGCTTTCAATGGGAGGAGACGTTTCCGCCGACTACGAGGCGTTTACGGCGACTTCGTAAAATCTCAAGATAATATGCCGGCTCATTCTTACTGCACGAATCCCCTTGCTCGATCCTGTGTCATCCAGATACCCAGTAGTAACCGGCACCGCTAGTTTTTCATTTCGCCACGTTCCGCTCAACATTAACCCTGTAAACTTCGGCGGCTGGGCACCATAGGCGAATCAAGAGCAGCTCCCCGGCGGACTCAACAAGAAAAATATCGGAATCGGAATCCATCTTGGTTATCAGCTCGCCGTGATAGTGCCCCTGCTCCGTGCCAAAGATATTCTTGTCGACGACGTATACATGGTCTGCATGGGCAGACATGCTTTGGAAGCAGAAACGGCCATTGAAGTGCACCAGGCATTGTTCGCCGGTGGGAACGGCGAGCGGGGGCCACTGTTCCTGTTCCTGTTCCTGAGCACGAAAAGGCCGTCGAAGGCGCCCACGAGGACGTGGTCGCGGAGCATAGGGTGTTGGGACAAACCCACCGACAACGAAAGCCGAGAAGCCCTCCGCTGACGAACGTCGGATGGAGATAGAGGACAATGAACAAATCACGCTTCCCGCGACGAATGCCCCGACCGACGAATGGCCTGTATGTTGACATCTGTTCATCTCAACTCTCTCGAACATATATACATGAAGGTACACATGCACACACGCAGCACAACCCTAAAAGAACTCTCACATAGACCGGGCGCATACCATGGCTCCGACGGAAACTACATCTTCCATAGGCCCCACCCCTCGGCTCGGCACATAGCGTCACCGTGGCGCGGCAACAGACCGGTGCCACATCCACACAAGAGACTACTGGAGACTACATCTCTCTTGGCTACTCTACACAACACCATCAGCCACTTACATATGCAAGGGCACGCACAGCCTAGCCGCCTCCATCGGCCACTAACAGCACGTACTAACTACCACGACGCCACACGTCCATGCACTAACCAACTCAGCTAGCATGCATACTAGAATCGATCACGCTGAGCCTTTGTAGCTAGCCCACTAACTAACCAGCCATACGTGTAGATGGAATCCCGGCCGCTACTCACGCATGAACCTGACTCGGCCAGGTTGCTGCATGAGGCCGTGATCAAAGATTAGTGCTGACATGGGGACGCGGCGGCGGAGGTAGCTTCCCGTGCGGACGTTGAGGAAGTCCCGCAGACCGTCGGCGTCGTCCTTGGAGTAGTCCTCGTCCAACATGACCCAGTGCCGAGGACGGAAAGGGAAGTCGTCGGGGCCATCGCCGGGTGGACCGTGGACGTGGGTCGGCCATGGCGGAGCGCCAGTTGTGGCAGACAGCTCTCATGTCCATTTAGTAGTCAGACGTCGCTGACGGCCAGCAGGCAGTCGCCAACGCGGCGGACCAGGTCCAGCAGGAGCGACGACCAGTCAGCCATTGTGCGGACAGACAGTGTGTCGATCGCTGGTGTTGCTGTGACTGAGCACTGGACAGGGGAAAGAATGTGTGGGCAGAGCAGAGCACCCTGTTTAATAGACGATGGATGCAGCTGGCATGGCAGAGCGGAGTGCGGCGAATTTGCACGGACTACCATCAATTCTGCACTCTGTACAACGTCTGTCCACACAAAATATACAGTGTCATCCATGTCCAAAGGGAAGGTAACACTCGACGTCTGTCTATACGCATGCAGATAGAACACTCAGCGATCCAGCACAAACTCGCATAGGAATCAATGCAGCGAAATACAACATCTCAATTGTCCTTTTGAGAAATGCAACAATACAAGGAATGTATACTCAGTTCAAATAATAATAACAGATTTGCTATTTCACATCTAGATGTGAAATAGTTATCTCACATCTAACTGTCTAACCACATGATTTATACATCAAGATTCGTGTTTTTTGTTTTTTATTGTCATTTAGTGTTTTTTCTTTACGCCTCGCTTGCGCAAGTGGCAGGTCGTAGTGTTTAGGCCGGGTCTTTTCACAGCATCGTGTGTTTGCCTCTGCGTGGGCTGCCGCTAGAAGCGATTCTTTTATTTTCTGTTTTTGTCTTTATCCTTTTTCTTTTTTTGTTCATTTATTTGTTTCAAATCCATAAACTTTTAAAATTCATGTTTTTACTTTTATTTTCTTTTTTCCATTTTTCTTTTTCATTTTTCTTTAAAATTCATGAATTTTTTTCATATTTTGTTAGTTGATTGTCTACTACCAAACAAGGGACGTCTTTTTACTTGTCCTAGTTGCAAGTCCACTCTCAACTTGTAATTGTAACCCAACTTTCTTTTGTCCCAGTTGTAATCTCACCCTCGATTTGCAACTAGGCCTTGACATTTTTTTGTCTCAGTTGCATGTCCACCCTCGACTCGCAATTGGGGCCCAATTTTTTTGTCTCATTTGCAATCCCACCCTCGACTTGCAATTGGGCTTCGATATTTTTTGTCTCAATTAAAGGTCCACCCTCAACTCGTAACTAGGACCCAAACTTTTTTTGTCCCAGTTACAAGTCCATCCTTGACTCGCAACTAAGGCCGGACCTTCTTTTGTCCCAGTTGCAACCCCAGACTTGACTCGCAACTGAGCATCGACGGTTTTTATCTCAGTTGCAATTTCATCCTCGACTCGCAACTAGAGCCCAAATTTGTTTTTGTCTCAGTTGCATGTCCACCCTCGACTCACAATTGGGGCCCAATTTTTTTGTCTCAGTTGCAATCCCACCCGCGACTTGCAACTGGGCTTCGATATTATTTGTCTCAATTACAAGTCCACCCTCAACTCGTAACTAGGGCCCAAACTTTTTTGTCCCAGTTGCAAGTCCATCCTTGACTCGCAACTAAGTCTGGACCTTCTTTTGTCCCAGTTGCAACCCCACACTTGACTCGCAACTGAGCATCGACAATTTTTGTCTCATTTGCAAGTTCATCCTCGCCTCGCAACTGGAGCCCAATTTTTTTTGTCTCAGTTGCAAGTCCACCATCGACTCGCAACTGAGGCCTAACATTTTTGTCCTAGTTGCAACTTGACCCTCGACTCGCAGCTGGAACCCGATCTTTTTTTGTCCCAATTGCAAGTCCACCTTCGACTTATAACCAGGGCCCGACTTTTTTTGTCCTAATTGCAAGTCCGCCTTTCAACTAATAACCGGGCCCTACTTTCTTTTGACCCAACTGGAAGTCCAACGTGAACTCGCAACTGGGTTCGACTCTTTTTATCTTAGTTGCAAATCCATCGTCCACTTACAACAGGGTTAAACTTTTTTTGTCTCAGTTGCAAGTCCACTATTGACATGCAACTTGGCCCTTGATCTTTTTTTGCCGCAGTTGCACGTCAAACAACGGCTCGCAACTAGGGTCCCACCCTTTTTGTTCGTCCTAGTTGCAAGTCCATCATTGACATGCAACTAGTTTGTTGATCCTTTTTTTTTGCCCCAATTTACTTTCTTAAAATTCACGAACATTTTTTAAATTGGTGTTTTTATTTCATGGACATTTTGGAGAAGCTCAAAATTTAACAAATCATTAATGCCTTCTCTAATCTTCAATTTTTTTGAATACATGAACATTTTTAAGTTGTCAAAGAATTTTCAAATTCATGAAATTTTATTTATCATGAATACTTTTAAAATTCACAATTACTTTTTTGAATTGATATTTATCTTAAATTGTTTTTTAGTTCTCAAATATTATTTATTTTTTTGAAAAATAAATAAATTCAAAAAAATCACGTTCGCAAATGGGGTAGCTTACCTAAAGGGCGTTCACCTAGAGGCAAGCTATATGATACTCAAGAAAAGAGCTAGAGGGTGCATGCCAGGCTGGAGCGTGCATGATGCATGCATGCACCACGTTGCTTGCAAACTTGTGTTAATCAAGTTTAGCCCAGAATATGAACCCCGCTTAGTTTGGGTGTCTAGCGATGGCACTGGTCAGCCAGCCAGTGTGTGGTATTGATACCCAGCGAGGCAGCAAGAGGAATAAATCGATTATTTCTTCCCTCACGTAAAACTTTTTTTCTAGTACTAGTATAGGAAAAGCCCAGCCCAAGCAAGTAACAACAACAAACAACGATGACAAACAAAAGACATGGAAAAATGACCACGAAGCCAGGAACTGAGACAAGATTTAGAAACACATGACATCATGTTAGATGTGAGATAATATCTCACATCTAGATGTGACATAGTCAAACCTGGGACAATCAGTTCGATGTAAGAAGCAGACGTAGATACAACATATAATCAGTGGCTGGCTAGTCAAGGAAGGAGCGAGTAACAAGTGCCAACTCCTGCCCACCATCAAGCCTTATTACAGTACAGGAGAAACCCAAGCAAAGCGTACGTGTGATCACGCATCATCTTGGAAACAGAGGAGATACAGTTCAACGAGATAATTAGGTTATAGCATAAAGCAAAGTGATAACCCGTTATTCCGGGCGGGAATAAAATGCAGTAACCCATTGCCATTAGCTACATTGCAGCATAAAGGTTGGCGACACCTCCATGTTCATCAAATTTGATGTTCATCCACGCATCTCATCTTCTTACTCCAAGGAAAAGAATCGGCTTCCACTTCCTTCCCTGAAAATCATTGTCTATGAGAATGGTTCAACTCACAAAATTACTCGTTTGCCGAACTAATCAAACAGCGCCAACACATAAAATTAAAACACTTTACTTGAAGCTGTATATATTGGACACTCCACCTAGGCATTTGCAAAAACTAATTTAATCACCATTCATAAGGGAAATCATAACAACTCAAATGTTCAGAAGAAACGTCGGTTAGAGCTCCGAATTTTCGATTTAAATGAGGCATCTCCAGTTTTTGAATCTACATGGATCTACAAAAGTTTTGCTAGAACGCAAAAGAAAGGTATAGTAAAGTACTCCCTCTATCAAAATATAAGATGTTTTTTGGCACTATGACAGTGTCAAAAAACATCACTTCTGCTTCGGTACCCCCCCCCCACTAAACACATAGATGGCTCAGATTATTCGGTACCCCTTCATTAGGGAGGGTATGATGGTCATATTTGTAAAAATAGCCCACGCGCCTTCGCCCTATACGTAGCGTGATTTGTTTCTAAGGAAGTAAAAAAAAAAGTGGGACATGCAGAGTCGAACTTATGACCTGTTGCTCGTGCCGTATAAGCACATTTGTGCTAGCCATTGCAGAGGGAAGGTTGGTTCCGACTAATTTTAGACGTTGTTGTTTTTATCCGCTAGGGTGGCGTCATTTGTTTTTAAGGAAGTAAAAAATAAAGTGGGACATGCAGAGTCGGACTTGTGACCTGTTGCTCGTGATGTACTACGGCGGGAGGGTGGGTTGTGACAAATTTAAGCATTTTGATTTTCATCCGCCTGGCAGCCCTGATTTAGTTTCTATTTTCGTCCACGCCGGGTCGCGATACTTCTGTTGTGTGACGCGCCGCGAGGCGTGGGACGGTTCAACGTGACCGATCGACAATCATGGCTGCACCCCTGCTGTCTCGTCAGTCGTGCCACTTTCGCTGCCGCTTGTCATGCCGCATGCCGCCACGCCTGCCGTGCCGCATGCCGCCTCGCCGGCCCTGCTATTAAGTTGTCGCGTCTCTCCGCCTACCCCTGCATTCACACGAATGAGGCGCCTCCCCCCATCCCGCGCGCAGCCCCTGGCTATGAAAAGCTGGGGCCAACCAACCGTCGCACCTGAACGTACCAGGTTGTACATGGTGTGTTTGGTTGCAAGCATGAAATGACACCAGATTTTGTCAGTGGTTGGCATACCCAATGTTGCCCCTCACGCAAAATTTGATCGAATTCGGACAGTGAACGAACGTTCCGTCACGTCCGACATGTGTATTAGGGATTTTTCGACGGGAAAACCTAGAAAATGAATAAAATGTGGAAACCAATGAAACTTGGCCTATATGCTGGCATGGTGATGCCAAGGTGTGGAAAAAAAAACTGGGGTACACCGAGTGGTGGAGCCAGGAAAGATGAGTGGGGGAGTGTTCTTTAATTCTTGTTGGGGAGGGCCAGTCCACTAAATTACTCTATTTGTACTGCTAAAAATCATCTATTCAGATGTATATTAGGCCTAAATCAGTTTTGTCGGGGGGGGCGAGGCCCCTGCTGGCCCCCCTGTCTCCGCCACTGGGAACGCCCGGAGGAGGTGAAAAAAAATGTTTGAGACTTCCAATTCCGGCCTACCTGAACATAGCAGGTTGTACACGGTGTGTTTGGTTGCAAGCATGAAACCACTCAAAAAAGTTCCATGTGCTCATGAATTTTAAAAAACAATCACAAATTTGAAATAAAATCATAGACTCAATAAAGTTCATGAATTTGAAATAAAAACCACAGACTCAAAAAAATTCATGAATTTGAAAAAAGGTCATGAGTTTGGAAAAAGTTCATTAGAAAAAACAAATCATAAATTTGAAATAGTTAACGAATTTAAAAAAAAGGACTACAAATTAAGAAAGGAAAACAAAAATAGAAAGAAATATGGAAAATTGAAAAAAAAAACAAAGAAAAAGGCCAAACTAAAAAAAACAGATCTGAAACGCATGCTTTTTTAAGTAGCGCTATATTTCAATAACATGTGGGAAAGAAGTATTATGTCACAACAATTGAACTACCGCATTGGTTAGCGGTTTCTCTATTAGAGGTTGATTGTGTGGGTTCAAATCCCACTAAGAGCAGCAGCTATTTTTTGAAGTTTAATATTTACTAAAAGAAAGAAAGAAACGTAAATGGGCCAGACCCGCCGAAGGTGCAAATAATACGAACATACGGCCGTATATATCCGGCGGGTGATCCATCATACATACATACAAAACTGTGTAATGTCCATATTGCCCTTTATACATTTTGTGAGGGGGGTGTACCGAAGCGGTGGATTATCATAAATCAGTCACAATCGATATTGATTGTAATGCGAGCATGGCCGGGATGCATGCTGATAGCGCTTCTAATGGCTGACTCTGCGCTTCTCATTTTAGATTTAGTACCACTCCAGATTTTTACATCAATTCTTTCAAGCGCTAATAAGTGCTCGATACCTGTAGGTGCGGCGCTCTCGTCCTTCATCCATGATAGATCGAATCTCTGGAGCTTAGGCATTGCCCCAGCTTGGAAGGCCAGGTGTGGCATGTTACCCAGCTGATGGCATGAAACTGCTTTAGGATTGCGAATGTTGTCCCATATATGGCAATTGTTTCTTCCAGGGCTCTATCAAATTTTATTTTTAGGTCGATAAGGGATGGTAACTCCGCAAGAATACCAACACCATCCTTGTCCAGCGTCCTAACAGTGAGATCCAAGGACCGGAGGTTATGGAGTTCCTTGATCCAGTTAGGGACCCTGAAGCATCGAAACATGTAGAGTGTCACGAGGTTGGGGGGAGGAGGCGACAAGGTTAGTGCCTCAGGTAAAAAGCAAAGAGAAGGTGTAAATATGTGCAGCCACTCGAGGTTGCAAAGTTTTCCCAAAGAAGAGTTTAGAGCATCTATGACCACTTCTTCAGAAAAACCAGTTCCGAGACATAGAATACTCAGATTGGTGAGCTCTCCAAGGCCCTTGATACTGTCGAGTGAGGCACGCAGTGTGTGAAATTTTTGCAGGTGTTGTAGGGATGTCATTTTACCAATGCCCTCCGGCAGCCTTTCAACGTTTGGAGCATTCAGAAACAACAAGTGCAGCAGGTGGAAAATATCAATTGGGATACAGGACCCATCTATATCAAATGTTTCCAACTTTTGTAGCCCTCTAATCTGCGTTGGTAGCTGGCACTTACCACAGCCACGAACCCGTATATATCGCAGCTGATATAACTTACACAATCCTGTGAGGTCGATTTTCCGGTTGTCATCAGCAGAAAAAGATCTAAAGTCAGCAATAAAAACTCGAAGATATTTGAACTCTGCCAGAGAAGGTATGTGCATGGAGCCTCTCCAGTTTGCAAATGATCTCACTTGTGACATACAGACGACCCCTGGCAATGTTGCACCATCCAAGCTGAAGAGCATCCGACGGGGCTTTTGAAGCTGTCCTATAACGGAATCTGGGTTATCTACTACAGTGATAAAATTCTCTTCTGCAGACTTGTACAAGACGAGATCTAACAACATATCATGCACTTTGCAAGTTAGCACTGCCCCATCCGTTTTAATTTCAATAGGTTGAATAAGGCTCCTGTTGATAAGCTCATTGAAATAGTTTACTGCAGTCTGTTCTAGGCTTTGTCCACGTGCTTTACTAACAAAACCTTCTGAGATCCATAGTCTTACCAATTCATACTTCGGTATTTCATAGTCCTTTGGAAACATACCAAGATACAAGAAGCATGTCTTGAGGTGGTGAGGAAGATTTTTGTAGCTAAGGTTCAATATCTGTCTAATTGCTTCCAAGGTAAGATTTGTGCCCAAAACTGACGCCAAAGAATTCTGTACATGTTTCCATCTCTCCTTTTGGTCGGAACTTCCACTTGCTAATAGGCTGGATATGCTACTGATTGCAAGTGGTAATCCGCCACACTTCTTGAGAATCTCAACTGAAACATCTCTGAGTTGACCTGGACAAGCTTCTTCGGAGCAAAATATCCTATCAAAAACAATTTCCTTGAGTCTTCGCCACTAAGAGGTTTCATTTCTAGAACGTGCTCGTGGTGACCGAAACAACATGCCTCAGCCACAATCCTGATTCTTGTAGTTACTATTAATCTACTACCAAGATTATTTTCTGGGAAAGCACATTTAATAATACTCCATGTTGATACATCCCATAAATCATCGATGATAACCAAGTATCTGCAACATAATCAATAAGGTGATAAGTAAAATAATAATAAACTATCAAATTATTTCCAACGTTCGAGGCAGAGGAAAAACATTTTTCACCCAGTTAAATACTAATTATCATATAGAAGAACATAACAATTCACAAAATTAGTTGATCTTCAATTTTTATTAGCATGTTTTAACTGTTTAAGCAAATACTCGCTCTGTAAAGAAATATAAGATCATTTAGATCACTAAAATGATTTAAGCAAATAGCTGAAAGTTAGTAGGTGACAATTTTTTGCAGTGTTCTGATGAATGGAAACCATTTTCTGCTCGTGAATTTGCTTGGATTTTAGGTAGTTATTTTTGGGATGAAAACTATTGCACAGTTATGATACTTGTCTCTCAAATTATTCATCTTCCTGATGCTATGGAACCATAGCCTCGTGGTCTTAGTTTAGTCTAATGTTTCATATATGATTTCCTGCCATGTCAGCAATCTATTCGTTAATCTTTTTCACAGTACAACTCATTCAGTCCCTCCATTCCAAAATAGATGACTCAACTTTGTATAAAGTTAGTATAAAGTTGACTCATCTATTTTGGAACGGAGGGAGTAGCAATTTGCAGAGTCACAACATGTGAGGAAGGGAGAGCAGTAGACTTTGCTAGACATATAGTGCACATTTACTTTATCTAATCAAATATTACTTGTCTTAGGAAAAAAAATAAGCCCAATTAGCTTGTATTGTTTAGCAAACGAAATTTAGATATAGATCTTGTGTAAACTGAAAGTATTGTGCAAACTTTTAATATATAAATGTTTCAATGCTCAACCCCAAGTAACTCATGGAACAAGTGAAGATCTCCATGTTAGTATTTACGTTTTCCGTTTTCATATATATTAGTATCAGTTGGCGACCTTCTTTGGGACTATGTACCATGTGCTTCATATTATTGTCCTTTGTTCTTTGATGGCACTAGATATATGTTGGGCATATATCCTCTAAAGCTTTAACTCGAAAAATAATCCCTTCTTTCAATTTAGATAAGGACAATGCTTTGCAATTAACTTAATGTACTAAGTAGGAGGTGATAGGGATGTTTCCGGTTACGAGCTTACGAATTAGGACTAGACGTGAAATGAGATCAAACATTAATTCCACTTTCCATAATAATAGAGAAAAATATTTACAGATAAAATCAGTAATGTATGCTATTATTTGACAAATCATTAACAAAGATAGACACCTTATGAATCTTTAAGGACATCTAAGTATCGGAGGCACGCATGGGAACAACAATAATATTAGAAACAAAGTATAAGTACCTCTGGTTTTGTAGATTTTCTCTGACTTGGTCGAGAAGAACTTTTAACCCATAGTCATGAAAAGATTGTCCACACCTGAGTTGGGTTAATAAACTATGCAGAAGTTTTGGAATATTTGGCTTTTGAGACACCGGCACAGATGCACCACAATGAAATTCCCCCTTCATCTTATGGTATACCTCATTGGCGAGTGTCGTTTTACCTAAACCTCCAAAACCAACAATTGATACAACCTTCAACTGCTTTTGCTCATCTTTTAGCCAACTGACAACCTCATTGGTTGGGCCCTCCATACCAACAAGTTTAGCTGCATTCTCATAGAGTGCGACAACCCGTTGGTCAACAGCCACATTGCGTGATGTGGGGATATCGACCTTATATCTCTCATGACGTGCACTTGTTTCATGCACGAGTTTCTTGATGTCCTCAATCTGGCCAGCAATCTGATGACGGGCTCTCAAAGTTTTGAGACGTTGAATGGTGTCGTGGACAAACCCAGATTTTTTCTTCTTCGCCCCAATCTTGCACATGAAGTCTCGTAAGACATCTCCCTGACTGCATCCCTCCACCTCACGGTCTGTTTATCCAGCTCATCAACATCTGCAAGGCCCTCTAGAGCATCCTTCATGCTGCTCAGCTCATCGCTGATGTACTGGCTGGTTCATCACCCCAGTAGAAGCACTCACCATTATTCCAACCATCTCTGGCTGGTTCTCTTGATTCTAGGTATGCTTGTGCTGCCCCTGAAACATTTAAACAACCTGCTGAATGAAGGGGGTTTCTGTACCAAAAAGACCAAGAAACAAATGGGAGCTGAGACTTCATCAGTCCTTCCATACCGTAACTAAAAGCATAATGTGGTAAGAGTCTGTACCTGGGCTGGAAGAGTGATTAGCTAAAAGGCGAGATTGGAGTGACTGAAACAGCTTCCATTGGGGCCATTCCACTCCACCTAGAGCCGAAGGTGCTCCACTTGGAGACCTGCTTTAGGCTGGTCATAGTGGGGAGTAACTTAGACTAGTAACATGCATATGTTATTAGTCTATGTTACTACCTTCATAGTGGGTAGTAACATATGGATGGTAACATGCAAGCCTTCATTAATTGAGATATAGACTCATTTTGCCTCGGGGTGTGTTATGTTACAGTAACATATTATGTTACCACAAGCATCTCTTTCCTCATTAACTACATGCCACATAAGCAATTGTTTTTTGGGATGTGTTATGTTACTATCTAAAATGATGGACGGTTGCAAAATGATGGACGGTTGCAAAATCCAGAGTTAATTAACTTCAGTTATTGTCCTCTAGATCCACCCTCTTTCTGAAAGAAAATATAAAATCTAGATCCATCCCGAGATCCAAAGCCAGTAAACTCCAGATCCGCCCCAAGATCCAGAGCCTACTCGTCAAATTATATACTAGGACTCATACTAACCAGTTGGAATCTCTACCTAATAATAAAGCACGCAGGGTTTCTGCCCGTCCGTCGCGTCAATTTGCAAAAAAGCCCCTGTGTTTACATGAAATCAACCCGTAGTCCAGATTTAAGTCACTCCGAACTGTTATTTTACAGTTTTTCAAAAAACCCCTTGACTTTTTAGGTATTCTATTCGCGGATCATATTTAATACAAACAAATGATTTTCTAAACCATCCATATCTTTTAAACCGTAACTCCGATTTAAACATGTCATATATGAATTTTGATTAGAAAAATATGTAGAATATGAATATAAGATTATTTTAACCTGTTAAGTATTTATAAATATTATTTTGAAAGATATTTAATTCAAACAAATGGTTTTCTAAATTATACGCATCTTTTAAACCGTAACTCCGATTTTAATATGTTATATATGAAATTTGATTAGAAAAATGCGTGAAATCTGTATATGATGTTAATTTTACCTGTTAAATATTTTTAAAATATTGTTTTGGAAGGGAACCTATAACTTTAGCGCACGATCCATTTTTCTTTGATACAGGCGACGATCCGGATTGCAAATAAACACCCACTATAATCATATAGGCAAAAGAAAACATCGAGAACTACACATGCATACCTCTGAATACGTCGCAGGGGAAAACAACAGATTTCTCATCGCGAGTGTGAGAGAAAGCGAGAGGGAGAGGGAGGACAGAGGGAGAGAGAGACGTCTTAGGATTAACCACATTCTAACATGTTTTGATTTGTGTGAACACTAAGGCCATCGCCAGCGAGGGTGGGAAGAAGGATAAGCGGAAACACAAATATGATGCGTCGCTAAAATAAAGGAGATGGACCTATTGTGGTCTTGAGTGATGGTTGTTCGGTTAAGAGTGTGTTTTGTGTTTTTTCTCCCGTTGCAACGCACGGGCTCTTTTGCTAGTAAAGTATAAACATCTGAAGCAGGTGACAAAGTTGAGTCATCTATTTCGGAACGAAGGGAGTATAAAATTAGAATACGACGCCTGGACTGTAACGCCCCGGATACAACTTTTCATATTCATAACTCCAACTCTTGCCTTTTCCGGAGATGCGATATGATTTTTCCTCCGTGGTTGGGTTTTTGTTTTTTTTTTTGTTTTGCATTTCGTTCATGTCTTGCATTTCATCATCACATCATTCGCATTGCATCGGCACTCCGTTGCCGTCATGTTTAAAACTTGCATTTGTTCGTCGTTGCCGTTTCTCCCTTTGCCTTCATCACCTTCCCTCGGATCGCCTTGCCCGCTACCGACCGTTCCTGCACCAACCGTGTTTTCGTTTCCTTGTCCAACCACCTAACCTCTCTCGTCAGCCCGCGACCCCCTCGCGTGAGCGTCCGAAAACTTCCCCGAACCCGACCCGCTCAGTCGTCACCGTTGGATCCGGATCATCCCCTAACATCCCGAAAACATCTCCGTTTTCTTATTTGGACTCCCTACCTATTTTTTTCTCGGTCCGTCTGATTTCGATCGGAGGGACTAGATCGCCCCAAGCTAACCTTCATGCTATATATATAGGTCCAAACCCTAGTCTAGACAGTCCCATCCATCCAATCCCTCACCCACTGCCGCCACTCTCTCCCTTGGGATCCTCCCTGGTCTCCTCCTCGTCTTCCCCACCGAGCCAACCACCATCCGTCTCAGATCCACCTCCCTCCGACCGCCTCGCGTGATTTCAGCGCCACCGAAATCCCCTTGCAGCCAGCCTCTCCCTCCCTCGTTTTCACCACCACCAACCGGAGCCCGCAACCACGATCCAAAGCCTTACCGCGAGCAGCCGCCACCTCCTCTGTTCCCGAGGCCCAGCCTTCTCTCGCTCTCGTGCGCGAGCACGCGCCCGAGGAGCTCGGCGGGAGCCCGATCCCGCAGCGCCAGGCATCCCCATCCTTCCCTGCCTCGACCGAGCAGCTCGTCCTCGACCCCAAGCCACTTCTTCCCCGGCAATCGAAGCCACCAACCAGCGCATCCCCCGCGTTCCTCGATCCAGTCCGTCACCCCCGAGCAGCTCGTGAGGCACCGGCCTCCTCAGCTCCTCCGGCCCTGCAGCAACCTCGCCGGAGCTGCACCCGCGTCACCGTTGGCGAGCACCGACCAGGACCGGCCTCGTCCCGCTCCTTTCTCTTCTCCGTCCCCTCCTTCCCTTCGCCTTCTCTCTCTCCCTCTCATCTCCCTGCTTCCTCTCTCTCGCAGGGACTAGCAGGACGCCATGGCCGCCCGATGCTCACCACCACCGGGAACCGCCCCTCCGCCGTCGCGTTCCTCTGCCCTGCGCCATGGATCCGCGCCAAGTCCCGCCGCGTCGAGCTCTGCTTCCCCTGCGCGCGCTCCCTCCTGTTCGTTCAGATCGAACAGTAGCAAACCGTTGCGTTGACCGCGTCCCCTCCACCTCCTCGTTCGATCCAGCCAGGAGCGCCAGCCTCCAGCGCCTCCAGATCGGGCCCGAGCCAAGGCCCAGCTCGCCTCGCGTCCCTGCAGGCCTCCCTCACCACCGAACCGGGCTGAAGCCCATGGTGAGCGCCCCAGCGCCCAGCAGATTTCGGCCCGATCTATTTTTTTTCAGATATGTGATTTTAGCATTATCCCAGGTTTTACCAGTTTTACAGAAAAACCCTCATACAGCATGCATCTAATAACTCACAAATGGTGCATCGGATTTAAATAATTTATATATGTAAAATGCTCAGAAAATTGTGTAGTTTAATAATATGCCATTTTCATCCATGTTTAAAATGTTTAACTTGCTGTTTATTTAAATTTGCATAAATGCCATCTTAAAATGCTTTATTTCATAACTAATTAACCGTAGCTCGGTTATAAATAAACTTTGTATGTAAATGGGGTGGAAAAATGCCTAGATTAACATGGTCCACTTTATGTTGCTGTTTAACAGCTCTAAAATTGTGTTTAGGGCAGAACAGTACCGAATCCATAATTTGCATATGGGGATTTTCCGGAATTGTTGTTTGTTGTTTCCGGCCTCATTTAAACTTGCCTAGATAGGTAGTTTCATTATGTTTCACCTCTTGCCATGTTTAATAACATTTAATATTGTTGGGTACATAACCGAGATCAAACTAAATAATGGATGTGGTGTTTCGTCAATATGCAACTCGTTGCATATTGAGATCCACTTAACTTGTAGTGTTGTTTGTTGCACTTTGCCATGCCATGCCTCATTAAACCGGACATGCATCATACTTGTTTGTGCATCATGCCATGCTTATGCTTGTTGGTTTACTATGTTGTTTGCTTCTTTCCGGGTTGCCTTCGGTTTCGTTCCGGAGTTGTGAGGATTCGTTCGACCACGTCCGCTTGTCTTCTTCATGGACTCGTTCTTCTTCCTAGCGGGATTTCAGGCAAGATGACCGCTACCCTGGATCTCATTACTATCATTGCCACGCTAGTTGCTTCGTTCTATCGCTATGCTGCGTTACCTATCATTTGCTCTTCAAGCCTCCCCAAATTGCCATGAACCTCTAACCTTTGACACCATTCCTAGCAAACCATTGCTTGGCGATGTTACCGCTTTGCTCAGCCCTCTTATAGCGTTGCTAGTTGCAGGTGAAGTTGAAGATTTCTCCATGGTGGACAGGGTTTATGTTGGGATATCACAATATCTCTTATATTATTAATGCATCTATATATTTGGTAAAGGGTGGAAGGCTCGGCCTTATGCCTGGTGTTTTGTTCCACTCTTGCCGCCCTAGTTTCCGTCATGCCGGTGTTATGTTCCCGGATTTTGCATTCCTAACGCGGTCGGGTGATTTATGGGACCCCCCGACAGTTCGCTTTGAATAAAACTTGTCCAGCAAGGCCCAACATTGGTTTTACCATTTGCCTCACCACCACCTATATTTCCCTTGGGAGTTATTAACCCAAGGGTCATCTTTATTTTAGCCCCCCCGGGCCAATGCTTGTCTAAGTGTTGGTCCAAACTAGAGCCACTTGCAGCGCCACCTTGGGGAAACCTGAGGTCTGGTTCTAGTTGTATGTAGTGCTCATCCGGTCGTGGCCTGAGACGAGATACGCGCGGCTACTATCATGATGTCGGCACGCCGGGAGGCTTTGCTGGTCTTGTTTTACCATTGTCGAAATGTCTTGTAAACCGAGATTCCGAGACTGATCGAGTCTTCCTGGGAGAAGGTCTATTCCTTCGTTGATCGCGAGAGCTTGTCATGGGCTAAGTTGGGACACCCTGCAGGTATAAACTTTCGAGAGCCGTGCTGCGGTTATGTGGCAGATGGGAATTTGTTAATGTCCGTTGTAGATAACTTGACACAGATCCAAATTAAAACGCATCAACGCGTGTGTAGCCGTGATGGTCTATTTTCGGTGAGTCCGGAAGTGAACACGGTTTCGGGTTATGTTTGACGTAAGTAGGAGTTCGGATCACCTCTTGATCATTGCTAGTTGACGACCGTTCCTTTGTTTCTCTTCTCGCTCTCATTTGCGTATGTTAGCCACCATATATGCTTAGCCGCTGCTGCAACCTCACCACTTTACCCCTTCCTCTCCCATTAAGCTTTGCTAGTCTTGATACCCATGGTAATGGGATTCTTTGAGTCCTCGTGGCTCACGGATACTTCAAAACCAGTTTGCGGTGCCTATGTTACCGAAAGGTGGACGCAACCAATCTCAAGGAGGAGCTCGATGAAGATCTTGCCCTTTGTGTTGTTTCGTTCTAGTTGATCAAGAGTGGAGCCCAGTTAGGAATCGATCGGGGACCTTGTCGCATTTGGGGTTCTTCTTTTATTTTGGTTCGTAGTCGGACCTTGATTGTATCTGGATGATGTAATGCTTTAGTCATGTAATTGTGTGAAGTGGCGATTGTAAGCCAACTATGTATCTCTTTCCCTTATGTATTACATGGGTTTTGTGAAGATTACCTCACTTGCGACATTGCTTTCAATGCGGTTATGCCTCTAAGTCGTGCTTCGACACGTGGGAGATATAGCCGCATCGAGGGCGTTACAAGTTGGTAATCAGAGCCTTCCCTGACCTTAGGAGCCCCACTGCTTGATCGTTTTTAGCGGCCGAGTTGTGTCTAGAAAAATGTTTTGAGTCATTTAGGATTATATATATTGAGAGTTAGGAATTCTTTTTACTCCCCGTCTCTTCATCGCCTTGGTAAGGCATCCCGACGTAGAGTTTTGACTCTTCTCTTCTCAAATTTCACTAAAAACATTTTAGGATCACGCTGGTATCTTGGAATCGTTCGATGGTTTTATGATGAGAACATTGTCTTGGTGCCTCCTGTCGGGGTTTAGTGGAAGTGTCCGAGGAGTTGAGCTCGAGGTGTTGTCATCATAATTTTATCGTTGCAGTTCTGGAATACCCGAGTTTAAAGCGCCGACATCGAAAATCTCTTTTATGCAGTTGTTGGTGAGATAACCCCGATAACCCAAGATTGAGGTGAGTACGGGAGTATTGCCATGACTCGTATAATGATGATTTTGAAGGTTGAGGTAGACGATTTCGAAGGTTTCTTGGTTATGTGTTAAAGGATGGATACAATTGGATGTAGGATTTGCTAGTTTTGGGTGAGATATTATGCTTCCCTGTATCCCCAACACTGATTGCATAACCGGAAAATTTCGGAGTTTCATAGGTGGGAATTCAAGTAGCTCTTAGGATATCTTCCCGACGGATGTATGATATGAAATTGGGGTTCGACGTCTAGTGGTCCGCCTATTCACGGTTGGTTTTACAGTGGTCTCGTTGTGTCTTAAAGAGTCCTTGGCTATGCCGACTCGGGGACACTTCGTATGTCATGTGCACTGCCTTGTACATGATGGTGTTGTATGATCGAGCCCGTGTAGGCCCCACCACGAAAACTTCGGACGAAATCCCTATCATATGTTTGTTCCGACTTATTCTGCAAGCCAAATCCTTTGTTTTGTTTTATTTGTGGTATTCGAGTTGCTTCAATGTCAAGTGTTGATTCCTTACCTTTCCTAAACGGTGTTCTCATATTGCTATGTGAATACTAATCCTTTTTGATCATTGATGTTGTCATGTCAATCCTTTTCAACCGGCGTGTTTCTCTTCAAGTGGATCCGATCACTTCAACATCAGCAAGACCAATTATCATTTCTTCTCAACGGTGTTTGTTTCATCCGTCTCCAAGTTGCCTTTGTTTTTTCCCGCCCACCCACCCTTTTTCCTCATTTCAATGTCTTCTCATACCGGTGCACCTCATTATCATTCTACTTCTCGCTATTTGTTATTCCGGAGTGCTCAAGATATCTCGAAGATTCGTGTTTCCACTCTGCATTCGTTCAAGATCTTTTGAGATTGGTATCTCATTCAAGTCATTTAATTCAACCGGTGCAACATCTCTTTTAAATCTTTTCAACGGTGTTCTTTTGAGTGGGCCCTAATCCACAGGTCTTTTCCCAGGATCTTACCTGACTTTTCTATTTTCCCAGAGCTACCCTAAATTCTTCTCCAAGTTTGACGTAAGAATGAGTTATCATCAGTCAAATGCTTTTCTCCAAGACCTTTCAAATTATTTTCATAGTTGGCTCAACCTCTTCGCTTTTGATTCTTCCGGTGTGCCTCAATAATTCTTGGTGGTGTTTCTCTTTGTCATTCTCATCATTTGAAGACCGAAGAAGAGTTTCTCTTTAATCTTGCGCTATTCTCTTCAAGATTCATGGTGCTAGCTTGTTGCCATCCTCTCATAATTGTTTTCGATTGTGAGAATCTTTTTCACCCATCAGGAGATATTCAAGAGTCTTCTCAGTTTGTCATCAGGAGTCCATCAATTCAGGTTTATTCATTCTCAGCTGTGAGTTATCATTCTCCTATCTTGCAGTTGCATCGTTCAAATATCCTCTAATCAGTTCATGGCCTCGTCGTTCTAAGGTATCTAAATTCCCTCAAGTATCTTCATTCGTTCTCTAATTCTTACCGGTGATTCACCCCTTCACTTCTTTCATTTTCAATTCTTACGGTGGTTCCTTCAAGATTTCTCTTCCTTCATTATCATTTTAATCCATTCGTTCCTTCAATTCCACCGGTGGTTCATTGAATACCTTCTCAAGCTTACGATATATCCCTCTTAATTCTTTCAACGAGAATAAGTAGTATGCCAAATCCATTGCTTGTCATCAATTTAATTTGATGAAGGATAAGCATACAATAAATCTTATTCTTATTTCCTCGAGTTGATTCAATTCTTTTCTTCCGGAGATTATTCATGATGAATAAATTCTTGATTACAAGTGATTCATCTTTCTTTCCGGAGTTGGTCATCATATCACATTCTCGGTTCGAGGTGCTTCATCTTTTCTTTCCGGAGTTCCAAGTTTTCTCAGTTATATCGTCGCAAAGCTCCATCTAAATCATTGCAAGGCTTCACCTTGTGTTTTCAACTTCTCTTTCATTTCATCATTCTTTTATCACCGGAGTTCTTCATGGAGTCTCAACATGGTGGTTCATCAAGGATTCTTTTCATTCTTCAATTGTTCTTCAAGATTTCTCTTGAAGTTGTGATCCTCCAAGCTATACTCAAAAAATAAACATGGTGCTCAACACATGTTTGGTTTTGAGGCGTTTAAGTATTATTCTTCTTGCATTTCGAAGTGCAATACTTTCTACCTTATCCTTTGAGGTGGTCTTATGTCATTCTTGACAATTTCACTTCGTGTTTCCTGATTCGCAAGTTGTCAAGAATGAGGTATTTTAAATCCATCATTTTCTCTTTGTTCAAGAGATCTTTTCGACCAATCAACTTCTTCTTTGGAGTGATCTTGGTATAGATTTCACCTAAAGCCTTCCCTAAGGAATGTTTCTATTGTGGTGCTTATCAATGATCCAAGCTTTCTCCATATCCTTCTTGGTGAAAGAGGTTTTTCATCTCTTCATTGTTCTCAAGCAAGCAATTGTTTCCGTTAGTGGCCGGTTGTCACCTCATAATTTTGGGATGTTTTCCATAAGCCCACTACAAGCTTATTCTTTTCGTTGTTGGTTTTCCAACAACTCCGTTCAATCCTTCTTTGCAAGGATGCTTTCCAAGTTCATTTGCGGCAGAAACTGTCATTTTCTTCTTCGCCCCTTTATCCCAACAATCTATCTTCTATTCTTTCTTCTGGAGGCATGGTGATGTTGCACTCTTCACTCATCATCTTGAATTGTGAGTACCATGTTCTTTTCATGCTTATCCATTTAACCGGAGTATTGTGTTCTCATTCAAGTTCTTTCATCTTGTCAAGTTTTGCCTCTCTTGCCAACCTGAGTGCTGTCTGAAATCCTTCTCACCCATTATGCCATTCTTTCAATAGTTCCGGAGGCAGTGTGTTGTTGATTTCATCAAGTATCTTCCCATCTTCTCAAGGTCATGTTATATTCCTTCCATGTTCAACCGGAGTGCTGCCCGAATTCTTCCTCTCTCATCTTGTTTTAACCGGAGTGGTTTTGAATTCTATCATGTCCAACAAACTCTAGATTCGTGTCTTTGCAACCGTCAAGTTCTCGTAATGTTCCTTGTTCCTCTTTTCTAACGGATTGTTTGCAATCTCGTTCATCTCTGTTGTACTCTTTCTTTTAAATTGCTCAACCTCTCAGGATTTGTGGTTTCACTCATTTGTCGAAGAAGCAACTTAGTTTTACCGCTTATCTTCCTCTTCCTTTTCCCTCCGGTGCCATCCTAGATCTCGGGACGAGATCCTCTCGTAGTGGTGGAGTGTTGTAACGCCCCGGATACAACTTTTCATATTCCTAACTCCAACTCTTGCCTTTTCCGGAGATGCGATATGATTTTTCCTCCATGGTTGGGTTTTTGTTTTTTTTTTGTTTTGCATTTTGTTCATGTCTTGCATTTCATCATCGCATCATTTGCATTGCATCGGCACTCCGTTGCCGTCATGTTTAAAACTTGCATTTGTTCGTCGTTGCCGTTTCTCCCTTTGCCTTCATCACCTTCCCTCGGATCGCCTTGCCCGCGCTGACCATTCCAGACCAACCGTGTTTTCGTTTCCCTTGTCCAACCACCTAACCTCTCTCGTCAGCCCGCGACCCCCTCGCGTGAGCGTCCGAAAACTTCCCCGAACCCGACCCGCTCAGTCGTCACCGTTGGATCCGGATCATCCCCTAACATCCCGAAAACATCTCCGTTTTCTTATTTGGACTCCCTACCTATTTTTTTTCTCGGTCCGTCTGATTTCGATCGGAGGGACTAGATCGCCCCAAGCTAACCTTCATGCTATATATATAGGTCCAAACCCTAGTCTAGACAGTCCCATCCATCCAATCCCTCACCCACCGCCGCCACTCTCTCCCTTGGGATCCTCCCTGGTCTCCTCCTCGTCTTCCCCACCGAGCCAACCACCATCCGTCTCAGGTCCACCTCCCTCCGACCGCCTCGCATGATTTCAGCGCCACCGAAATCCCCTTGCAGCCAGCCTCTCCCTCCCTCGTTTTCACCACCACCAACCGGAGCCCGCAACCACGATCCAAAGCCTTACCGCGAGCAGCCGCCACTTCCTCTGTTCCCGAGGTCCAGCCTTCTCTCGCTCTCGTGCGCGAGCACGCGCCCGAGGAGCTCGAGCAGGGGAGCCCCGATCCCGCAGCGCCAGGCATCCCCATCCTTCCCTGCCTCGACCGAGCAGCTCGTCCTCGACCCCAAGCCACTTCTTCCCCGGCAATCGAAGCCACCAACCAGTGCATCCCCCGCGTTCCTCGATCCAGTCCGTCACCCCCAAGCAGCATGTGAGGCACCGGCCTCCTCAGCTCCTCCGGCCCTGCAGCAACCTCGCCGGAGCTGCACCCGCGTCACCGTTGGCGAGCATCGACCAGGACCGGCCTCGTCCCGCTCCTTTCTCTTCTCCGTCCCCTCCTTCCCTTCGCCTTCTCTCTCTCCCTCTCATCTCCCTGCTTCCTCTCTCTCGCAGGGACTAGCAGGAGCGCCATGGCCGCCCGATGCTCACCACCACCGGGAACCGCCCCTCCACCGTCGCGTTCCTCTGCCCTGCGCCGTGGATCCGCGCCAAGTCCCGCCGCGTCGAGCTCTGCTTCCCCTGCGCGCGCTCCCTCCTGTTCGTTCAGATCGAGCAGTAGCAAACCGTTGCGTTGACCGCGTCCCCTCCACCTCCTCGTTCGATCCAGCCAGGAGCGCCAGCCTCCAGCGCCTCCAGATCGGGCCCGAGCCAAGGCCCAGCTCGCCTCGCGTCCCTGCAGGCCTCCCTCACCACCGAACCAGGCTGAAGCCCATGGTGAGCGCCCCAGCGCCCAGCAGATTTCGGCCCGATCTATTTTTTTTTTCAGATCTGTGATTTTAGCATTATCCCAGGTTTTACCAGTTTTACAGAAAAACCCTCATACATCATGCATCTAATAACTCACAAATGGTGGCATCGGATTTAAATAATTTATATATGTAAAATGCTCAGAAAATTGTGTAGTTTAATAATATGCCATTTTCATCCATGTTTAAAATGTTTAACTTGCTGTTTATTTTAGTTTGCATAAATGCCATGTTAAAATCCTTTATTTCATAACTAATTAACCGTAGCTCGGTTATAAATAAACTTTATATGTAAATGGGGTGGAAAAATGCCTAGATTAACATGGTCCACTTTATGTTGCTGTTTAACAACTCTAAAATTGTGTTTAGGGCAGAACAGTACCGAATCCATAATTTGCATATGGGGATTTTCCGGAATTGTTGTTTGTTGTTTCCGGCCTCATTTAAACTTGCCTAGATATGTAGTTTCATTATGTTTCACCTCTTTCCATGTTTAATAACATTTAATATTGTTGGGTACATAACCGAGATCAAACTAAATAATGGATGTGGTGTTTCGTCAATATGCAACTCGTTGCATATTGAGCTCCACTTAACTTGTAGTGTTGTTTGTTGCACTTTGCCATGCCATGCCTCATTAAACCGGACATGCATCATACTTGTTTGTGCATCATGCCATGCTTATGCCTGTTGGTTTACTATGTTGTTTGCTTTTTTTTGGGTTGCCTTCGGTTTTGTTCCGGAGTTGTGAGGATTCGTTCGACCACGTCCGCTTGTCTTCTTCATGGACTCGTTCTTCTTCCTAGCGGGATTTCAGGCAAGATGACCGCTACCCTGGATCTCATTACTATCATTGCCATGCTAGTTGCTTCGTTCCATCACTATGCTGCGTTACCTATCATTTGCTCTTCAAGCCTCCCCAAATTGCCATGAACCTCTAACCTTTGACACCATTCCTAGCAAACCATTGCTTGGCTATGTTACCGCTTTGCTCAGCCCCTCTTATAGCGTTGCTAGTTGCAGGTGAAGTTGAAGATTTCTCCATGGTGGACAGGGTTTATGTTGGGATATCACAATATCTCTTATATTATTAATGCATCTATATATTTGGTAAAGGGTGGAAGGCTCGGCCTTATGCCTGGTGTTTTGTTCCACTCTTGCCGCCCTAGTTTCCGTCATACCAGTGTTATGTTCCCGGATTTTGCATTCCTAACGCGGTCGGGTGATTTATGGGACCCCCCTGACAGTTCGCTTTGAATAAAACTTGTCCAGCAAGGCCCAACATTGGTTTTACCATTTGCCTCACCACCACCTATATTTCCCTTGGGAGTAATTAACCCAAGGGTCATCTTTATTTTAGCCCCCCCGGGCCAATGCTTGTCTAAGTGTTGGTCCAAACTAGAGCCACTTGCATCGCCACCTTGGGGAAACTTGAGGTCTGGTTCTAGTTGTACGTAGTGCTCATCCGGTCGTGGCCTGAGACGAGATACACGCGGCTACTATCAGGATGTCGGCACGCCGGGAGGCTTTGCTGGTCTTGTTTTACCATTGTCGAAATGTCTTGTAAACCGAGATTCCGAGACTGATCGGGTCTTCCTGGGAGAAGGTCTATTCCTTCGTTGATCGCGAGAGCTTGTCATGGGCTAAGTTGGGACACCCCTGCAGGGTATAAACTTTCGAGAGCTGTGCCCGCGGTTATGTGGCAGATGGGAATTTGTTAATGTCCGGTTGTAGATAACTTGACACCAGATCCAAATTAAAACGCATCAACCGCGTGTGTAGCCGTGATGGTCTCTTTTCGGCGGAGTCCGGGAAGTGAACACGGTTTCTGGGTTATGTTTGATGTAAGTAGGAGTTCAGGATCACCTCTTGATCATTGCTAGTTGACGACCGTTCCTTTGTTTCTCTTCTCGCTCTCATTTGCGTATGTTAGCCACCATATATGCTTAGCCGCTGCTGCAACCTGTCGCGCGGGCCGCCGTCTGGGGCGCGACACCTATGGGGCCGGGGACGGCCCCTTCGTGAGTTCGGTACGAGGGCGGAGGCTGCGCGGAGAGCAGATCGAGGCGATGCACGCGGGGGATTTTTACCCAGCTTCGGGCCGCGATGGTCGCGTAAAACCCTACTGCTGCTTTGTGTTGTATTGTGCTTCGGGAGCTTGAAGAGCTACAGTAGCGGCTGCCCGAGCGTGAGAGTTGCAAATGGGTCGAACCTCCTCTACGTTGTGCATGGGCCTCCTTTTATAGGGCAAGGGGTCACCGACAGGTGTCAACGTAGGAGAGAGGGGTAAAAACGTAAAAGAGGTGGTAGTTGGAACAGTGCGGGAACAGTGCAGCTACAGTGCGTGAACAGTGGATTCTACCTACTTTTGACAGAGGGGGACAAGAGCATTAAATGCCCGTCGCCGTCGCCCCAAAAGTTCCCGCCATTGCGTCTCCGTTTGCCACGGCGATGGAGCCACCACCGTGGAGTGCCACCGCACCCCTCATGCAGCACAGCCACCCGCCACGCGTCTCTGGAGAAAGCTGAAGGCGACGTGTGGGCAGATGACCTGGAGTGCGGGCACGTAGCATAGCTCTCCCCGGCAAGTACCTTGCCGGGGTCTTGATCTTGCCGGGCCCGGGAGCTTGTCGGGCTCTATAACTTGCCGCTCCCCGGGCCCTCGCCGGGACGCGTATAGCGCCGAGGCGTGTCTTCTGTGATGTAGTCTTCTAATCTCCCCGGTGAGCTCCTCTCGCCAGGGCTCGCACGAGTGGCGTAATCTTAAGCCTGGAACGGCCTTCCCGGCAAGCTCCTCTTGCCGGGGCCTTGAGCTTCTGTCTTGTACACTTTGTTCTTGAATGGCTTGGTGTGGAGTGGGAATGATCTCCGGCAAGCATACGGTGGATCCAGCCGCGGGAAGCTGCAGCTGCCCGTGCACAAGTTGGGGTACTGAGGTACCCCTACCTTAGTACACCGACAGGAGCCCCCGGGCCTGGGCCACACACGGTGCCGAGCGCTGTTGGGCCAGGCCCAAAACAGTGCACGGGCATACGAAGCCCATGGCGTGCTGAGTCTGCTCCTGCATCTGCCGCCTCCCCTCCCGTAACGGCACGCGTCGATTGCGGCGTCGTGGGAGACGTGGGCGGCGCATGCAGCCTTTAAGGCATCCACCCCGTGATCGTGGTGCTGAGCGGGGTCGCCTCACCCGTCGCTCTGGCCCCGCTTTTTCGCCACGCGGCCCTCATGCTCGGGTGTCGTGGGCGGCGAAGGTGGGAGGCCGAGCCGTCACGGGCGGAGAAGACGAGTAGGCCCCGCTCCTCTGGCCTTCTTGCTACCTGATTGGTCGAGCGGGGCGGTTGAGCCCCCACCCCGCCCCTTTAAAAAGGGGCGGAAGGGGAGCACAATGGCCGCACTCATCCTCTTCTATCTTCGTCTTCATCTTCTACTCTTCTTGCCGCCATGGAAGGAGGGAATCCTGGTTCTTCGACGGTGGCAGCGAGGGTTGCTTCTAGGCAGCGCACCGCTTCCCACCCTGCTCCCGTGCCGGCGGAGCCGGCTCCGAGAGGGAGAGGGAGGGGGCGTGGCCGCGGACGAGGCCGAGGGCGTGGCCGAGGCGGTCGAGGGAGAGGCGGTCGTGGGGATGTGCCTCCCCCGTCTCCCCCGGCATCTCCGGACCACGGCGCGGTCCATACCGGAGACGACCCTTGGGAGTTCTTCATCAAGCTTCGCCGGGCGCCTCGTCGTCGCCTCCGGCTGCCGGCCCCGTTTGCAGACGCGATGGGGCCGGATCCACCCGACGTGATGGAATTGCGCATGAGGGGCTGCGGGATCAGTGGCACTCGGGTGAGTGTCGTGTCCCCAGCCCCCGGCGTGATGTTCTTCGACCGAGGATGGAAGACGTTCGCCCGGATCCATAGCTTGACGGCGGGGTTCACCCTCCACTTCAAGTTACTGGATGGTGACCTCCTCGCCGTCAAGGTCTTCGGCGACTACGGGACCCGGGTACGCTGCTGTGTGGACAGCTCCTCGGATAGCGAAGGCTCCTCCCCGGCGAGTAGCGAGGAGGAGAGCGACAACGGCGGCGAGGGGATGGCGGGCCCGACTAGGCGTCGGACACCGCTGCCTCAAGGCCACCGGCGACCCCATCTCTGGGTCGCCGCCTTCGAACTCCCGGGGCCGTCTTCTTGGCGGTGGCGAGGGAGGCTGCGGAAGAGGAAGAGGGGAGTGGCGGCAAGGCCGTTAAATCGAGTCGAGGCGAGGTGCCCTCGTGCCGATGTCCCACCACCCCGTCTTCAAGCTCTGCCTCCGACGCCTTCGTCTCCGCCAAGCTCCTGGCCGGCCCCCGGGGTGTTCTCTTGGGGTCTTCTGGCGCCCGTGGCTCTCCGGGCATGCGTTCCCCATGCCCGTCACCTTGCGCAGCTCCTGGGGCACGGCGGCGTCACCGACACGCCCTCCTAGGCGCTCCTTTCGCCCTTCCCCGACAAGCTCCTCTCGCCGGGGGCCTCCTTCCCCGGCAAGCTTATCTTGCCGGGGGCTCCTTGACCTACCTCCTGAACTCCTGAACAGAGAAACAGGAGAGGGATCACGGGCACCTTATCTTTTTAATTTGTAAGCCCGCGGGCATTAGCTGCATTTAAGAACTTGTAATCCTCTCTATCATGTTTTTCATCCTCTATGGACTTGTACTATGCTAGGATGTTTTTAATGGAAAGAGGGGAAGCTTGCCGGACTGAGTCTTTTACTTGACTGCGTGCCTTGTGTGTTCTTACGCTATCGGGGAGCTTGCCGGGGCAGACACGCTTGCCGAGTGCGGGACAGCCCGCCGGCGGTGTTGCTTCCGGCAAGCAACCTTGCCGGGCCAGTTGCGACGCTTAACTTGCTGAGCAGGCTCGGAAGCAAGATAAGGGTGCAGCAGCACACTTGTGTTTGTTGAGCGGACTCGGAAACAAACCAAGTACGCAACCGGACCGCGACTCGGTTCCTCCACGTACGGGTTTTTACAAGACACGCTCGTTCAAAGACGCAGCCCCGCATCTCCCGGTCCATGAGAGGATGCATGACGAGGGATGAAAAACTTATCTGATACTGCAGCCCCCAGCAACTCTGGCTTGCCGGAGACGAATCTTGGCGCTCGCAGCCCCCAGCGAGGCTGGCTTGCCGAGGAAGAACCTTGGCACCCGCAGCCCCCGGCGACCCCGGCTTGCCGGACCCCAGGTGCTGGTGTGATCTTTCGGTCCCTCCTTGTTGCTGTAATTTCAGCCACGAAAACAGCTGAGGTAGAGATGCAACTGCTTCAAGTATATGTATATGTGTATAAATCTTGGTCATGCAACACGATGCCGTGTCTTGTCCTTCGTATGTTCGTACTCTACGCTCTCGGGGAGCTTGCCGGGGCGAGCACGCTTGCCGCGGGACAGCCCGCTGGCAGTGTCGCTTCCGACGAGCCACCTTGCCGGGCCAGTTGCGACGCTTAACTTGCTGAGCAGGCTCGAAAGCAAGATAAGGGTGCAGCAGCACACTTGTGTTTGTTGAGCGGACTCGGAAACAAAACAAGTACGCAACCGGGCCACGACTTGGCTCCTCTCGCGCCCAAGTCTCTCATACGAAGGACATCTCACGGCAGGGCTCGCCACGTTATACCCTCTGCCCTACATCCTTTGTGCGCTTTCACCCTACGCTTCTAGGTAACTTGCCGGCGCTTAACACGCTTGCTGAGTGCGGAACATCAGCAGCCCGCTTGGCTGGTGTTGCTTCCGGCAAGCAACCTTGCCGCGTCTAGTCGCGACGCGCTTAACTTGCTGAGCGGACTCGAAACGAAACGAGGGCGCGAAGCTGGTCGCGACTCACTCTTAACTCGTTGAGTGTGTTCGAAGCAAAGTAAGGGTGCGACCATTCACAGGCAGGCTCCTCCGCGCACAGGTTTCGCGTACAAAGGGTGAATGCGCGAGGGATATAACATACAAAAGCGTGGAATTAAAGAGTGCTCTGCACGAAAGCTCGAGCAACTTAGCTTTTCTGTTTCCTTGCACTCGCTGGCAGGGCCCAATGGCGCGTCCTTGACGGCGGCGCAGCACTCCGGAGAGGTGCGTTTGCCGGAACGAGCACCTGAGCTATCCCCGCTGGGCTTAGAGCGTTCCGAGGAGTTGCGCTTGTCGGAGTGAGCACCAGAGCCGTCCTCGCCGGACTTAGAGCTCGATGGCGCGTCCTCGACGACAGCATAGCGCTCCAGGGAGATACGCTTGCCGGAGCGTAGGGGGAGCGGGAGCGAGCGGCGCGAGGTACAGAACACACTCGGACTCCTAGTAGCGATAGGAGGAGCAAAGTTCTCCCTCGGCACTTTCGCTTTGCTCATGCAAGGACAGCGGTCCGGAGCATCCCGCGAGCCCCCGGCCTGTTCTTGCTCCAGCAGACGGATACCACCTCCCGCGGTATGGCGCTGCTGGGTCGTCGTGCGCTGAGATGGATGCGGATCCACGGAGACCGAGGCGCGGTCGTCCGTCCGATCCCTGGATCTGGTGGCGCCGCGAGTGCCCTCGCCGGTGTCCACCCTTTCGGCGGCGTCTCTTCCGCCCACCGCTGGCTCCTGTGGCGGCGGGGGAGACGCGGACGGGTTGGCAACCCTTGAGGCCCTCGTCTTCGGGGCCATGGTGTAGTTGTTGATGAAGTCGCTGGCAAAGTCGGAGAGGCTGATGAAGAACGCGGCTGCGCGAACGCCGGATCAGGTTCGCACAACCTCGACGCCCCCTACCTGGCGCGCCAGAGATGTCGCGCGGGCCGCCGTCTGGGGCGCGACACCTATGGGGCGGGGCGGCCCTTCGTGAGTTGATGCGAGGCGGAGGCTGCGCGGAGAGCAGATCGAGGCGATGCACGCGGGGATTTTACCCAGCCGGGCGCGATGGTCGCGAAACCCTCTGCTGCTTTGTGTTGTATTGTGCCGGAGCTTGAAGAGCTACGATGGCGGCTGCCGGCGTGAGAGTTGCAAATGGGTCGAACCTCCTCTACGTTGTGCATGGGCCTCCTTTTATAGGGCAAGGGGTCACCGACAGGTGTCAACGTAGGAGAGAGGGGTAAAAACGTAAAAGAGGTGGTAGTTGGAGCGGTCGCGGGAACAAGTGCAGCTACGGCGTGAGCGATGGATTCTACCTACTTTTGACAGAGGGGGACAAGAGCATTAAATGCCCGTCGCCGTCGCCCCAAAAGTTCCCGCCATTGCGTCTCCGTTTGCCACGGCGATGGAGCCACCACCGTGGAGTGCCACCGCACCCCTCATGCAGCACAGCCACCCGCCACGCGTCTCTGGAGAAAGCTGAAGGCGACGTGTGGGCAGATGACCTGGAGTGCGGGCACGTAGCATAGCTCTCCCCGGCAAGTACCTTGCCGGGGTCTTGATCTTGCCGGGCCCGGGAGCTTGTCGGGCTCTATAACTTGCCGCTCCCCGGGCCCTCGCCGACAGCGTATAAGCGCCCGGCGTGTCTTCGTGATGTAGTCTTCTAATCTCCCGGTGAGCTCCTCTCGCCAGGCTCGCACAAGTGGCGTAATCTTAAGCACAGAGCGGCCTTCCCGGCAAGCTCCTCTTGCGGGGCCTTGAGCTCTGTCTTGTACACTTTGTTCTTGAATGGCTTGGTGTGGAGTGGGAATGATCTCCGGCAAGCATACGGTGGATCCAGCCGCGGGAAGCTGCAGCTGCCCGTGCACAAGTTGGGGTACTGAGGTACCCCTACCTTAGTACACCGACACAACCTCACCACTTTACCCCTTCCTTTCCCATTAAGCTTTGCTAGTCTTGATACCCATGGTAATGGGATTGCTGAGTCCTCGTGGCTCACCAGATACTTCAAAACCAGTTTGCGGTGCCTATGTTAATGAGGCGGTGGCGCAACCAAGCTCAAGGAGGAGCTCGATGAAGATCTTGCCCTTTGTGTTGTTTCGTTCTAGTTGATCAGTAGTCACTACTAGGGAAAACCCTAGCAGTAGCGCGTGTTTTGTGCCTACTAGTAGCGCGGTAGGTCGCGCTACTAATAAGGCGCTACAGCTAATGCTTAGCGATGTAGCGTGCCATCACGCGCTCTTGCTAGTACAAATAGCTGCAGCGCTTGTTTAGTCTGGCCATCTTGCTAAGTTATCTACTTGCAGCGTGTTTCCCACCCATCGCTACTAGTATTGTTTTTATAATTTTTTTATTTTTAGTGTATTTATGCGCCATCATACAAATATTGGTACAATACCAGCTGTTTTGAGGTTTACATCATTATGTCCATAACAGTGTATTAAATGAAGGTGGATTAGGTTCAAGTGGAGGCAATATGTGGTGCATGTCAAAAGTATACTACTAATCCAAACTTGATCTACTTTGGATTAGTAGTACTTTCGATGTGCACCACATGTTGCCTCCACTTGAATCTAATCCTTGAAGACAAGATATTTAATCATCATCATGGTCATTACCATCAACATTATTTATTTAATCACCACTAACACTAGCTAATAATAAACATCATAATCATTACCACGAACACTAGCTATTTTATCATCATAGTAATAGTGTAGCACATCATCATCCTGAAACTCATTTCTAGCCAGCTACTCACTCCTGCTACTCACTCCTGCTGCTCTCTCTTAGGTAAAAGAACATAAAACATGTATAGCTCTCCTTCTTGATCAAGTTGAAGCATGCAGATGAACCTGTCTCCTAATCGTGGAAGGCGTCTCGGTTGCTGCTCCCTAGTACTTCTCTGTGCTCCCCAACACATATTTGGTCCAGTCTTGCACTATTAAGCATCCGTCGCTAATCTTGAATGCACTAAAGTAAGCTGTAGGATATCTTGGCCTAAGTTGACAATACTCATGACACCTTTAGTCTCGATCCCATAAGGCACAACATTCATCGGGAGTCCCTGTTGAAGAACATCGTATGGTAACATACTTAGCAATGAAGTTTAGCTTCAAAAATAATGTATGGAAAAGATGCAATGAGGATAAAAAGTAAAAATCTTACCATCCTTCCTAAATGGATGTGACCGTAGTTCATTATGAACACTATGGGTCGCACATTTTCAGTACTAAGATTTCTAAATGCACGAAGAAAATTTGTCTTGACAGTATCAAGATCCTCAAGCCATGAAACATAATGGTGAGCTCCTCGCAGATTGAGTTCAGCCCGGAGACGATATACGGTCCTGTCTACCAAGCTACTGGACATGTTTGCTTGCGGAAATAAGTGACAATACAAATTAGTTGTCAATTATTTTGAATAAACAATATCAAAGACATAAATATGGTTGAGAAACTTACATAATGGTATAAGCTGGAGGCATTTGCACATTGACCCAGATGTCGGTATTACCTTCAATATCATCTTCGGACGAATATCAAAGGTGATAACCATACCAGGCTCAAATGCATAAGTCTTGCATAGTGCTCGCCATGTTTTGCATCCAAAATAGGTGTAGTCGTCTGAATTGTATAACTTCGCATGGAAAATATAACCATGCTCGGTCTTCAAGTAAACTTTCTTTTCCTCCATACTATGACTGAAACCTATCTTATCCAATACAAAAACTCTTGCATGGCAGGGGATACGCTAGTAGAATAGTAAAAAAAATATAAGTTGAAGCAAATGAAAGCAGATGTCATGCTTAATTACGAAAAAAGACTTGTCGTTGTGACTTACTGTATCCACTTCGAAGTTCTCGTCCAGCTTGATGCTGAAGCGCCTATCATCATCTAGGAAGATTCCGTCGCACAGGCCGCGCTCGTCTTCGCAGTATTTGCAAATACCGAAATCCTTCTCGTCGTCAGACATTTCCTATGTTCATAGTTAAAACATTAATTGAAAATCGATCGAAGACAACTACCAAGATGCTGAACACACAAATCCGGGGCACTCGATATTTCCTACATATATATTCTAGCACAAGTCATGCCAAAATTCACGGAAAAATCCGCATGACCTTTGCTAAAATAGGACATATCGGCGCTGAAATTTCTTGAAGCGAAATGAATCAACACTCCGGCAAAACATAGGCCACTCGGAGGTGTAACCTGCAAACATGACCGCCACTTGGATATTGAGCAACACAAGATATACATTTCAAAATATCTTATAGGATCAAATTAGCATGCATTCAATAAGCAAAAGTAGATCATCTCATGCATTTCAAAATATTGTCACTAATACATCACGAATAGTGTCATACATATAACATCACCAATACAACTAAAACTCTAGCACACGACGGGTATCGGCGCGGGCCGTGGACACCCACAGAGAAGGCACCATCACGGGATCATAGCTCGGTGAGATCCCCGAAGAACCTGCCGGTATTGGAGAGCGGCCTGTGCTCCAACGCAAACAAGTAGCGACAGACGGCGCGTCCTCCTCATCGACACGGTGGCGCACCACCTCCGCAGAGTCCTCAAGCCTCTGGATCGTCATCGCCCACGCGACCGCCACCAAACAAGGTTGGTCAATGACAGCTGGCTCCTCACCAACCTCGCCCCGGTGAGGTGGCGCCTCCAGTACCACCCGGCGGAGCCCGGTCCCAAACATGGCCGATCTGGTCAAGCAGGTGTAGTCCTCCGCCGACTCGGCAGCGAGGATGCGGGATAGGCATCGCCCACGTCGAGGCGGAAAAATTGCTTTTAACTAAAAAATAGAAACAAGTTCTTACTAACTAGTTCTATTAATTCAACTAGTTCTTACTAAAATAATACTATAAATAAAAATATTCTAGTACCTAATTAGTACCTAATTCTTACGAACTAATTAGTACCTAGGAAATACTGCCCTAATTACCATCTAAGTAATTAACTAACTAGCACTAAAAATAGCCTAGGGTTCATACTAACTAGCACTAAATACCTAGGGTTCATACTAAGAGAAGAGGATCGAAGGGGAGAGAGGATCGGAAGGAGAGTGCTTACAGAGGCGGGAGAGAGATGGGGTTGGGGAGACGGCGGCACCGAGGCGCGGGCGAGGCGGCTGGTCGGGGAGACGGCGGCAGGCGGCGGGTCGGGGAGACGGTGGCGAGGCGGGTCGGGGAGACGGCGGCAGGCGGGTCGGGGAGACGGCGACACCGAGGCGTGGCGAGGCGGGTCGGGGAGAGGCGGCGAGGCGGGTCGGGGAGGCGGTGGAGGCGGGTCGGGGTGGGGAGGAAGCAGATGAGAGGAATCAGTCGGGCGGGGTAAGGTGAAGTAGCTTTAAGCTGTGGCGTGGGAAGCAAAAACGCTGCTGCTAAATACCATAGTAGTGGCGCTGTCCATGAAGGCGCTACTACTATACCTACCACGGGGAGCGGTGTGGCAATTGTAGTAGTAGCGCTTTCTGCGAGGACAGCGCCATCGCTAATCTGGTAATCAGAAGCGCGGTTACGCGAATGCGCTATGCAAAATGTGATAGCGCCTCATTTTGACAAGCGCTACTGGTAACGTTCTGTGTATAAGGTTTTCCCTAGTAGTGAGTGGAGCCCAGTTGGGGTCGATCGGGGACCTTTGTCGCATTTGGGGTTCTTCTTTTATTTTGGTTCCGTAGTCGGACCTTGATTGTATCTGGATGATGTAATGCTTTAGTCATGTAATTGTGTGAAGTGGCGATTGTAAGCCAACTATGTATCTCTTTCCCTTATGTATTACATGGGTTGTGTGAAGATTACCTCACTTGCGACATTGCTTTCAATGCGGTTATGCCTCTAAGTTGTGCTTCGACACCTGGGAGATATAGCCGCATCGAGGGTGTTACATGGACAAACCTGAGCAGGTCGGTAGAGCAATGAATCAGCAGCAGGCTTTTAACGGGGAGATGGAGGAAGACCAACCGACGTAGATGCAGCACCAACAGCAGGGGGGTTGAGATGGTGGAGAAGCTGCAGCAGCGTGGATCGATGGAGCGGAGCCGCCGCTGGTTGAGAAGGGGAGAGAAAGACCAACGCGGAGAAGGAAGAAGAGAGGGCGGGCAGGCTCAGTCAACAGGGGGTCAAGGTCTCTGTCTTGCTGCTGCATTTTCTCATATTTCCGAGCAAAGCCTTTCTACTCTGCTAGTTTCTTCAGTTCATGACCCGGGGAAGCCTGCCTCGTTTGCTAGTTTCTTCAATCCAAGACACGGAAAATTTTGGTTTTGCCATGTTCAGGTCCCACCCATCCGTCTCAGTGTGAGCAGTAACAATAGAGGTTATCCCAAAGCGTTAGAGCAACTCCAACACGCCGACCCAAGCGGATGGCGCTTTTCATCCGTTTGGTCGGCCGCCCGCTCGGCGTCCGTCCTCTTTTTGATTTGGGTCGGCAGTGCGTCCAACACGCCGACCTATATTTGCCGACGTGACCGGCTGGTCGTCCTTTTTCAACAAATATGCACACATTTTGCATTATTTCACAAGCAAACATATAAAAAATACCATAGTTTCAAAACCAAATAAATTAAGCATAGTTGTACAAGCCGAACGAAAATTAAAATTGTCTCAAATACATGTGAAAAGAAGATACATCTATTGATTGCTAATATGATCCTACATATACTCAAGCAAATCATTTTACAGCTGCATGTGCATTTTCCAATCATGTATGTTATGATGAAATTGAATGAGCTGTTCAAACATTGCCGCTCCTCCATGCTCAGGCACAACATTCTCATCCTGAAACTGAAACCCTTTGATCGTAGATACGTTTCGGGCGCTCATCTTCTACAATCATATTGTGCATGATCACACAAGCTGTCATCACCTCCCACAGCTTCTTGGTGCTCTAAGTCCTAGCAGGATACCGAACGATGCCCCATCGAGATTGCAAAATACCAAAAGCACGCTCGACGTCCTTCCTAGCACTCTCTTCCTCTTGGGAAAATCTTTTCCTCTTCTCTCCGACAGGGTTGGGGATTATCTTCACAATAGAGGTCCACTGAGGATAGATACTGTCACTAGGTAGTATCCTTTGTCGTAGTTGTGGCCGTTGATAGTAACATTCATCAGCGGGTTGTTGCCTTCGCCAAGCCATGCAAACAGCGGCGAGCATTGAAGCATGTTGATATCATTGTGTGATCTAGCCATGCCGAAGAATGAGTGCCTGATCCAGAGATCTTGTGAGGCCACGGCCTCAAGTATGACAGTGCAAGCCCTGACATGGCCCTTATACTACACTTGCCAAGTAGAAGGGTTGTTCTCCCACTCCTAGTGCATACAGTCTATGCTGCCAAGCATCCCTGGGAAGCCCCTGTTGGAATTCATCGCCAACAAGCGGGCTATATCTTGAGGAGTCGTCTCTCTCAAGTACTCAGGGCCAAACACAACAGGCACAGCCTTGCAGAACTTGTACATGGAGTCTAGGCATGTAGACTCGCTCATAAGGACGTACTCATCAATGAGGTCATCGGGCACTCCGTATGCAAGCATCCGGATGGCTGCAGTGCATTTCTGATAAGATGAGAAGCCAATCTTTTTGAGGCATCCTCTTTGCACTCGAAATAGTTATCGTATCCGACCACCCCCTCTCTAATACGGTTGAAAAGATGCCTACTCATATGGAAACGTCGCCGGAATTTCTGATAGTTGAACAGTGGGTTGGTTGAGTCAAAGTAGTCCTTCCAAAGAAGGAAATGACCACTCTATCGGTTGCGATTCAACGCCGGAAGGTGCCCCGGTATCGAGCCATGGAACAATGGCCGTTGGCTATTAAGGTGGTGTGGACCAACACGGCAGCCAAGATCTCCTCCTTCTCATCGGACGAGGAATCATCGGAGTCGCAAAGGAAATTGTGGAAAAAGAACCCGTCGATGGAGTCCATTTTGTACCATGGCAAACTGTTGAACAGCTTGTTGGCATCGACAAAGGAGTTGGTCGGCGAAGAGACACGCTCCTCCCTTGGACCTGGTGGCTGGCCAGCTGGCGTACGACGAGCGTGCCCACGTCAAGACAAAGGAACTGGCCGGGGCGCGAGGCAGCTTCCTGCTCACGGCGGCATCAGGAGGTGGGGTGAGAAGCTTCGGTGCCCCGGCGGCGAGACGGTGGTGGCGGCGAAGTGGTGGCGTTGGGGGGAGGTCCGTCGGCACCGGCTGTTGGCAGAGGCGCCGACAAATGGGCGACGGCGACGACGCGCTGAAGGCGGGCGAGGGTTTGCTGTTAATATGGGGTGTGAGAGGATGGCCAATGTGCCACCAACTAGCGGTGTTGGGGAACGTAGTATTTCAAAAAAATCCTACGATCACTCAAGATCTATCTAGGAGAAGCATAGCAACGAGCGGGGAGAGTGTGTCCATGTACCCTCTTAGACCGAAAGCAGAAGCGTTTAGTAGTGTGGTTGATGTAGTCGAACGTCTTCGCGATCCAACCGATCAAGTAACGCACGGCACCTCCGCGATCTGCACACGTTCAACTCGGTGATGTCCCTCGAACTCTAATTCTGTTGAGGCCGAGGGAGAGTTTCTTCAGCATGACGGCGTGGTGACGGTGATGATGAAGTTACCAACGCAGGGCTTCGCCTAAGCACTACGACAATATGACCGAGGTGGAAAACTGTGGAGGGGGGCACTGCACACGGCTAAGAAATCAACTTGTGTGTCTATGGGGTGCCCCCCTCCCCCGTATATAAAGGAGGGGAGGAGGGGGAAGGCTGGCCTCAAGGGGCGCGCTCAAAGGGGGGATCCTACTCCTACTAGGAGTAGGTTCCCCCCTTTCCTAGTCCAACAAGGAGGGGAAGGAAGGAGGAAGGGGAGAGAAGGAAGTGAAGGAAATATGCCCTAGAGGCAATAATAAAGTTATTATTTATTTCCTTATTTCATGATAAATGTTTATTATTCATGCTAGAATTGTATTAACCGGAAACATAATACATGTGTGAATACATAGACAAACATAGTGTCACTAGTATGCCTCTACTTGACTAGCTCGTTAATCAAAGATGGTTAAGTTCCCTAACCATAGACATGAGTTGTCATTTGATTAATGGGATCACATCATTAGGAGAATGATGTGATTGACTTGACCCATTCCGTTAGCTTAGCACTTGATCATTTAGTATGTTGCTATTGCTTCCTTCATGACTTATACATGTTCCGATGACTAAGAGATTATGCAACTCCCAATTATCGGAGGAACACTTTGTGTTCTACCAAACGTCACAACATAACTGGGTGATTATAAAGGTGCTCTACAGGTGTCTCTGAAGGTACTTGTTGAGTTGGCATATTTCGAGATTAGGATTTTTTACTCCGATTGTCGGAGAGGTATCTCTGGGCCCTCTCGGTAATGCACATCACTATAAGCCTTGCAAGCAATGTGACTAATGAGTTAGTTGTGGGATGATGCATTACATAACAAGTAAAGAGACTTGCCGGTAACGAGATTGAACTAGGTATTGAGATACCGACGATCGAATCTCGGGCAAGTAACATACCGATGACAAAGGGAACAACGTGTGTTGTTATGCGGTTTGACCGATAAAGATCTTCGTAGAATATGTGGGAGCCAATATGAGCATCCAGGTTCCGCTATTGGTTATTAACCAGAGATGTGTCTCGGTCATGTCTACATAGTTCTCGAACCCGTAGGGTCCGCACGCTTAACGTTCGGTGACGATTTATATTATGAGTTATGTGATTTGATTACCGAAGTTTGTTCGGAGTCTCAGATGAGATTGGGGAGATGAAGAGGAGTCTCGAAATGGTCGAGACGTAAAGATCGATATATTGGGCGACTATATTCGGACATCGGAAAGGTTCCGGGTGATTCGGATATTTTTCGGAGTACCAGAGAGTTACGGGAATTCGCCGGGGAGTAGATGGGCCTTATTGGGCTTTAGGGGAAAGAGAGAGGGGGGCTGCGCGCACCCCCAAGGCCTAGTCCGATATGGGCTAGGGGGAGGGGCGGCGGCCCCTCCTTCCTTCTCTTCTCTTTTCCCTTTCCTTATCTCCTACTCCTACTACATGGAAGGGGGGCGGGAGTAGGACTCCTCTTGGGGCGCGCCTAGGAGGGCCGGCCTCTCCCCCTCCTCCACTCCTTTATATACGTGGCCAGGGGGCACCCCATAGACACACAAGTTGATCTGTTGATCTCTCCCAGCTGTGTGCGGTGCCCCCCTCCACCATATTCCACCTCGGTCATATCGTAGTGGTGCTTAGGCGAATCCCAGCGTTGGTAGCAACATCATCATCGTCATCACGCCGTCGTGCTGACGGAACTCTCCTGTGAAGCTTTGCTAGATCGGAGTTCGCGGGACGTCATCGAGCTAAATGTGTGCTGAACTCGGAGCTGCCGTACGTTCGGTACTTGGATCAGTCAGATCGTAAAGACTTACGACTACATCAACCGTGTTGTGCTAACGCTTCCGCTTTCGGTCTACGAGGCTACATGGACGACACTCTCCCCTGTCGTTGATATGCATCACCATGATCTTGCGAGTGCGTAGGAATTTTTTGAAATTACTACGTTCCCCAACAGTGGCATCCGAGCAAGGTTTATGCGTAGATGTTATATGCATGAGTAGAACACAAGTGAATTGTGGGCGATACAAGTCATACTGCTTACCAGCATGTCATACTTTGGTTTGGTGGTATTGTTGGATGAAGTGGCCCGGACCGACATAACACGTACGCTTATGCGCGACTGGTTCTACCGACGTGCTTTGCACACAGGTGGCTGGCGGGTGTTAGTTTCTCCAACTTTAGTTGAACCGAGTGTGGCTACGCCCGGTCCTTTTGAAGGTTAAAACAGCACTAACTTGACGAAATATCGTTGTGGTTTTGATGTGTAGGTAAGAACGGTTCTTGCTCAGCCCGTAGCAGCCACGTAAAACTTGCAACAACAAAGTAGAGGACATCTAACTTGTTTTTGCAGGGCATGTTGTGATGTGATATGGTCACGACGTGATGATATAAGTTGTTGTATGAGATGATCATGTTTTTTTGAAGTTATCGGCAACTGGCAGAAGCCTTATGGTTGTCTCTTTATTGCATAAGATGCAAGCGCCAAATAATTGCTTTACTTTATCGCTATGCGATAGCAATACTTGCAAGAGCAATAGTTGGCGAGACGACCATGTGATGACACATTGATATAGATCAAGATGATGGAGATCATGGTGTCATGCCGGTGACAATGGAGATCATGACGATGCTTTGGACATGGAGATCAAAGGCACAAGATGATGATGGCCATATCATGTCACATCATTTCATTGCATGTGATGTTTATCTTTTATACACCTTATTTTGCTTAGTTCGACGGTAGCATTATAAGATGATCTCTCACTAAATTTCAAGGTATAAGTGTTCTCCCTGAGTATGCACCGTTGCGAAAGTTCTTTGTGCCGAGACACCACGTGATGATCGGGTGTGATAAGCTCTACGTTCAAATACAACGGGTGTAAGACAGTTTTGCACACGCAGAATACTCAGGTTAAACTTGACGAGCCTAGCATATGTAGATATGGCCTCGGAACACTGAGACCGAAAGGTCAAGCGTGAATCATATAGTAGACATGATCAACATAGTGATGTTCACCATTGAAAACTACTCCATCTAACGTGATGATCGGACATGGTTTAGTTGATTTGGATCACGTGATCACTTAGATGATTAGAGGGATGTTTATCTAAGTGGGAGTTCTTAAGTAATATGATTAATTGAACTTTAGTCCTGATAGTATTTTGCAAATAATGTTGTAGATCAATTGCTCGCGTTGTTGCTTCCCTATGTTTTATATGTGTTCCTAGAGAAAACAAAGTTGAAAAATGATAGTAGCAATGATGCGGGCTGGGTCCGTGATCTGAGGTTTATCCTCATTGTTGCACAGAAGAATTATGTCCTTGATGCACCGCTAGGTGACAGACCTATTGCAGGAGAAGATGCAGACGTTATGAACGTTTGTCTAGCTCAATATGATGACTACTTGATAGTTTAGTGCACCATGCTTAACGGCTTAGAATCGGGACTTCAAAGACGTTTTGAACGTCATGGACCATATGAGATGTTCCAGAAGTTGAAGTTAATATTTCAAGCAAATACCCGAGTTGAGAGATATGAAGTCTCAACCGAGTTCTATAGCTAAAAGATGGAGGAGAATAGCTCAAGCAATGAGCATGTGCTCAGATTGTCTGGGTACAACAATCGCTTGAATCAAGTGGGAGTTAATCTTCCATATAAGATAGTGATTGACAGAGTTCTCTAGTCACCATCACTAAGTTAGTAGAACTTCGTGATGAACTATAGTATGCAAGGGATGACGAAAACGATTCTCGAGCTTTTCATGATGATGAAATCGATGAAGGTAGAAATAAAGAAAGAGCATCAAGTGTTGATGATTAACAAGACCACTAGTTTCAAGAAAAGGCCAAAGGGATAGAAAGGGAACTTCATGTAGAATGGCAAGCAAGTTGTCACTTCTGTGAAGAAGCCCAAAGCTAGACTAAAGCTTGAAACTAAGTGCTTCTACTATAAAGGAAATGGTCACTGGAAGAGGAAATGCCCTGAATATTTGGTGGATAAGCAGGATGGCAAAGTGAACAAGGGTATATTTGATATACAGGTTATTGATGTGTACCTTACTAGTGTTTATAGTAGCCCCTGGGTATTTTATACTTGTTCGGTTGCTAAAAATTAGTAACTCGAAACAGGAGTTACAGAATAAACATAGACTAATTGAGGGTGAAGTGACGATGTATGTTGGAAGTTGATGTCTACTACACAACCTTCTTCTTGTACGTTGTTGGGCCTCCAAGTGCAGAGGTTTGTAGGACAGTAGCAAATTTCCCTCAAGTGGATAACCTAAGGTTTATCAATCCGTGGGAGGCGTAGGATGAAGATGGTCTCTCTCAAACAACCCTACAACCATATAAGAAAGAGTCTCTTTTGTCCCCAACACACCCAATACAATGGTAAATTGTATAGGTGCACTAGTTCTGCGAAGAGATGGTGATACAAGTGCAATATGGATGATAAATATAGGTTTTTGTAATCTGAAAATATAAAAACAGCAAGGTAACTAATGATAAAAGTGAGCACAAACGGTATTGCAATGGTAGGAAACAAGGCATAGGGTTCATACTTTCACTAGTGCAAGTTCTCTCAACAATAATAACATAGATAGATCATATAACAATCCCTCAACATGCAACAAAGAATCACTCCAAAGCCACTAATAGCGGAGAACAAACAAAGAGATTATGGTAGGGTATGAAACCACCTCAAAGTTATACTTTCTGTTCTATCTATTCAAGAGTCCGTAGTAAAATAACATGAAGCTATTCTTTCCGTTCAATCTATCATAGAGTTCATACTAGAATAACACCTTAAGACACAAATCAACCAAAACCCTAATGTCACCTAGATACTCCATTGTCACCTCAAGTATCCGTGGGCATGATTATATGATATGCATCACATAATCTCATATTCATCTATTGAACCAACAAATGTACTTCAAAGAGTGCCCCAAAGTTTCTATCGGAGAGTCAAGACGAAAACGTGTGCCAACCCTTATGCATAGGTTCATGGGCGGAACCCGCAAGTTGATCACCAAAACATACATCAAGTGGATCATGTGATATCCCATTGTCACCACAGATAAACACGGCAAGACATACATCAAGTGTTCTCAAATCCTTAAAGACTCAATCCGATAAGATAACTTCAAGAAGAAAACTCAATTCATCACAAGAGAGTAGAGGGGGAGAAACATCATAAGATCCAACTATAATAGCAAAGCTCACGATACATCAAGATTGTGCCATAGAGAGAACACGAGAGATAGAGAGAGAGAGAGAGATCAAACACATAGCTACTGGTACATACCCTCAGCCCCGAGGGTGAACTACTCCCTCCTCGCCATGGAGAGCGCCGAGATGATGAAGATGTCCACCGGTGAGGGATTCCCCCTCCGAAAAGGTGCCGGAATGGGCTCCTGAGAGGTTTTTGGTGGCTACAGAGGCTTGCGGCGGCGGAACTCTCGATCTATCTTCGTATTCGATGGTTTTAGGGTATATGGGAATATATAGGCGAAAGAAGTCGGTCGGGGGAGGCTCGAGGGGCCCACGAGATAGGGGGCACGCCCAGGGGGTGGGCGCGCCCTCCTATCTCCTGGCCTCCTCGAAGCTTCCCTGGCTTGTACTCCAAGTCTCCCGGATCATGTTCGTTCCAAAAATCACGCTCCCGAAGGTTTCATTCCGTTTGGACTCCGTTTGATATTCCTTTTCTTCGAAATACTGAAACAGGCAATAAAACAGCAATATGGGCTGGGCCTCCGGTTAGTAGGTTAGTCCCAAAAGTAATATAAAAGTGTATAATAAAGCCCATAAACATTCAAAACAGATAATAATATAGCATGAATGCTTCATAAATTATAGATACGTTGGAGACGTATCAATACACATATTCATAATATTGAGGCCAAAAGATGCAAAGTTGATGATGATAGTGCAACTTATTTGTGGCACTGCCGTTTGGGTCATATTGGTGTAAAGCACATGAAGAAACTCCATAAAGATGGATTTTTGGAATCACTTGGTTATGAATCATTTGATGCTTGCGAACCGTGCCTTTTGGGCAACATGACTAAAACTCCGTTCTCCGGAACAATGGAATGAGCTACTGACTTGTTGGGAATAATACATACCGATGTATGCGGTCCAATGAGCATTAATGCTCGTGGCGGTTATCGTTATTTTCTGACCTTCACAGATGGTTTGAGCAGATATGAGTATATCTACTTAATGAAGCACAAGTCTGAAACATTTGAAAAGTTCAAAGAATTTCAGAGTGAAGTGGAGAATCATCGTAACAAGAAAATAAAGTTTCTACAATCTGATCGTAGAGGAGAATATTTGAGTTACGAGTTTGGCCTTTATTTAAAAACAATGTGGAATAGTTTGACAGCTCACGCCACACGGAACACCACATTGTAATGGTGTGTTCGAACGTTGTAACCGCACTTTATTGGATATGGTGCAATCTATGATGTATCTTACCGATTTACCAGTATCATTTTGGGCTTATGCATTAGAGACAGCTGCATTCACTTTAAATAGGGCACCATCAAAATCCGTTGAGACGACGCCTTATGAACTGTGGTTTGGCAAGAAACCAAAGTTGTCGTTTCTTAAAGTTTGGGGATGCGATGCTTATGTGAAAAGTTTCAACCTAATAAGCTCAAACCCAAATCGGAGAAGTGCGTCTTCATAGAATACCCAGAGGAAACTGGTGGGTACACCTTCTATCACAGATCCGAAGGCAAAATATTCGTTGCTAAGATGGATCCTTTCTAGAGAAGGAGTTTCTCTCGAAAGAAGTGAGTGGGAGGAAAGTAGAGCTTGATAAGGTAATTGTACCTTCTCCCGAATTGGAAAGTAGTTCATCACAGAAATCAGTTCCAGTGATTGCTACACCAATTAGTGAGGAAGCTAATGATGATGATCATGAAACTTCAAATCAAGTTACTACATAACCTCTTAGGTCTTCCAGAGTACGGTCCACACCAGTGTGGTACGGTAATCCAATTCTGGAAGTCATGTTACTAGACCATGATAAACCTGCGAACTATGAGGAAGCGATGATGAGCCCAGATTCCACGAAATGGCTTGAGGCCATGATATCTGAGATGGGATCCATGTATGAGAACAAAGTGTGGACTTTGGTGGAGTTGCCCGATGATCGGCAAGCCATATTGTATAAATGGATCTTCAAGAGGAAGACAGACGCTGATAGTAGTGTTACTATCTACAAAGCTCGACTTGTCGTAAAAGTTTTTCGACAAGTTCAAGGTGTTGAATACGATGAGATTTTCTCACTCGTATCGATGCTTAAGTCTGTCCGAATCATGTTAGCAATTGCCACATTTATGAAATCTGGCAAATGGATGTCAAAATTGCATTCCTTAATGGATTTATTAAAGAAGAGTTGTATATGATACAACCAGAAGGTTTTGTCAATCCTAAAGGTGCTAACAAAGTGTGAAAGCTCCAGTGATCCATCCATGGACTGGTGAAAGCATCTCAGAGTTGGAATATACGCTTTGATGAGTTGATCAAAGCATATAGTTTTATACAGACTTGCGGTGAAGCCTGTATTTACAGGAAAGTGAGTGGGAGCACTACAGCCTTTCTGATAAGTATATGTGAATGACATATTGTTGATCAGAAATAATGTAGAATTTTCTGGAAAGCATAAAGGAGCATTTGAAAGGAGTTTTTCAAAGAAAGACCTCGGTAAAGCTACTTACACATTAAGCATCAAGATCTATAGAGATAGATCAAGACGCTTGATAAGATTTTTTCAATGAGTACATACCTTGATAAGATTTTGAAGTAGTTCAAAATGGACCAGTCAAAGAAGGAGTTCTTGCCTGTGTTGCAAGGTGTGAAGTTGAGTAAGACTCAAAGCCCGACCGTGGCAGAAAATAGAAAGAGAATGAAAGTCATTCCCTATGCCATATTCATAGGTTCTATAAAGTATGCTATGTTATGTACTAGACCTATTGTATACCTTGCTCTGAATTTGGCAAGGAGTAAAATTTTGATCTAGGAGTAGATCATTGGACAGCGGTCAAGAATATCCTTAGAAAGGACTAAGGAAATGTTTCTCGATTGTGGAGGTGATAAAAGAGTTCATCATAAAGAGTTACATCGGTGCAAGCTTTTACACCAATCCAGATGACTCTAAGTCTCAATCTGGATACATATTGAAAGTGGGAGCAATTAGCTAGAGTAGCTCCGTGCAGAGCATTGTAGACATAGAATATTTGCAAAATACATACGGCTCTGAATGTGACAGACCTGTTGACTAAACTTCTCTCACGAGCAAAACATGATCACACCTTAGTACTCTTTGGGTGTTAATCACATATCAATGTGAACTAGATTATTGACTCTAGTAAACCCTTTGGGCGTTAGTCACCTGACGAAGTGAACTATGGGTGTTAATCATATGCTCATGTGAATATCAGTGTTAAATCACATGGTGATGTGAACTAGATTATTGACTCTAGTGCAAGTGGGAGACTGAAGGAAATATGCCCTAGAGGCAATAATAAAGTTATTATTATTTTTCCTTATTTCATGATAAATGTTTATTATTCATGCTAGAATTGTATTAACCGGAAACATAATACATGTGTGAATACATAGACAAACATAGTGTGACTAGTATGCCTCTACTTGACTAGCTCGTTAATCAAAGATGGTTAAGTTTCCTAACCATAGACATGAGTTGTCATTTGATTAACGGGATCACATCATTAGGAGAATGATGTGATTGACTTGACCCATTCCGTTAGCTTAGCACTTGATCGTTTAGTATGTTGCTATTGCTTTCTTCATGACTTATACATATTCCTATGACTATGAGATTATGCAACTCCCATTTACCGGAGGAACACTTTGTGTGCTACCAAACGTCACAACATAATTTGGTGATTATAAAGGTGCTCTACAGGTGTCTCCGAAGGTACTTGTTGAGTTGGCTTATTTCAAGATTAGGATTTGTCACTCCGGTTGTCGGAGAGGTATCTCTGGGCCTCTCGGTAATGCACATCACTATAAGCCTTGCAAGCAATGTGACTAATGAGTTAGTTGCGGGATGAAGCATTACATAACGAGTAAAGAGACTTGTCGGTAACGAGATTGAACTAGGTCTTGAGATACCGACGGTCGAATCTCGGGCAAGTAACATACCAATGACAAAGGGAACAACGTATGTTGTTATGCTGTTTGACCGATAAAGATCTTCGTAGTATATGTGGGAGCCAATATGAGCATCCAGGTTCCGCTATTGGTTATTGACCGGAGATGTGTCTCGGTCATGTCTACATAGTTCTCGAACCCGTAGGGTCCGCATGCTTACACTACAAGAAATATGTCAACTTGTGACCACCACTATTGGTCCCTGAAAGGTCACAAATTTCCATTTACGACCTTTTTGTGACCAAAAACCGAAGGTCAAAAGCTGCCGGTCGTAAACTGACTATAGCGACCTTTCTTCTGGAATGGTCAAAGACGTTTACGACCAAAATATTCCTACTGTAGCGTTTTGGTCACTAGCAACCTCCCCCAGGCCACGTAGGCATCCAGCGTGGCAAGCTGACGTGGCACAAGATTCAGCCCGGTCCAATTCGATTTTCTACATGGGCCGAGCCCAACAATTCGGCCTATTTGTGTTTTTTCTGTCTGTCAATTTTTGGTTGGGTTCATGGGCCAAGCCCAATATTGCAGCCTTTTTATTGTTGGGTTGTGGCCTTTTTGTCTAAACGAATTTAGTTTTTTTCCAAAAGAAGGGTCCACTAGTCGAAGGGTCCCAATTGTCGTGTTCTAGTAATAGGTTCCCATTTGCCATGTTGTGGTAAGTGAGTCCCACTTTTCTATATTTTGCAATTAGATAATTTGATTCAAAAAGAGCCAATAAGGCATAATATTCCATACAACAGCCAAATAAAGTACATTACAATCTGTACACCAAAAAGCGAGATAGTATATTACAACAGCCAAGCAAAGTACATAGTAAAAATCTGGTATTCAGCTATAAAATACAACTAAATATACACATAACTAGCTCCGATGAGCCAAAACGCATTCAGGTGCGGTTTTTTTTTTCAGATTCTTCTTCCTACAGCTCCTCAGACACCCAACTTTTGAAGAATGAAGGCCAGCACCTGAAAATAATATGAATAGTTAGAAACATAATCAAGTGAAAAATTTGTTGCAGAACTTTAGATTTAACAGGAAACCATGCATATAACATTCTCATAACAGCAAAAACTGAGATATATTTTGCAAATGATAAGTACCAGCACAGGGAAAGTTAACAGAACAGATGGATAGTACAACAAGTCAGGAGCAACAAGACACAAGCCATATGCATTACAAGCAATCAAGCAGTCAGAGGAACAACAAACAGTCAAACAGTTCAGGAACAGCAAACATGCATGCATGCAATTGAAGTACGTACTAGTAGTTGTACAACACAATGCCAGGTTGGAGCAAATCATGATTAAGAAAACAATGGTGGCGGCATGGCATAATCAAATAATAATGTGAGCAAACAATTGGATATGAGTCACACTTGATCACAGCAAAGAATGTGCTAGTAGTGTGCACTCACCAAAGAATGAATGAATCGCCATTGATTTGCTACACTGCACCATCCAAGGGGAGCTGACTTCTTCACGGCATCAATCGTATCTAGTATATGTGAAAAAGGGTGTTACAACACCAATATAGCAGCTTCCTGCTCCTAACCAAAAACAAATACTACAAGCATTGCTATAAGGAGCTTTGCAACTAACCCTAAAAATGCCCCCAGCAAGCTTTGCTAGGAGGCCCATCTCTCTGCTATAGCACCAATACAACAGCTTTGTGCTCCTTCCGGGCCCGAGCCAGATTTTGCTGCACAATTGCAGAACATGATTCAGGTGACACAACAGATTCACAGCTAAAACTTAGTAGAAACAAGCATCAATTCTAACAGGTAAAGCCCTTGGAACACACGTTGGGGCAGTAATCCATGGGATGGATTATGAGAACTACCGGTTACTGCTTACTAGAGAGATCTGCTGGCTACGATAATAACTAGTTTTACGATTCTATACATTTGATTGCCAGCACAGCTAAAGGTATAGCTTTTGAGTTATTTCTGTCACTAAGACACAGACTATCAGCAGCCTAAATCAAGCCAATTGAACTGATATACATATGCCACTGCCATGAATCTTCAGCAGGAAAATAGAGAATTTTTTGAATTCACATGTTTATACATCACATCAATATTGTGGGCTCTGATAATACTACGGAATCTGCCAAGTTCAGTAATAACCGGTTGGTGTTGCCTTGGATAGGATTCAGCTAACAACAACACCCGAAGAATGAGCTTCAAACAGGGAGGAAGGATTAGGCAGATGATACCTGGATAGAATACTTGAGCACGATGCCGGGGACGGTGTCCCCATGATGAGACGGCCATGAGAGCCCGAATCGGGCGAGGGAGGCAGCAGCCTGAAGGCCCAGTGGCCGGGTCGCCGAGGACGCGGCGCCACGCCCAGGCTGCTGGAAGGCGGCCTCAAAGCCTGGCGTGGTCGGAGACGACGGCGCGCCAGAGGCGGCAGACGCACGCCGCCCGCGCGACGTCCGCGGGCAGGAGCCGTGCAGGGCCGTCACAGATTCCAGATCCTCGACACTCCAGCAGCAGCAATCCAGGGCCTTCTTCTCCTGCTCGTTCTTTTTCTCCTGGGCTTGCTCCTTCTCCTGGGGGTGCTCCTTCTCCTACAACAGCAGCAACATCAGGTTAATGACAACAGCAGTTTGACAACAGCAGCAGGTCAATAACAACAGCATCAATTCCTGGGAATGCTTTAATTTAGTCCATTTCTTTGATCAACAACTTTGGAAAAATACAGTATGAATATGACTGTAGCAGCAGCAGCAAGTCCTACACTAAACTAAGCAATGATGATGTCTAACAACAGCAATCATCATCAGCAAGTCCTAAATATCGTTTTTCTTGTTTTCAGAGAAAAAACCACTTGAGCTGATTTTCCTTAACAGGTCAACAATGCATATGCAAGTAATTAGACAGAGAAGCAGCAAAAGAAGAAATTCATTCCGGTTAAAAGTATGGCATTTTGAAACCGATAGCTGTTGTTTGCATTCAAATTAAACAATTTCTCCTCATAATTCCTACTCCTAGTCGAAGTTTATCAGCCCAAGGGTTTCCCTCTGTCAAGTAATCATGGCATGAATTACATCAGCAACAAATGCCAAAAGCTCCACTTTTGTATCCCCAGATCAATGATCAGCTTTTTCTACCGACGAATGCCTAAATTTCCACCACTAGTGCATATCTAAAATCATTTGCCAGACCAGAGCATTATGCAAACCAAATTTGCACTAGGACTTCCCAAGGCGTCAATCAAGAGCTAAAACAAAAGGAGGAGGATTCATTCGGTCATCCGGGTCAACGCCCCTATGAACAAGAGGGCTCTCGTTCTTGTTACAGGCCCCTCGTCATTGTCTTCATCGTCGATGTCGTCCATGGAGGTCGCCTGCGTGGAAACTTGTAGCATTAGGAGAGAACACACACAGGAAAGGACGAAACTAACACCAGACCTAAGGGAGAATGTACACTCATACTAGAAAATGAATAGCATTCTTGCAGGCTGGCAACTGAACATTGTGTGTGGGTAAGGTACATCCGTACATGTAAAGGACAACTTATAACATGTATCTATATGTATGCATCCCTTCCATTCGTACGTGCTAAGGCCAATTCAAACCCCTAAGACTAGCGGCATTGAATCATTTTACAGGGTAGAATCATTGTCCCAGATTGGTACACATGCAACTATTGCACTGCACGTACCAACATCGCATCTGGGAGCAGTCAAATCTGAATTTTAGCTGCTATTATAACGTGAAATTGATTTTGGGTTTGGCGTGTGTGACACTGACTGCTACTGAAAAACTGGCCATGGCCATGGTGGTTAATGCGAACGAAGATGGGCATGGAGGGGACGAGGGGCAGGGACTTACTACTTCGATGTTTATCCTGTAGACGACGTGCAGCCGGCGCTTCTCCAAGGCGAGGAGCTGGCCCTTGCCATGCAACTCGAGGCCGGCGGCACCGTCGGCAGCCACGCCAAAGACCGTGACGGCCTTGGCGAGGACGTAGAAGAGGGAGCCAATGCTGCAGGCCGCCGCCCCCGCATGCCGTGTACGCGCCTGCACACACAAAAAAACAGCGATCGATTAGTAACCAGGAAGGAAATTAGATGGCGATTTGAGATCAGGAAATTGACAGCACACGCTTAACATGGAGGGGACAGGGCGGGGTGTTTACAGAGGATGAGGAGGGAGCGGGCGGCAGAGATGGCGGGGAGGTCGACGAGGGAGGAGCGGAAGTGGAAGCCCCTGGCCTAGTCGAGGAGGCTCTGCGCGGAGGCGTGGTGGACGCCGGCGCGGAGGAAGTTGGAGAGGAGCGCGGGCGGGAGGAGCAGGTCGAGGAGGACGATGAGGAGCCCGATGTGAGCCTGAGCAGAGGCGCGCTGGACGAGGAAGGGGCGAAGTCATCGGCGAGGAGACAGCAGAGATGGCGTTGGAGGTGCGGTGCCGAGGGCGGGACGAGCACGGCGGCCATGCGACGGAGGCCTCCGGGACGGGCGGAGGAGCGGGTGGTGGTGCGCGGGCGTGGGAGGCGGTGTCGGATCTGGAGCGCGTGAGGTGGATCTGGAGCGCTAGGGTTCGTGGGGTGAGAGGGTGAGGGAGTTTTCTTTTTTCTTTTTCTTTTTTTGAGACAAATAGGGGGAGCGGGGTGAGGGAGAAAGGGCTGCCGTCCGATCCGAGAGCATCCGACGGTGTATGAGCACGATCCGCGTGACATGTCCATGGACCAATCAGAATCCAGTACACGTTATGACCTTCTAAATTGGTCGTAATTGACTAAAAATAAGGTGTTAAACCATATTTTTTTCAAAAAAATGCCTTGAATCATATAAACAATTTTATGATATGAGAAATACAAAAAGAAACATTCTCATTGTGTCACCAAATGTGACATAGTTTTTAGGAAAACTAACAAACTTGTAATTGGAATAAGACAAATATCTTTTAAAAATTGTTATGAGAAATGAGTTTTTAGGGGGGGTCATTTTCTATTTTCGGAGTGCCAAAAATGTTTACAGCACCACTCCATTTTCCAAAACTACAAGACTGCATTTTATGTACAGTTGACCAAATCTTTAGATGTAAAATGCTCTCGATCCACCTCTTATTAAAAAGACAAATTATGTTTCAAAAAAGCATCTACCTCGGCATTCTTTTGTTTGTCATCTACTTTTTCACATGAAAAATTCAATTAAATGATCTCATATTATGCACAATGATGCATCTTGAAATGGCAAACAATGTTACCTAAGGAAGTTTTCATTTTCTTTGCATGGAAAATTCTTTTTTCATTTTTTGAGTGCCCGAAAAGAGGTTTTTTTTTGTGAAGGACCTCCCAAATAATTGTTGCAAAATTGGACCAAATCATTTTTCTAAAATACTAGGCCATATTTAATGCACAATTGACCAAATGGTTGGGTGTAAAAAGTTTTGATCCACCTCTCGTGAGAAAGACAAATTTTCGCCGATTCAGCTGGAAGCGGGTCAAATTTGAACTGCGGCTGCCTCATACTTTGCTATTTATTTTTTCCTAAAATCATTTTTAGGTACATAATTATCTATTTAATCAGAGAAACACCAAAAAAATTCCAAGATTCAACCACTAGCTAGGAACAGTCATTCCCGCCGTTTTCACCACATTTTGAAACGGGTATAAAAATTTCAAAAAAAATCAAAAATTTGGGAAACCTTCGCATTGTGTCATCATATGTGGCCAAGTTCTTAGGAAAAATAACCAACTTGTAATACGGCAATTATTTTAAAAAAGTGTTCTCAGAAACGAGCTATCATGTGTGGAGATCAATGGCTTTTAAGCCAAATGATCAATCTTATGGCCACATTCATGGCATAGTTTGTTCAAATGATCTCATATTGTGCACAAGGGTGCATATTGGAATGGCAAACAATGTTGCCTAAGGAAGTTTTCATTATCGTTGGAAGAAAAAACCATTTTCCATTTTTCGAGTGCCCGAAAGGAGGTTTTTTTGTGAAGGAACTACCAAATAATTGTTGCAAAATTGGACCGAATCATTTTTATAAAATACTAGGCCATATTTAATGCACAATTGAAAAAATGGTTGGTGTGAAATTTTTTGATCCACCTCTCGTGAAAAAGACAAATTTCCGCCGATTCAGTTGGAAGCCGGTCAAATTTGAACTGCAGCTGCCTCATAGTTTGCTATTTATTTTTTCCAAAAATCATTTCTAGTTACATAAGGACTTATTTAATCAGAGAAACACTAAAAAAATTTCCAAGATTCAACCACTAGCTAGGAACGGTCATTCCCGCCGTTTTGACCGCATTTTGAAACGGGCATAAAAATTCAAAAAAAATCGAAAAAATTGGGAAACCTTCGCATTGTGTCATTATATGTGACCAAGTTTCCAGGAAAAATAATAAACTTGTAATTATTTTGAAAAAGTGTTCTCAGAAACGAGCTATCATGTGTGGAGATCAATGGCTTTCAAGCCAAATGATCAATCTTATGGCCACATTCATGGCATAGTTTGTTCAAATGATCTAATATTGTGCACAAGGGTGCATCTTGGAATTCAAACAATGTTGCCTAAGGAAGTTTTCATTTTCTTTGCAATCAAAATTAATTTTTCATTTTTCGAAAGTGCGAAATGAGGTTTTTTGTGAAGGAAGTACCAAATAATTGTTGCACAAATGGACCAAATCAATTTTAAAAATACTAGGCCATATATAATGCACAATTGACAAAATGGTTGGGTTCAAAAGTTCGATCCACCTCGATGAAAAAGACAAATTGTCGCCGATTCATTTGAAGCAGGTCAAATTTGAACTGCAGCTGCCTCATAGTTTGCTCTTTACTTTTTTCCAAAAATCATGTCTAGGTACATAAGTATCTATTTAATCATAGAAACACCAAAAAATTTCCAAGATTCAACCACTAGCTAGGAACGGTCAAGCCCGCCGTTTTGACCGTATTTTGAAACGGGCATAAAAAATTCAAAAAAAATCAAAAAATTGGAAAACCTTCGCATTGTGTCATTATATGTGACCAAGTTTCCAGTAAAAATAATAAACTTGTAATACGGTAATTATTTTAAAAAAGTGTTCTCAGAAATGAGCTATCAAGTGTGAAGATTCATGGCTTTCAAGCCAAATGATCAATCTTATGGCCACATTCATGGCATAGTTGTTCAAATGATCTCATATTGTGCACAAGGTGCATATTGGAATGGCAAACAATGTTGCCTAAGGAAGTTTTTATTTTTGTTGGACGAAAAAACCATTTTTCATTTTTCGAGTGCCCGAAAGGAGGTTTTTTTGTGAAGGAACTACCAAATAATTGTTGCAAAATTGGACCAAATCATTTTTATAAAATACTAGGCCATATTTAATGCACAATTGACAAAATGGTCTGGTGTAAAAAATTTTGATCCACCTCTCGTGAAAAAGACAAATTTCTGCCGATTCAGTTGGAAGCGGGTCAAATTTGAACTGCAGCTGCCTCATAGTTTGCTATTTATTTTTTCCAAAAATCATTTCTAGTTACATAAGGACCTATTTAATCATAAATACATGGTTTGGTGGCGATATGTCAAGGTTTGGGCGGTGGCCGAGGGCCCCAACTCTAGAGCAAGATAAACTCATGCCCTTGGCGTGGTCACCAGCGTGACCGTGGCGTTACCATGTGTTCAGGTGCCAAGGCATGTATAGTGGGTTGGGCACTCCCCAGGTTGGTGCTAGGAAGAAAATTACAACATAAGATTCTCACGAGGAGACCAATCGATGCTCAAACATGAATTAACAGCCAAGTGTTTGATTAGCGGTACGGGAAATGTACATGGATAATGGGTGTGAGTTTTGGCTGAGGATGATCAGTTACTAAGAAGACCGTTTTCACAAATTTTCAGCTCAAAAGGAGGAGCCTAGGTGGTACTTGCTTTGCAAACCACCACACTGGACATAAATACGAATGTTGAAGCTCGGCTCAAAATAATGAATGGATTGAGCTGGCATTTGGTGGAGGATGGTTATTTGGGCATAGGAAAGCACTGTAGAAAATGGATACTATTTGGACATGCCAAAGTGGTACTTCCTTCACAAACTGTTACTCTGAACAGAATAGAAAAATGAATATTTTTGAATTATTTTTGAACTAGGCAACGAAGGTTTTTAAATATTTGACGAAGATATGACCCAAAGAATTTATGAGATTTTCTTGGGAATTTTGAGAATGACAGAAATATAGGTTGCTTCACAACCTAGGGCCAAAACTGCCACATGGATATGACACATAGGCAAAACTGATGAGGTGGCGCCTAGTCATAGCAACCCATCACAATTTACAAGGCTATGACCATCTATATTGGTCGTTAACAACTAGAAATAAGGCAGCGGACTAGCGCTGTTAGCTTTATGACCATTTCATGTAAGGAAATTATGACCTTTCTGACCAAAATGGTCGCAATGGTTTAGGGTTTGGAGCCCCTCGAACAACTTTTGAGCAATTGGTCTCAAATGGTCATAAATCTATGACCAATTCTTCCAGGGTCACTGACAGAAGGTCATAAGTTGACATATTTCTTGTAGTGTTAACGTTTGGTGACGATTTATATTATGAGTTATGTGATTTGATGACTGAAGTTTGTTCGGAGTCCCGGATGAGATCGAGGACATGACGAGGAGTCTCGAAATGGTCGAGACGTAAAGATCGATATATTGGATGACTATATTCGGACATCAGAAACGTTCCGAGTGATTCGGGTATTTTTCGGCATACTGGAGAGTTACGGAATTCGCTGGGGAGTAGATGGGCCTTATTGGGCTTTAGGGGAAAGAGAGAGGGGAGGTTGCACGCCCCCCAAGGCCTGGTCCAAATTGGACTAGGGGGAGGGGTGCTACGTCTTGAGCTTGTGTTGGTTTTCCTTGAAGAGAAAAGGGTGATGCGGCAATAGTAGCGTACGTATTTCCCTCAGTTTTTGAGAACCAATGTATCAATCCAGTAGGAGGCTCCTCACAAGTCCCACGCACCTACACAAACAAATAAAGAACTCTCAACCAACACAATAAAGGGGTTGTCAATCCCTTCACGACCACTTGCAAAAGTGAGATCTGATAGAGATAGTATGATAAGATAAATATATTTTTGGTATTTTATGATATAGATTGGAAAAGTAAAGATGCAAATAAAAATAGATTGAAATCTTATATGATAAGAGATAGACCCGGGGGCCATAGGTTTCACTAGTGGCTTCTCTCAAGATAGCATAAGTGTTACGGTGGGTGAACAAATTACTGTCGAGCAATTGATAGAAAAGCGAATAATTATGAGATTACCTAGGCATGATCATGTATATAGGCATCACGTCCGTGACAAGTAGACCGACTCCTGCCTGCATCTACTACTATTAATCCACACATCGGCCACTATCCAACATGCATCTAGAGTATTAAGTTCATAAAGAACAGAGTAATGCTTTAAGAAAGATGACATGATGTAGAGGGATAAACTCATGCAATATGATATAAACCCCATCTTTTTATCCTCGATGGCAACAATACAATACGTGCCTTGCTGCCCCTGCTGTCACTGGGAAAGGACACCGCAAGATTGAACCCAAAGCTAAGCACTTCTCCCATTGCAAGAAAGATCAATCTAGTAGGCCAAACCAAACCGATAATTCGAAGAGACTTGCAAAGATAACTTAATCACACCACTAGTGCAGAACCGGCCTTTAGTGCCAGTTTGTAACGGCCTTTAGTGTCGGTTCACCAACCGGCACTAAAGAGTGGGGACTAAAGGCCCCCCCTTTAGTACCGGTTCATCATGAACTGGCGCTAAAGAGCCACCACGTGGCACGAGCCAGGCCCGGGTGTGTGGAGGACATTAGTACCGGTTGGTAACACCAACCGGTACTAAATGTTTGGGTGTTTTTTTTAAAATTTTGCTTTAATTTTGTGTTTTCAATTTGGCTTTATTTTCCATTTAATTCTTTTTTGTTTGCTGGTATTTCACGATACTACAAATTGTACACGTTATGCATATATATAAATAGATTTTCTCATACGTAGAACCGCATATATATATATATATAATATAATATAATATATATCATCGAATGTCTCACAACCAACACCATTAACTATTCACACATACACATGTATATACATATACAATTTCTCCTACATGTTGCCTTGGTGCCTAGTCGAGCAAAAATCCGGCTATTTCCTCTTGAAGTGCTAGTATGCGGTCCGCTGGTAGGAGCTTATCCCGCACCTCTCTGAACTGTTAAGAAGGAGATCAATATGCATGTGTATTAGTTGTGTTACAAGATATCGATAATGGTGTGAATAGTGTTCTAACAAACGTACCTAGTCTTGTCTTTGAGATCTGCTCCTTTCGGATGCCATCATGCGAATGTTCTCGCAAACGTAGATGCACACAGATCATTCCCCGGCGCCTACTTCCGGGCCTTTACGTGAATGGAATTGAATCAGATAATGATTAATCAAGCATGATAATTAATTAATGGTATTGAAACAAGAATTAAAGAGATGGTAGCTAGCTAGTACTACTTAATTACTTACCTTTGGTCGATGCCAAAAGAACTTTTTTGGCCATTTGCCTGGAGTCACCTTGATGAACTTTGCCCAAGCCCTGCCCGCCGGCAAAGAAAATTAATAAAGGGTTATTAAATAGTTCATATCAGGAAATGGCGAACTAATAATAGGACAAGATATAGTTAATAATGATTGAAATTACCTGTTGACTATCCCCTTCATGTTGGTGTAGTATTTATCTTCTTTAAGTAGTGAGTCCAGTACTTCAACTGTTGCTTTGTCAACTTTAATGTCTAACAAGATCTAGTGGAAACTACATGCGCACACGTTTGCATGTCTTAATTAAGCGGGCATGTGCATAAAATTAATCAACTATCATAAACCGTATACACTTAATTATTAACATCTAGCTAGCTAGTAAGCAAAAACAGAATTTGTATTAACTCACAGGAAGTTGTAAGGAAGTAGTATATCTTCATTGGTATTGAGGCGCTTCAAGAACTCTAGCATGCTTTCCTCTACACTTGTTTGAGAAGTTGGAAGATTCCATGTGTACTCATTAATGGTATTTGGGTCAATGAACCCTGAAAGAACATGTGGTGCCCCCATGTTTGGTTTTGGCAATTGATGACAAAATCTATGGACTAATGGTTGTCTTGAGTTATATTTGAAGGATTTGTCCATAGGCTTTTCTTGAAGTCCATGTGTTGGTTTCAAGGAGTTTATGAGTTGATCAAGGTGCTATTAAGGAATTATCCAAAGATTGGTCATGTGGGTGTTGAGCTTATTGCAAGCATGTCTTGAAGAAGAAGGTTGTGTGATCATTCATGTTTACCTTCAAGACATCATCCAAATGAAGGGAGTTGCAAAGATTCAAGGTTGATCAAGACTAAGTCAAGAGTGAACCAAGTTGATCAACTCACAAAGCGTAGAAGATGTACCGAGAGGGATCAAGTGATCCCATAGTATGGTAAGCATTGTCCATTGCACTTTGTGTACTGAGAGTTCTATGTGGGGTTAGGTACGTATCCATGGGCTTGCGTCAAGAGGAAGATATCATACAACCCATGGAAAGGATGACATCAAGTGGTGATCGTCATCAAGATTGCCATGTGCAAGTTCAAGTGGAGCATCATGAAGAGATCAAGTGCTTGAATCTTTCCATCCATTGTGGTGTCAATGAACTTGTGAAGATGTGCCGAAGAGTGGCTCACCCATAGTGAACTATGGGGGAGCAATCATCTAGTCTTCATCGAGCCAACGCAATCAAGAAAGGTGGTCCAACTTGAGGGAGTCAAGATCGTCATCATCTAGCTCAAGTGGACCATGTGCAAGGCAAAGGTTTGCCCTTGATAGGTTTTCTATTTTACAGGTCTCGTGGTGGTAGTTGGGAGACTGGGTTATAGGATCGTTTGCCATACTATCAAGGGGGGCTCTCAAGTTGGTAGCTTGATTGTATCGTTAGTAGAGAGCTCAAACCATTACATCCTTGCATCATGTTTCTTGGTTCTTGTTTGGTTCTCTTTGTGAGTCTTAGAGCTTATGGTCATCTTGATGACAAGCTTGAGTTCATCAAAAACGGAGTTCGCATGCGTCTTCTATGATGTTTTTGGTGTTGGAGGTTTTACCGGTCTTATCCGAGGAAGGGTTCTCACCATTTTCTTATGGTCCTTTTCTAATTTGATTCTTATTGATATTTCTTTAAAGATAGTATTAGCCCCTGTCGCTAGCTTTCCAACAAACTTGGTTTCATCGAATTCGGAGTCCGTTTGCAAAAGTTGTGGCAGTTTTGGTGTTCTGAAAAGGCTGCAGCGGTACTACCACGAATTGGAGCGGATGTAATTTTTTACTACCGCTCCAGAGCGGTACTACCGCGGCTCCTACAGCGGTAGTACCGCCCCGGACCAAAAATTCGTCCGAAGTCCTGCGGTGGTAGGCCCGGATGTAATTTTTTAGTACCTCTCGCAAGCAGTAGTACCGCTGCCCTTAGCAGTAGTACCGCTACCCCTAGCGGTAGTACCATGAGGTCAAGCGGTACTACCGCTCCGATGGTTCTTCTGGCCTTTTTGCCTCCTTGCTGTTGTGTTTCAAAGGGGTACTATCGTCCTGTGCGAGCTGTGAGCATAACGGTTGGATTTTTCCCACCTATAAAAGGGGGTCTTCTTCCCCAATGAACCTTCTCCTTTGAGCTCGTGTTCTTTCCCCATTGTTGACCTTCTTCATGCTTGCTAACTCTCAATCCCTCTATGGATTCTTGCTAGTTTTTGAGGGAAAAGAGAGAGGAGATCTAGATCCACATTTCCACCAATCACTTTCTCCTCTATGTGAGGGGAACCCTTGGATCTAGATCTTGGAGTTCTTGGTGTTCTCCTTCTTGTTCTTCCTCTCATCTTCCTCCCTAGCATTAGTTGCTTCAGTGGGATTTGAGAGAGAAGGACTTGGGCACTCCCTGTGCCCTTGCCATTGCAATTGGTGCATCGATTTGAGTTCTCCACAGTGATCCGTGGAAGTGAAGTTTGAGAAGCTTATTACTCTTGGGTGTCCGGGCACCCTAGAGCTTGTTCCTCTTGGGTGCCTTGGCGCCCTAGACGGTTGGTGGCGTTCGGAGCTCAATCATTGTGGTGTAAACCTCCGGGCAAGCGTCGGGGTCTCCAATTAGATTGTGGAGATCACCCCGAGCAAATTGACGGGTACCGGTGACCGCCCCCAAGGGTTGCCAAAGTGTACGGGTTCGGTGACCGCCCCCAAGGGTCGCCATTTGTACGGGTTCGGTGACCGCCCTCAAGGGTCCCTTAGTGGAATCACGGCATCTTGCATTGTGCGAGGGGGTGAGGAGATTACGGTAGCCCTAGTGGCTTCTTGGGGAGCATTGTGCCTCCACACCGCTCCAAACGGAGATTAGCATCCGCAAGGGTGTCAACTTCGGGATACATCGTCGTCTCTGCGTGCCTTGGTTATCTCTTACCCGAGCCCTTTACTTATGCACTTTACTTTGTGATAGCCATATTGTTCTTCATCATATATCTTGCTATCACATAGTTGCTTATCTTGCTTAGCATAAGTTGTTGGTGCACATAGGTAAGCCTAGTTGTTTTAGGTTTTCTGCTTGACAAATCAACCGTTAGGTTTATTCCGCATTTGTTCAAGCCTAAACCGTAATTATTTTAAAGCGCCTATTCACCCCCCCCCCCTCTAGGCGACATCCTTGATCTTTCAATTTGTATTAGAGCCTCTTCTCTCTTTGTTAGGCTTAACCACCTAGAGAGTAAGTATGTTGTGACGCCCCCGATTTAATCATACACTAATCATGCACGCAAATGTGTACGATCAAGATCAGAGACTCACGGGAAGATATCACAACACAACTCTAAAAGTAAAAATAATTCATACAAGCATCATAATACAAGCCAGGGGCCTCGAGGGCTCGAATACAAGTGCTCGATCATAGACGAGTCAGCGAAAGCAACAATATCTGAGTACAGACATAAGTTAAACAAGTTTGCCTTAAGAAGGCTAGCACAAACTGGGATACAGATCGAAAGAGGCGCAGGCCTCCTGCCCGGGATCCTCCTAAACTACTCCTGGTCGTCGTCAGCGGGCTGCACGTAGTAGTAGGCACCTCCAGTGTAGTAGTCATCATCGACGGTGGCGTCTGGCTCCTGGGCTCCAGCATCTGGTTGCGACAACCAGAAAGAAAGGAAAGGGGGAAAAGGGGAGAAAGCAACCGTGAGTACTCATCCAAAGTACTCGCAAGCAAGGATCTACACTACATATGCATGGGTATATGTGTAAAGGGCCATATCGGTGGACTGAACTGCAGAATGCCAGAATAAGAGGGGGATAGCTAATCCTGTCGAAGACTACGCTTCTGGCAGCCTCCGTCTTGCAGCATGTAGAAGAGAGTAGACTGAAGTCCTCCAAGTAGCATCGCCAAGTAGCATCTCCAAGTAGCATCTCCAGTAGCATCGCATAGCATAATCCTACCCGGCGATCCTCTCCTCGTCGCCCTGTTAGAGAGCGATCACCGGGTTGTATCTGGCACTTGGAAGGGTGTGTTTTATTAAGTATCCGGTTCTAGTTGTCATAAGGTCAAGGTACAACTCCGGGTCGTCCTTTTACCGAGGGACACGGCTATTCGAATAGATTAACTTCCCTGCAGGGGTGCACCACATAACCCAACACGCTTGATCCCATTTGGCCGGACACACTTTCCTGGGTCATGCCCGGCCTCGGAAGATCAACACGTCGCAGCCCCACCTAGGCACAACAGAGAGGTCAACACGTCGGTCTAAATCCTATGCGCGCAGGGGTCTGGGCCCATCGCCCTGAGCACACCTGCACGTTGCGTACGCGGCCGGTGAGCAGACCTAGCAACCTCCATTACAAAGGAAGTTGCGTTAACGCAGTCCAACCCGGCGCGCGCCGCTCCGTCGCTGACGTCAAGAAGGCTTCGGCTGATACCACGACGTCGGGATACCCATAACTACTCCCACGTAGATGGTTAGTGCGTATAGACCAAATGGCCAGACTCAGATCAAATACCAAGATCTCGTTAAGCGTGTTAAGTATCCGCGAACGCCGAGCAGGCCAGCCCACTGCCTCCTAGGTGGTCTCAACCTGCCTGTCGCTCCGCCAAAAGTAACGATCGGGGCCGTCGGGAACCCGGGCCCACCTCTACGGGATGGAGCCACCTGTCCTTTCAGCCCCCTCATCAGAATCACTTGCGGGTACTCAATGAGCTGACCCGACTTTAGTCACCATCTGTATAGTATGTATGTATGTATAGTATATACCCATGATCACCTCCCAAGTGATCACGGCCCGATAGTATAGCAAGGCAGACTGACAAGAATGTAGGGCCAATGATGATAAACTAGCATCCTATACTAAGCATTTAGGATTGCAGGTAAGGTATCAACAGATGTAGCAACAATGTCAGGCTATGCATCAGAATAGGATCAACTGAAAGCAGTAACATGCTACACTATTCTAATGCAAGCAGTATAGAGGAGAATAGGCGATATCTGGTGATCAAGGGGGGGCTTGCCTGGTTGCTCAGACAAGAAGGAGGGGTCATCGGTGACGTAGTCGTCCACAGGGGCATCAGCATCGTCAAGGGGGCTACCGGAGAGAAGAGGGGGGAGAAACAGTAAATACATAGCAAGCAAGTGCATAACAGGTCAACAAGCAGAGCTAGACGTGTTCTAACGCGGTATGAGGTGATACCAGTGAAGGGGGGAAACATACGGGAAAGTATCCCCGGTGTTTCGCGTTTTCGGACCGGTGAACCGGAGGGGGAAAGTTGCGTGTTTTCTATGCTAGGGATGTGTGGTGGATGAACGGGCTGCGTATCCGGATTCGTCTCGTCGTTCTGAGCAACTTTCATGTACAAAGTATTTTCATCAGAGTTATGGATTATTTTATATTAACTTTTAAAGATTTAAATAGTTATTTGGAATTCCCTGAAAATTGGCTAAGACTGAGAAATCCTCGGTTTTAAACATCACTTGGCTGTTTTCCGAAGGCTATAACTGTAGTTCTCTCCATCCTATGGCTTATTGCCCTTTACCAAATTTTATCATCTTTCCATGATCTACATGACAGTTTCAATGTCATCTGCATTAGTGCCCATTTGCCTGTCCAAATCTTCGTTTGAAAAGTGCTCTTGGATGTCAATTCGAATCTGTTTTTCAGTTCTTCGATTAACGAACATGGACTTTCGTCATTTTTATAGAAATTAATCTAGGCGACTTTTGAATTTGGTCCAATGGAAAGAATTGAACCCTGCCAAGTGTACTACACGCCCATATAATTTTATCTATGTTCAAGATTGTTTTATTGTTGTTTTGAGGTTGTTCAGAGGCTAACCAATGCTGTTTTATAAAGCTAGCACCTGCTACTGAGAATCTGAATATTCTTGTAGCAGTATTCGCTACTAGTAGCGTGCAAGCAGCAACGCAGCAGCGGCAGCCGGAGGCGGGCGAGGCAGAGGCGGACGCGCCGGAGGTGGGCATGGCCACACTCACACACACACACACATACTTTGCTGCACGCACACGCACGCACACACACAGATGCACGCACACATGCGCGCGCATGGCCGCTCGGCCATGGCCGCCATGGCCAACCACAGAGCAGCAGCCAGTGGGAGGCGAGGCCACGCTGGACGGGGCAAGGCAGCACGGCGCGGCGTGGCCAGGGGAGTGGGTAGCGGCGGCTACTGGTGCGCCGAGTGCGGCAGCGGGAGGCCGGGCGCGACTGGGCGGGTGTGGAGTGAGGGAGCAAGGCGAGGCAACGTGAGTGGAGTGCTGGCCATGGCGACTTCTAGCGCGAGATGGCAGCGACGAGCACGGCGGCTAGAGGATCTGGATCGAGGGGAGGCAGAGGAAAGGCGCGCCTCACATCGTTGACGGGAAGAGGCTCGGGAGGCGCGGGATGCGATGAAGACAGCGAATCCGGCGATGGCGTCGCGGTGGCGGAGGTAGAGGGCGAGGTGGTTGCGGCGGCTCCTCAGCCTTGACCCATGGACGATGGCGATGAAGAGGACCACGCCGAGCTGCTGGACACATTGGCGGGCGGGGACAGCGGTGGTCATGGGATCGGAGCGCGCGCGGCGGCGGCAGCGGCGTCAGGCGGAATCTGAGGGAGAGAGCGAGTGAGGAGAGGGAGTGAGTGGATACTAGGGTTCGCTAAGGGGTCGACGAGGCTCTTATCCCTCAGGCACCGGTGGATGGCCAACGTGGAGGATCCACGCCGTGGACGCCTGTGAGTGCGACCATAGAGCTCTCTGTGAGATGGGAAGAAGAGTGATAGGTGGGCTGGGTTGGGCTGTAGCCATGGGCTACGATTGCTGCAAAGGCAACCTTCTCTCTTTTTTCTTATTTTGTTTATTTTCTTTACATTTTATTTTAGTTTTAGTAAAATTTACACCTAGCATCTAAATTGGTATCTCAACTTAGTCCACAGTTAGAAAATGTCTAGTCCCCAAATAAATTAGTTTGATATTTTACTAATTACAAAATGTATTTAAATAATTGTTTTTGCTGCTGTTTTTATTATTTTGGTGCATCTAGATATACTATAACAGTGTGGTTTCTTCACCATAATTACATACGCATTATTTGGCACAACCCGAACTTTTTAGTTTTATTGTTCGAAAACTTTTGTTGTTTGCCTTTAATTCAAATTTGAATTTGGATCGGTTCCGAACTAACGCGAGATTATCAACAGTAATCGAGGTGACATGGCATCATTACCAGGGGGTTACTGTAGCTTGATTACCCGGGCGTCACATATGTCGACTAGGGGCTTAGGATTCTCTCACACTCTTAGTTTCGATGGCACAAATTTTGATGTTTGGGTAATTTGCATGCTTAATCTCTTTAGGGTCATGGACCCAAATTTAGAGCGAATTGTAGATATGGGTTTTTCTCCTTCAAAGGATCCCCAAAGATTATCTTTAGAGGATGAGAAAAACTCTTATCTCAATGCTCAAGCTTCTAATGTGCTTTTTGATGCTTTGAGCAATGTAGTTATTTTTTAACTCATGCCGTTCCGGGATGCTCATGAGTTCTGGACAAAGCTTCAAGTTAAATATGGTGTGTCCAATATTTGTGGGGATGATTGTTCTTCCTCCACCTCCGGTCGTATAGTCTTCTCAACTTCTTCTACTTCACCTACATGTGGTTTGCCACAAGGTAATGATATGGTGAGTAGTGTTGGTCATTGCAATGATGGTAGTATGCTTATTATGGAAGATCCTTCATCATATTATTATTGCAATGCTCCCTCTTTGGGCTTTAACACTTCGAGCACTCCAAACGTTTCACATGCTTGTGTTGATAGTCCTTGCATATGATGTAGAAATTGCTTGACTAGATCTCATGATGATATGCTTGTGTCTTGTTGCGATGATAAAAATGCATCTATTTCCTAGAATTGTTGTGCTAACAACGTAGAGGAAACCTAACACTCCATGGAACAAGATGTGGTGTTTAATGGTGCCTCAAGGGATCCTACATCATCATCTATTGCTTTTTGCCTTATGGCTAAGGCGTCAAAGGTATCTCCTACTTTGTACCCCAATATGTCTCTTGATGATGATGTTGATGCTAATGATGATGAGGATAATGATGAACAGAATGATAATGTTGCCTCCTTAAATACTAAGGGGGAAATGATTTATAAAGCTCTTCATAAAAATAAAATTGCTCGTTCCAACTTCATGGAAATAATGTCCATTGCCATTGTTGGCAAGAAATATATTGAGGAGTTGGAATATCATCTAGAGGAGCATGAGGCAACCATTGAGAAAATGGAAGCTCATTCACGTGATTACGCAAATGAGATTGCGGAGCTATCTCAAGCTCTTGAACATGAACAAACCACCTCCGAATCTCTTGAGGAGACTTTTGCTCTAGAATTATCTAGAGTGAGGGAATCTCATGATAGAGCTCTTGAGGTGGCCAATGATTTCAAAACTAAAATGCTAAGCTTGAAGTTTCTCATGCTAGACTCCTTGAGGATTTTGAGCACCTCAAAAATGGCTCAAGGGTCATCAAGGGTGAGCTCATCAAACTCACCGAGTCTCATGCCCAACTTGAAGCTTCTTATTTAAAAGAGCTTGCCAAGTTGTCCTCGCCAATTGTTGTAAATGATGATGCTTGTGCTACTAACTCTATTACTTGTGAAGCATCCATTTTGAAGGAGAATGTTCAGCTACGGGCTCAACTTGAGGTGCTATCTAGTAATTATGGGAAATTGGAAGAAAGTCAAGAAAAGCTCTCAAGCTCTCATGATGATCTTCTAGTATCCCATAGTGTGCTAAAGATAGCTCATGAGGCCATGATTGTTAAGGTAACATCTAGTGAACCTCATGTGGATACTAGCACAACTTCTAGTCAAAATAGTATATTGCCATGTGCTAGTCCTTGTAATTCATCTACTCACAATGTTGGTACATCTTGTGATGAATTTCTTTCCTTGCCTTGTTGCTCTAACGATGAAGCTTATACTTCCTCTAGTACTTGTGTTGAGACTAACCATGTAGAGGAAATCAAAGAGCTCAAGGCCCAAGTCACTTCTTTGAAGAAAGACTTGGAAAAGAGTCATGAAGGAAAATTCACACTCAACAATATCTTGAGTGTGCAAAAATCCCCCAATGACAAAGGTGGACTTGGATTCAACTCCAACAAGAAGAAGAAGTCCAAGATCAACAAGAAGAAGGGCCAAAAACAAGTCAAGAATTTGGCCAAGATTATTTGCTTCAAGTGCAAAATTGAAGGGCATCGTGTTAGATCTTGCCCATTGAAGAAGAAGGCCATTAGTGACAAGCAACAAGGGAAGCGGCTACAAGTGCATTCTCATGCTCAACCTCAAGTTGAAGAAAGGCCTCTTCCCAAGAAGACTCAAGCTAATGCTTCTCAAGTTGAGAAATCAAGTGAGAAGAAAGTGAAGAGTAGACGTTGTTATCTATGTCGTGAGAAAGGTCACCTTGCTTCTTCATGCACTAGTGGTAACTTATCCAACCCAATTGTTATTGATGATGTCTATTCTCTTGGGAAGGATAAGGTTGGCAATGTGTTTGCCAAGTTTGTTGGTACTCAAAGTGGTTTGAAGCAAAGAACCATTTGGGTAGCCAAGCCTATTGTGACTAACCTCTTAGGACCCAACTTGGTTGGGGACCAACTATCTCAAACTTGATCAATAGGTGTTGTTGGAGGGCATCGGAGACTTGGCTACATTATGAAGAATTAAGGGGACTTCATCACTCTTATTGTCTCAAGCCAAGTCAATTGAATCATCAAGTTTATATCTTATATCCAATGTGCCTCCTTGCGGTAACTTGTACTTAAAATTGCTTACATTGAAAGTTACTTTCCCCCTTGCATGTTTTGGTTTTGTTCCTTGCATGTGTTTGTATATGATGTGTCTCCAAATTGCCTTTGTGTATGTTGGTTTGCACATCATGTACTTGTGTGTCGTTCGTTGAGCCTTAGTGCACCTTGGTTGTATCTTAGTTGGATCGTGTGAGAGTTTAATGGAATATCCCTTTATGGGGGAGTGATGTGCTTTGTGCACTTCGCAATCCTATAAAGGTGGGTACATGGGGCATACCACTTAGTATTGATATTACAAGATTATCTAGTCGTTAGGTGGTATATCTCTCATGAGAAATTCAAATTCTAAAAATTCCATTGATTATCTCGTGTTGGATCCTCTTATTGCCTCTTGTTAAGTTCTTATTGGTATCACATTATGGGGGAGTAATATGCTATGTGCATATTACAAGCCTAGAAAATGTGTACATTTGAGATATTGTCTCCTAGAATTGATATTGTAAATTATATTGTTCCTAAGTGACATGTTATCTCTACAAGTGGCAATTTGCTTGTGTTTGTTGTGAAGATGATGTTGGATATCCTTGTTATCTACCACCGGGAATTATTTCCAAATACTTCTTGTCTTTTGACAAGTGGTAGTCACTTATGTGTGGTAGAATTTTTTGATCATCTTTACATTGGCTTTTGTTTTTATTTGCCTTTTCTCTTGCCAAGGTTTGTGTCAACTCCTGTTGTCTTCCATACCACTTGTGGATCTTGTTAATTTCTTGTTCTTGTCTAGTGTTTTCTGGATATAGTGAAAGTGGTGATCCCACCTTGTGCATTTTGTATTCAAAAGCAAATTCTCTATAGTGCACAACTCGTGGGGGAGCTATCCTATTTTCTTTAGAACACTCTTCTTGTGATCCTTATCAAGTGTGTGTTGGTGGAAGGCAAGCCGTTTTTCTTTTGGTACCTTGTGCCAGCATGAAACTTTGTTGAGAGCTTGGTTTGTTTGGAACCATCCTCTCTTTGGGAGTTTGACATCTTTAATTTAGTGTGTATCAATGGATATCTCATTCCTTGATGTATCTTTAATGATATCTTCCAAGTGATGATTTCTCCATTTGGTATCCTTTTCACTTGGCATTTCTTTGTCTTTTGGTTTCGGGTTTTGAAAGTCTTGAGCGTGCATGTTTACTTCATGTATTTTATTTGGCTTGCTTTCTTTCTTTAACTCAATATATAGGGGAAACTCCACCTAGTCTCAATTTGGATGAGATGTGCATGAAATTCATTTTCATATCTATATGCACATATTTATGTGGAGTTTGTCCTATGTATTGGTGTTTCTAACCATTTGGTCCCGATGAGTTTGGGTACCGTTTAGTTTGTGTTGTTCTTCTAGGAACATTTGGAGATGCATTGGATGCTCGGCTCACTCACAAGGAAGGTGTTGTCACCATGTGCATATTGGAGTCAAGCTAGGATGATCAATGAACTACTATCTACCTTCAATTGGTATCTACTACATCCTTCCAATGATATCTCGGTAACAAGTATCTATTCATGCTTTCCCCTCTTGCATTCAACCTTGTGTAGGTTGTATCTTGGCATGATATTCATTTCATGTCTTGTGATACTTGTTTCGTTTCTCAAAGCATCCCAACGATGATCTCTTGTTGCTAGTTGTGATGCCTTTGATGGGTGTGTGTTTGGACTTCATTTATATGCAATAAGACCATATCCAGCCAAGTGCTATGCTTTCAAGCAAATATCTTATTGGTATATTTATGACTTCCTTGTGGATATCTTATTCCTTCGTGTTGTAACTATTTTGGGTGTACATCCTTCTTTGTAGATATATATATATATATATCATCATGATTTCGTCTACATAGAACCTTATACACTTGAGAGAAATTACATCTCTAGTTGATATCCTTTCTTTCACGTCCACCTTGTCTTCCTTATGTTATTTCTTTGGTGGCTCCGTGAAAGCTTTTGCCTTGAGTGCGTGTCCTCTATCATTGCATCTTGTTGCACTCTTGTGTGGTGAAGATTATTTTCCTCTTGCTTATCTTTATGAGGCTTTTGCCATCTTAATTGGTATCCCTCGTCTTGATGAGCCTCTCTTCGTCTATCTTCACCACGGGTTGTCACAAGCATAGGTTCTCTTCTGCTTATTAGTAAGCTTGTGAACCCATTTGCCAGTTGTGTGTGGGAATGATAGGCCTTGCACTGTGTGCCTCATTCTTTCAAGACTATGTTGATGCTTAATGCTGATCCTAATTTTAGTCTTCTCAAGTGCTTTGCCATGACTCACACACATTATTTTGGTTGAGCCTATTCTTAAGTTGCCTCTTTCACATGTTGCTCAACCATGTGCTTGTTGCAAGCGCTAGGCTTTGTTTCCTGTATGCTCACGTGCACTGGATGTGAGTTTCTATTGATTTTGGGGGAGCTATGATCCTATTTTGTGCACGTTGTATTCAAATACAAAATTTATTATGTGTGCACAAATCATGGGGAGCTTCTCTAGTTTCTTTAGAACACTCCTTTGCGCTTATCATAATATCTTTATTCTTGTGGCATGTAGGATCATTGGTCTAGTTGGTTCAATTGATATCCGTTGATTGCTTGCTTCAATTGGTATCTTCGGATTGCTTGTGTCTCTCTTTGTTATGTCTTTGTGGCATATCTTTCTTTTGCAATCTTTGGGCCTCAATATAGTTTGTCTTCCTCCAAGTATTTACCATTGGATATGTGTATTGCATTCCACTCTCTTTTTGAGAGATACACAATTTATGGAGGAACACTATTTATTTTGGCCTTCTAAGCTTTTCACCCATTTTGGCAATCGATGCCAATGGGGGAGGAGTTTCAGAGAGTTTTGTGGAGAAGTCTTCTGAGTTTCCTCCTTGCTTTGGTTTTGGTTCCTAAGCTTTTGCATCTCATTCTCATGCATCATTGGTTGTTGCATTGCATGGTGATGCATAATTCCTTGTATAAACTCTCTTGAAAGTGATTGTCATCAATTACCAAAATGGGGGAGATTGAAAGAACATGTGGTGCCCCCATGTTTGGTTTTGGCAATTGATGACAATCTCTATGGACTAATGGTTGTCTTGAGTTATATTTGAAGGATTTGTCCATAGGCTTTTCTTGAAGTCCATGTGTTGGTTTGAAGGAGTTTATGAGTTGACCAAGGTGCTATTAAGGAATTATCCAAAGATTGGTCATGTGAGTGTTGAGCTTATTGCAAGCATGTATTGAAGAAGAAGGTTGTGTGATCATTCATGTTTACCTTCAAGACATCATCCAAATGAAGGGAGTTGCAAAGATTCAAGGTTGATCAAGACTAAGTCAAGAGTGAATCAAGTTGATTAACTCACAAAGCGTAGAAGACGTACTGAGAGGGATCAAGTGATCCCATGGTATGGTAAGCATTGTCCATTGCACTTTGTGTACTAACCCATGGTCTATGTGAGAGTTCTATGTGGGGTTAGGTATGTATCCATGGGCTTGCGTCAAGAGGAAGATATCATACAACCCATGGAAAGGATGACATCAAGTGGTGATCGTCATCAAGATTGTCGTGTGCAAGTTCAAGTGGAGCATCATGAAGAGATCAAGTGCTTGAATCTTTCCATCCATTGTGGTGTCAATGGACTTGTGAAGATGTGCCGAAGAGTGGCTCACCCATAGTGAACTATGGGGGAGCAATCATCTAGTCTTCATCGAGCCAACGAAATCAAGAAAGGTGGTCCAACTTGAGGGAGTCAAGATCGTCATGATCTAGCTCAAGTGGACCATGTGCAAGGCAAAGTTTGCCCTTGATAGGTTTTCTACTTTACCGGTCTCGTGGTGGTAGTTGGGAGACCGGGTTATAGGATCGTTTGCCATACTATCAAGGGGGGCTCTCAAGTTGGTAGCTTGATTGTATCGTTAGTAGAGAGCTCAAACCATTACATCCTTGCATCATGTTTCTTGGTTCTTGTTTGGTTCTCTTTGTGAGTCTTAGAGCTTATGGTCATCTTGATGACAAGCTTGAGTTCATCAAAAACGGACTTCGCATGCGTCTTCTATGATGTTTTCGGTGTTGGAGGTTTTACCGGTCTTATCCGAGGAAGGGTTCTCACCATTTTCTTACGGGTCTTTTCTAATTTGCTTCTTATTAATATTTCTTTAAAGATAGTATTAGCCCTTGTCGCTAGCTTTCCAACAAACTTGGTTTCATCGAATTCGGAGTCCGTTTGCAAAAGTTGTGGCAGTTTTGGTGTTCTGAAAAGGCTGTAGCGGTACTACCGCGAATTGAAGCGGATGTAATTTTTTGCTACCGCTCCAGAGCGGTACTACCATGGCTCCTACAGCGGTAGTACCGCTCCCGACCAAAAACTCGTCCCAAGTCCTGCGGTGGTAGGCCTGGATGTAATTTTTTAGTACCGCTCGCAAGCAGTAGTACCGCTGCCCTTAGCAGTAGTACCGCTACCCCTAACGGTAGTACCGTGAGGTCAAGCGGTACTACATCTCCGACAGTTCTTCTGGCCTTTTTGCCTCCTCGCTGTTGTGTTTGAAAGGGATACTACCGTCCTGTGCGGGCTGTGAGCATAATGGTTGGATTTTTTCCCACCTATAAAAGGGGATCTTCTTCCCCAATGAACCTTATCCTTTGAGCTCATGTTCTTTCCCCATTGTTGACCTTCTTCGTGCTTGCTAACTCTCAATCCCTCCATGGATTCTTGCTAGTTTTTGATGGAAAAGAGAGAGGAGATCTAGATCCACATTTCCACCAATCACTTTCTCCTCTATGTGAGGGGAACCCCTTGGATCTAGATCTTGGAGTTCTTGGTGTTCTCCTTCTTGTTCTTCCTCTCATCTTCCTCCCTAGCATTAGTTGCTTCGGTGGGATTTGGGAGAGAAGGACTTGGGCACTCCCTGTGCCCTTGCCATTGCATTTGGCGCATCGGTTTGAGTTCTCCATAGTGATACGTGGAAGTGAAGTTTGAGAAGCTTATTACTCTTGGGTGTCCGGGCACCCTAGAGCTTGTTCCTCTAGGGTGCCTTGGCGCCCTAGACGGTTGGTGGTGTTTGGAGCTCAATCATTGTGGTGTAAAGCTCCGAGAAAGCGTCGGGGTCTCCAATTAGGTTGTGGAGATCGCCCCGAGCAATTTGATGGGTACCGCTGACCGCCCCCAAGGGTTGCCAAAGTGTACGGGTTCGGTGACCGCCCCCAAGGGTCGCCATTTGTACGGGTTCGGTGACCGCCCTCAAGGGTCCCTTAGTGGAATCACGGCATCTTGCATTGTGCGAGGGGTTGAGGAGATTACGGTAGCCCTAGTGGCTTCTTGGGGAGCATTGTGCCTCCACACCGCTCCAAACGGAGATTAGCATCCGCAAGGGTGTGAACTTCGGGATACATCGTCGTCTCCGCGTGCCTTGGTTATCTCTTACCCGAGCCCTTTACTTATGCACTTTACTTTGTGATAGCCATATTGTTCTTCGTCATATATCTTGCTATCACATAGCTGCTTATCTTGCTTAGCATAAGTTGTTGGTGCACATAGGTGAGCCTAGTTGTTTTAGGTTTTGTGCTTGACAAATTAACCATTAGGTTTATTCCGCATTTGTTCAAGCCTAAACCATAATTATTTTAAAGCGCCTATTCACCCCCCCCCCTCTAGGCGACATCCTCGATCTTTCAAACCCAATGCCATAGCATCCAGATTTTTTCATTTCATACATTTCATCCTGCATATAATACCACAGAAAAGAAATCACTTACAGACAATAGCAACTGATGATAGATTTGTCGAGTGCGTCTTGATTGTATAACTGAAATAGTTTTGAATACTCAACGCACAGAGTATTCTCATGGAAGTAATGCTCCTTCTTGACATTCACCATGAGGGACTCTCGATTGGAAATCTTGGTAATGTTCATGTACCATCGATGCAATTCATACATTCTCGTTGAGAGGTTCTTGACCTTGTCTGGCTCGACCAAAGGTTGGCCCCGGACATATTTCCGTTTTATTTCCTCCTCTCTAAGCGGAGACATGGGCTCAATTTCGAGGAGTTGTCCAACAGAGATCTTGAGCATTTCAGCCTGCATTATATGATCCTCCGATATTACCACATCGCCTAGCTGGGGAACTTTAATGGTTTGCCCACAATAATATTGGGCGCGCGGCCTCCTCTCATGTGTTGTTGGCAAAACAAGTGGGGGGATCGATTGCGCCGCCTGTTCTCCCAGCTGGGGAACGGTTTTCCCGCATTTTTTGCCCGCTGCTTGTTGGCTCGAGCTCGAGCTTGCTTCCTTCTTTAGCCGTTCTCGATGTAGTTTCCTGATTTGGTACTCATAGTCCGAGTCAACAGGCTTGGGAGCTGGTTCTCTAGCCATACGAATGAAGTGTTCAATCATTTTCTCAGGCACTTTCTCCTTTGGCGGCGGTGCCGGTTTCGGTCCAAAATGGGCGTCCACTTGGGCCTGCACTATGGATGTGTTTTGCTCCTCAGTCATGTCGTAAGGCCTCTAAGGAAGAGTAGCGAGGCTTGGACCATATTTATATCGCTTGTCTCCGCCTGTACTTCCTGAACTACCTCGACTCGTGCCGCTACGCACCATAGCTGCGGCATGTCTCTTCTGCGATTGCTGAGACGGCGGAGACGGCTGACGTGGCTGAGTTGGAGCAAGAGAAGTGGCCTGACGATGTGCCAGACTTGAAGCAGGAGGTGTGGCCTGACACGGTGCCGGACTTGAAACCGGAGAAGTGGCATGATGTTGTGCCGGACTTGAAACCGGAGGAGTCAGCTCACGTGTTCGGGGACTTGGAGGAGGTGGCGGACTTCGAGGAGGAGTCGGCTCACGCGTTCGTGGACTTGGAGGAGCGGGAGTCTGCTGACTTGGCGGCGGACTTCGAGGAGGAGTCGGCAGATGACGCGGTGTCGGTGGACTTTGAAAGATGATGCAATCCTTTCTCCATAAAATGATACGATGTATGGCCTCTCCTAGTGTGCGCTCGTCTTTACCTCTAGGAATGTCAAGCTGTAGCCCCGAATATGGGTCCACCACTTCATCAACCAAGACACGAGCATAGCCCTCTGGAATCGGGATGCAATGGAAGGTTGCTTCGGGGGTAATTGTAAAAGCAACGCCGTCCGCCACCTTCATGGATATGTTCTTCATTTTGGAGTGTAGCTCACAGTTAGTGTTCTCTATGATGTCATCCACAAGGTATGTATCCAGCAGTGTGTCGCCCGGGGCAGAACCAACGCTGCTTCTCGGCATGGATGGGATGGTGCTATCCAATGTTGGACGATCATCCGCTTGCTGCTGCCGCTGCTGATACCCCCTTTCCTGGCTAAGTGAGTCGATCTGCTGCTGCTGCTGGAATTTGAGTGCCAAGTTTGTGTGCCTTGCTTCTAGGCCTTGAAGCATTCTGTGTTCTGCTTCCTCTGCTCCTCCTCCAACTTCCTTTTCTTCTCCTCCTCCATCTTCCTTCTTGCACGGGTCCTGTAGTCCTCGTTCCATTCTGAAAAGCCCTCATACCAGGGAATAACGCCCTTGCCTCGTGTTCTTCCCGGGTGTTCAGGATTTCCCAAGGCGCGCGTAAGCTCGTCATTCTCTCTGTTGGGCGTGAACACCCCCTTGAGCTTCTTCTATTGCGTCAAGTATCTTTTGTTTGGCTCCTTTTAGATTTGCCTTCCGCGAAACTTCGCCTGTCTTCGGGTCCAACGCCCCCCATGTGCATAGAACCAAGTTCTGCACCTGGGGGGCTAGCTCCTAGTAACCGGAGTGACCCCTGCATCCTCCATCTCTTACTCATACTTATCCCACTTAGGCAATCCCACCGCGTAGCCACCTGGACCCAGCCTATGGAACTGCGTCTTTTTTGCGGCATTTGCCTTGTTTTTTCTCGACCGCTCCTTAGATAATTCTGAATCCTTGAAGGTCACGGAATCGTCCTAGTGTTCTCTTTGCTTCTCCAGTGTTCCCGTGAATTTTGGAGTCTTCCTTTCTGCAGGGAGGTAGTTGGCCCATACAGTTTTCTTGTGGGTGTTGAATACAATTGCCATCTTCTTAAGAGCAGCTTTCTTGACTTTCTCCACATCTTCTTCAGTGAAATGATCTGGTAGGGTGAAATGTTCCATCAGAGATTTCCAAAGGTCTTTTTTGGCTCTGTCGTCGACCCAAGTAACACCTGGATGTTTAGTCTTTGGCTCTTTCCATTCTTGAATGGAGATCGGGAGTTTGTCCTTCACAAGAACTCCACACTGACGAGTCCACTTGTTTGCAATGTTCATTAGGCGTGAGGGGTTCGCCACTAGGTTTGATGGATTCGATGTTGTACTTTACACCATCCTTCAACAATCTGCCCGGGCCTCGCTTTGTCTTGCTGTCTGTAGAAGCAGATTTGCTCGATCCGGAGGGCTGAAAGAAGAAAGATTGATTCGTTAATATATCTTCAATAAAAAAACATGTGATGATCACCATGATGCATGCTTATATAAATATACCTCGCCGGTAGTCTTTGTTATTTGAAGATCAGCATTGTCTGTGTCATCACAAACATTGTCTGTGTCATCATAATCATAATCATAGTTCATGACTTCATCAGCTCGGTCGTCGAGATCGAATATCTTTTCATCACCCTCTCCGGTATTGTTCAGATATTGGGAGCCGTCATCTGCTTCATTTAGATCATCTAGCCTGTGAGGGCTGCTGTAACGCCCCGGATCCGATGCGCCAGGTGTCTGCCAGTTATTCGCCGCTGTTGCCATGTCATGTGCTTGCGTGTTGCATTTTATCATGTCATCATGTGCATTTCATTTTGCATACGTGTTCATCTCATGCATCCGAGCATTTTCCCCGTTGTCCGTTTTGCAATCCGGCACTCCTATGTCATCTGGCGTCCCCTTCTTGCCTCTCTTCGTGTGCGGGTGTTAAACATTCTCGGAATGGACCGAGGCTTGTCAAGTGGCCTTGGTATAGTACCGGTAGACCGCCTGTCAAGTTTCGTGCCATTTGGAGGTCGTTTGATACTCCAACGGTTAACCGGGTAACCGTAAAAGCCCCCTCTCTCTTTGCAGCCCAACACCCCTTCCAAAGTGACCCAAAACCCACCTAACTCCCCTCCATGCTCTCGGTCGTTTGATCACGATCGCGTGGCCGAAAACCGCTCCTCATTTGGACTCTCCTAGCTCCCTCTACCTATAAATAGGCCCTCTCCTTCCATTTTCACGGATGAAACCCTAGCCTAGCCTCTCTCTCGCCCGCCGGACATGTCCGTGCGCCACCGGACTTGTCCGCCGCCCTCAGCCACGTCGCCCCGGCTAATCGCGGTCCGCCACCTCATCCCCCCGCCGCTCCTGGCCAACCCGCGGCCGCCATGTCAGCGACGGCGCCTCCCACCTCGCGCCCGCAGCCGCCGAGGTTCCCTGGCCGCTCGGCCCTCCCGGCCCGGGCTGCGCTGCCGCTCGGCCCGGCCGCCTCGCCGCCCGACCGAGCCGCGCCAGCGTGCCTCCGCATGGCCCTGCGCCGACCCGCTCTCGCGCCGTCGCCGCTTCGCCTCCGCGCCGTCCGCCGCCGCCGCAGCGCCGCGGCCGCCGCCGCCCGCCTCCTCCCGTCGACCCAGCGATCGGCTGGAGCTCCGCAGCGCCGCCGCGTCCCTCCGGCCGTCGCCTCCTCGCCGAGCCGGCCCGGGCCTCCCGGCGCGCCCCGGCCAGATCCGGCCACGGGAGGACTGGATCCAGCCTCCTCCGGTCTCTCCCTCGACTCCGGCCGCTCTCCGGCGAGTCCCTCCGGCGAGATCCGCGCCGCTTTCAAATCCGTGCAACTAGGTTGACCCCCAAATTTCCTCTAAGTCCTTAATTTTTCAGCATTTTGTAGCATGTTCATCGCATTGTATCTCCGCATCTGTAGCTCTGTTTCATGCATGTAATATGTCAAATTGTTTGTCTCGACGAGTAATTCATTTCATTCCATTGCATCATTTTCATTTGAGCTCATCTTGATGCCCGAAATGCTGTTGGAAGAGTGCTAAGTGATGTTAATCTGCTGAAACTGTTATAACTTGCTCATTTGTCATTTTTGCCATGATTGATGTGTGCATCCTATGAGGTTGATGTCTACATGTGTTTTGATCTATGCCATGCCATCTTTCCAGGGGTGTATGCCATGTATTTTTTGTGATCAATGTGGTGACTAGCACAAGCATGCAAACTAGGCTTCGTGATATTGCTGATTTTAGTCCCCTGTTACTCATTGTTATTTTGATGCCATGTAAACTTGATGCTACAGAGAGATCCATGCATATTTTGAGATACTTCAGTAAGGGTGTTTTGAACATGTGGTTATTGTCTATCCATCCCTGCCCTTGGTTGCAATTATGGAGTAGCCTAGCATGTCATTTGAGTACTCTACTTTTGCTTCAAAATGTTTCCTGGCAGATTGTTTACGTGTTATTCAATTTGGCCAAGCTTGATATAGTTGATCCTTGCATGCTATGGACTTGTTCTTGACTTGGTTTGTTTCATAAACATGTATTCTTGATGATGCTATGCTTATCTTGTCATGCAATGACTTGTGGTGAGTGATTCAAGCTTGTTAAGTAGTGTACTTGCAGTTACTGATTTGCTAGGCTGAATCTGTTATTTCGTGATGCTATATAAACAGGTTGCTACTAATCATTCTATGCATAATATGGAGATGTTCTATAAACATGTTTTGATCTACATGTTATGCCCTATACATTCATGCCCCTGGTTGCATTTATAGTTTGCTGTAGATTGTTCATATCTTGCTCCAAAGTGGCTTCATGATGTTGCTGTCGGCCTGTTAACATTAAGTTCAGTTGCTTCCATGCTTATTGTTAGTGATCCATGCACCCTATGAAATTGCTCTTGCCATGCTTAACTTCACAAACATGTCTTCTTACTGTTGGTTGCCTTGCCATGCCATGTGTTGCTCTATGGTGAGTAGTACAAGCTCACCAACATGCCTACTTATTGTTGTTCCTGCCATGTTTAAATCTGTCATATAACTTGCCATGTTTACATGGGTGCCATCATATTTTCTGATCCTTTTTGGCTCATGGTCAGTAAGGGACTTTTGATCTATACAATTAGTAGATTCATGCCATGCCTTTGTTTGCCATGATAAGTTCTTGTAACATGTTGTTTCACAGCTCTAAACATTGCAACCTGATGTTATTTCTGCTAAAGTCTGAAACTGTTATTATTTGCAATCTTACCATGTGTGTTTGAGCATGTTCTAGTGATTTATGGAGATAGCTCAGTGTTCATGTTTTGTCATGCTTTACCAGTACTTCATGCCCATGCCTTTTGTTATTATGTTGGGGTGCTGTAGCTTGTTGTTTTGATGCTTGTAATGTGCCTAGTTGTTGTTAAGGACAAATTGTTGCTATGCCTTGTATAGAGTGTATGTATTGAACCGTTGCTCCGTTTTGAGTGTGCTCTATATGAAACTTGCTTGATTTTGCATGTAGCTTCATATTATCATGTTGCATCCTTGTTTTGGTGTGTTTGCTTGATGTTTGTATGCATTTTGCATCAATGCCATGTTTAACTTGTTTTGCTCATATCTTCTAGGCCGTAGCTCCAAATCTAATGGACTTTATATGTAACTTGACTAGAATCTCATGTAGTTCATCGTGGTGCACCTTAACTTGCTGTTTAACAACTTGAACATAAGGTTTATTCAGATCTGGACCAATTTTGAAATATGCATATGAGGACTTACCGGAATTGTTATACGTTGTTCCCGGCCTCATTTAAACTTGCCTTGATGTGTTGTTCTTGTTTGCATCATCTCTTGCCATGAGTAGCTTCATGTAGCTTGGTCATGCATCATGCTTGTTGTGCATCATGCCTTGTTCATGTGTGGTGTGTTTACTATGTTGTGTGCTTCTTCTCGATAGTTCTCGTTTCATTGCGATCGTGAGGATGCGTTCGTCTACGTGTGGTTCGTCTTCGTGGCTTCATCTTCTTCATGGACTCGTTCTTCTTCCTAGCGGGATTTCAGCAAGATGACCACTACCCTGGATCTCACTACTATCATTGCTATGCTAGTTGCTTCGTTCTATCGCTATGCTGCGTTACCTATCTTTTGTTCTTCAAGCCTCCCAAATTGCCATGAAACCTCTAACCTTTGACACCCTTCCTAGCAAACCATTGCTTGGCTATGTTACCGCTTTGCTCAGCCCCTCTTATAGCGTTGCTAGTTGCAGGTGAAGTTGAAGATTGCTCCATGGTGGACAGGGTTATGTTGGGATATCACAATATCTCTTATATTATTAATGCATCTATATATTTGGTAAAGGGTGGAAGGCTCGGCCTTTTGCCTAGTGTTTTGTTCCACTCTTGCCGCCCTAGTTTCCGTCATACCGGTGTTATGTTCCCGGATTTTGCATTCCTAACGCGGTCGGGTGATTTATGGGACCCCCCTAACAGTTCACTTTGAATAAAACTTGTCCAGCAAGGCCCAACCTTGGTTTTACCATTTGCCTCACCACCACCTATGAAGGAAATATGCCCTAGAGGCAATAATAAAGTTATTATTTATTTCCTCATATCATGATAAATGTTTATTATTCATGCTAGAATTGTATTAACCGGAAACATAATACATGTGTGAATATATAGACATACAGTGTGTCACTAGTATGCCTCTACTTGACTAGCTTGTTAATCAAAGATGGTTATGTTTCCTAACCATGAACAAGGAGTTGTTATTTGATTAACAAGGTCACATCATTAGTTGAATGATCTGATTGACATGACCCATTCCGTTAGCTTAGCACACGATCGTTTAGTATGTTGCTATTGCTTCCTTCATGACTTATACATGTTCCTATGACTATGAGATTATGCAACTCCCGTTTACCGGAGGAACACTTTGTGTGCTACCAAACGTCACAACGTAACTGGGTGATTATAAAGGTGCTCTACAGGTGTCTCCGAAGGTACTTGTTGAGTTGGCGTATTTCAAGATTAGGATTTGTCACTCCGAATGTCGGAGAGGTATCTCTGGGCCCTCTCGGTAATACACATCACTTAAGCCTTGCAAGCATTTCAACTAATGAGTTAGTTGTGAGATGATGTATTACGGAACGAGTAAAGAGACTTGCCGGTAACGAGATTGAACTAGGTATTGGATACCGACGATCGAATCTCGGGCAAGTAACATACCGATGACAAAGGGAACAACGTATGTTGTTATGCGGTTTGACCGATAAAGATCTTCGTAGAATATGTAGGAACCAATATGGGCATCTAGGTCCCGCTATTGGTTATTGACCAGAGACGTGTCTCGGTCATGTCTACATTGTTCTCGAACCGTAGGGTTCGCACGCTTAAGGTTTCGATGATAGTTATATTATGAGTTTATGTATTTTGATGTACCGAAGGTTGTTCGGAGTCCCGGATATGATCACGGACATGACGAGGAGTCTTGAAATGGTCGAGACATAAAGATTGATATATTGGACGGATATATTTGGACACGGAAAGGTTCGGAGAAGTTTGGAGCTCGGGAGGTTACGGGATCCCCGGGAGGTATATGGGCCTTATTGGGCCCATGTAGGAGGAAGGGAGAGGGAACAAGGGAGGGGGGCGCGCCCCCCAGCCTAATCCGAATTGGGGAAGGGGGCCGGCCCCCCCTTTCCTTTCTCCTTCCACCTCTTCCTATTACTACTACTAGTACTTATTCCTAATACTAGTACTCTTTCCTTCCCCCTCCAAATAAGATAAGGAAAAGGGGGGGAAACCTACTTGGAGTAGGTTTCCCCTCCCTATGCGCGCCCCCTTGGGCGGCCACCTCCTCCCTCCCTCCTTTATATCTGGGGTAGGGGGCACCCTAGGACACACAAGTTGATCATTGAGATCGTTCCTTAGCCGTGTGCGGTGCCCCCTCCACGATATTACACCTCGGTCATATTGTAGCGGTGCTTAGGCGAAGCCTGCGATAGGAGAACATCAAGATCTTCACCACACCGTCGTCTTGACGGAACTCCCCTCGGAGCCTCTCTGGATTGGAGATCGAGGTGCGTCATCGAGCTGTCTGCGTGTCAAGAACTCGGAGGTGCCGGAGTAACGGTGCTTGGATCGGTTGGACGGGAGGACGACGACTACTTCCTCTACGCTGTGTCAACGCTTCCGCTTCGGTCTACGAGGGTACGTAGACAACACTCTCCCCTCTCGTTGCTATGCATCACCATGATCTTGCGTGTGCGTAGGAAATTTTTGAAATTACTGCGTTCCCCAACAGTGGCATCCGAGCCTAGGTTTTTATGGTTTGATGTTATATGCACGAGTAGAACACAAGTGAGTTGTGGGCGATATAAGTCATACTGCTTACCAGCATGTCATACTTTGGTTCGGCGGTATTGTTGGATGAAGCGGCCGGACCGACATTACGCCAGACGCTTACGCGAGACTGGTTTTACCGCCGTGCTTTGCACATAGGTGACTAGCGGTGTCGGTTTCTCCAACTTTAGTTGAACCGAGTGTGACTACGCCCGGTCCTTGCGAATGTTAAAACAGCATCAACTTGACAAACTATCGTTGTGGTTTTGATGCGAGGTGAGATTGGTTCTTGCTTAAGCCCGTAGCAGCCACGTAAAACTTGCAACAACAAAGTAGAGGACGTCTAACTTGTTTTGCAGGGCATGTTGTGATGTGATATGGCCAGGACATGATGCTATATTTTATTGTATGAGATGATCATGTTTTGTAACCGGTTATCGGCAATGGCAGGAGCCATATGGTTGTCGCTTTATTGTATGAAATGCAACGCATACTGTAATTGCTTTACTTTATCACTAAGCGGTAGCGATAGTCGTAGAAGCAATAGATGGCGAAACGACAACGATGCTACGATGGAGATCAAGGTGTCGTGCGGTGGCGATGGTGATCATGATGGTGCTTCGAGATGGAGATCACAAGCACAAGAAGATGATGGCCATATCATATCACTTATATTGATTGCATGTGATGTTTATCCTTTATGCATCTTATCTTGCTTTGATTGACGGTAGCATTTTAAGATGATCTCTCACTAAAATTATCAAGTAGTGTTCTCCCGAGTATGCAGCGTTGCCAAAGTTCGTCGTGCCCGGACACCACGAGATGATCGGGTGTGATAAGCTCTCGTCCATCTACAACAGGTGCAAGCCAGTTTTGCACACGCAGAATACTCGAGTTATACTTGACGAGCCTAGCATATGTAGATATGGCCTCGAACACGGAGACCGAAAGGTCGGCGTGAATCATATAGTAGATATGATCAACATAAGATGTTCACCATTGAAAACTACTCCATCTCACGTGATGATTGGTTATGGTTTAGTTGATTTGGATCACGTGATCACTTAGATGACTAGAGAGATGTCTGTCTAAGTGGGAGTTCTTAAGTAATATGATTAATTGAACTAAAATTTATCATGAACTTAGTACCGATAGTATCTTGCTTGTCTATGTTGTTTGTAGATAGATGGCCCGTCTTTGTTGTTCCGTTGAATTTTAATGCCTTCCTTGAGAAAGCTAAGTTGAAAGATGATGGTAGCAACTACGTGGACTGGGTCCGTAACTTGAGGATTATCCTCATTGCTGCACAGAAAAATTACGTCCTGGAAGCACCGATGGGTGCCAGGCCTGCTGCTGATGCAACTGACGACGTTAAGAACGTCTGGCAGAGCAAAGCTGATGACTACTCAATAGTTCAATGTGCCATGCTTTACGGCTTAGAACCGGGACTTCAACGACGTTTTGAACGTCATGGAGCATATGAGATGTTTCAGGAGTTGAAGTTGATATTCCAGAAGAATGCCCGGATTGAGAGATATGAAGTCTCCAATAAGTTCTATAGCTGCAAGATGGAGGAGAATAGTTCTGGCAGTGAGCACATACTCAAGATGTCTGGGTATTGTAATCACTTGATTCAACTGGGAGTTACTCTTCCGGATGATAGCGTCATTGACAGAATTCTCCAATCACTTCCACCAAGCTACAAGAGCTTCGTGATGAACTATAATATGCAAGGGATGGATAAGACGATTCCTGAGCTCTTCGCAATGCTAAAGGCTGCGGAGGTAGAAATCAGAAGGAGCATCAAGTGTTGATGGTTAACAAGACCACTAGTTTCAAGAAAAGGGCAAAGGGAAGAAGAAGGGAACTTCAAGAAGAACAGCAAACAAGTTGCTACTCAAGAGAAGAAACCCAAGTCGGACCTAAGCCTGAAACCGAGTGCTTTTCTTGCAAGCGATGGTCACTTTGGAAGCGGAACTGCCCCAAGTATTTGGCGGATAAGAAGGATGGCAAAGTGAACAAAGGTATATGTGATATACATGTTATTGATGTGTACCTTACTAGAGCTCGCAGAGCACTGGTATTTGATACTGGTTCATTGCTAATATTTGCAACTCAAACAGGACTATAGATTAAGCAAACACTAGCAAAGGACGAGGTGACGATGCGTGGGAAGCGGTTCCAAAGTCGATGTGATCGTGGTCGGCACGCTACCTCTACATCTACCTCGGGATTAGTATTAGACCTAAATAATTGTTATTTGGTGCCGCGTTGAGCATGAACATTATATCTGGATCTTGTTTGATGCGAGACGGTTATTCATTTAAATCGAGAGAATAATGGTTGTTCTATTTATATGAGTAATATCTTTTATGGTCATGCACCCTGAAGAGTGGTCTATTTTGATGAATCTCGATAGTAGTGATACACATATTCATAGTGTTGAAGCCAAAAGATGCAGAGTTGATAATGATAGTGCAACTTATTTGTGGCATTGCCGTTTGGGTCATATCGGTATAAAGCGCATGAAGAAACTCCATACTGATGGACTTTTGGAACCACTTGATTATGAATCACTTGGTACTTGCGAACCGTGCCTCATGGGCAAGATGACCAAAACGCCGTTCTCGGTACTATGGAGAGAGCAACAGATTTGTTGGAAATCATACATACAGATGTATGTGGTCCAATGAATGTTGAGGCTCGTGGCGGATATCGTTATTTTCTCACCTTCACAGATGATTTAAGCAGATATGGGTATATCTACTTAATGAAACATAAGTCTGAAACATTTGAAAAGTTCAAAGAATTTCAGAGTGAAGTTGAAAATCATCATAACAAGAAAATAAAGTTTCTACGATCTGATCGTGGAGGAGAATATTTGAGTTACGAGTTTGGTCTACACTTAAAACAATGTGGAATAGTTTCGCAACTCACGCCACCCGGAACACCACAGCGTAATGGTGTGTCCGAACGTCGTAATCGTACTTTACTTGATATGGTGCGGTCTATGATGTCTCTTATAGATTTACCGCTATCGTTTTGGGGTTATGCTCTAGAGACAGCCACATTCACGTTAAATAGGGCACCGTCGAAATCCGTTGAGACGACACCTTATGAACTATGGTTTGGCAAGAAACCAAAGTTGTCGTTTCTTAAAGTTTGGGGTTGCGATGCTTATGTGAAAAAGCTTCAACCTGATAAGCTCGAACCCAAATCGGAGAAATGTGTCTTCATAGGATACCCAAAGGAGACAGTTGGGTACACCTTCTATCACAGATCCGAAGGCAAGACATTCGTTGCTAAGAATGGATCCTTTCTAGAGAAGGAGTTTCTCTCGAAAGAAGTGAGTGGGAGGAAAGTAGAACTTGATGAGGTAACTGTACCTACTCCCTTGTTGGAAAATAATACATCACAGGAACCGGTTTCTGTGACATCAAAACCAACTAGTGAGGAAGTTGATGATGATGATCATAGAACTTCAGATCAAGTTAATACAGAACCACGTAGGTCGAACAGAGTAAGATCCGCACCAGAGTGGTACGGTAATCCTATTCTAGAAGTCATGCTACTAGATCATGATGAACCTACGAACTATGAAGAAGAGATGGTGAGCCCAGATTACGCAAAATGGCTTGAAGCCATGAAATCTGAGATGGGATCCATGTATGATAACAAAGTATGGACTTTGGTTGACTTGCCCGATGGTCGGCAAGCAATTGAGAATAAATGGATCTTCAAGCAGAAGACTGACGCTGATGGTAATCTTACTGTCTACAAAGCTCGACTTGTTGCAAAAGGTTTTTGACAAGTTCAAGGGGTTGACTATGATGAGACCTTCTCACCCGTAGCGATGCTTAAGTCTGTGTCGGTGTACTAAAGTAGGGGTACCTTAGTACCCCGAACTTGTCACGGCAGCGATCAGCAGACACCCCGGCAAGGCTTGCCGGGCGCCCGCCAAGACCCTCACCATTCCTCAATACTGCCATTCAAGAACAAAGTGCTAACCAAGAAAACGAAGGCCCCGGCAAGAAGAGCTTGCCGGGAAGGCCAACCGAAGCATCACCAGAAGACTTGCTTGCGGCTAGCAAGGCGCCCGGCAAACCCGACGGCCGCAAGCTTGCCGGCAAAACAAGAGAAGGGCCGCGGCAAGGCACTTGCCGCGGCAAGGCTGCCACCCAAACTCCAGCGCACCCAGCGACGTGTCATCACAAGGCCATCCCAAGGGCACATGGCGAGGCACTACGCAGCCATGCGGAGAAAGGTGGCAAACGGAGCTGACAGAGATGCCATCGTGGCAACCGGTGGCTCACTTAACGGTCACTCCTCCTGCACTGTTGGGGCGACCGGACGGGCATTTAATGCCCTTGTCCCCTGCCGTTAGAGTTAGGTAGGGGCACTGTTGTGCACTGTTGTACCAACCTGCGGTTTTACCTTTCTACCCCCTCTTCCTACGCTGCCACCTGTGGGTACCCCCTTCAGACTATAAAAGGGAGGCCCATGCGCACGTAGAAGGGGTTGGATCCATTCGATACCTAGGGCACCACCATACGCTCGCACGCTCGAGCAAGATCAAATAACAAGCAAAAAGGCAGCAGTAGGGGTTTTATCTCTCCGGAGAGCCCCGAAGCTGGGTAAAAATCGCCCGTCTCCCCCGCGCACTCGACCTCGATCTGCTCTGCGCACGACCCCCGCTCCCTTGCCGAACCGGAAGGGCCCCCCAGTGCCCCGTAGGTGCTCGAGGCCGCAGAGATACGCCCCGACATCCTTGGCGCGCCAGGTAGGGGGGCGTCGAGATCGTGAGCATCTGATCCGGTCTCCACGCGCTACATCAACGTCATCGTCAACATGCCACCGAAGAAGAAGCCTTTGGAGGTGGCCGCTCCGTCTACATTGATCCCACCACCACCGCCGGAGCAAGCAGGCGGTGAGGTGGACGCCGGCGGAGGAGCGGGTGCCGCCGGTGGGTCTCGCGTCGTCACCAGATCCAAGAACAAGGCCCCGCAAGCGTCGGCGACGGTGCAGACGCCGCACCCTTCCGAGGAGGTGCAAGGTCAACAATGCCCCGGTGCTCCTAGCACCGTGCTCGCGTTGGAGCAAGGCCAAGCCAGTGGGTCGCGGGACGCTCGAGGTCAGCATGCACGCCCGCATGCTGGCGCGAGTGAGGTACGGTCGCCTAGACGAGGTGTTGCTCCTCCCAATCCGGTTGGGAGTCCGAGCACATCCCGCTCCTTGCGCCGCTCGTGGCCACCGCCACCCAAGACAGCAGAGGAAGCGCTGGCCCGAGCCCAGCTGCTTCTAGATTACCCTCCGGCGCCGCACAAGATCGGCGGCGGAGGATGACCATATACAGCCTCATCGGCCGCTTAACGGCGATAAAGCCGGCGGCGACAGCGCGTCGAGGCCCGGCAAACGCCCGGCGCAGGCTGGCGCCGACAGAGACGGCTGGGGTGCCGCTTCCGGCGCTCCCAGCCCCAAAGGCCAAGATCGCGATTCGCGGACCAACCTTGCGCCGATCGCACCGCGTCGTCGAACCCGCGAACTCGCCGTGATCAGCACCACGTTCTCCAAAACGGCAACACGAAGACGCCTTTTCGCGAAGCGCCAGAGAGAAGCGCGACGCCAATCTGACTAGCGCGCTGGGCCCGCCGTCGACGTGCACGCACCCGGGGAACCGGGCGACTTGCCGTACGCGGCAGGTTGCCCTGCGTTCACCCGCGAACTGCGGCAAGTCCAGTGGCCCAAAACCAAGAACTTCAAGCCAAACGTGCCCGAGAAGTATGATGGCAGGATACACCCGTCGGAGTTCCTCAGCATCTACACCATCGTGGTGCAAGCTGCCGGAGGGCGCGGCGAGAAGATCCTCGCCAACTACTTCCCGCTGGTACTCAAGCCCAACGTCAGGTCTTGGCTCATGCACTTGCCGGACGGCTCCATCTCTTCGTGGGCGGACCTGTGTCACCAGTTTGTCGGCGCCTTCACGGGTGGCCACAAGCCTCATGGCCAAGAGAGTGACCTCCACTTACTCGTCTAGAAGGAGGGGGAGCCCCTACGCAAGTATATACAAAGATTCAGCCAGGTGCAACGCAACATCCCAGACGTCCACCCCGCCGCGGTTATCAGCGCGTTTGATCAGAACGTGCGTAACCGCAGGATGAGGGAGGAAATGGCGATGAGCAAGATTAGAGATGTCAGCGAACTCTACGCTCTGGCCGACAAGTGTACACGGGCTGAGGAGGGGAGGAAAATCCCCGGAGATGTTGCCGGAGCAGAAGAATCTGACAGTGAGGATGCCGCCCCGGCAAGGAAGAACCGGAGGCGGAACAATAGGAAGAGAAAAGCTAAGGATGTACTAGCTGTTGAGCATTCCGGCAACGGAGGCGGCTCCGACAAGGCCAAAACCGACGACTCCGGCGAGGCTGTAGCAGCCGCCGACAAGCAGGATGGCTCCGCAAGCGTTATTGCAAGATCCACCACACTAAAGGCCATGACCTCCAAACCTGCAAGAAAGTAGAGCAGATGGCGGAGCTGCAAAAAGCTGAGTATGAGCGCCGCGATAAGGAGAGAGCCCAGGGAGGTGGCGGAGGATCCGGCAAGAAGCTTCCCGCCCGGGGAGGGCACCGCGGCAAGGCTAAGCCGCGGCAAGGAGACAGCCTCGCTGGACGCGACAAGGACGAAGATGAAGATGAGGATGATGAGATGGAGGAAGATGAGACTGATGACCAAGAGTTTCAGAAGGCAACAGAGGTGTTGTGCATCGACGGCGGCGCCTCTCTGCACACCTCGCACCGCCAACTCAAGCAATGGGTGCGAGAAGTGAACGCCGCAGAGCCGTTCGTCGAGGCGCGCAAGCCTCTGAAGTGGTCCAGCACGCCCATCGTCTTCGACGTTGAGGACCACCTTGATCGCGTTACTGCGGTCGGGTGCTTGCCGATGTTGGTTTCACCAACAATCCGCAACCTCAAGGTCACGAAGATGCTGGTTGACGGCGGGGCCGGCCTGAACTTGATTTCCTCCGCTGTACTCAAGAAGCTCCAGATCCCCGACAGCGAGCTTGAGGAGACTGGCACCTTTCAAGGGATAAATCCGGGAAGGAGCCAACCCAAGGGGAAGATCACATTGCCAGTGACGTTCGGCAGCGAACTGAACTTCAGGACTGAGAGGGTCACGTTTGATGTGGCTGATATCCCCTTACCCTACAACGGGATACTCGGCCGACCCGCACTCGCCAAGTTCATGGCGGCCTCTCATTACGCATACAATGTGCTCAAGATGCCCGGTCCGATGAGTGTTATCTCTGTCCAAGGCGACAAGAGGGATGCACTCATCTGCGCCGACAAGATCTACCGGGAAGCAGCGGCCGCGGCAGAACGCGAGCCACTTGCCGCTGAAACTCCCCGGGGGAAGAAGAAAGCCAAGTCCGGCAAGGATAGCTCTGGTGCCCACACCTCCCCGGAGCGCTGCGCTGCCGTCGAGGACGCACCGTTGAGCTCCACCGACAAGTGCGAGAAGGCAAAGGCAGACTAACCGAAGACTAAGCCCGGCGAGAGCGGCTCTGGCGCTCACTCCGGCAAGCCCGCCTCTCCGGAGTGCCACGCTGCCGTCGAGGACGCGCCATCGAGCTCTGCCGGCCGCTGAGGCAAAGAAAGTTGCCAAACTTCAAACTTTTGAGTTGTGCTCCCTGAAAGTCCATACCTTGTATGAAGAACCCGAGCGCAGAGGGGTCGAATCGTGGTTAGGCTGCGCCATCGATCCGCTTCGAGTCCGCTCGACGGTAAAAGCACACCGCAACCAGCCCGACGACTTTTTCCCGCCGGAGGCAACACCGCCAGCGGGCTACTGATGTCCTGCGCTCAGCAAGTGTGTTTGCGCCGAAGGGATCCCGAAAGCGTAAGGAAGAAAACATACAAGGGGGATGGAAATCGGGGAAGAAGCACAGCCCCGCCGGATTGCTGAAGACGGAAAAGCTAAGTCACCCGAGCTTTTGTACAGAGCACTTTTTAGTCCTATAGTCTTGTGTTATGTCCCTCGAACGTTTATTCTTTGTACAAAAAACTGTGCGCCGAGGAACCAACTCGGGGTTAAGTTGCGTCCTTGCTTTGTTTCCGAGTCCGCTCAGCAATACAAGTGCACTGCAACTGGCCCGAGAAGGTTTCTTGCCGGATACAACACCGCCGGCAGGCTACTGATGTCCCGCACTCAGCAAGTGTGTTAGCGCCGGCAAGTTCCCTAGAACCGTAGGGTTAAAAACGTACGAGGGATACAATGAAGTAGAGGGCGTAACATAGCAAGCCTTGCCGTGGGGCGACCTTCGTATGTGAAACTTGTGCGCGGAGGAACTAACTCGCGGCTGAGTTGCGTCCTTGACTTGTTTCCGAGTCCGCTCGACAATTCAAGTGCGCTGCAACTGGCCCGAGAAGGTTTCTTGCCGGAAACAACACCGCCAGCGGGCTGCTGATGTTCCGCACTCAGCAAGTGTGTTAGCACCGGCAAGTTCCCTAGAAGCGTAGAGTGTAAACATACGAAGGACAAAGCATGGCATCGCGTTGTAGAGTCGCACCGTGAAAGAATAGCTTATTACAGCGCTGTCTCAGTTGTTTTCGTGGCTATAATCACAGTGACAAGGAGAAGCCAGAGGGGCGCGCTGGCGCACGGGCCCCGGCAAGCCGGCTTCGCTGGGGGCTGCAAGTGCCAAAGCTCCTTCGCGACGGGCCAGGGCCCCCGGAGGCCTCGGCGTCGGCGGCAAGGGCAAAAGAAGGCACACCAGCACCTGGATCTTGGCGGAGCCAGAGTTGCCGGAGGCTGCAAAGGCCAAGATTCCTCCCCGACAAGCTAATGTCGCCGGGGGGCTGCAGAGTCAGATAAGTTTTTCATCCCTCGTCATGCATCCTCTTATGGACCGGGGAAGGCGGGGCCGCGTCCATGAACGAGCGTGTCTTGTAAAACCCGTGCGCGGAGGAGCCGAGTCGCGGCCAAGTTGCGCCCTTGGTTTGTTTCCGAGTCCTCTCGACAAATACAAGCGCGCCGCAACTGGCCCGGCAAGGTTGCTTGCCGGAAGCAACACCGCAGGCGGGCTGCTGATGTCCCGCACTCAGCAAGTGTGTTCGCTCCGGCAAGTCCCCTAGAAGCGTAGGGTGGGAGCGTACAAGGCATGAAATCAAGTAAAGGACTTAGTCCGGCAAGCGTTCCCCTCTTTTCATTAAAAACATCCCAGTTTAGTACAAGTCCATAGAGGATGAAAAACATGATAGAGAGGATTACAGATTTTAAATACAGCTAAGGCCCGAAGGCTTACAAATTAGAAGATAAGATGCCCGTAATCCCTCTCCTGTTTCTCTGTTCAGGAGGTAGGTCAAGGAGGCCCCGGCAAGAGAAGCTTGCCGGGGAGGGCAAAAGGGGCGCCTAGGAGAGCTACGGGCGCCAGAAGACACCAAGAGAACACCCAGGGCCGCCAGAGCTTTGGAGACGGAGGCGCCGAGGCAGAGCTTGAAGGCGGGCGGCGGGACGTCGGCCGTTGTCGAGGCTCCTCGCCCTCGTACTCGACTTGACGGCCTTGCCGCCACCCTCTTCCTCTTCCGCAGCCTCCTACGCCAGCCGCCAAGGAGACGGCCCCGGGGAGTTCAGAAGGCCGGCGACCCGGATGATGGGGTCGCCGGTGGCGCGCGAGGCAGCGTCCGACGCCTAGTCGGACCCGCCATCCTCGTCGTCGTCGCTGTCGCTCCCCTCCTCGTCACTCCCGCTCAAGGAGGGACCTTCGCTATCGGAGGAGCTGTCCACACAGCATCTCGCCCGGTGCGGAGTCCCAAGACCTTGACGGCGAAGGTCGCCCTCCATTAACTTAAAATGGAGGGTAAACCCCGCCGTCAAGCTGTGGATGCGGGCGAACGTCTTCCACCCTCGATCGAAGTACATCACGCCGGGGGCTGGGGATACGACGCTGACTCGAGTGCCGCTGATCCCGCAGCCCCTCATGCGCAACTCCAACATCTCGGGCGGATCCGGTTCCATCGCGCTTCATGAACGGGCCGCTACGGGAGGCGGCGGCGAGGTGCTCGGCGCATTTGATGAAGAACTCCGAGGGTCGTCCCGGTGTGGACCGCCTCGAGGAAAGGAGCCGCCGGCGGAGACGGGGGAGGCGCATCGCCCCGGCCGCCTCGCCCCCGAGCGCCTCGGCCACGTCCTCGACCTCGTCCGCGGCCTCGCCCCCTCCCTCTCCCCCTCGTGGCCGGCTCCGCCACCACAGGTGCGGGATAGGGAGAGGCGCGCTGCCTGGAGGCGACCCTCGCTGCCACCGTTGAAGGACCAGGATTCCCTCCCTCCATAGCAGATGGGAGGAAGAGTAACGGAAGTTGAAGACGAAGGAAGAAGAGGAAGTGCGAGACTATTGTGCTCCCCTTCCGTCCCTTTTAAAGGGCGAGGTGGGGGCTCAGCCGCCCCGCTCAGCCAATCAGGGAGCCAGGAGGGCAGAGGAGCGGGGCCAACCCGCCATCTTCGCCCGTGACGGCTCGGTCTCCCACCTTCGCCGCCCACGACCCCCCACGCATGGGAGCCGCGTGGCGAAAAAGCGGAGCCGGAGCGACGGGTGAAATGACCTCGCCCTGCACCGAGATCACAGGGGAGGATGCCTTAAAGATCGCACACGCCCCCCACGTCTCCCACGACGCCGCAATCGACGCGTGCCGTTACGGGGGAGCGCGGTGGACACGGAGCCCGATTCTGTGCGGACCCAGGTCACGCGTTCCCGTGCACTGTTTTGGGCCTGGCCCAACAATGCTCGGCACCGTGTATGGCCCAGGCCCGGGGGCTCCTGTCGGTGTACTAAAGTAGGGGTACCTTAGTACCCCGAACTTGTCTGCACGGCAGTCACAGCACCGGCAAGGCTTGCCGGGTGCCCGCCAAGACCCTCACCATTCCTCAATACTGCCATTCAAGAACAAAGTGCTAACCAAGAAAACGAAGGCCCCGGCAAGAAGAGCTTGCCGGGAAGGCCAACCGAAGCATCACCAGAAGACTTGCTGCGGCGCCCCGCGCGCCCCGGCAAGGCCCGACGGCCGGCAAGCTTGCTGGCACAACAAGAGAAGGGCCGCGGCAAGGCACTTGCCGCGGCAAGGCTGCCACCCAAACTCCAGCGCACCCAGCGACGTGTCATCACAAGGCCATCCCAAGGGCACGTGGTGAGGCACTACGCAGCCATGCGGAGCAAGGTGGCAAACGGAGCTGACAGAGATGCCATCGTGGCAACCGGTGGCTCACTTAACGGTCACTCCTCCTGCACTGTTGGGGCGACCGGATGGGCATTTAATGCCCTTGTCCCCTGCCGTCAGAGTTAGGTAGGAACCTTTGTTGCAATGTTGTACCAACCTGCGTTTTTGCCTTTCTACCCCCTCTTCCTACGCTGCCACCTGTGAGTACCCCCTTCAGACTATAAAAGGGAGGCCCATGCGCACGTAGAAGGGGTTGGATCCATTCGATACCTAGGACACCACCATACGCTCACACGCTCGAGCAAGATCAAATAACAAGTAAAAAGGCAGCAGTAGGGGTTTTATCTCTCCGGAGAGCCCCGAAGCTGGGTAAAAATCGCCCGTCTCCCCCGCGCGCTCGACCTCGATCTGCTCTGCGCACGACCCCCGCTCCCTTGCCGAACCAGAAGGGGCCCCCAGTGCCCCATAGGTGCTCGAGGCCGCAGAGATACGCCCCGACAGTCTGTCCAAATCATGTTAGCAATTGCCGCATTTTATGATTATGAAATTTGGCAAATGGATGTAAAAACTGCGTTCCTGAATGGATTTCTGGAAGAAGAGTTGTATATGATGCAACCAGAAGGTTTTATCGATCCAAAGGGAGCTAACAAAGTGTGCAAGCTCCAACGTTCCATTTATGGACTGGTGCAAGCCTCTCGGAGTTGGAATAAACGTTTTGATAGTGTGATCAAAGCATTTGGTTTTATCTGAGACTTTTGGAGAAGCCTGTATTTACAAGAAAGTGAGTGGGAGCTCAGAGCATTTCTAATATTATATGTGGATGACATATTATTGATTGGAAATGATATAGAATTTCTGGATAGCATAAAGGATACTTGAATAAAAGTTTTTCAATGAAAGACCTCGGTGAAGCTGCTTACATATTGGGCATTAAGATCTATAGAGATAGATCAAGACGCTTAATTGGACTTTCACAAAGCACATACCTTGACAAAGTTTTGAAGAAGTTCAAAATGGATCAAGCAAAGAAAGGGTTCTTGCCTGTATTGCAAGGTGTGAAGTTGAGTAAGACTCAAAGCCCGACCACTGCCGAAGATAGAGACAAAATGAAAAGTGTTCCGTATGCTTCAGCCATAGGCTCTATCATGTATGCAATGCTGTGTACCAGACCTGATGTGTGCCTTGCTATAAGTCTAGCAGGCAGGTACCAAAGTAATCCAGGAGTGGATCACTGGACAGCAGTCAAGAACATCCTGAAATACCTAAAAAGGACTAAGGATATGTTTCTCGTATATGGAGGTGACAAAGAGCTCATCGTAAATGGTTACGTTGATGCAAGCTTTGACACTGATCCGGACGATTCTAAATCGCAAATCGGATACGTGTTTACATTAAACGGTGGAGCTGTCAGTTGGTGCAGTTCAAAGAAAAGCGTTGTGGCGGGATCTACATGTGAAGCGGAATACATAGCTGCTTCGGAAGCAGCCAATGAAGGAGTCTGGATGAAGGAGTTCATATCCGATCTAGGTGTCATACCTAGTGCATCGGGTCCAATGAAAATCTTTTGTGACAATACTGGAGCGATTGCCTTAGCGAAGCAATCCAGATTTCACAAGAGAACCAAGCACATCAAGAGACGCTTCAATTCCATCCGAGATCTAGTCCAGGAGGGAGACATAGAGATTTGCAAGATACATACGGATCTGAATGTTGCAGACCCGTTGACTAAGCCTCTTCCACGAGCAAAAACATGATCAACACCAAGACTCCATGGGTGTTAGAATCATTACTGTGTAATCTAGATTATTGACTCTAGTGCAAGTGGGAGACTGAAGGAAATATGCCCTAGAGGCAATAATAAAGTTATTATTTATTTCCTCATATCATGATAAATGTTTATTATTCATGCTAGAATTGTATTAACCGGAAACATAATACATGTGTGAATATATAGACATACAGTGTGTCACTATTATGCCTCTACTTGACTAGCTTGTTAATCAAAGATGGTTATGTTTCCTAACCATGAACAAGGAGTTGTTATTTGATTAACAAGGTCACATCATTAGTTGAATGATCTGATTGACATGACCCATTCCGTTAGCTTAGCACACGATCGTTTAGTATGTTGCTATTGCTTCCTTCATGACTTATACATGTTCCTATGACTATGAGATTATGCAACTCCGTTTACGGAGGAACACTTTGTGTGCTACCAAACGTCACAACATAAGCGGGTGATTATAAAGGTGCTCTCTGGTGTCTCCGAAGGTACTTGTTGAGTTGGCGTATTTCGAGATTAGGATTTGTCACTCCGAATGTCGGAGAGGTATCTCTGGGCCCTCTCGGTAATACACATCACTTAAGCCTTGCAAGCATTTCAACTAATGAGTTAGTTGTGAGATGATGTACTACGGAACGAGTAAAGAGACTTGCTGGTAACGAGATTGAACTAGGTATTGGATACCGACGATCGAATCTCGGGCAAGTAACATACCGATGACAATGGGAACAACGTATGTTGTTATGCGGTTTGACCGATAAAGATCTTCGTAGAATATGTAGGAACCAATATGGGCATCCAGGTCCCGCTATTGGTTATTGACCGGAGACGTGTCTCGGTCATGTCTACATTGTTCTCGAACCGTAGGGTCCGCACGCTTAAGGTTTCGATGATAGTTATATTATGAGTTTATGTATTTGATGTACCGAAGGTTGTTCGGAGTCCCGGATATGATCACGGACATGACGAGGAGTCTCAAAATGGTCGAGACATAAAGATTGATATATTGGACGGACATATTTGGACACCAGAAAGGTTCCGGAGAAGTTTGGAGCTCCGGGAGGTTACCGGAACCCCCCGGGAGGTATATGGGCCTTATTGGGCCCATGTAGGAGGAAGGGAGAAGGAACAAGGGAGGGGGCGCGCCCCCAGCCCAATCCGAATTGGGGAAGGGGGCCGGCCCCCCCTTTCCTTTCTCCTTCCCCCTCATTCTATTACTACTACTAGTACTTATTCCTAATACTAGTACTCTTTCCTTCCCCCTCCAAATAAGATAAGGAAGGGGGAAACCTACTTGGAGTAGGTTTCCCCTCCCCATGGCGCGCCCCTTGGGCAGCCACCTCCTCCCTCCCTCCTTTATATACGGGGTAGGGGGCACCGTAGGACACACAAGTTGATCATTGAGATCGTTCCTTAGCAGTGTGCGGTGCCCCCTCCACGATATTACACCTCGGTCATATTGTAGCGGTGCTTAGGCGAAGCCCTGCGACAGAGAACATCAAGATCGTCACCACGCCGTCATCTTGTGGAACTCCCCTCGGAGCCTCTCTTTGGATTGGAGATCGAGGGTGCGTCATCGAGCTGTACTGCGTGTCAAGAACTCGGAGGTGCGAATAACGGTGCTTGGATCGGTTGGACCGGAGGACGTCGACTACTTCCTACGCTGTGTCAGCGCTTCCACCGGTCTCGAGTGCGAGACAACACTCTCCCCTCTCGTTGCTATGCATCACCATGATCTTGCGTGTGCGTAGGAAAATTTTTGAAATTACTGCGTTCCCCAACAACCTATACCCTTCCCTTGGGTTGGCCAACCCGAGGGTCATCTTTATTTTAGCCCCCCCGGGCCAGTGCTTGTCTAAGTGCTGGTCCGAACCGAGTAGACTGCGGGGCCCCCTCGAGGAAACTCGAGGTCTGGTTTTACTCGTAGGATGTCTCATCCGGTGTTGCCCTGAGAACGAGATATGTGCAACTCCTATCGGGATTGTCGGCACATCGGGCGGCTTTGCTGGTCTTGTTTTACCATTGTCGAAATGTCTTGTAAAGCGGGATTCCAAGTCTGATCGGGTCTTCCTGGGAGAAGGTCTATTCCTTCGTTGATCGCGAGAGCTTGTCATGGGCTAAGTTGGGACACCCCTACAAGGTATAAACTTTCGAGAGCCATGCCCGCGGTTATGTGGCAGATGGGAATTTGTTAATGTCCGGTTGTAGATAACTTGACACCTGATCCAAATTAAAATGCATCAACCGTGTGTGTAGCCGTGATGGTCTCTTTTCGGCGGAGTCCGGAAAGTGAACACGGTCTGTGGGTTATGTTTGACGTAAGTAGGTGTTCAGTATCACCTCTTGATCATTGCTAGCTTCACGACCGTTTCTTTGCTTCTCTTCTCGCTCTCATTTGCGTATGTTAGCCACCATATCATGCTTAGTCGCTGCTACAACCTCACCACTTTACCCCTTCCTTTCCCATTAAGCTTTGCTAGTCTTGATACCCATGGTAATGGGATTGCTGAGTCCTCGTGGCTCACAGATTACTACAACAACAGTTGTAGGTACAGGTTATGCGATGATCATGACGCAAGAGCGATGCTTGCTTGTTTGGAGTTCTTCTTCTGCTTCTTCTTCGATCAGGGGATATGTTCCAGGTCGGCAGCCTGGGCTAGCAGGGTGGATATTGTTTGAGTTTCTGTTTATGATTCATGCGTAGTCGGATGTTGTTCTTGTATGTTGTATTGTTGTATTCATGTGGCATTGAATGCCTTTTGTATGTATCCCCATCTATTATGTAATGTTGATGTAATGATATCCACCTTGCAAAAGCGTTCCAATATGCAGGTCTATCCTTGGTGGAACCTTCGAGTTCCTTTTGGATAGGGTCGCATATTGGGCGTGACAGCTGCGTATGGTGTCAAACAATTCCTCTTCTCTCTCTCTCTGCCGGTATTGTCCGCCATAGCTTTTACTTAACTAATACAGAAGAAATATAAAACAATTTAGTATTCAAATTACAATGCATGGATGCAATCAATAAGGAAAAACAGAATCTCGAATACATCGTCTCGAATGTATAATCTTGAATACATCATCGTCTTAATATATATAATCTCGAATACATCGTCTCAAATATTACATATCGAATACATCACTGGCTAGGTACCTAATAAAGATCGAGTACTACAGAAGAATCTAGGCCACTCGCGGTTCCTGGGGCGCGGGCGGTGGACACCCAAAGAGAAGGAACCGTCATAGGATCATATCTCCGGTCATCTGCCCAAAGAACTTGCCAAGTATTGGAGAACCTGACGTCCATAGCAGCCATGTAGCGATGGACGTGCTCGTCCTCCGACCTGACACGGCGACACACCACCTCCGGCGGCGTCGGCTCCCTCTGCACCGAATGTGGCCCACGCGAACGCCACCAAAGGACATCAGGGTCGACGACGGTACCCGAGGACGGGTTCCTCACCAAGCGGCGTGCCCCTCCAGGTAGCATCTCCCAGTGCCAGCGCCGTGGAGCCCAATCCCGGACATGGGTCCTCTGAAGTAGGACGTCGTCGCGAACGGGTCGACGACGAGGATGCGGGCCGGGCATATCGTCGAGAACAAATACTATATGCCCGCAAAAAGTAGCATTTTTTAAATGATTGGATTGTGATAACTAAAATTCTATATATATGCAAATTCTAACAATTTTACATCAATCTAATTCATCTAACTAAAACTAATTCTAAAATTTCCTGATTATATAACTAACATTTCTATAACATTTCTAATATTTATATAACTAAAAAACAGAAAAATTGCTAACATTTCTATAAATATTTCTATAACTAAAAATAGAAAAAAATTATAACATTTCTAATATTTCTATAACTAAAAAACAGAATAATTTCTAACATTTCTATAACTAAAAAACAGAAATATTTATAACTAACAAACTAATGTGTGTGTGTGTGTGTTGTGTGTGTGTGTGTGTGTGTGTGTGTGTGTGTGTGTGTGTGTGTGTGTGCGTGGACATGGCGGCAGGCGAGCTCACGGCGGCGGACGGGCGACGGACGGGCGGCGACGACGGGCGACGGGACGGGCGGCGATAACGGGCGGGCGGCGACGACGGGAAGCGGCAGCGGCGACGGGCGGGCGCGGCGACGGGACGGGACGGTGGCGGCGACGTCGACGGGCGGCGACGAGGGGCGGGGACGGCCGGGGTGGCGACGGCGTCGATCGGGGCAGGGCGGTGCGACGGAGGGAAGAAACAGAGAGGGGAAGTGATTTTTTTTCCAACTGATGTATATATAGGATGGACCTTTAGTACCGGTTGGAGCCACCAACCGGTAATAAAGGTCTGTTTTAGCCAGGCCAAGCGGCGGGAAGCACACCCCCTTTAGTACCGGGTCGTGGAACCAACCGGTACTAAAGACCGCCTCTTTAGTACCGGTTGCAGCCACCACCCGGTACTAAAGGGGTCTTATTGGCCTTGATGCGGTCTTGACAAGTTTAGTCCCACCACGCTAATCGAGGGGCTACCGCACTGGTTTATAAGCCCCAGTGCGGTAGCTCTCTCGAGCTCCTCTCCTAAGCAGGCCTACTGGGCCTACCTGTTCTGTGCTGCCCTGTGGGCCTACTAGGCCTTTGCGGGCCTGCATCCTGGCCCAACAAAATGTTGTGTTTCTTGTCGTATGCAGGCCGCATTGGCCCAGTAGGCGGGCTTTTTTATTTTCTTAATTTTTATTGCTTTATTTATTTTTGTTTTATTTATTTTTGAGTTGTTTTTTGCTGTATTTAGAGTTTCTTTGTGAATATTTTTGCTTTAGGTACAAAAAATTACAAACTTTCTGTTAGTGCCGGTAGTTTTCAAATTTGAATAGTTTAAATTTTGAATTATTTGAAATTTGTGTGAATCACTAGTTTGTGAATCACTAGTTTGTGAATAACTTAACTTTGAAAAAAGATTTTTTAGTGATTCTTTTTTCTTATGTTTAATATTAGTGTGTTTTATCATTATATTCAATTTGGTAATGCTTAGGTTATTTAAAAATGAAATGCCTTTGTAACAGATGAGTTTTCGTCGGAAACCCTGATACTTCGAAAGAGATTGTCCATTTTGTACACGAAGTGCATCCAGTTTTTGCCGTAACCCTCTCTACTTTTTGCACATGCTATGTGGATGAAATTATGATACCATGCCAACTTTCAACCTTTTCTGAGTTCATTTGAAATGCTTTTCAATTTCAGGGTCATTTAGCTGGAAAAAATCAGTAAATGCATGAAAGAATTTGTTTGCACATAAAATTTCTTCGCGTTTCAAATGCCAAAACACATAACTACCCTAACTATTATAGAGATTCCCTCCTGGGTGTGAAACACAGAAGAAAGTGATGATAGTGAAGCCGATCACATCCCAGATCTTTGGGTGTGAAACTTTTTCTTCGCGTGTGTCCCTTTGCGCTGTAGCCATGGAAAATCTTCATCATTTAACTAGATGCTCGGGTCAATATTCACTGTGAATGGAGCAATTTCATCAAACTTTTTATAATCTTCTGACATGTCTGTCTTGTCATCCACTCCCATGATGTTTCTTTTTCCTGAAAGAACTATGTGGCGCTTTGGCTCGTCATATGATCCATTCGCTTCCTTATCTTTTCTTTTTCTCGACCTGGTAGACATGTCTTTCACATAAAAAACCTGCGCCACATCATTTGCTAGGACGAATGGTTCGTCTGCATATGCAAGATTGTTGAGATCCACTGTTGTTATTCCGTACGGCGGGTCTTCCGTTACCCCGCCTCGTGTCATATTGACCCATTTGCACCGAAACAAAGGGACCTTCAAATCACCTCCATAGTTAAGTTCCCATATGTCCTCTATGTAACCATAATATGTTTCCTTTCCCGTGTTGGTTGTTGCATCAAAGCGGACACCACTGTTTTGGTTGGTGCTCTTCTTATCTTGGGCGATCATGTAAAATGTATTCCCATTTATCTGGTACCCGTTGAAAGTCATTATATTCGAAGATGGTAACTAGGACAGCGAGTACAAGTCATTTTGAATATCTCCATCATTCATGGCACATTTCTGCAACCAACCGGCAAAAGTCCTCGTTTGTTCACGTGTAATCCAGTCGTCAGACTTCTCCGGGTGTTTGGACTGTAGAAAATTCTTGTGTTCCTCCATATACGGAGCCACCAAGGCAAAATTCTGTAGAACTGTGTAGTGTGCTTCAGTGAGAGAATGTCCGTCCATACATATTATTTGATGCCCTCCTAGCGTGCCTTTTCCATCGATGCGCCCTTATGTCGTGATTCAGAACACCAATCAGCTTAAGGTCGGGAATAAAGTCAATACAAAACTCAATGACCTCCTCATTTTCATGGCCCTTGAGATGCTTCCTCCGCCTAATACGGTTATGAACATATTTCTTCAAGACTCCATGAACCTCTCAAAGGGAACATATTGTGTAGAAATACAGGACCCAAAACGTTAATCTCTTTGCAAATGTGAACTAGGGCGTGCGTCATGATGTTGAAGAAGGACGGTGGGAACACCAACTCAAATCGACAAGACATTGCACCAAATCATTACTGTAACCTTGGTATGATTTCGGATCGATTACCTTTCGAGAGATTGCATTGAGGAATGCACATAGCTTCACAATGGCTAATCGAACATTTTCGGTAGAAGCCCCTCAATGCAACGGAAGGAGTTGCGTCATAATCACGTGGCAGTCATGAGACTTTAGGTTTCGGAACTTTTCTCTGCCATATTTATTATTCCCTTTATATTCGACGAAGCGGATGGTACCTTCATCTTTGAGCAGGCATTCAAAGAAGATTTCCTTCTCTTCTTTGGTAAGAGCGTAGCTGGCCTAACCTCGATGTATGCCATCTTTTCCGTGCATACGTTGCTGGTCCTCCGTGCCTCGGTGTATCTTTTGTCTTCCCATACACGCCCAAAAAGCCAAGCATGGTCACGCAAAGATTCTTCGTCCCGTGCATCACGTCGATTGCGGAGCGGACCTCTAGGTCTTTCCAATATGGCAGGTCCCAAAATATAGATTTCTTCTTCCACGTGGGTGCACGTCCGTCAGCGTCCCTTGGAACAGGTTGTCCGCCAGGACCCTTTCCAAAGATTACCTTCAAATCCTTGACCATATCATGTACATCAGCACCAGTACGGTGGCGAGGCTTCGTCCGGTGATCCGCCTCACCTTTGTAATGCTTGCCTTTCTTTCTTATGGGATGCCTGCTCGGAAGAAATCGACGATGACCCAAGTACACATTCTTCCTACAACTCTCCAAATATATACTGTCGGTATCATCCAAACAGTGCGTGCATCCGCAGTATCCCTTGTTTGTCTGTCCTGAAAGGTTACTGAGAGCAGGCCAATCATTGATGGTCACAAACAGCAACGCCTTTAGGTCAAATTCTTCCTGTCCGTGCTCATCCCACGCACGTACACCTGTTCCATTCCACAGATGTAATAGTTCTTCAACTAATGGCCTTAGGTACACATCAATGTCGTTGCCGGGTTGCTTAGGGCCTTGGATGAGCACTGGCATCATAATGAACTTCCGCTTCATGCACAACCAAGGAGGAAGGTTATACAAACATAGAGTCACAGGCCACGTGCTATGGTTGCTGCTCTGCTCCCCAAAAGGATTAATGCCATCTGCGCTTAGACCAAACCATATGTTCCTTGGGTCACCTGCAAACTCCTCCCTGTACTTTCTCTCGATTTTTCTCCACTGCGAACCGTCAGCGGGTACCTCAACTTTTCATCTTTCTTACGGTCTTCTGCGTGCCACCGCATCGCCTTCGCATGCTCTTTGTTTTGGAACAAACATTTCAACCGTGGTATTATAGGAGCATACCACATCACCTTGGCAGGAATCTTCTTCCTGGGGCGCTCGCCGTCGACATCACCAGGGTCATCGCGACTGATCTTATAACGCAATGCACCGCATACTGGGCAAGTGTTCAAATCCTCGTACTCACCGCGGTAGAGGATGCAGTTATTAGGGCATGCATGTATCTTCTGCACCTCTAACCCTAGAGGGCAGGCAGCCTTCTTTGCTTCATACGTACTCTCGGGCAATTCGTTGTCCTTTGGAAGCATATTCTTTATCATTACCAGCAACTTTCCAAATCCCTTGTCAGATACAACATTCTCTGCCTTCCATTGCAGCAATTCCAGTGTGGTGCCCAACTTTTTTTTGTCAGCTTCGCAATTCGGGTACAACAATTTCTTGTGATCCTCTAACATGCGCTGCAACTTCGTCCTCTCCAGATCACTTGCGCAGTTTCTCTTTGCATCGGCAATGGCCCGACCTAGATCATCAGCGGGCTCATCTGATGCCTCTTCTTCAGCTTCTTCCCGCATTGCCGGCTCAGCTTCTTCCCCGATTGTTGTATCATCATATTCAGGGAACCCATGGCCAGGATAGCCGTCGTCGTCCTCTTCTTCTTCATTGTCTTCCATCATAACCCCTATCTCTCCGTGCTTGGTCCAAACATTATAGTGGGGCATGAAACCGGACTCAAATAGGTGGATGTGAATGGTTCTTGACGTAGAGTAATTGTGACCATTCTTACAGCCAGCACATGGACAAGGCATAAAACCATCCGCCCGCTTGTTTGCCTCAGCGGCAAGCAGAAAAGTATGCACGCCACTAATGAACTCGGGAGAGCATCGGTCATCATACATCCATTGTCGGCTCATCTTCATTACACGACACCGAATAGACCAAATTAATACAAGTTCATACATAAAGTTCATATACAACACTTAATTAAATGCAACATACAAATAACTCTCTAGCTAGAGAATTTAAATGCAACAACAAATGCGATCAAGATCGCAACTAAGGTAACAATTGATCCAACAGCATAATGATACCAAGCCACACTATCAATGGCATATTTTCTAATCTTTCTAATCTTCAACCTCATTTTCTCCATCTTGATCTTGTGATCATCGACGACATCGGCAACATGCAACTCCAATTCCATCTTCTCCCCCTCAATTCTTTTCAATTTTTCTTCAAATACTCGTTTTCTCTTTCAACTAAATTTAACCTCTCGACAATAGTGTCGATTGGAATTTCCGGTTCACATACCTCCTAGATAAAAATATCTATGTCAACTTGATGGGCATAATTTGTCATAAACACGAAATGCAACAACTAGTATTAAAAGAGAATATACCACATCTGAATCATAACAAGGACGAGAGCCGACGGGGACGGATATCAAAACCATGGCACTATGTATAACAAACAACGTACGGGTAAGATAATTATACGAGTAACTATATATCCAAATCACACAAACATCAATTTGGTAATGTAAAACATTCATGAACAAGAGCCTCACCACAAGGTGGTGCCGGCGATGGGACGGTGCGGGCGATCGACGGTGGTTAAGACGGAGATTTAGAAGGCACTAAGTAAACCACACCTACATATGCAAACTAAGTGTTATTTTTGACCTCAAATTGCATATAAATCAAATACTAGCACATATAATTCCTCCCAAATTGATCACTATACAAAGCATTGCAAGAGCTAATCTAGCAATGAGAGTTGAAAGGACAAAGTTGCTAACCTTTGTGATCATTTGAATGGATGGGGCCTTCAAATCTTGACAAATTTTGGGCAAAATTTGTGAGGAGCTCGAGGAAGAGAGGGGAAGAACAGAGGAAGTGAGGGGAAAGGGGAAGAATAGAGGGGCTCGGATGGGCGAAGGGTTTATGTACGACGACCTTTAGTACCGGTTCGTTCCACGAACCGGTACTAAAGGTGCTGGAGAGGCCCCAGACTGACAACATCCTGCCACCACTCTCTTTAGTACCGGTTCGTGGCACGAACCGGTGCTAAAGGTTCACCATGAACCGGTACTAATGAGAGCGGCCGGCTAGCCGTTGGAACTAGCACTAATGGACACATTAGTGCCGGCTCAAAATCAAACCGACACTAATGTGTCTCAGATTTGCCCCTTTTTCTACTAGTGCACATAAAAGAATTCAGAGGAGATTCAAATATTTCTCATAGATAAACTTGATCATAAACCCACGATTCATCGGATCTCGACAAACACACCGCAAAAAGAGTTACATCGAATAGATCTCCAAGAAGATCGAGGAGAACATGGTATTGAGATCCAAAAAGAGAGAAGAAGCCATCTAGCTAATAACTATGGACCCGAAGCTCTGTGGTAAACTACTCACAACTCATCGGAGGGGCTATGGTGTTGATGTAGAAGCCCTCCATGGTTGATTCCCTCTCTGGCGGAGCGCCGGCGAAGGCTCCAAGATGGGATCTCACGGATACAGAAGGTTAAGGTGGTGGAAATAGTTTGTTATCATCTCCTCTGATGTTCTCGGGGTACGTGGGTATATATAGGAGGAAGAAGTAGGTCGGTGGACGCCCGAGGGGCCCACGAGATAGGGGGCGCGCCCAGTAGGGCGGGCGCCCTCCACCCTCGTGGCCGCCTCGATTGCTTCTTCACTTGCACTCCAAGTCCTCTAGATCACGTTCGTTATAAAAATCACGCCCCCGAAGGTTTCATTCTGTTTGGACTCCGTTTGATATTCCTTTTCTTCGAAATACTGAAATAGGCAAAAAAACAGCAATACGGGCTGGGCCTCCGGTTAGTAGGTTAGTCCCAAAAATGATATAACTGTGTAAAGTAAAGCCCATAAACATCCAAAATGGGTAATATAATAGCATGGAACAATAAAAAATTATAGATACGTTGGAGACGTATCAATCATCCCCAAGCTTAATTCCTGCTCGTCCTCGAGTAGGTAAATGATAAAAACAGAATTTTTGATGTGGACTGCTACCTAGCATAATTCTCAACGTAATTTTCTTTATTGTGGCATGAATGTTCAGATCCAAATGATTCAAAATAAAAGTTCATATTGACATAAGAAATAGTAATACTTCAAGCATACTAATCAAACCAATCATGTTTTGTCAAAATAACATGGCTAAAGAAAGTTCATCCCTACAAAATCATATAGTTAGGCTATGCTTCATTTTCGTCACACAAAATGCTCCCAAATTATACACCCCCGATGACAAGCCACGCAATTGTTTCGTACTTAAATAATCTCAAACTTTTTCAACTTTTACGCAATACATGAGCGTGAGCCATGGATATAGCACTATGGGTGGAATAGAATACAATAATGGGGATTCTGTGGAGAAGACAAAAAAAGAAAGTCTCACATTGACGAGGATAATCAACGGGCTATGGAGATGCCCATCAATTGATGTCAACATGAGGAGTAGGGATTGCCATGCAACGGATGAAGGAAATATGCCCTAGAGGCAATAATAAAGTTATTATTTATTTCCTCATATCATGATAAATGTTTATTATTCATGCTAGAATTGTATTAACTGGAAACATAACACATGTGTGAATACATAGACAAAAACTATAGTCACTAGTATGCCTCTACTTCACTAGCTCATTAATCAAAGATGGTTATGTTTCCTAACCATAGACATGTGTTGTCATTTGATTAGTGGGATCACATCATTAGAAGAATGATGTGATTGACATGACCCATTCCGTTAGCCTGGCACTTGATCGTTTAGTATACTGCTATTGCTTTCTTCATGACTTATACAAAGTTCCTACAACTATGAGATTGTGCAACTCCCGTTTACCGGAAGAACACTTTGTGTGCTACCAAACTTCACAACGTAACTGGGTGATTATAAAGGTGCTCTACAGGTGTTTCCGAAGGTACATGTTGGGTTGGCATAATTCGAGATTAGGATTTGTCACTCCGATTGTCGGAGAGGTATCTCTGGGCCCTCTCGGTAATACTCATCACCTAAGCCTTGCAAGCATGTAACTAATGAGTTAGTTATGAGATGATGTTTACGGAACAAGTAAAGAGACTTGCCAGTAACGAGATTGAACTAGGTATTGGATACCGACGATCAAATCTCGGGCAAGTAACATATCGATGACAAAGGGAACAAAGTATGTTGTTATGCGGTTTGACCGATAAAGATCTTCGTAGAATATGTAGGAACCAATATGGGCATCCAGGTCCCGTTATTGGTTATTTACCGAGAATGGTTCTAGGTCATGTCTACATAGTTCTCGAACCCGTAGGGTCCACACGCTTAACGTTTTGATGACAGTTTTATTATGAGTTTATAAGTTTTGATGTACCGAAGGTTGTTCGGAGACCCAGATGTGATCGCGGACATGACGAGGAGTCTCGAAATGGTCGAGACATAAATATTGATATATTGGACGACTATATTCGGACACCGGAAAAGTTCCGGGTGATTTCGGAGAAAACCGGACTGCCGGGGGGGTTACCGGAACCCCCCGGGAGAGTATTGGGCCTATGGGCCTTAGGGGAAAGGAGAGAGGGGTGGCCAGCATGGACCGTGCGCCCCCTCCCCCCTCTGGTCCAAATTGGACTAGGAGGAAGGCGCCCCTTCCTTCCCCTCTCCCCTTCCTTCCCCCTCCTAGTAGGAGTAGGAAAGGAGGATTCCTACTCCTACTAGGAGGAGGATTCCTCCTCCCTTGGCGCGCCCAAAGGGGCCGGCTGGCCTCCCCCTCCCTCCTTTATATACGAGGGCAGGGGGCACCCCATAGACACACAAGTTGATCTACGGATCATTCCTTAGCCGTGTGCGGTGCCCCCTTCCACCATATTCCACCTCGGTCATATCGTCGCGGAGTTTAAGCGAAGCCTGCGCCGTAGAACGTTATCATCGCCACCACGCCGGACCGGGAAGGCCGCGCCCATGAACGAGCGCGGTCTTGTAAAACCTGCGCGAGGAGCGAAGTCAGCTGTTGCGCCTTGGTTTGTTTCGGAAGTCTCGACAAATACAAGCGCCGCCGCAATCGCCCGCAAGGTTGCTTGTCGGAAGCAACACCGCAGCGCGGGCTGCTGATGTCCCGTGACTCAGAAGTGTGTTCGCTCCCAAAGTCCCCTAGAAGCGAGGGGTGGGAGCGCATAAGGCATGAAATCAAGTAAAGGACTTAGTCCGCAAGCTCCTCTTTTCATTAAAAACATCCAGTTTAGTACAAGTCCATAGAGGATGAAAACATGATAGAGAGGATTACAGATTTTAAATAGGCGTAAGGCGGCTTACAAATTAGAAGATAAGATGCCTGTAATCCCTCTCCTGCTTTCTCTGCTCGTGAGGTAGGTCAGGAGGCCCCTAAGAGAAGCTTGCCGGGAGGGCAAAGGCGCTTAGAGAGAGCTACGGTCGCAGAAGACACCAAGAGAACACCTGTGGGCCGCCAGAGCTTGGTGGAGACGGAGGCGCCGAGGCAGAGCTTGAAGACGGGCGGGACGCCGTTGACGCCAGGGCTCTCGCCTCAGATTCGACTGACGCCTTGCCGCCACCCTCTTCCTTTCCGCAGCCTCCTACGCCAGCCGCCAAGGAGACGCCCTGTGGAGTTTGTATCGGGCGACCCGGATGATGGGGTCGCTGGTGGCGCGAGGCAGGCAGTCCCGACGCCTAGTCGGACCCGCCATCTCGCCGCCGCCGCTGCCGCTTCCTCTCGCTACTCCCGCCAAGGAGGGACTCGCCATCGGAGGAGCTGTCCACACAGATCTCGCCCGGTGCCGGAGTCCTCGAAGACCTTGACGGCGAAGGTCGCTCCATTAACTTAAAATGGAGGGTAAACCCCGCCGGCTGCTGTGGATGCGGGCGAACGCCTTCCACCTCGATCGGCACATCACGCCGGGCCGATACGACGCTGACTCGAAAAGCCGCCGATCCCGCAGCCCTCATGCGCAACTCCAACATCTCAGCGGATCCGCTCCCCATCGCCGCGAACGGGCCGCTACCGGAGGCGGCGACGAGGTGCTCGACGCACTTGATGAAGAACTCCGAGGGGTCGCCCCGTGTGGACCGCCGAAAGGAGCCGCCGGCGGAGACGGGAGGCGACGCTTCGCCGCCGCCTCGAGCGCCGCCACATCTCGACTGCTCACCGCCTCCCTCTCCTCAGGCCGCCACCACAAAAGGGATAGGAGAGGCGCGCTGCCCGAGGCGCACCTCGCCGCCACCGCTGAAGGATCAGGATTCTCTCCATAGCGTATGGGAGGAAGAATAACGGAAGTTGAAGACGGCGAAGAAGAGGAAGTGCGAGACTATTGTGCCCCTTCCGGCCCTTTAAAGGGCGATTAGCCGCCCTGGCCAGCCAATCAGGGAGCCAGAGGGCGAGGAGCGGGCCAACCCACCATCTTCCGTGACGGCTCGGCCCCACCTTCGCCGCCTTTCTACCCCCACGCATGGGAGCTGCGTAAAAAGCCGGAGCGGAGCGACGGGTGAATGACCTCGCCTCGCACCGAGATCACAGGAGGATGCCTTAAAGATCGCGACACGCCCCCACGCCTCCCACGACGCCGCAATCGACGCTGCGGCCGCTACGGGAGCGCGTGGACACGGAGCCCGATTCTCAGGCGGACCCAGTCACGCGTTTCGCAGATCGCTTTTGGGCCCGCCCAACAATGCTCGCACAGGCGCCCAGTCGGGGTTCGCCGGTAGACTAAAGTAGGGGTACCTTAGTACCTTAACTTGTGCACGGCACACAAAGACTTCGCAAGGCTTGCTGTGCCCGCCAAGACCTCACCATTCCTCAATACTGCCATTCAAGAACAAAGTGCTAACTAAGAAAACGGCGGTCCGGCAAGAAGAGCTTGCCGAAGGCCAACCGGCATCACCAGAAGACTTGTCGCGCGCCAACTTCCGGCAGCGCGGACGGCCGCAAGCTTGTCGGCAACAAGAGAAGGGCCGCGCAAGGCACTTGCCGCGCAAGGCTGCCACCCAAACTCCAACAAGCACCCAGCCACGGTCATCACAAGGCCATCCCAAGGGCACGGGTAGGCACTACGCAGCCATGCGGAGCAAGGTGGCAAACGGAGTGACAGAGATGCCATCGTGGCAACCGGTGGCTCACTTAACGGTCACTCCTCCCGCACCGCATGCACCGGATGGGCATTTAATGCCCTTGTCCCCGCCACAGTTAGGTAGGGCACCGCTGTGCACTGTTGTACCAACCTGCGCTTTTTGCCTTTTCATTCTCTCTCCCACGCCGCCACCGTGAGTACCCCTTCAGACTATAAAAGGAGGCCCATGACGAGAAGGGGTTGGATCCATTCGATACCTAGGACACCACCATACGCCACACGCCGAGCAAGATCAAATAACAAGTAAAAGCGCAGAGGGTTTTATCTCCGGAGAGCCCCGGTGGGTAAAATCGCCTGGCTCCCCAAGGCCCGACCTCGACCGCTCAAGGACGCACTTCGCCTCCTTGTCGAACTGTAAGCCCCCAAAGGTTCTATAGGTGCTCGAGGTCAGCAGAGATACGCCTGCCAGCCTCGCTTCCAAATCATGTTAGCAATCACGATTTTATGATTATGAAATTTGGCAAATGGATGTAAAACTGCCTCAATGGATTTCGAAGAAGAGTTGTATATGATGCAACCAGAAGGTTTTATCGATCCAAAGGAGCTAACAAAGTGCAAGCTCCAACGCTCCATTTATGGACCTGCAAGCCTCTCGAGTTGGAATAAACGCTTGATAGTGTGATCAAATTTGGTTTTATATGCATTTTGGAGAAGCCTCAGATTTACAAGAAAGTGGGAGCTCAGAGCATTTCTATTATATATGGATGACATATTATTGATTGGAAATGATATAGAATTTCTGGATAGCATAAAGGATACTTGAATAAAAGTTTTTCAATGAAAGACCTCGTGAAGCTACATATTGGGCATTAAGATCTATAGAGATAGATCAAGACGCTTAATTGACTTTCACAAAGCACATACCTTGACAAAGTTTTGAAGAAGTTCAAAATGGATCAAGCAAAGAAAGGGTTCTTGCCAGATTGTAAGGTGTGAAGTTGAGTAAGACTCAAAGCCCCACCACCGCCAAGATAGAGACAAATGAAAAGTGTTCAGATGCTTCAGCCATAGGCTCTATCATGTATGCAATGCTGTGTACCAGACCATGTGTGCCTTTGCTATAAGTCTAGCAGCAGGTACCAAAGTAATCCAGTGGATCAATCGGACAGCAGTCAAGAACATCCTGAAATACCTAAAAGGACTAAGGATATGTTTTCGATATGGAGGTGACAAAGAGCTCATCGAAATGGTTACGTTGATGTAAGCTGACACGATCCGGACGATTCTAAATCGCAAATCGGATACGTGTTTACATTAAACGGTGGAGTCACACTGGTGCAGTTCAAAGAAAAGCTGCTGTATGGATCTACATGTGAAGGAATACAGCTGCTTCGAAGCAGCCAATGAAGGAGTCTCGATGAAGGAGTTCATATCCGATCTAGGTGTCATACCTAGTGCATCGGGTCCAATGAAAATCTTTGTGACAATATCGAGCGATTGCCTTAGCGAAAATCCAGATTTCACAAGAGAACCAAGCACATCAAGAGACGCCTAATTCCATCCGAGATCTAGTCCAGGAGGAGACATAGAGATTTGTGAAGATACATACGGATCTGAATGTTGCGACCCGCTGACTAAGCCTCTTCCACGAAAGCAAAAACATGATCAACACCAAGACTCCATGGGTGTTAGAATCATTATCGTAATCTAGATTATTCGACTTTAGTGCAAGTGGGAGATCAAGGAAATATGCCCTAGAGGCAATAATAAAGTTATTATTTATTTCCTCATATCATGATAAATGTTTATTATTCATGCTAGAATTGTATAAACGGAAACATAATACATGTGTGAATATATAGACACAAAGTGTCACTATTATGCCTCTATTTGACTAGCTTGTTAATCAAAGATGGTTATGTTTCCTAACCATGAACAAGGAGTTGTTATTTGATTAACAAGGTCACATCATTAGTTGAATGATCTGATTGATATGACCCATTCCGCTAGCTTAGCACACGATCGCTTAGTATGTTGCTATTGCTTCCTTCATGACTTATACATGTTCCTATGACTATGAGATTATGCAACTCCCCTGCTAATGGAGGAACACTTTGTGTGCTACCAAACGTCACAACGAATCGGGTGATTATAAAGGTGTTTCTACATGTGTTCCGAAGGTACTTGTTGAGTTGGCGATTCGAGATTAGATTTGTCACTCCTAATCGGAGAGGTATCTCTCGGCCCTCTCGGTAATACACATCACTTAAGCCTTGTGCATTTCAACTAATGAGTTAGTGAGATGATGTACTACGGAACGAGTAAAGAGACTTGCCGGTAACGAGATTGAACTAGGTATTGATACCCGACGATCGAATCTCGCAAGTAACATACCGATGACAATGGGAACAACGATGTTGTTATGCGGTTCGATAAAGATCTTCGAGAATATGTAGGAACCAATATGGGCATCCAGTCCCGCTTATTGGTTATTGACCGAGACGGTCTCGGTCATGTCTACATTGTTCTCGAACCGTAGGGTCCGCACGCTTAAGGTTTCAATGATAGTTATATTATGAGTTTATGTATTTGATGTACCGAAGGTTGTTCGAGTCCCTGATATGATCACGGGATGATGACGAGGAGTCTCAAATGGTCGAGACATAAAGATTGATATATTGACGGACATATTTGGACACCGTAAAGGTTCCGGAGAAGTTTGGAGCTCGGGAGGTTACTGAACCCCCTGGAGGTATATGGGCCTTATTGGGCCCATGTAGGAGGAAGGAAGGAATAAGGGAGGGGCGTACCAGCCCAATCCGACCAGAAGGGGGCCGCCCCCTTTCCTTTCTCCTCTTCCCTCATTCTATTACTACTACTAGTACTTATTCCTAATACTAGTACTCTTTCCTTCCCTCCAAATAAGATAGAAAGGGGGAAACCCACGGTTTCTCCCCATGGCGCGCCCCTTGGGCCGGCCACCTCCTCCCTCCTTTATATATGGGGTAGGGGGCACCAGGGACACACAAGTTGATCATTGAGATCGCTCTTAGCTGCAGGCGTGCCCTCCACGATATTACACCGGTCATATTGTATGCTTAGCGGCCCTCGCGACAGAGAACATCAAGATCGCTACCACGCCACATGCCGACGGAACCCCTGCCTCTATGGATTGGAGATCGAGGGTGCGCCATCGAGCTGTACACGTGTCAAGAACTGGAGGTGCCGAGTAACGGTGCTTGGATCGGTTGGACCGAGGACGACGACTACTTCCCTACGCCGTCAACGCTCCACTTCGCTCACGAGGTACGTGAGACAACACTCTCTCTCTCGCTATGCATCACCATGATCTTGCGGTGCGTAGAGGAAAATTTTGAAATTACTGCGCCCCCAACAACCTATACCCTTCCCTTGCTGCCAACCCGAGGGTCATCTTTATTTTAGCCCCCCGCCGTGCTTGTCTAAGTGCCTGGTCCAACCGAGTAGATCGGGGCCCCTCGAGGAAACTCGAGGTCTGGTTTTACCAGAGATGTCTCATCCGGTGTTGCCCTGAGAACGAGATATGTGCAACTCCTATCGGGATTGTCGGCACATCGGGCGGCTTTGCTGGTCTTGTTTTTACCATTGTCGAAATGTCTTGTAAAGCGGGATTCCAAGTCCGATCGGTCTTCCGGAGAAGGTCTATTCCTTCGCTGATCGCGAGAGCTTGTCATGGGCTGTTGGGACACCACAAGGTATAAACTCGAGAGCCATGCCCATGTTGTGGTGTATGGGAATTTGTTAATGTCCGGTTGTAGATAACTTGACACCGATCCAAATTAAAATGCATCAACGTGTGTAGCCGTGATGGTCTTTTTCGGGCGGAGTCCGGAAAGTGAACACGGTCTGTGGGTTATGTTTGACGAAGTAGGTGTTCAGTATCACCTCTTGATCATTGCTAGCTTCACGACCGCTTTGCTTCTCTTCGCCTCATTTTATGATGTTAGCCACCATATCATGCTTAGTGCCGCTACAACCTCACCACTTTACCCTTCCTTTCCCATTAAGCTTTGCTAGTCTTGATACCCATGGTAATGGGATTGTGAGTCCTTTGGTTTCATAGACATTACAACAACAGTTGTAGGTACAGGTTATGCGATGATCATGACCAAGAGCGATGCTTGCTTGTTTGGAGTTCTTCTTCTCGCCTTCTTCGATCAGTGGGATATGTTCCTGTGTCGGCAAGCCGCTAAAGGTGGTGGATATTGTTTGAGTTTCGCTATGATCTGCGCGTAGTCGGATGTTGTTCTTGTATGTTGTATTGTTGTATTCATGTGGCATTGAATGCCTTTTGTATGTATCCCATCTATTATGTAATGTTGATGTAATATCCACTTCAAAGCTGCTCCAATATGCAGGTTCATCCTTGTGGAACCTTCGAGTTCCTTTGGATAGGGTCGATATTGGGCGTGATTACCATGAGATGGTGTCAAACAATTCCTCTTCTCTCTCTCACGGTATTGTCCGCCATAGCTTTTACTTAACTAATACGAAATATAAAACAATTTAGTATTCAAATTACAATGCATGGATGCAATCAATATGAAAAACATCTCTTTAATACATCGCTCAATGTATAATCTTGAATACATCATCGCCTTAATATATATAATCTCAATACATCGCCTCAAATATTACATCGAATACATCATCGCAGGGTACCTAATAAAGATCGAGTACTACAAGAATCTAGGCCACTCGCGTTCCTCGGGCGCGGGCGTGGACACCCAAAGAGAAGGAACCTCATAGGATCATATCTCCGGTCATCCGCCCAAAGAACTTGCTAAGTAGAGAACCACGCCCATAGCAGCCATGTAGCGATGGACGCGGTTCGCCCCGACCTCGACACGGCGACACACCACCTCCGCGCGCCGCCCTTCGCACGGAATGTGGCCCACGCTAACGCCACCAAAGGACATCAGGTCGACGACGGTACCCGAGGACCGGTTCTCACCAAGCGGGCGCGTTCCTCCGTAGCATCTCCTGCTGCCGGAGCCCAATCCCGACATGGGTCCTCTCAGGACGCCGCATGAACGGGTCGATTTATTTAGGATGCGGCCGGCATATCGTCGAGAACAAATACTATATGCCCAAAAAAGTAGCATTTTTAAATGATTGGATTGTGATAACTAAAATTTATATATATGCAAATTCTAACAATTTTACATCAATCTAATTCATCTAACTAAAACTAATTCTAAAATTTCCTGATTATATAACTAACATTTCTATAACATTTCTAATATTTATATAACTAAAAACAGAAAATTGCTAACATTTCTATAAATATTTCTATAACTAAAAATAGAAAAATTATAACATTTCTAATATTTCAACTAACATTTCAATATTTTATAATCAACAAACTAATGTGTGTGTGTGTGTGTTGTGTGTGTGTGTGTGAAGTGTGTGTGTGTGTGTGTGTGTGTGTAAGGGTGACATGGCGTGCAGTTTCACTCACGTAGGCGGTATTTGACGGGCGATCGGACGGGCGGCGACGAAGCGACGGGATTTGGCGCGATAACGGGCGGGCGGCGACGACGGGAGGCGGCACAAGACGGGCGGGCGCTACACGGGACGGGACGGTGGGCGGGCGCTTTACGGGCGGCGAATATAAGGGACGGCCGGGTGATGGACGTAAGGCCGACGGGCAGATGGTATGACGGAGGGAAGAAAGGAGAGAGGGAAGTGATTTTTTTTCAATGATGTATATATAGGATGGACTTTAGTACCGTTGGAGCCACCAACCGTACTAAAGGTCTGTTTAGCTGCCAAGCGATGGAAGCACACCTCTTTAGTACCGGGTGAACCAACCGTACTAAGACCTTCTTTAGTACCGGTGAGCCACCACCCAGATTAAAGGGGGTGCGCCTGCCAAAGCGGTGCGGTTTAGTCCCACTGCTAGTCGAGGGCTACTGACCGGTTTATAAGCTCCAAGGCGGTAGCTCTCGAGCTCCTTCCTAAGGTGCCTACTGGCTCACTGCTCAGGTCGTTGCAGGTTTCTTAGTCTTGCCTCGCATCCCGCCCAACAAAAGGTTGTGTTTTAGTCGATGCAGGCGCTGGCCAAAGAGAGGGCTTTTTTATTTTCTTAATTTTTTTGCTTTATTTATTTTTGTTTTATTTATTTTTGAGTTTTTTTGTCTGTATTTAGAGTTTCTTTGTGAATATTTTTGCTTTAGGTACAAAAATTACAAACTTCTCGTTAGTGCCGTAGTTTTCAAATTTGAATAGTTTAAATTTTGAATTATTTGAATGAAATTTTTGTGAATCACTAGTTTGTGAATAACTTAACTTTGAAAAAGATTTTTAGTGATTCTTTTTTCTTATGTTTAATATTAGTGTGTTTTATCATTATATTCAATTTGGTAATGCTTAGGTTATTTAAAAATGAAATGCCTTTGTAATGTATGAGTCGCTGAAACCCGACATCGAAGAGATTGTCCATTTTGTACACTAGTGCATCCAGCTTTTGTGAATCTCTCTCTTTTTTGCACATGCTATGTGGATGAAATTATGATACCATGCCAACTTTCAACCTTTTCCGAGTTCATTTGAAATGCTTTTCAATTTCAGGTCATTTAGCTGGAAAATCAAGTAAATGCATGAAAGAATTTGTTTGACATAAAATTTCTTCGCGCTTCAAATGCCAAAACACATAACTACCCTAACTATTATAGAGATTCCTCCTGGTGTGAAACATGAAGAAAGTGATGATAGTGAAGCCGATCACATCCTGATCTTTGGGTGTGAAACTTTTTCTTCGCTGTGTCCTTTGCGTCAGAAATATGGAAAATCTTCATCATTTAACTGGATGCTCGTCAATATTCACCGTGAATGGAGCAATTTCATCAAACTTTTCATAATCTTCCGACATGTCTGTCTTGTCATCCACTCCCACGATGTTTCTTTTTCCCGAAAGAACTATGTGGCGCTTTGGCTCGTCGATGATCCATTCGCTTCTTATCTTTTTCTTTTTCTCGCCCGTAGACATGTCTTTCACATAAAAACCCGCGCCACATCATTGGCTAGGACGAATGGTTCGCTCTGACATGCAAGATTGTTGAGATCCACCTGTCATTCCGCATCGCGGGTCTTCCGTTACCTCGTGTCATATTGACCCATTTGCACCAAACAAAGGGACCTTCAAATCACCTATAGTTAAGTTCTATATGTCCTCTATGTAACCATAATATGTTTCTTTCCGTGTTGGTTGTTATCAAAGCGACACCACTTTTGGTTGGTGCTCTTCTTATCTTGGGCGATCGTAAAATGTATTCCATTTATCTCGTACCTTTGAAAGTCATTATATTCAAGATGGTAACTGGGATGAAAGTACAAGTCATTTGAATATCGCCATCATTCATGGCACGTTTCGCAACCAACCGCAAAGTCCCGTTTGTTCACGTAATCCAAATGCCGATTCGGTGTTTGAGTGTAGAAAATTCTTGTGTTCCTCCATATACGGAGCCACCAAGGCGGAATTCTGAGAACTGTAGTGTGCTTCAAAGGAGAGAATGTCCGCCCATACATATTATTTGATGCCTCCTCGGTTTTTTCCATCCAAATCCCTTATGCCGCGATTCAGAACACCAATCGGCTTAAGGTCGGAATAAAGTCAATACAAAACTCAATGACCTCCTCATTTTCATGGCCCTTCGAGATGCTTCCTCCGCCTAGCACGGTTATGAACATATTTCTTCAAGACTCCCATGAACCTCAAAGGGGAACATATTGTGTAGAAATACAGACCCAAAACGTTAATCTTTAAGAATCTAGGATGATGTTGATGAAGAAGGATGGGGACACCAACTCAAACTGACAAGACATTGCACCAAATCATTCTCAGAACCTTGGTATGATTTCGATCGACACTTTCCGAGATTGCATTGAGGAATGCACATAGCTTCACAATGGCTAATCGAACATTTTTCCGTAGAAGCCCCTCAATGCAACCGAAGGAGTTGCGCCATAATCACGCGGCAGTCATGAGACTTTAGGTTCGAACTTTTCTCCGCCATATTTATTATTCCCTTTATATTCGACGAAGCCAGATGGTACCTTCATGCCGAAAGGTGCATTCAAAGAAGATTTCTTCTTCTTTGGTAAGAGCGTGCTGCCTAACTGATGTATGCCATCTTTCCGTGCATACGCTGTGGTCCTCCCGTGCCTCTCGTGTATCTTTTGTCTTCCCATACACGCCAAAAAAGCAGGGTCACGCAAAGATTCTTCGTCTGCATCACGTCGACAAGGAGCGGACTCTAGGTCTTTCCAATATGGCAGGTCCCAAAATATAGATTTCTTCTTCCACGGGTGCACGTCTGTCAGCCCTTGAACAAAGGTCCGCCAGACCCTTTCCAAAGATTACCTTCAAATCCTTGACCATATCATGTACATCAACATTCCAAGCGGGGCGCAGGTTCCGGTGATCCGTCACCTTTAATGCTTGCCTTTCTTTCTTACGGATGCCTCGCCGAAGAAATCGACGATGTCCCGGTACACATTCTTCCTACAACTATCCAAATATATATCGTCGGTATCATCCAAACAGTGCGCGCATCCGCAGATATCCCTTGTTTGTCTGTCCGAAGGTTACGAGAGCAGGCCAATCATTGATGGTCAAACAGCAACGCTTTTAGGTCAAATTCTTCCGTCCGCAGCTCATCCCACGACGACACTGCTCCATTCCACAGCTGTAATAGTTCTTCAACTAATGGCCTTAGGTACACATCAATGTCGCTGCTGGTTGCTTAGGGCCTTGGATGAGCACCGCATCATAATGAACTTCCGCTTCATGCACAACCAAGGAGGAAGGTTATACAAACATAGAGTCACAGGCCACGTGCTATGGTTGCCGCCCTTCCCAAAAGGATTAATGCCATCCGCGCTTAGACCAAACCATACGTTCCTTGGGTCACCGCAACCTCCCTGCATTTCTTTCGATTTTTCCATCGCGAACCACGGGTACTCTCAACTTTTCATCTTTCTTACTTCCTTCTACACCAAGATCGCCTTCGCATGCTCTTTGTTTTGGAACAAACGTTTCAACCGTGGTATTATAGGAGCATACCACATCACCTTGGCAGGAATCTTTCCCTGGGCGCCGTCGACATCACTGTGGTCATCGCGATCGATCTTATAACGCAATGCACCCCATACATCGCAAGCGTTCAAATCCTCAGACCACCGCGGTAGAGGATGCAATCATTAGGGCATGCATGTATCTTTTGACCTCTAACCCTAGAGGGCAGACAGCCTCTTTGCTTCATACGTACTCGCAATTCGTCCTGGAAGCATATTCTTTATCATTACCAAGAACTTTCCAAATCCTTTGTCGACACAATTTCTTCCTTCCATTGCAGCAATTCCAAGGTGGTGCCCAACTTTTTGTCAGCTTCGCACTGGGTACAACAATTTCTGATCCTCTAACATGCGCCGCAACTTCTTCTTCCAAATCACTTGCGTAGCTTTTGCATCGGCAATGGCCCGACCTAGATCATCACGGGCTCATCCGATGCCTCTTCTTCCTTCTTCCGCATTGCTGCTCAGCTTCTTCCCCATTGTTGTATCATCATTCAGGAACCCATGCCGTGATAGCCGTCGTCGTCTCTTCTTCTTCATTGTCTTCCATCATAACCCCTATTTCTCCGTGCTTGGTCCAAACATTATAGTGGGGCATGAAACCGACTCAAATAGGTGGACGTGAATGGTTCTTGACGAGAGTAATTGTGACCATTCTACCACAGCACATGGACAAGGCATAAAACCATCCGCTCGCTTGTTTGCCTCAGCTGCAAGAAAAGTATGCACGCCATTAATGAACTCGAGAGCATCGGTCATCATACATCCATTGTCGGCTCATCTTCATTACACAACCAATAGACCAAATTAATACAAGTTCATACATAAAGTTCATATACAACACTTAATTAAATGCAACATACAAATAACTCTCTAGCTAAAGAATTTAAATGCACAACAAATGCGATCAAGATCGCAACTAAGGTAACAATTGATCCAACAAGATAATGATACCAAGCCACACTATCAATGGCATATTTTCTAATCTTTCTAATCTTCAACCTCATTTTCTCCATCTTGATCTTGTGATCATCGATTTACATCGGCAACATGCAACTCCAATTCCATCTTCTCCCTCAATTCTTTTCAATTTTTCTTTCAAATACTCGCTTTCTCTTTCAACTAAATTTAACCTCTCGACAATAGGGTCGGTTGGAATTTCCGTTCACATACCTCCTAGATAAAAATATCTATGTCAACTTGATGGGCATAATTTGTCATAAACACGAAATGCAACAACTAGTTTTAAAAGAGAATATACCACATCTGAATCATAACAAGGACGAGGGCCGACGGGACGGATATCAAAACCATGGCACTATGTATAACAAACAACGACGGGTAAGATAATTATACAGTAACTATATATCCAAATCACACAAACATCAATTTGGTAATGTAAAACATCATGAACAAGAGCCTCACCACAAGGTGGTGCCGATGATGGGACGGAAGGGCGATCGACGGTGGTTACGACGGAGATTTAGAAGGCACTAAGTAAACCACACCTACATATGCAAACTAAGTGTTATTTTGACCTCAAATTGCATATAAATCAAATACTAGCACATATAATTCCTCCCAAATTAATCATATACAAAGCATTGCAAGAGCTAATCTAGCAATGAGAGTTGAAAGGACAAAGTTTAACCTTGTGATCATTTGAATGGATGGGGCCTTCAAATCTTGACAAATTTTGGGCAAAATTTGTGAGGAGCTCGAGAAGAGAGGGGAAGAACAGAGGAAGTGAGGAAAGGGAAGAAGGAAATGATGGGTTAAGGGTTTATATGATTGATTTTAGTACCGGTTGCTCCACTAACCGGTACTAAAGGTGCCGAGAGGCCCAGATCGACAACATCCTCACCACTTTAGTACCGTTCGTGGCACTAACCGGTGCTAAAGGTTCACCATGAACCGGTACTAATGAGAGCGGCCGTTAGCCGTTGAAACAGCACTAATGGACACATTAGTGCCGCTCAAAATCAAACCGCACTAATGTGTCTCAGATTTGCCCTTTTTCTACTAGTGCACATAAAAGAATCTTTATAGAGATTCAAATATTTCATAGATAAACTTGATCATAAACCCAATGTATTCCATCTGGATCTCATAAACACACCGCAGAAAAAAGAGTTACACTAATAGATTCTCAAGAAAAGATCGAGGAGAACATGGTATTGAGATCCAAAAGAGAGAAGAAGCATCTAGCCATTAACTATGGACCCGAAGCTCAGGTAAACTATCACAACCCACTGAGGGCTATGTTGATGTAGAAGCTTCCATGGTTGATTCTCGGGCGAGCCGCCGCATGGAAGGCTCCAAGATGATTCACGGATACGTAAGGTTAAGGTGGTAGTGTTATCATCTCCTCCATGTTCTCGGCACGTATATATAGGAGGAAGAATAGGCTCAGGATCTCGGAGGGGCCCACGAGAGGGGCGCGCCAGGCGGCGCCTCCACCGTGGCCGATTGCTTCTTCACTTGCACTCCAAGTCCTCTAGATCACGTCATAAAAATCACGCTCAAGGTTTCATTCGTTTGGACTCGCTTGATATTCCTTTTCTTCAAATAACTGAAATAGGCAAAAAAACAGCAATACGGCCGGGCCTGCTTAGTAGGTTAGTCCCAAAATGATATAACTGTAAAGTAAAGCCCATAAACATCCAAAATGGGTAATATAATAGCATGGAACAATAAAATTATAGATACGTTGAGACGATCAATCATCCCTAAGCTTAATTCTCGCCGCCCCTAGTAGGTAAATGATAAAAAAGAATTTTTGATGGATCTACCTAGCATAATTTCAACGTAATTTTCTTTTATTGTGGCATGAATGTTCAGATCCAAATGATTCAAAATAAAAGTTCATATTGACATAAGAAATAGTAATACTTCAAGCATACTAATCAAACCAATCATGTTTTGTCAAAATAACATGGCTAAAGAAAGTTCATCCTACAAAATCATATAGTTAGGCTATGCTTCATTTTCGCCACACAAAATGCTCCCAAATTATACACCTCGGCGACAAGCCACGCAATTGTTTCGCAGACTTAAATAATCTCAAACTTTTTCAACTTTTACGCTAATACATGAGCGGAGCCATGGATATAGCACTATGGGTGGAATACAACAATGGGGATTCCGTGGGAGAAAAAAGAAAGTCTCACATTGACGAGGATAATCAAATGGAGATGCCCATCAATTGATGTCAACATGAGGAGTAGGGATTGCCATGCAACGGATGAAGGAAATATGCCCTAGAGGCAATAATAAAGTTATTATTTATTTCTCATATCATGATAAATGTTTATTATTCATGCTAGAATTGTATTAACTGAAACATAACACATGTGTGAATACATAGACAAAAACTATAGTCACTAGTATGCCTCTACTTCACTAGCTCATTAATCAAAGATGGTTATGTTTCCTAACCATAGACATGTGTTGTCATTTGATTAGGGATCACATCATTAGAAGAATGATGTGATTGACATGACCCATTCCGTTAGCCTGCACTTGATCGCTTAGTATATCGCTATTGCTTTCTTCATGACTTATACAAAGTTCCTACAACTATGAGATTGTGCAACTCCTGCTATCGAAGAACACTTGTGTGCTACCAAACTTCACAACGTAATCGGGTGATTATAAAGGTGCTCTGCTGTGTTTCAAGGTACATGTTGGGTTGGCATAATCGAGATTAGGATTTGTCATCCGATTGTCGGAGAGGTATCTCGCCCATGATCTCTCACTAAAAATTATCAAGTAGTGTTCTCCCGAGTATGCACTGCTGCAAAGTTCGTCGTGCCTGCACACCACGAGATGATCGGGTGATAAGCTCTCACGTCCATCTACAACGGGTGCAAGCCAGTTTTGCACACGCAGAATACTCAGTTATACTTGACGAGCCTAGCATATGTAGATATGGCCTCGGAACACGGAGACCGAAAGGTCGAGCGTGAATCATATAGTAGATATGATCAACATAAGATGTTCACCATTGAAAACTACTCCATCTCACGTGATGATCGGTTATGGTTAGTTGATTTGGATCACGTGATCACTTAGATGACTAGAGAGATGTATGTCTAAGTGGGAGTTCTTAAGTAATATTATTAATTGAACTAAAATTTATCATGAACTTAGTACCTGATAGTATCTTGCTTGTCTATGTTGTTTGTAGATAGATGGCCCGTGCTGTTGTTCCGTTGAATTTTAATGCCTTCCTTGAGAAAGCTAAGTTGAAAGATGATCGTAGCAACTACGTGGATCGGGTCCGTAATTTGAGGATTATCCTCATTGCTGCATGAAAAAATTACGCCCCGAAGCACCGCGGGTGCCAGTTCGCCGCCGATGTAACCGACGACGCTAAGAACGTCTCGCGAGCAAAGCCGATGACTACTCAATAGTTCAATGTGCCATGCTTTACGGCTTAGAACCGACTTCAACGACGCTTTGAACGCATGAGCATGTGAGATGTTTCAGAGTTGAAGTTGATATTCCGTAAGAATGCCCGGATTGAGAGATATGAAGTTCCAATAAGTTCTATAGCTGCAAGATGGAGGAGAATAGTTCGCAAGGAGCACATACTCAAGATGTCCGAGTATTGTAATCACTTGATTCAACCGGGAGTTACTCTTCCGATGATAGCGCCATTGATGAATTCTCCAATCACTTCCACCAAGCTACAAGAGCTTCGTGATGAACTATAATATGCAAGGGATGGATAAGACGATTCTCGAGCTCTTCGCAATGCTAAAGGCTGCGGAGGTAGAAATCAAGAAGGAGCATCAAGTGTTGATGGTTAACAAGACCACTAGTTTCAAGAAAAGGGCAAAGGGAAGAAGAAGGAACTTCAAGAAGAACAGCAAACAAGTTGCTGCTCAAGAGAAGAAACCCAAGTCTGACCTAAGCCTGAAATCGAGTGCTTCTACCGCAAGCGATCGTCACCGAAGCGGAACTGCCCCAAGTATTTGGCGGATAAGAAGGATGGCAAAGTGAACAAAGGTATATGTGATATACATGTTATTGATGTGTACCTTACTAGAGATCGCAGTAGCACTGGTATTTGATAACTGGTTCTGCTAATATTTGCAACTCAAACAGGACTACGGATTGCTTAACACTAGCAAAGGACGAGGTGACGGCGCTGTGGAAACGGTTCCAAAGTCGATGTGATCGTGGTCGCACGCTACCTCTACATCTACCTTCGGATTAGTATTAGACCTAAATAATTGTTATTTGGTGCGCGCTGAGCATCAACATTATATCTGGATCTTGTTTGATGCTAGACGGTTATTCATTTAAATCAGAGAATAATGGTTGTTCTATTTATATGAGTAATATCTTTTATGGTCATGCACCTCAAGAGTGGTCTATTTTTGATGAATCTCGATAGTAGTGATACATATTCATAGTGTTGAAGCCAAAAGATGCAGAGTTGATAATGATAGTGCAACTTATTTGTGGCACCGCCGCTTGAGTCATATCGGTATAAAGCGCATGAAGAAACTCCATATCGATGGACTTTTGGAACCACTTGATTATGAATCACTTGGTACTTATGTAACCGTGCCTCATGGGCAAGATGACCAAAACGCCTGCTCTCCAGACTATGGAGAGAGCAACAGATTTGTTGGAAATCATACATGATGTATGTGGTCCAATGAATGTTGAGGCTCGTGGCGGATATCGTTATTTTCACCTTCACAGATGATTTAAGCAGATATGGGTATATCTACTTAATGAAACATAAGTCCTAAACATTTGAAAAGTTCAAAGAATTTCAGAGTGAAGTTGAAAATCATCGTAATAAGAAAATAAAGTTTCTACAATCTGATCGTGGAGGAGAATATTTGAGTTACGAGTTTGGTCTACACTTAAAACAATGTGGAATAGTTTCAGAACTCACGCCACCCGAACACCACAACAGAATGGTGTGTCCGAACGTCAGAATCGTATTTTACTTGATATGGTGCGTCTATGATGTCTTTTACAGATTTACCGCTATCGCTTTTGGGGTTATGCTCTAGAGACAGCCACATTCACGCTAAATAGGGCACCGCCGAACTGCTGAGACGACACCTTATGAACTATGGTTTGGCAAGATACCAAAGTTGTCGTCTTAAAGTTTGGGGTTGCATGCGTTTATGTGAAAAAGCTTCAACCTGATAAGCTCGAACCCAAATCGGAGAAATGTGTCTTCATAGGATACCCAAAGGAGACAGTTGGGTACACCTTCTATCACAGATCCGAAGGCAAGACATTCTGTTAAGAATGGATCCTTTCTAGAGAAGGAGTTTCTCTCGAAAGAAGTGAGGGAGGAAAGTAGAACTTGATGAGGTAATCTGCATTCTACCCCTTGTTGAAAATAATACATCACAGTAAACCGTTTCGTGGACGCCAAAACCAACTAGTGAGGAAGTTGATAATGATAATCATAGAACTTCAGATCAAGTTAATACGTAACCACGAGGGTCTAACAGAGTAAGATCCACACCTGAGTGGTACGGTAATCCTATTCTGGAAGTCATGCTACTAGATCATGATGAACCTACGAACTATGAAGAAGCGATGGTGAGCCCAGATTCCGCAAAATGGCTTGAAGCCATGAAATCTGAGATGGGATCCATGTATGATAACAAAGTATGGACTTTGGTTGACTTGCCCGATGGTCGGCAAGCAATTGAGAATAAATGGATCTTCAAGAAGAAGACTGACGCTGATGGTAATGTTATCGTTTACAAAGCTCGACTTGTTGCAAAAGGTTTTCGATAAGTTCAAGGGTTGACTACGATGAGACCTTTCTCACCAGAAGCGTGCTTAAGTCTCTGTCGGTAGACAAAGTAGGGGTACCTTAGTACCTCGAACTTGTGCACGGGCAACAAGCAGACTCTCGGCAAGGCTTGTTTCGCGCGCCCGCCAAGACCCTCACCATTCCTCAATACTGCCATTCAAGAACAAAGTGCTAACTAAGAACGAAGGCCCCGCAAGAAGAGCTTGCCGAAGGCCAACCAAGCATCATCAGAAGACTTGCCAGCTACCGCTGCGCGCTTGCAGCAGTTCCGGCTATCGCAAGCTTGCCGCACAACAAGAGAAGGACATGCAAGGCTGCCACCCAAAATCCAAGGCACCCAGACGACGGTCATCACAAGGCCATCCCAAGGGCACGTGGCGAGGCACTACGCAGCCATGCGGAGCAAGGTGGCAAACGGAGTGACAGAGATGCCATCGTGGCAACCGTGGCTCACTTCACGGTCACCTCCTCAAGATCATATGACCGGACGGGCATTTAATGCCCTTGTCCCCGCCCGAAAGTTAGGTAGGGCATCACAGTAATCGCTGTACCAACTGCTTTTACCTTTCTACCCCTCTTCCACGCCGCCACCGTGGGTACCCCTTCAGACTATAAAAGGGAGGCCCATGCGCACGAGAAGGGGTTGATCCATTCGATACCTAGGGCACCACCATACGCCGCACGCCGAGCAAGATCAAATAACAAGCAAAAAGGCAGCAAGAGGGGTTTTATCTCCGAGAGCCCCGGTTGGTAAAATCGCCTGCCTCCCCAAGACTGACTCGACCGCTCACAGACGACCCCGCTTCCCTTGTCGAACCGGAAGGGCCCCCAAAGGTTCTATAGGTGCTCGAGGTCGCAGAGATACGCCCACATCCTTGGCGCGCCAGTAGGGGGGCCGAGATCGTGAGCATCCGATCCGTCTCCACGCGCTACATCAACGCCATCGCCAACATGCCACCAAGAAGAAGCCTTTGAGGTGGCCGCCTGTTTACATCGATCCACCACCACCGCCGGAGCAAGCAGGCGTGAGGTGGACGCCGGCGAGGAGCGGGTGCCGCCGGTGGGTCTCAAGGTCTACCAGATCCAAGAACAAGGCCCCGCAAGGCCGGGCGACGGTGCAGACGCCGCACCTTCCCAGAGGTGCAAGGTCAAGGTCAACGCCCGGTGTTCCTAGCACCGTGCTCGCTGGAGCAAGGCTAAGCCGGTGGGTCGCGGACGCCGAGGTCAGCATGCACACCCGCATGCCGGGCGTGAGGAGGTACGGTCGCCGGACGAGGTGTTGCTCCTCCCAATCCGTTGGGAGTCCGAGCACATCCCGCCTCAAGGCCGCCCGTGGCCACCGCCACCTAAGATAGTAGAGGAAGCGCCGCCCGAGCCTAGCTGCTTTAGATTACCCTCCGCGCCGCACAAGATCGACGATCGAGGATGACCATATACAGCCTCATCAGCTTCGCTTAACGGCGATAAGGCCCGGCGATCGAAGCGCCGAGGCCCCCGCAAGACGCTTCGCGCAGCCGGCGCCGACAGATCGCTGGGTGCCGCCTGCGGCGCCCCAGCCCTAAAGGCTAAGATCGCCAGCCACGGACCAACCTTGACGCCGACTCCACCGCTGCCGAACCCGCGAACTCGCCGGATCAGCGCCACGTTTCCAAGAACGGCAACATGAAGACGCCGACTCGACGAAAGTGCCGAGAGAAGCGCGACGCTAACTGACCAGCGCTGGCTGGCCCGCTTGCCGACGCAGCACGCACTCCGGGAACCGGGCGACTTGTCAGACGCTGCAGGTCGCTTCGCTCACCCGCGAATCGCGGCAAGTCCAAAGGCCCAAAACAAAGAACTTCAAGCCAAACGTGTCGAGAAGTATGATGGCAGGATACACCCGCCGAGTTCTCAAGATCTACACCATCGCGTGCAAGCTGCCGAGGGCGCGCGAGAAGATCTCGCCAACTACTTCCCATTGACTCAAGCCCAACGCCGTCTTGGCTCATGCACTTGCCGGACAGCTCCATCTCTTCGGGCGGACTGTGTCACCAGCTTGTCGGCGCCTTCACGGGTGGCCACAAGCCTCATGGCTGTGAGAGTGACCTCCACTTACTCGCTCAGAAGGAGGGGAGCCCCACGCAAGTATATACAAAGATTCAGCCAGTGCAACGCAACATCCTGACGCTCACCGGCCGCGTTATCGCTGCTTGATCGAACGCGCGAATCAAGCAGGATGAGGGAGGAAATGGCGATGAGCAAGATTAGAGATGTCAGCTAACCCTACGCCCGCCGACAAGTGTGCACGGGCCGAGGAGGGGAGGAAAATCCTGAGAGGTTGCTTGAGCAGAAGAACTCGACAAGAGGATGCCGCCCCGCAAGGAAGAACCGGAGGCGAACAATAGGAAGAGAAAAGCTAAAGATGTACTAGCTGTTGAGCATTCCGCAACGGAGGCGGTCCGACAAGGCTAAAATCGACGACCGGGCGAGGTCTGTAGCAGCCGCCAAGGTGATGGCTCGCTGCTGCTATTGCAAGATCCACCGCACTAAAGGCCATGACCTCCAAACCTGCAAGAAAGTAGAGCAGAGAAGCGGAGCTGCAAAAGCTGAGTATGAGCGCCGCGATAAGGAGAGAGCCTGTGGAGGTGGCGGAGGATCCGCAAGAAGCTTCCCGCCCGGGAGGGCACCGCAAGCAGGCTAAGCCGCTGCAAGGAGACAGCCTCGCATGGACGCCGACAAGGACGTAAGATGAAGATGACGATGATGAGATGGAGGAAGATGAGACTGATGACCAAGAGTTTCGTAAGGCAACAGAGGTGTTGTGCATCGACGGCGGCGCCTTCGCACACCTCGCACCGCCAACTCAAGCAATGGGTGCGAGCAGTGAACGCCGCAGAGCCGCTCGTCGAGGCGCCGCAAGCTCGGCGGTCCAAGACGCCCATCGCCTTCGACGCTGAGGACCACCTTGATCGCTACATCGCGGTCGGTGCTTGCCAATGTTGGTTTCACTCAACAATCCGCAACCTCAAGGTCACGAAGATGTTGGGTTGACGGCGGGCCGCCTGAACTTGATTTCTCCGCAGTACTCAAGAAGCTCCAGATCCCCAACAGCGAAGCTTGAGGAGACGGCACCTTTCAAGGATAAATCCGGAAGGAGCCAACCCAAGGGGAAGATCACATTGCCGCGACGCTCGCAGCGAACTGAACTTCAGGATCGAGAGGGTCACGCTTGATGTGGCTGATATCCCTTACCCTACAACGGATACTCGGCCGACCCGCACTCGCCAAGTTCATGGCGGCTCTCATTACGCATACAATGTGCTCAAGATGCCCGTTCGATAAGTGTTATCTCCTGTCCAAGGTGACAAGAGGGATGCGCCATCTGCGCCGACAAGATCTACCGAAGCAGCGTCACGCAGTAACGCGAGCCACTTGCCGCTGAAACTCCCCGGGAAGAAGAAAGCCAAGTCCGCAAGCGATAGCTCGGTGCCCACACCTCCCCGGAGCGCTGGCCTGCTGCCGAGGATGCACCGCCGAGCTCCACCGGCTGCGCGAAGGCAAAGGCAGACTAACCAAGACTAAGCCCGGCGAGAGCGCTCGCGCCACTCCGCAAGCCCGCCTCGGAGTGCCACGCCGCCGAGGACGCGCCATCGAAGCTCGCCGCCGCCGAGGCAAAGAAAGCTGCCAAACTTCAACTTTTGAGTTGTGCTCCCGAAAGTCCATACCTTGTATGAAGAACCCGAGCGCAGAGGGGTCGAATCGTGGTTAGGCTGCACCATCGATCCGCTTCGAGTCTGCTCGACGGTAAAAGCACACCGCAACCAGCCCGACGAGTTTTTCCCGCCAGAGGCAACACCGCCAGCTGGTTGTCGATGTCCCGCGCCAGCAAGTGTGTTTATACCAAGGATCCCCGAAGTGTAAGGAAGAAAACATACAAGGGGGTGGAAATCGGGAAGAAGCACAGCCCCGCCGATTGTCAAGACGAAAAGCTAAGTCACCCGAAGCCAGACAGAGCACTTTTTAGTCCTATAGTCTTGTGTTATGTCCTCGAACGCTTATTCTTTGTACAAAAAACTCGGCGCCGAGGAACCAACTCGTTGTTAAGGCCCTTGCTTTGTTTCCGAGTCCGCCAACAATACAAGTGCACCGCAATCGCCCGAGAAGGTTTTTGCCGGATACAACACCGCCGCAGAAGCTGATGTCCCGACTCAGCAAGTGTGTTAGCGCCTGCAAGTTCCCTAGAAGCGAGGGTTAAAAACGCACGAGGGATACAACGAAGTAGAGGGCGAATATAGCAAGCCTTGCCGTGGGGCTTACCTTCATATGTGAAACTTGTGCGCGGCTGAGTTAAGGCCCTTGACTTGTTTCCGAGTCCGCCGACAATCTGGCGCGCCGCAATCGCCCGAGAAGGTTTCTTGCCGAAACAACGCCGCCAGCTGGCTGCTGATGTTCCGCGACTCAAAGAAGTGTGTTAGCGCCGCAAGTTCCCTAGAAGCGAGAGTGTAAACATACGGCGACAAAGCATGGCATCGCGCAGAGTCGCACCGTGAAAGAATAGCTTATTACAAAGGTTGTCTCGCTTGTTTTCGTGGCTATAATCACAGTGACAAGGAGAAGCCGAGGGGCGCTACTGGTGCACGGGCCCCGCAAGCCGGCTCACTGGGGCTGCAAGTGCCAAAGCTCCTTCATGACGGGCCGTGGCCCTTGAGGCCTCAAGGCCGGGCGGCAAGGGAAAAGAAGGCACACCAAGACTCGGATTCCGGCGGAGCCAGAGTTGCCGGAGGCTGCAAAGGCCAAGATTCCTCCCCGACAAGCTAATGTCGCCGGGGGGCTGCAGAGTCAGATAAGTTTTTCATCCTCGTCATGCATCCTCTTATGGACTGGAAGGCGGGGCTGCCCTGAATGAGCGTGTCTTGTAAAACCTGTGGCGCTGAGGAGCCGAAGTCGCGCTAAGTTGCGCCTTTGGTTTGTTTCCGAGTCCGCCGACAAATACAAGCGCCAAGAATCGGTCTTAAGCAAGGTTGTTGTCGGAAGCAACACCGCCAGCTGGCTGCTGATGTCCCGTGACTCAAAGAAGTGTGTTCGCCCGCAAGTCCCCTAGAAGCGAGGGTGGAGCGCATAAGGCACCTAAATCAAGTAAAGGACTTAGTCCGCAAGCGCCCTCTTTCATTAAAAACATCCCAGTTTAGTACAAGTCCATAGAGGATGAAAACATGATAGAGAGGATTACAGATTTTAAATACAGCTAAGGCCCAAAGGCTTACAAATTAGAAGATAAGATGCCCGTAATCCCTCTCCTGTTTCTCTGTTCAGGAGGTAGGTCAAGGAGGCCCCGGCAAGAGAAGCTTGTCGGGGAGGGCAAAAGGGGCGCCTAGGAGAGCTACGGGCGCCAGAAGACACCAAGAGAACACCCCAGGCGCCGGCGAGGAGCTTGGCGGAGACGGAGGCGCCAGAGGCAGAGCTTGAAGACGGGCGGCGGACGTCAAGACGCTGCCGAGGGCTCTCGCCTCAGATTCGACTTGACGGCCTTGCCGCCACCTCTTCCTTCTTCCGCAGCCTTCCTACGCCACCGCCCAAGGAGACGGCCCTGGAGTTTGAAGGCCGGCGACCCGGACGATGGGGTCGGTGGCACGCGAGGCAGGCCCGACGCCTAGTCGGACTCCGCCATCTCGCTGCTGCCGCTGCCGCTCTCCTCCTCGCTACTCCCGCTGAGGAGGTACCTTCGCTATCGGAGGAGCTGTCCACACAAAGATCTCGCCCGGTGCCGGAGTCCTCAAGACCTTGACGGCGAGAAGGTCGCCTCCATTAACTTAAAATGGAGGGTAAACCCCGCCGCCAAGCTGTAGATGCGGGGAACGCCTTCCACCTCGATCGGTACATCAAGCCGGGGCTGGGGATACGACGCTGAATCGAAAAGCCGCTGATCCCGCAGCCCTCATGCGCAACTCCAACATCTCGAAGCGGATCCGGTTCCATCGCGCTGAACGGGCCGCTACCGAGGCGGCGACGAGGTGCTCGACGCAGCTTGATGAAGAACTCCTGTGGGTCGCCCCGTGTGGACCGCTTGAGGAAAGGAGCTGCCGGCGGAGACGGGAGGCGACGCCTCGCCGCCCGCCTCGAAGCGCCGCCACGCCCTCGACCTGTCATGGCCGCCTCCCTCCCCTCAGGCGGCCCCGCCACCACAAAGGGATAGGGAGAGGCGCGCTGCCCGGAGGCGACCTCGCTGCCACCGCTGAAGGACCAGGATTCTCCTCCATAGCAGATGGGAGGAAGAGTAACGGAAGTTGAAGACAAAGGAAGAAGAGGAAGCGAGACTATTGTGCTCCCTTCCGCCCCTTTTAAAGGGCGAGGTGGGGGCTCACCGCCCTGGCCAGCCAATCAGGAGCCAGAGGGCAGAGGAGCGGGCCAACCCGCTGCTGCTCAGGACGGCTCGGTCTCCCACTCGCCGCCCACGCACCCCCACGCATGGGAGCCGCGGGCGAAAAAGCGGAGCCGAGCGACGGGTGAATGACCTCGCCTGCACCGAGATCACAGGAGGATGCCTAAAGATCGCGACACGCCCTATGTCTCCCACGATGCCGAATCGACGCTGCCAAGCATGGGGAGCGCGGTGGACACGGAGCCCGATTCAGGCGGACCCAGTCACGCTGCTCTCGCAGAATCGCTTTTGGGCCTGGCCCAACAACGCCGCACCGTATGGCCCAGCCCGGCTCCTGCTTGGTGTACTAAAGTAGGGTACCTTAGTACCTGAACTTGTGCACGGGCAGTCGCAGAAGACTTCGGCAAGGCTTGCCGGGTGCCCGCCAAGACCCTCACAATTCCTTAATACTGCCATTCAAGAACAAAGTGCTAACCAAGAAAACGAAGGCCTCGGCAAGAAGAGCTTGCCGGGAAGGCCAACCGAAGCATCATCAGAAGACTTGCCGCGCGCTCAAGGCCTCCTTAAGAAGGCCCGACGGCGGCAAGCTTGCCAAGACAACAAGAGAAGGGCATGCAAGGCTGCCTCCCAAACCCAGCGCACCCAACAAGTGTCATCACAAGGCCATCCCAAGGGCACGTGGCGAGGCACTACGCAGCCATGCGGAGCAAGGTGGCAAACGGAGTCGACAGAGATGCCATCGCGGGCAACCGTGGCTCACTTAACGGTCACTCCTCCCCAGATCGCTAGTGACCGGATGGGCATTTAATGCCCTTGTCCCCCGCCACGAGTTAGGTAGGGGCATCAGCAGCAATGTTGTACCAACTCGCGATTTACCTTTCTACCCCTCTTCCCACGCCGCCACCTGTGGGTACCCCTTCAGACTATAAAAGGGAGGCCCATAAGACGAGAAGGGGTTGGATCCATTCGATACCTAGGACACCACCTATATGCTCGCACGCCGAGCAAGATCAAATAACAAGCAAAAAGGCAGCAAGAGGGTTTTATCTCCGAGAGCCCCAAGCCGGGTAAAGTCGCCTGCCTCCCCTCAAGGCCGACTCGATCCGCTCACAAGACGACTTCGCCTCCCTTGTCGAACTGTAGGGGCCCCAAAGGTTCTATAGGTGCTCGAGGTCACAGAGATACGCCCGACAGTCCGTCTGAACCATGTTAGCAATTGCCGATTTTATGATTATGAAATTTGGCAAATGGATGTAAAAGCTGCTCCTGAATGGATTTCGAAGAAGAGTTGTATATGATGCAAACCGAAGGTTTTATCGATCCAAAGGAGCTAACAAAGTGTGCAAGCTCCAACGCTCCATTTATGGACTGCAAGCCTCTCGAGTTGGAATAAACGTTTTGATAGTGTGATCAAAGATGGTTTTATATGCACTTTTGGAGAAGCCTCAGATTTACAAGAAAGTGAGTGGGAGCTCAGAGCATTTCTAATATTATATGTGGATGACATATTATTGATTGGAAATGATATAGAATTTCGGATAGCATAAAGGATACTTGAATAAAAGTTTTCAATGAAAGACCTCGTGAAGCTGCTTACATATTGGGCATTAAGATCTATAGAGATAGATCAAGACGCTTAATTGACTTTCACAAAGCACATACCTTGACAAAGTTTTGAAGAAGTTCAAAATGGATCAAGCAAAGAAAGGGTTCTTGCTCAGAAGGTAAGGTGAAGTTGAGTAAGACTCAAAGCCCCACCACCGCAGTAAGATAGAGAGAAAATGAAAAGTGTTCCCTATGCTTCAGCCATAGGCTCTATCATGTATGCAATGCTGTGTACTGCACCTAATGTGTGCCTTGCTATAAGTCTAGCAGGAGGTACCAAAGTAATCCAGAGTGGATCATCGACAGCGTCAAGAACATCCCGAAATACCTAAAAGGACTAAGGATATGTTTTCGATATGGAGGTGACAAAGAGCTCATCGTAAATGGTTACGCTGATGTAAGCTTTGACACTCGATCCGGACGATTCTAAATCGCAAACCGGATACGTGTTTACATTAAACGGTGGAGCTGTCAGCTTGCAGTTCAAAGCAAAGCGCCGGCGGGATCTACATGTGAAGCGGAATACATAGCTGCTTCGGAAGCAGCCAATGAAGGAGTCTCGATGAAGGAGTTCATATCCCATCTAGGTGTCATACCTAGTGCATCGGGTCCAATGAAAATCTTTTGTGACAATATCGAGCGATTGCCTTAGCGGCGAATCCAGATTTCACAAGAGAACCAAGCACATCAAGAGACGCTCAATTCCATCCGGATCTAGTCCGTGGGAGACATAGAGATTTGAAGATACATACGGATCTCAATGTTGCGCACCTGCTGACTAAGCCTCTTCCACGAGCAAAAACATGATCAACACCAAGACTCCATGGGTGTTAGAATCATTACTGTAATCTAGATTATTGACTCTAGTGCAAGTGGGAGATCAAGGAAATATGCCCTAGAGGCAATAATAAAGTTATTATTTATTTCCTCATATCATGATAAATGTTTATTATTCATGCTAGAATTGTATTAACCGGAAACATAATACATGTGTGAATATATAGACATACAAAGGTGTCACTAGTATGCCTCTATTTGACTAGCTTGTTAATCAAAGATGGTTATGTTTCCTAACCATGAACAAGGAGTTGTTATTTGATTAACAAGGTCACATCATTAGTTGAATGATCCGATTGACATGACCCATTCCGTTAGCTTAGCACACGATCGCTTAGTATGTTGCTATTGCTTCCTTCATGACTTATACATGTTCCTATGACTATGAGATTATGCAACTCCTGCTTACGGAGGAACACTTTGTGTGCTACCAAACTCACAACATAACTCGGGTGATTATAAAGGTGCTCTACATGTGTCTCTCAAGGTACTTGTTGAGTTGGCGATTTCGAGATTAGGATTTGTCACTCCAATGCTCTGAGAGGTATCTCTCGGCCCTCTCGGTAATACACATCACTTAAGCCTTGCAAGCATTTCAACTAATGAGTTAGTTGTGAGATGATGTACTATGGAACGAGTAAAGAGACTTGCCAAGAACTAGATTGAACTAGGTATTGATACCGACGATCAATCTCGCAAGTAACATACCGATGACAAAGGAACAACGATGTTGTCGGTTTGACCGATAAAGATCTTCAGAGAATATGTAGGAACCAATATGGGCATCCAGGTCCCGCTTATTGGTTATTGACCGAGACGGTCTCGGTCATGTCTACATTGTTCTCGAACCGTAGGGTCCGCACGCTTAAGGTTTCAAGCGATAGTTATATTATGAGTTTATGTATTTGATGTACCAAGGTTGTTCGAGTCCCTGATATGATCACGGACATGACGAGGAGTCTCAAATGGTCGAGACATAAAGATTGATATATTGACGGATATATTTGGACACCGGAAAGGTTCCGAGAAGTTTGGAGCCCGGAGGTTACCGAACCCCCGGAGGTATATGGGCCTTATTGGGCCCATGTAGGAGGAAGGAGAAGGAATAAGGAGGGGCGCGCCCCCAGCCCAATCCGATTGGGGAAGGGGGCCGCCCCCTTTCCATTCTCCTTCCCTCTTTCTATTACTACTACTAGTACTTATTCCTAATACTAGTACTCTTTCCTTCCCTCCAAATAAGATAGAAAGGGGGAAACCTACTTGAGTAGGTTTCTCCCCATGGCGCGCGCCTTGGGTCAAGCACCTCCTCCCTCCCTCCTTTATATACGGGGTAGGGGGCACCCTAGGACACACAAGTTGATCATTGAGATCGCTCTTAGCGTGTGCGGTGCCCCCTCCACGATATTACACTCGGTCATATTGTAGCGTGCTTAGGCGAAGCCCCGCGACAGAGAACATCAAGATCGCCACCACGCCGTCAGGCCGACGGAACTCCCCCGGAGCCTCTACCGGATTGGAGATCGAGGGTGCGCCATCGAGCTGTACGCTGTGTCAAGAACTCGGAGGTGCCGAGTAACGGTGCTTGGATCGTTGGACCGAGGACGACGACTACTTCCTCTACGCAGGTCAACGCTTCCGCTTGGTTCACGAGGGTACGAGACAACACTCTCCCTCTCTGCTATGCATCACCATGATCTTGCGTGCGAGGAAAATTTTTGAAATTACTGCTGCTCCCCAACAACCTATACCCTTCCCTTTGGGTGGCCAACCCGAGGGTCATCTTTATTTTAGCCCCCGGCCAAGGCTTGTCTAAGTGCTGGTCCGAACCGAGTAGATCATGGGCCCTCGGGAAACTCGAGGTCTGGTTTTACTCAGAGGATGTCTCATCCGTGTTGCCCTCGAGAACGAGATATGTGCAACTCCTATCGGGATTGTCGCACATCGGGCGGCTTTGCTGGTCTTGTTTTACCATTGTCGAAATGTCTTGTAAACCGATTCCAGTCCGATCGGGTCTTCCCCGAGAAGGTCTATTCTTCGTTGATCGCAAGAGCTTGTCATGGGCTGTTGGGACACCCCTGCAAGGTATAAACTTTCGAGAGCCATGCCCGCGGTTATGTGGCAGATGGGAATTTGTTAATGTCCGGTTGTAGATAACTTGACACCTGATCCAAATTAAAATGCGTCAACCGTGTGTGTAGCCGTGATGGTCTCTTTTCGGCGGAGTCCGGGAAGTGAACACGGTTTGTGGGTTATGTTTAACGTAAGTAGGTGTTCAGGATCACCTCTTGATCATTGCTAGCTTTACGGCCGTTCCTTTGCTTCTCTTCTCGCTCTCATTTGCGTATGTTAGCCACCATATCATGCTTAGTCGCTGCTACAACCTCACCACTTTACCCCCTTCCTTTCCCATTAAGCTTTGCTAGTCTTGATACCCATGGTAATGGGATTGCTGAGTCCTCGGGTTTCACAGACATTACAACAACAGCTTGTAGGTACAGGTTATGCGATGATCATGACGCGAGAGCGATGCTTGCTTGTTTGGAGTTCTTCTTCGCTTCTTCTTCGATCGGGATATGTTCCAGTGTCGGCAGCCCGGGCTAGGTGGTGGATATTGTTTGAGTTTCTATTTATGATTCATCCGTAGTCGGATGTTGTTCTTGTATGTTGTATTGTTGTATTCATGTGGCATTGTATGCCTTTTGTATGTATCCCCATCTATTATGTAATGTTGATGTAATAATATCCACCTTGTAAAGCTGCCCAATATGCGGTTCATCCTGGTGGAACCTTCGAAGTTCCTTTTGGATAGGGTCGCATATTGGGCGTGATAGCCGCGTATGATGTCAAACAATTCTCTTCTCTCTCTCTCGCCGGTATTGTCCGCCATAGCTTTTACTTAACTAATACGTAAGAAATATAAAACAATTTAGTATTCAACTTACAATGCATGGATGCAATCAATAAGGAAAACGGAATTCAATACATCGCCTTCAATATATAATCTTGAATACATCATCGCCTTAATATATATAATCTCAATACATCGCCTCAATATTACATATCGAATACATCACCGGCTAGGTACCTAATAAAGATCGAGTACTACAAAAGAATCTAGGCCACTCATGTTCCTCGGGCGCGGGCGGTGGACACCCAAAGAGAAGGAACCGCTATAGGATCATATCTCCGTCATCCGCCCAAAGAACTTGCCAAGTATTGGAGAACCCGACGTCCATAGCAGCTATGTATTGATGGACGGTTTCGCCCTCCTCCCTCGACACAAATGACACACCACCTCCGGCGGCGCTGCTCCTCTCGTGATCGAATGTGGCCCACGCTAACGCCACCAAAGGACATCAGGTCGACGACGGACCCGAGGCCGGTTCTCACTGCGGCGCGCTTCTCCGTAGCACCTCCCAAAGGCCAGCCCGTGGAGCCCAATCCCTTGACATGGGTCCTCTCAGTAGGACGTCGTCGCGAACGGTCGACGGCGAGGATGCGGCCGGCATATCGTCGAGAACAAATACTATATGCCTGCAAAAAGTAGCATTTTTAAATGATTGATTATGATAACTAAAATTTATATATATGCAAATTCTAACAATTTGACATCAATCTAATTCATCTAACTAAAACTAATTCTAAAATTTCCTGATTATATAACTAACATTTCTATAACATTTATAATATTTATATAACTAAAAACAGAAAATTGCTAACATTTCTATAAATATTTCTATAACTAAAAATAGAAAAAATTATAACATTTCTAATATTTCTATAACTAAAAACAGAATAATTTCTAACATTTCTATAACTAAAAAACAGAAATATTTATAACTAACAAACTAATGTGTGTGTGTTGTGTGTGTGTGTGTGAAGTGTGTGTGTGTGTGTGTGTGTGTGTGTGTGTGTGTGTGCGTGGACATGGCGGCCGGGGCGAGCTCACCGGGCGAGGCGATTTACGGGCGACGGACGGGCGGCGACGACGGGCGACGGGGCGGGCGGGCGATAACGGGCGGGCGGCGACGACGGGCGGCGGCAAGGGCGACGGGCGGCGGGCGCGCGACGGGACGGGACGGTTGAAGGCGACGCCGACGGGCGGCGATTTAGGGCGGGACGGCCGGGTGATACGGCGCCGATCGGGGCAGGCGGTAAAAGCGACGAGGGAAGAAACAGAGAGGGAAGTGAATTTTTTTCAACTGATGTAGAGATAGGATGGATTTTAGTACCGCTGGAGCCACCAACCGTAATAAAGGTCTGTTTTAGCCAAAGCAGCGGCGGAAGCACACCCCTTTAGTACTGGTCGTGGAACCAACCGTACTAAAGACCTCTTTAGTACCTGCAGCCACCACCCCGGATTAAGGGGGGCACTGCCAAGGCGGTGCGGCAAGTTTAGTCCCACTCTAGATCGAGGCTACCAGACCGGGTTTATAAGCCCCATGTAGCTCTCGAGCCTTCCCAAGGTGCCCACTGGCCTACCTGCTCAGGTTGCCAGGCCTATTTAGGTTTTATGGCCTGATCCCGCTCAACAAAATGTTGTGTTTCTTGTCGATGCAGTGATTGGCCCAAAAGAGGGCGGGCTTTTTTATTTTCTTAATTTTTATTGCTTTATTTATTTTTGTTTTATTTATTTTTGAGTTGTTTTTGCTGTATTTAGAGTTTCTTTTGTGAATATTTTTGCTTTAGGTACAAAAAAATTAGAAACTTTCGTTAGTGCCGTAGTTTTCAAATTTGAATAGTTTAAATTTTGAATTATTTGAAATTTGTGTGAATCACTAGTTTGTGAATAACTTAACTTTGAAAAAGATTTTTCAAAGGATTCTTTTTCTTATGTTTAATATTAGTGTGTTTTATCATTATATTCAGTTTGGTAATGCTTAGGTTATTTAAAATGAAATGCCTTTGTAATGTATGAGTTTTCGCTGAAACCCCGATACTTAGAAAGAGATTGTCCATTTTGTACACGGCGCATCCAGCTTTTTGCCGTAACCTCTCTCGCTTTTGCACGCTATGGATGAAATTATGATACCATGCCAACTTTCAACCTTTTCTGAGTTCATTTGAAATGCTTTTCAATTTCGTGGTCATTTAGCTGGAAAAATCAAGAAATGCATGAAAGAATTTGTTTGCACATAAAATTTCTTCGCTTCAAATGCCAAAACACATAATCATCATGATTCATCGATCTAGCATAATTAATCATAGATTCATTGGCACATCTTCATGACTGATTGACTCAAAGATCAACGTCATCGGCCGAGTGATCATGTACACGCTATGTATCTCGCAACCTTCTGCTGAAGCTCCGCAGATACATGACGGTACATGGCGGTAAGTGGCGAGAGCATGTGTGAAGAAGTACACCTCGCAGGTTAACATGATCTATTCAATAGCCGGTCCATGGATATGGACTTTTGGATGCTTACATGGTACATAGACAACTTGAAGTGGATACTATAAAATGCTCAAGACAAGTGTGAGTACTATGGATGGCCTTCAGAGGGAGACGGGATGAATCCATAGTAGTGTATTGTGTGGTGATTAGTGGACCTGCAGCGCCTATATCACCTCAAAGAAGCTCGTAGTCGAGAACAGATAGCCACAGAGTCAAAGCTGGCTTGCCGCAACTAAACCCCACATTACCCTCTTGATACAAATGCATTTATGATAGGATCTGATAAGTCTTGCTGAGTATTTTGTACTCATGGTGCTTTATTTATGTTTTTGCAAGAGACTTCGGTCTTACTAGTGTTCTCGTGGACTTCGACGAGTAGCTTGTACCTCAGCTACGATCTTGGTCGGATGTTGTAGATAGTCGCTCTTCAAATTTTTTTTCATTTGTAGATGTCTGCATCTGCATATGTAATGCTTCCGCTTGTTGCTTGTATGTTCGTATGATGGGTCCTGTGGACCTCGCTTGCAATAATGCTATGATGGCTCTTTGAGCCTTATCTATATGAGTTGTTGAGTTATGTTGTGATGCCATGTTGTACAACACATACTTGCATGTTATGCGACGCAGTATTGTGTATTGCTATGTGTGGATCCGACTATCTAGTTGCTTATTCTTAGTAGCCTCTTCACCGAGAAATGTCTCCTAGTGCTTCCATCGAGCCATGGTAGCGCACACGCTTTCCGAACACTTAGGTCTGGCCGCATGTGTCCTTCTTCGCTCTCGTGGTTCCGCCCTTTGGGGAAATGTCACGCGATGAATACCGAGTCCTCGTTAGCTCGCTACAGCCCGGTTCACCGAGTCTCATAGCCCAAAGGTTACAACCGATTCACTCGCCATGACCGACACGCTCGATGTCGGGTCATGGATGCCTCGTCCTCGTAGGTTTGTGCCACTTTGGGTTTACGACTAGCCATGTCAGCCCGGCTCCTTATCATATGGATGCTAGCGACACTATCATATACGCAGCCAAAAGGCTAAACGGTCCCGCAAAGGTAAGGCGACACCCGTGGGGATACCGTGCGTGAGGCCACAAAGTGATATGAAGTGTTACATGCTAGATCGATGTGGCATTGAGTCGGGGTCCTGACAGCTTTGGTATCGAGCCCGATCGCTCAGAGGATTACCAAGCCAAACTGGTCGAAGTTGAGTCTAGAAATTCTTTAGTTATGTAAGGGAATTGATTGTGGGAAGGAACGTAAGGCCCTTTTTACTCCTATACCTCATGGCCTTCTGATCTGAGTCATCCTATCTTTCCTACGGGGTTAAGGAATTAGGCCTTCTCTTCTTTCTATCAGGATCACGTGTTACTACTCCGTAGTTCCATAGGATTGGTTGGTTAGAGTCATATCCCAGTTTCGAGTACCTTCGGTGTAGTCTGTTTAGTACTATCCCAGAACCTTGAGTGGTGATGTTGAGTATGTTACTACCCCATTTTTAGCAGGATGTATCATTCTGAGCATTTTACTGCCGTTATGCTGCCGGAATTGCCCTAGGAGTTCGAGAGATACTAATTTCTTTGTCCTACATTCTACAGTCTATAGTTGATGCTGATCCGTCCTTGGTTTCATTTCTTAGGATGTCATCAGCTAAGCGAAGTTCTGTTGCTCGTAGTCAGAACCATGGAGATGGTAGGGATGAGGATCCTCCCGACCAACCTTCGTTGGCAGAGTTCATGTTAGAGATGGAGAGAAACAAGAGTGAGTCTAACCGCTTGCTAGCACGTATCGAGGAGAACACCGCACATCAGTTCAAAGGATCTGTGACCATTCATGACTTCATCCGCTTGCACCCACCCACCTTTCATCATTCCATTGAGCCACTTGATGCAGATGACTGGCTCCGTAGCATCACCCATAAGCTGCGTTCCACGAATGTAGCTAAAGATGACAAGGTCACCTATGCCACCTACCACCTGGAAGGTCCTGCTAGTCTTTGGTGGCAGAACTATGAGGCTATGCTTCCAGCTGGCCAGATTCCTACCTGGAGGGATTTCACTGAGGCTTTTCGCGAGCATCACATTCCTCAGGCCCTCATCGATCGCAAGAGAGAAGAGTTCTGTAGTTTCACCGAGAGTAAGATGGCTGTTGATGCTTACAGCAGAGAGTTTGAGAACCTCGCCCGTTACGCCACAGAAGAAGTGTCCACGGACGCCAAGAAGCAGGCTAGGTTCCGGAAGGGTCTCAACCCCAAGTTGCGTCGTGATCTCCACCTGCATCATTGTGATACATTCCAAGCTCTTGTGAACAAGGCCATTAATGCAGAGACAGCTCAGCTCACTTACGAGGAGTCTTGTACGCACACCCGTGACCTGGGATCTTCTTCCGGTTCTGGTTCTCAGAAGCGCCGGATTTGGGTTCCAAACTCCGCTCTTCCTCCCGGATATTCATCGAGGCCATCTCATGTGGTGCCTCACCCAGCTCATCAGATGCTCCACCAGGGCCTCATTGGTAGACCGCTTGTCGGTATGGTCCACATCCAACCGTGGACTTGCTTCACATGCGGAAGCCAGGACACTATGCACGTGACTGCTCTCAGACTAGTTATTCTCCACCCCCGCCTGAGAAGTCTGTTGGCCGTGGTAAGCCATCACGCAAGATGATCAGTGTCAAGTCAGCTCCCACTAAACGTGGACGTGTGCATCACGTCTCAGCTAAAGACGCTCATGATGACCCGGATGTCGTTCTTGGTACACTTCTTGTCAATTGTCATCCAAAGATCGGTTACATTTCGACATCGAGCATCTAACTCCTTCATTTCAAGGCTATGCTCGTTTACGACATGTCATTTTGTGATATGCCAACTCCGCTTGAAATCCAAACCCCAGGGTCTAGATGGCAAACCACCAGAATCAGCTATGGTAATGAAATCCTTGTTGATAGACTTGTATTCCTCGCATCACTTGTAGCCCTCAAGTCCTCAGATATTAACATCATCTTGGGTATGGACTGGATGATAGCTCATCATGCCAAGATTGATTGTTACACCAGATCTGTTCAGCTTACACACCCATCTGGCAAGATAGTCACTGTCTCCACCAGAGTTGCAAAGCGTCAACTCTATTCACTTAATGCCAGCCCTCTTCCAGACCTTGAAGATATCCCGGTAGTCCGTGACTTTCCGGATGTCTTTCCAGAGGAACTGCCAAGTGTTCCACCTGACAGAGATGTAGAGTTCATCATAGATCTTATTCCAGGAACTACTCCAATCTCTAGGAGACCTTACAAAATGGCACCCTTAGAACTAGCCGAGCTTAAGAAACAGCTTGATGAGTCCTTGCAAAAGGGTTTCATCCGTCCTAGTTCTTCTCCTTGGGCTTGCCCCGTCCTCTTCGTCAAGAAGAAGGATGGTACGGACCGGATGGTTGTAGATTATCGTCCCGTTAATTCGGTCACGATAAAAAACAAATATCCGCTCCCTCAGATCAACGACACTGTATGATCAGCTCATTTGGATCCTCGATCTTCCAAGATGGATTTGAGGTTAGGCTACCACCAAATCAAGATCAGAAATGGGGACATTCCTAAAACGGCTTTTGTCACTCGTTATGGTCAGTACGAGTACACCGTCATGTCCTTTGGTCTAACCAATGCTCCAGCTACATTCTCCCGCTTGATGAACTCGATCTTCATGGAATACCTAGATAAATTCGTCGTGGTTTACCTCGATGATATTCTTATTTACTCGAAGAACGAAGAAGAGCATGCCGAACATCTTAGACTTGTGTTAGAAAAACTCAGAGAGCACCGCCTGTACGCCAAGTTTTCCAAGTGTGAATTTTGGTTGCTAGAAGTGACCTATCTAGGCCACGTAATCTCTGGTAAGGGCATTGCTGTCAATCCCGAGAGAGTTAAGGCCGTTCTTGATTGGACTCCACCTGAAACCGTTAAACAAGTTAGGAGTTTCCTTGGTCTAGCCAGCTATTGTCGCCGCTTTGTTGAAAACTTCTCCATAGTAGCCAAACCCCTCACGGAACTTCTCAAGAAAGATAAAAAGTTTGAGTGGTCCCCACAAGCAGAGTACACAGCCAGAACCGAAAAGACGCTCGACTTCTGCTCCCATACTTGTGCCACCGGATTTCACTAAAGACTTTGTTATCTCATCGGCGACGCCTCACGACAGGACTGGGTTGCATTCTTATGCGAGATCGTCATGTGATTGCCTATGCATCTCGTCGATTCGTCCACATGAGGAGAATTATCCTACCCATGATCTAGAGCTTGCAACCGTAGTCTATGCACTCAAGACCGGCGACATTACCTCCTTGGTAAACGCTGCGAGATCTACACCGATCACCGAGTCTCAAGTATATCTTCACCCAACCAGATTTGAACCTTAGGCAAAGACGTTGGTTGGAGTTGATCTCAGATTACGACTTAGGGATTACCTACACTCGAGCAAAGCCAATGTCATGGTGATGCTCTAAGCCATAAATCCTATTGCAACAATCTCATGTTGCGGCGAGGTCAACCACTTCTCCATGAGGAATTCGTAAGCTTAATCTTCACATTGCTCCTCACGGATTCCTTTCTACCTTGGTGGCTAAACCTACTCTTGAGGATCGATCATAACTAGCCAGAAGATGATACGGGTATTTCTCAAATCAAGGATAACGTGAAGAAGGGAGCTGCTGGTAGTTTCTCTGTTGATGATCGAGGTGTTGTTTTCTTCGAGAACCGTTTGGTGGTTCCCAAGAAGCAACATCTTCGACAACTGATCCTTAAAGAGGCGCATGAATCCCTCTCACGATTCATCCCGGTAGTACTAAGATGTATCAGGACCTACGCCAGAGGTTCTGGTGGACTAGGATGAAGAGAGAAATCGCTGACTTCGTTGCTAATTGTGATGTTTGTCGTCGCGTTAAGGCAGAGCATCAAAGACCTGCTGGCACCCTTCAGCCTTTAGCTATTCCTGAATGGAAATGGGATAAAGTTGGTATGGACTTCATCACCGCTTTCCGGGACCAGAAAGGGAATAACGCTATCTTCGTAGTCATTGATCGTCTTTCCAAAGTGGCTCACTTCCTACCTGCTCGAGAGAGTATCATCGCTAGTCACTCGCCGACTTATATATTCTCTAATAGTATCACTTCATGGTGTTCCACTAGAGATCAATTCAGACCGTGGCAGTCTTTTCACTTCTCATTTCTGGGAGAGTTTCCAAACTTCCATGGGAACCCATCTTTCCTTCAGTACCGCTTTCCACCCTCAGTCGAGTGGTTAGGTGGAACGGGTCAACCAAATTCTCGAAGACATGCTTAGAGCTTGCGTTATCTCATTCGGTATGGATTGGGAGAAATGCCTTCCTTTCGCCGAGTTTGCTTATAACAATAGCTATCAATCCAGTCTCAAGAAAGCTCCTTTTGAGATTCTCTATGGACGAAGATGTCGAACACCTTTGAACTGGTCAGAAACCGGTGAAAGACAATTCTTTGGACCGACATGATCCAGAGGCGAAGAGCAAGTTCGCATCATTCGTGAGAATTTGAAAACAGCCCCGCCTCGCCAAAAGAGCCAAGATGATCGCCATCATAAGGATATGACTTATGAAGTTGGCGACAAAGCTTACCTTCGGTTACTCCCTTGAAGGGTACCCATCGCTTGGTATCAAAGGCAAGTTGGCTCCTCGCTACATTGGTCCTTTTCGCATTCTCGCTAAACGAGGAGAGGTTGCCTACCAGTTGAACTACCCCACATCTTTCTCGAGTTCATGATGTCTTCCACGCCTCTCAACTCAGCGTTGCTTCTCGGATCCTATCCGTGGAGTGGACCACGAAACGCTTGATCTCCAAGATAACCTCACATATCGAGAGTATCCAGTTCGCATTCTTGATCAAGCAGAGTGTGTCACTCGACATCATAACATCAAGTTTCTCAAGGTTCAGTGGTCTCATCATTCCGAGAGAGAAGCTACTTGGGAGCGAGAAGATCGTTTTCGACTGGAGTACCCCGCTTTCTTTCCGTCGACCCCTGAATCTCGGGACGAGATTCTTTCAAGAGGGGGCGAGTTGTCACATCCCTAGTTCTGGTATGATCTAGGCTTGATTTGTGCATCATGTTTAAATTCCATTTAAATTTGAAATGAGGATTGGTGAAACCCTCAGAATCATTTTTGAGATGACCCAAATAAAATTTCTCCAAAAGGGTCCAAGAAAATGCTCATGTTGCACTCTGAAAATATTGGACAGAGATAAAAATCAAACCAATATTTTTAAGAGCTCATAAGTATTTATTTTGGGCATTTGGAATTAATGCATAAATATTTGCATTGGAAATATATTAGTTATATATATTAATATATGTCCAAAAATTATGCCACTTGCTGAGGAGCTCTGGAATAATATAGTTAGCTCCTGCAAAAATGGGCATAAAGAAATTAAATGATTTAGTATTTTAATTAAATCAAACATATGTCAGAAAATTAGAAAACAAAAATAAAAGGGAGACTTACCTGGCGCCTAGCTCCTGTGGTTGCCCAAAGATCAGGCGGGTTCGGCCAGCCAAATTGGCCAGCCCGCCCAGCCCGCCTCCTCCTCTGTCGTCTTCTCCCCTCGCCAAGCAGTGCGTGCACATACTGCACGCGGCCACGACCGCCTGCCACCTCCTCGCTTCTCCCTTTCGCCGCCTCGACGCCTCGAACGACGCCACGCATGCCCCGCACCTCTCTCTCTCTCTCGTTCCTCCCCTCCTCGCTTCCTCTCCCTCTCCTCACCGAAGACACGGAGAGCGCCGCTGCTCGCCGCCGTGGCCACCGCCACCTCGCCCTCCCGCTGCGCCCAGAAGCTCCGCCACGACCCGCTATACCCCCTCGTCAAGCCACGAACCTCCGGACGGCCTCCATCGTCGCCACCGTCGTCGTCTTCACCGCCGGCCGCCATAGATCCCCATCGACCGTCTGCCGCGTCGCTGGCCCCGAGCCCGCTTGACGCCCACAGAACCGGTGAGAGCTGCTGCTCCTCCTCCCTCTCCGTTCTCGCCAGACACCGCATCAGATCCCGCTTGCGCCCAAACTCCGGCCGCCGCCGTGAGCTTTTCTCCGGCGAGCTCCGCCGCCCCCGCAGCCTCCCGCATGTTCCTTTGGATGCGCGAGCACAGGCTCGCGTGAGGTGGTCTCCGCCGCCCGAATGGTCGCCGAACGGCGATCCCGAGCCCTCCGCTGCTCGGCCTTGCCGGCGCTAAACGGTGGGGTTGACGGGTCTAACCCCCTGCTGACCCGGCTTTGACCCGATGGGTCGGTGACATGTGGGGCCGGCTCGGCTAAGTTTAGCTTAGGATTAGTTTAAAACTAATTGAATCTGTTAACTAACTATAACAACGACGTGTGGGCCTCGCGTCGAGTTTGACCTGGTCAGCGCCGTTGACCGCTGACTTGATCTTGACGTCATCTCGATGCAATTATTTATTTTCTAGAATTATTTTAAAACAGAAATCCGTAAAATATTCAAAACTTCAAAAATTCATATCAATTCAACCGTAGCTCGATTGAAATAATTTATATATGAAAAATTATCGAAAAATGCAATCTTTCCATCTGTACTAGTTTCATGCATGACAAACCAACTTATACATGCTGAACATGAGGAAACACATTATGGCATATTAAGAGACTTAAATTAGAATTGCATTTGAGCTTAGGGTTCAAATGGACTTCAAACCAAATGAATACTAGTTGCATTAGCTCAAACAGCATCACATCTTCATGCCATGTTCATGCATCATATTGTTGCATATGCTTGTGTATTGATTGTTGGCACTGCTCCTTCTCGATAGGTCTTGCTCCGAGACCGCTCCAGTACTGTCTATGAAGCAAAGGCCTCCCTTATTGATCTACCAGGCAAGCAAACCCCCTTGTTCATTCCGATACAATCCTACTCTCTCGCTCCTGCTCTCAGATATTGCATTAGGACAACAACGATTCATCTACTACTTTGTGTTGCGGTAGTTGAACCCATTCCTCTCGCATGACTGTCATTGCCACAGTAAATAGTTAAAACCCACTAGCATGTGTAGGAGTTGATTGAGCCATGTTGTGTTCCTACCATGCTATGCCTGCTATTGCTTAGAGTTGTGTCAGGTCTGATTCATCGGGAATGAATTGGAGTACAATGCTCTATGTTCTGATGCTGAGAGTGAACGTGTGAACACGATTTGGTAAAGGTAGCGGTGAGAGGCCATGTAGGAGTACATGGTGGGTTGTCTCACTAGAACCATCCTTAAGCATTGAGTTCTATGTATGTTGTCCAATGACTCGATACTACCACACATTGGGATCCTTAATTGACTCTCTCGACTTATTAACCAACTTGGTCTCTGTCCAGGAGTCGCAACTAGTTTCGTGTTTGTAGGTAGTGCTATTTTTCTACCAAGTGGCACCCGGCAGGTGAGCTTGGGATGACTAGGCACACGTGGCCTGGTGTACCGAGTGGCACCCGGATGGTGGGCTCGGGAACCCTGCACACATCGTTTGGGGCCGTGAGCGACACCCCGGCCGGATCTCCTTACGGATGGAACCCGAATAGGCGATAAACCTGGGCTAGAGTCTTGTGCGGTTAGTCAGGTCGTGGCCGACTCCCTCGCCAGGCTTCCGCTTGAAGGTTGCCGAGATACACGACGTGTACATGGTGGTAAGTGGCGAGAGCGTGTGTGAAGAAGTACACCCCTGCAGGGTTAACATGATCTATTCGAATAACCGGGTCCGCGGATATGGACTTCTTGGATGCTTACATGGTACATAGATAACTTGAAGTGGATACAATAAAATGCTCAAGAAAAGTGTGAGTACTATGGATGGCCTTCTCGTAGGGAGACGGGGATGAATCCATAGTAGTGTATTGTGTGGTGATTAGTGGACTCGTGTGCGCCATATCACCTCAAAGAAGTTCTCGTAGTCGAGAACGGGATAGCCACAGAGTCAAAGCTGGCTTGCTGCAACTAAACCCCACATTACCCTCTTGATACAAATGCATGTATGATAGGATCTGATGTAAGTCTTGCTGAGTACCTTTGTACTCATGGTGCTTTATTTATGTTTTTGCAGCGGAGACTTCGGTCTTACTAGTGTTCTCGTGGACTTCAACAAGTAGCTTGTACCTCAGCTACGATCTTGATCGGATGTTGTAGATAGTCAGGCTCTTCAGCCTTTTTCATTTGTAGATGTCTGTACCCAGACATGTAATGCTTCCGCTTGTTGCTTGTATGCTCAGATGATGGGTCTTGTGACCCTGCTTGCAATAAATGCTATGATGGCTCTTTGAGTCTTATCTATATGAGTTGTTGAGTTATGCTGTGATGCCATGTTGTACAGCACATACTTGCATGTTATGCGTACGTGTAATGTGTATTGCTATGTGTGGGATCTGACTATCTAGTTGTTTATCCTTAGTAGCCCCTCTTACCGGGAAATGTCTCCTAATGCTTCCACTGAGCCATGGTAGCGTGCTACTGCTCCGGAAAACTTAGGCTGGCCGGCATATGTCCTTCTTCGTTCTCGTATACATCGCCTTCGGGAAATGTCACACGATGAATACCGTGTCTGTTAGCCCGCCACAGCCCGGTTCACCGAGTCCTGTTAGCCAGTGCTACACTGGATTCACTCACCGATGACCGACACGCTTGATCTTCGGGTCATGGATGCCTATCCTCGTAAGTTTGTGCCACTTTGGGTTTACGACTAGCCATGTCAGCCCGGGCTCCTTATCATATGGATGCTAGCGACACTATCATATACGTGTGCCAAAAGGCGCAAACGGTCCCGGGCAAAGGTAAGGCGACACCCGTGGGGATACCATGCGTGAGGCCACAAAGTGATATGAAGTGTTACATGCTAGATCGATGTGGCATTGAGTCGGGGTCCTGACAAACTATTACAGAGATTCCCTCCTTGTCGGTGTACTAAGGTAGGGGTACCTCAGTACCCCAACTTGTGCACGGGCAGCTGCAGCTTCCCGCGGCTGGATCCACCGTATGCTTGCCGGAGATCATTCCCACTCCACACCAAGCCATTCAAGAACAAAGTGTACAAGACAGAGCTCAAGGCCCGGCAAGAGGAGCTTGCCGGAAGGCCGTTCTGTGCTTAAGATTACGCCACTCGCAGGCGAGCCTGGCGAGAGGAGCTCACCGGGAGATTAGAAGACTACATCACGAAGACACGCCTCGGCGCTTATACGGCGTCGGCGAGGGCCCGGGAGCGGCAAGTTATAGAGCCCGACAAGCTCCCGGGCCCGGCAAGATCAAGACCCCGGCGAGGTACTTGCCGGGAGAGCTATGCTACGTGTCCGCACTCCGGTCATCTGCCCACACGCCGCCTTGACTTTCTCCGAGACGCGTGGCGGGTGGTGTCTTTGCATGAGGGTGCGGTGGCACTCCACGGTGGTGGCTCCATCGCCGTGGCAAACGGAGACGCAATGGCGGAACTTTTGGGGCGACGGCGACGGCATTTAATGCTCTCGCCCCTCTCGTCAAAAGTAGGTAGAATCCATTGCTCACGACCGTAGCTGCACTGTTCCCGCGACTGCTCCAACTACCACCTCTTTTACGTTTTACCCTCTCTCCCACGCTGACACCGCCGGTGACCCTTGCCCTATAAAAGGAGGCCCATGCACAACGAGAGGAGGTTCGACCCATTTGCAACTCTCACGCTCGGGCAGCCGCCATCTGTAGCTCTTCAAGCTCCCGGCACAATACAACACAAAGCAGAAGAGGGTTTACGCGACCATCGCGTCCGGCTGGGTAAAATCCCCGCGTGCATCGCCTCGATCTGCTCTCCGCGCAGCCTCCGCCCTCGTACCGAACTCACGAAGGGGCCGTCCCCGGCCCCATAGGTGTCGCGCCCCAGACGGCGGCCCGCGCGACATCTCTGGCGCGCCAGGTAGGGGGCGTCGAGGTTGTGCGAACCTGATCCGGCATTCGCGCAGCCGCGTTCTTCATCAGCCTCTCCGACTTTGCCAGCGACTTCATCAACAACTACACCATGGCCCCGAAGACGAGGGCCTCAAGGGTTGCCAACCCGTCCGCGTCTCCCCCGCCGCCACAGGAGCCAGCGGTGGACGGAAGAGACGCCGCCGAAGGGTGGACACCGGCGAGGGCACTTCGCGGGCGCCACCAGATCGTGGATCGGACGGACGACCGCGCCTCGGTCTCCGTGGATCCGCATCCATCTCAGCAAGACGACGACCCAGCAGCGCCATACGCGGGAGGTGGTATCCGTCTGCTGGAGAAAGAACAGGCCGGGGGCTCGCGGGATGCTCCGGACCGCTGTCCTTGCATGAGCAAAGCGAAAGTGCCGAGGGAGAACTTTGCTCCTCCTATCGCTACTAGGAGTCCGAGTGTGTTACAGACCTCGCGCCGCCGCTCCCGCCTCCCCTACGCCCGCAAGCGATCTCCTCGAGCGCTATGCTGTCGTCGAGGACGCGCCATCGAGCTCTAAGTCCGGCGAGGACGGCTCTGGTGCTCACTCCGACAAGCGCAACTCCTCGGAACGCTCTAAGCCCGGCGGGGATAGCTCAGGTGCTTGTTCCGGCAAACGCACCTCTCCGGAGTGCTGCGCCGCCGTCAAGGACGTGCCATTGGGCCCTGCCAGCGAGTGCAAGGAAACAGAAAAGCTAAGTTGCTCGAGCTTTCGTGCAGAGCACTCTTTAATTCCACGCTTTTGTATGTTATATCCTCGCGATTCACCCTTTGTACGCGAAACTGTGGCGCTGGAGGAGCTCTGCTGCGGAATGGTCGCACCCTTACCTTGCTTCGAACACACTCAACGAGTTAAGAGTGAGTCGCGACCAGCTTCGCGCCCTCGTTTCGTTTCGAGTCCGCTCAGCAAGTTAAGCGCGTCGCGACTAGACGCGGCAAGGTTGCTTGCCGGAAGCAACACCAGCCAAGCGGGCTGCTGATGTTCCGCACTCAGCAAGCGTGTTAAGCGCCGGCAAGTTACCTAGAAGCGAGGGTGAAAGCGCACAAAGGATGTAGGGCGAGGGTATAACGTGGCGAGCCCCGCCGTGAGATGTCCTTCAGATGAGAGACTTGGGCGCGAGAGGAGCCAAGTCGTGGCCGGCTATGCATTTGTTTTGTTTCCGAGTCCGCCAACAAACACAAGTGTGCTGCTGCACCTTATCTTGCTTTCGAGCCTGCTCAGCAAGTTAAGCGCCATGAATCGCCCGGCAAGGTGGCTTGTCGGAAGCGACATCGCCAATGGCTGTCCTGCAACAAGCGTGTTTCGCCCGCAAGCTCCCCGAGAGCGAGAGTACTAACATCTGAAGGACAAGACACGCATCGTATTGCATGACCAAGATTTATACACATATACATATACTTGAAGCAGCTTGCATCTCTACCTCAGCTGTTTTCGTGGCTGAAATTACAGCAACAAGGAGGGACCGAAGATCACACCAGCAGACTGGGTCCGCAAGCCGGGTCGCCGGGGCTGCGGGTGCCAAGGTTCTTCCTCGGCAAGCCAACCTCACTGGGCTGCGAGCGCCAAGATTCGTCTCCGGAAGCCGAGTTCTTTGGGGCTGCAGACGATAAGTTTTTCATCCTCGTCATGCATCCTCTCATGGACCGGAGATGCGGGCTGCGTCTTTGAACGAGCGTGTCTTGTAAAAACCCGTGCGTGGAGGAACCGAAGTCGCGGTCCGGTTGCGTGCATTTGGTTTGTTTCGAGTCCGCTCAACAAACACAAGTGTGCTGCTGCACCCTTATCTTGCTTCCGAGCCTTTCGGCAAGTTAAGCGCAGAATCGCCCGCAAGGTTGCTTGCCGGAAGCAACACCGCCGGCGGGCTGTCCCTTTTCGGCAAGCGTGTTCGCCCGGCAAGCTCCCGATAGCGTAAGAACACACAAGGCACGCATCAAGTAAAAGACTCATCCGCAAGCTTCCCTCTTTCCATTAAAAACATCCTAGCATAGTACAAGTCCATAGAGGATGAAAAACATGATAGAGAGGATTACAAGTTCTTAAATGCAGCTAATGCCCGCGGGCTTACAAATTAAAAAGATAAGGTGCCGTGATCCTCTCTGTTTCTCTATTCAGAGTTCAGAGGTAGGTCAAGGAGCCCCCAAGAAGATAAGCTTGCCGGGGAAGGAGGCCCCAAGAGAGGAGCTTGTCGGGAAGGGCGAAGGAGCGCCTAGGAGGGCGTGGCGGTGACGCCGTGCCCTGCAGAGCTGCGCAAGGTGACGGGCATGGGGAACGATGCCCGGAGAGCCACGGGCGCCGAAGACCCCAAGAGAACACCCTGGGCCGCCAGAGCTTGGCGGAGACAGGCGTGGAGGCAGAGCTTGAAGCGGGGTGGTGGGACATCGGCACGAGGGCACCTCGCCCTCGATTCGATTTAACGGCCTTGCCGCCTCCCCTCTTCCTCTTCCGCAGCCTCCCACGCCACCGCCAAGAAGACGGCCCCGGAGTTGAGAAGGCGGCACCCAGAGATGGGGTCGCCGGTGGCGCGTGGAGGCAGCGGCGTCCGACGCCTAGTCGGGCCCGCCATCCCCTCGCCGCCGCTGTCGCTCTCCTCCTCGTCACTACTCGCCGGGAGGAGCCTTCGCTATCCGAGGAGCTGTCCACACAGCAGCGTGCCGGGTCCCGTGGTCGCCAAGACCTTGACGGCGAGGAGGTCACCATCCAAGAACTTGAAGTGGAGGGTGAACCCCGCCGTCAAGCTATGGATCCGGCGAACGCCTTCCATCCTCGGTCGAAGAACATCACGCCGGGGCTGGGGACACGACACTCACCCGAAAGTGCCGCTGATCCCGCAGCCCTCATGCGCAATTCCATCACGTCGGGTGGATCCGCCCCATCGCGCTCGCGCAACGGGGCGGCAGCCGGAGGCGACGACGAGGCGCCCGCGAAGCTTGATGAAGAACTCCCAAGGGTCGTCTCCGTATGGACCGTGCCGTGGTCCGGAGATGCCGGGAGACGGGGAGGCACATCCCCACCGACCGCCTCTCGACCGCCTCGCCACGCCCTCGGCCTCGTCGCATGCCCGCCCCTCCCTCTCCCTCTCGGAGCCGGCTCCGCCGGCACGGGAGCAGGGTGGGAAGCGGTGCGCTGCCTAGAAGCAACCCTCGCTGCCACCGTCGAAGAACCAGGATGCCCTCCTTCCATGGCGGCAAGAAGAGTAGAAGATGAAGACGAAGATAGAAGAGGATGAGTGCGGCCATTGTGCTCCCCTTCCGCCCCTTTTTAAAGGGGCGGGGTGGGGGCTCAACCGCCCCGCTCGACCAATCAGGTAGCAAGAAGGCCGAGGAGCGGGCCTACTCGTCTTCTCCGCCCGTGACGGCTCGGCCTCCCACCTTCGCCGCCCACGACACCCGCGCATGAGGGCCGCGTGGCGAAAAAGCGGGGCCAGAGCGACGGGTGAGGCGACCCTGCTCTGCACCACGATCACGGGGTGGATGCCTTAAAGGCTGCATGCGCCGCCCACGTCTCCCACGACGCCGCAATCGACGCGTGCCGTTAACGGGAGGGGAGGCGGCAGTGCAGGAGCAGACTCAGCACGCCATAGGCTTCAGATGTCTGCAGACTGTCTTGGGCCTGGCCCAACAGCGCTTCGGCACTGTGTGGCCCAGGCCGGGGCTCTGCCGGTGTACTAAGGTAGGGGTACCTCAAGACCCAACTTGTGCACGGGCAGCTGCAGCTTCGCGGCCGATCCACCGTGATGCTTGCCGGAGATCATTCCCACTCCACACCAAGCCATTCAAGAACAAAGTGTACAAGACAGAAGCTCAAGGCCCCGGCAAGAGGAGCTTGCCGGGAAGGCCGTTCCAGGCTTAAGATTACGCCACTCGTGCGAGCCCTAGCGAGAGGAGCTCACCGGGAGATTAGAAGACTACATCACAGAAGACACGCCTCGGCGCTTATACGCGTCGGCGAGGCCGGGGGCGGCAAGTTATAGAGCCCGACAAGCTCCGGGCCCGGCAAGATCAAGACCCGGCAAGGTACTTGCCGGGAGAGCTATGCTACGTGCCGCACTCCGGTCATCTGCCCACACGTCGCCTTGACTTTCTCGAGAGACGCGTGGCGGGTGCTGTCAGGCTGCATGAGGGGTGCGGTGGCACTCCACGGTGGTGGCTCCATCGCCGTGGCAAACGGAGACGCAATGGCGGAACTTTTGGGGCGACGGCGACGGGCATTTAATGCTCTTGTCCCCTCTGTCAAAAGTAGGTAGAATCCTTTGTTCACGACCGTAGTGACTGCTCCTCAAGACTTTGCTCCAACTACCACCTCTTTTACGTTTTACCCCTCTCTCCACGCTGACACCGTCGGTGACCCTTGCCCTATAAAAGGAGGCCCATGCACAACGAGAGGAGGTTCGACCCATTTGCAACTCTCACGCCGGCAGCCGCCATCTTGTAGCTCTTCAAGCTCCCGGCACAATACAACACAAAGCAGCAGAGGGTTTACGCGACCATCGCGCCCGGCTGGGTAAAATCCCAGCGTGCTGCATCGCCGATCTGCTCTCCGCGTAGCCTCCGCCCTCGTACCGAACTCACGAAGGGGCCGTCCCCGGCCCCATAGGTGTCGCGCCCCAGACGGCGGCCCGCGCGACACTCCTGGGTGTGAAACACAGAAGAAAGTGATGATAGTGAAGCCGATCACATCCCAGATCTTTGGGTGTGAAACTTTTTCTTCGCGTGTGTCCCTTTGCGTTGTAGCCATGGAAAATCTTCATCATTTAACTAGATACTCGGGTCAATATTCACTGTGAATGGAGCAATTTCATCAAACTTTTTATAATCTTCTGACATGTCTGTCTTGTCATCCACTCCCACGATGTTTCTTTTCCGAAAGAACTATGTGGCGCTTTGGCTAAATCATGTGATCCATTCGCTTCCTTATCTTTTCTTTTTCTCGACCTGGTAGACATGTCTTTCACATAAAAACCCGCGCCACATCATTTGCTAGGACGAATGGTTAAATCGCATACGCAAGATTGTTGAGATCCACTATTGTTATTACATGACGGCGGGTCTTCCGTTACCCCGCCTCGTGTCATATTGACCCATTTGCACCGAAACAAAGGGACCTTCAAATCACCTCCATAGTTAAGTTCCCATATGTCCTCTATAACCATAATATGTTTCCTTTCTCGTGTTGGTTGTTGCATCAAAGCGGACACCACTGTTTTGGTTGGTGCTCTTCTTATCTTGGGCGATCATGTAAAATGTATTCCCATTTATCTGGTACCCGTTGAAAGTCATTATATTCGAAGATGGTAACTAGGACAGCGAGTACAAGTCATTTTGAATATCTCCATCATTCATGGCACATTTCTGCAACCAACCGGCAAAAGTCCTCGTTTGTTCACGTGTAATCCAGTCGTCAGACTTCTCCGGGTGTTTGGACTGTAGAAAATTCTTGTGTTCCTCCATATACGGAGCCACCAAGGCAAAATTATGTAGAACTGTGTAGTGTGCTTCAGTGAGAGAATGTCCGTCCATACATATTATTTGATGCCCTCCTAGCGTGCCTTTTCCATCCAGTCTGCCCTTATGTCGTGATTCAGGAACACCAATCAGCTTAAGGTCAGGAATAAAGTCAATACAAAACTCAATGACCTCCTCATTTTCATGGCCCTTCGAGATGCTTCCTCTGGCCTAGTACGGTTATGAACATATTTCTTCAAGACTCCCATGAACCTCTCAAAGGGGAACATATTGTGTAGAAATACAGGACCCAAAACGTTAATCTCTTTGCAAAGGTGTCATGATGTTGAAGAAGGATGGTGGGAACACCAACTCGAAACTGACAAGACATTGCACCAAATCATTCTGTAACCTTGGTATGATTTCTGGATCGATTACCTTCTGAGAGATTGCATTGAGGAATGCACATAGCTTCACAATGGCTAATCGGACGTTTTCCGGTAGAAGCCCCCTCGATGCAACCGGAAGGAGTTGTGTCATAATCACGTGGCAGTCATGAGACTTTAGGTTCTGGAACTTTTTCTCTGCCATATTTATTATTCCCTTTATATTCGACGAGAAGCCAGATGGTACCTTCATATTGAGCAGGCATTCAAAGAAGATTTCCTTCTCTTCTTTGGTAAGAGCGTAGCTGGCCTAACCCTGATGTATGCCATCTTTTCCGTGCATACGTTGCTGGTCCTCCCGTGCCTCTGGTGTATCTTTTGTCTTCCCATACACGCCCAAAAAGCCAAGCATGGTCACGCAAAGATTCTTCGTCCCGTGCATCACGTCGATTGCGGAGCGGACCTCTAGGTCTTTCCAATATGGCAGGTCCCAAAATATAGATTTCTTCTTCCACGTGGGTGCACGTCCGTCAGCGTCCCTTGGAACAGGTTGTCCGCCAGGACCCTTTCCAAAGATTACCTTCAAATCCTTGACCATATCATGTACATCAGCACCAGTACGGTGGCGAGGCTTCGTCCGGTGATCCGCCTCACCTTTGTAATGCTTGCCTTTCTTTCTTATGGGATGCCTGCTCGGAAGAAATCGACGATGACCCCAAGTACACATTCTTCCTACAACTCTCCAAATATATATCGTCGGTATCATCCAAACAAAGGCGTGCATCCGCTGTATCCCTTGTTTGTGCATCACGAAGGTTACCGAGAGCAGGCCAATCATTGATGGTCACAAACAAGCAACGCCTTTAGGTCAAATTCTTCTGTCCGTGCTCATCCCACGACGTACACCTGTTCCGTTCCACGATGTAATAGTTCTTCAACTAATGGCCTTAGGTACACATCAATGTCGTTGCCGGGTTGCTTAGGGCCTTGGATGAGCACCGCATCATAATGAACTTCGCTTCATGCACAACCAAGGAGGAAGGTTATACAAACATAGAGTCACGAGCCACGTGCTATGGTTGCTGCTCTGCTCCCCAAAAGGATTAATGCCATCTGCGCTTAGACCAAACCATATGTTCCTTGGGTCACCGCAAACTCCTCCTGTACTTTCTCTCGATTTTTCTCCTGCGAACCGTCGTGGTACCTCAACTTTTCGTCTTTCTTACGGTCTTCTGCGTGCCACCGTGATCGCTTTTCGCATGCTCTTTGTTTTGGAACAAACGTTTCAACCGTGGTATTATAGGAGCATACCACATCACCTTGGAAGGAATCTTCTTCTGGGCGCCGCCGTCGACATCACCAGGTCATCGTGATCGATCTTATAATGCAATGCACCGTGATCTTGGGCAAGTGTTCAAATCCTCGTACTCACCGCGGTAGAGGATGCAGATATTAGGGCATGCATGTATCTTATGCACCTCTAACCCTAGAGGGCAGGCAGCCTTCTTTGCTTCATACGCACTCTCGGGCAATTCGTTGTCCTTTGGAAGCATATTCTTTATCATTACCAAGAACTTTCCAAATCCCTTGTCGATACAACATTCTCGCCTTCCATTGCAGCAATTCCGATGTGGTGCCCAACTTTTTTGTCAGACCGCAATTCGGGTACAACAATTTCTTGTGATCCTCTAACATGCGCTGCAACTTCGTCCTCTCCAGATCACTTGCGCAGTTTCTCTTTGCATCGGCAATGGCCCGACCTAGATCATCAGCGGGCTCATCTGATGCCTCTTCTTCACTTCTTCCGCATTGCGGCTCAGCTTCTTCCCGATTGTTGTATCATCATATTCAGGGAACCCATGGCCAGGATAGCCGTCGTCGTCCTCTTCTTCTTCATTGTCTTCCATCATAACCCCTATCTCTCCGTGCTTGGTCCAAACATTATAGTGGGGCATGAAACCGGACTCAAATAGGTGGATGTGAATGGTTCTTGACGTAGAGTAATTGTGACCATTCTTACAGCCAGCACATGGACAAGGCATAAAACCATCCGCCCGCTTGTTTGCCTCGGTGCAAGCAAGCGAAACATATGCACGCCACTAATGAACTCGGGAGAGCATCGGTCATCATACATCCATTGTCGGCTCATCTTCATTACACAACACCGAATAGACCAAATTAATACAAGTTCATACATAAAGTTCATATACAACACTAAATTAAATGCAACATACAAATAACTCTCTAGCTAGAGAATTTAAATGCAACAACAAATGCGATTAAGATCGCAACTAAGGTAACAATTGATCCAACAGCATAATGATACCAAGCCACACTATCAATGGCATATTTTCTAATCTTTCTAATCTTCAACCTCATTTTCTCCATCTTGATCTTGTGATCATCGACGACATCGGCAACATGCAACTCCAATTCCATCTTCTCCCCCTCAATTCTTTTCAATTTTTCTTCAAATACTCATTTTCTCTTTCAACTAAATTTAACCTCTCGACAATAGTGTCGATTGGAATTTCCGGTTCACATACCTCCTAGATAAAAATATCTATGTCAACTTGATGGGCATAATTTGTCATAAACACGAAATGCAACAACTAGTATTAAAAGAGAATATACCACATCTGAATCATAACAAGGACGAGAGCCGACGGGGACGGATATCAAAACCATGGCACTATGTATAACAAACAACGTACGGGTAAGATAATTATACGAGTAACTATATATCCAAATCACACAAACATCAATTTGGTAATGTAAAACATTCATGAACAAGAGCCTCACCACAAGGTGGTGCCGGCGATGGGACGGTGCGGGCGATCGACGGTGGTTAAGACGGAGATTTAGAAGGCACTAAGTAAACCACACCTACATATGCAAACTAAGTGTTATTTTTGACCACAAATTGCATATAAATCAAATACTAGCACATATAATTCCTCCCAAATTGATCACTATACAAAGCATTGCAAGAGCTAATCTAGCAATGAGAGTTGAAAGGACAAAGTTGCTAACCTTTGTGATCATTTGAATGGATGGGGGCCTTCAAATCTTGACAAATTTTGGGCAAAATTTGTGAGGAGCTCGAGGAAGAGAGGGGAAGAACAGAGGAAGTGAGGGGAAAGGGGAAGAATAGAGGGGCTCGGATGGGCGAAGGGTTTATGTACGACGACCTTTAGTACCGGTTCGTGCCACGAACCGGTACTAAAGGTGCTGGAGAGGCCCCAGACTGACAACATCCTGCCACCACTCTCTTTAGTACCGGTTCGTGGCACGAACCGGTGCTAAAGGTTCACCATGAACCGGTACTAATGAGAGCGGCCGGCTAGCCGTTGGAACTAGCACTAATGGACACATTAGTGCCGGCTCAAAATCAAACCGGCACTAATGTGTCTCAGACTTGCCCCTTTTTCTACTAGTGCACATAAAAGAATTCAGAGGAAATTCAAATATTTCTCATAGATAAACTTGATCATAAACCCACAATTCATCTGATCTCGACAAACACACCGCAGAAAGAGTTACATCGAATAGATCTCCAAGAAGATCGAGGAGAACATGGTATTGAGATCCAAAAAGAGAGAAGAAGCCATCTAGCTAATAACTATGGACCCGAAGCTCTGTGGTAAACTACTCACAACTCATCGGAGGGGCTATGGTGTTGATGTAGAAGCCCTCCGTGGTTGATTCCCTCTCTGGCGGAGCGCCGGCGAAGGCTCCAAGATGGGATCTCACGGATACAGAAGGTTACGGTGATGGAAATAGTTTGTTATCATCTCCTCTGATGTTCTCGGGGTACGTGGGTATATATAGGAGGAAGAAGTAGGTCGGTGGACGCCCGAGGGGCCCACGAGATAGGGGGCGCGCCCAGTAGGGGGGGCGCCCTCCACCCTCGTGGCCGCCTCGATTGCTTCTTGACTTGCACTCCAAGTCCTCTAGATCACGTTCGTTATAAAAATCACGCCCCCGAAGGTTTCATTCCGTTTGGACTCCGTTTGATATTCCTTTTCTTCGAAATACTGAAATAGGCAAAAAAACAGCTATACGGGCTGGGCCTCCGGTTAGTAGGTTAGTCCCAAAAATGATATAACTGTGTAAAGTAAAGCCCATAAACATCCAAAATGGGTAATATAATAGCATGGAACAATCAAAAATTGTAGATACGTTGAAGACGTATCAATCATCCCCAAGCTTAATTCCTGCTCGTCCTCGAGTAGGTAAATGATAAAAACAGAATTTTTGATGTGGAATGCTACCTAGCATAATTCTCAACGTAATTTTCTTTATTGTGGCATGAATGTTCAGATCCAAATGATTCAAAATAAAAGTTCATATTGACATAAGAAATAGTAATACTTCAAGCATACTAATCAAAGCAATCATGTTTTGTCAAAATAACATGGCTAAAGAAAGTTCATCCCTACAAAATCATATAGTTAGGCTATGCTTCATTTTCGTCACACAAAATGCTCCCAAATTATACACCCCCGATGACAAGCCACGCAATTGTTTCGTACTTAAATAATCTCAAACTTTTTCAACTTTTACGCAATACATGAGCGTGAGCCATGGATATAGCACTATGGGTGGAATAGAATACAATAATGGGGATTCTGTGAAGAAGACAAAAAAGAAAGTCTCACATTGACGAGGATAATCAACGGGTTATGGAGATGCCCATCAATTGATGTCAACATGAGGAGTAGGGATTGCCATGCAACGGATGAAGGAAATATGCCCTAGAGGCAATAATAAAGTTATTATTTATTTCCTCGTATCATGATAAATGTTTATTATTCATGCTAGAATTGTATTAACCGGAAACATAATACATGTGTGAATACATAGACAAAAACTATAGTCAATAGTATGCCTCTACTTGACTAGCTCATTAATCAAAGATGGTTATGTTTCCTAACCATAGACATGTGTTGTCATTTGATTAGTGGGATCACATCATTAGAAGAATGATGTGATTGACATGACCCATTCCGTTAGCCTAGCACTTGATCGTTTAGTATACTGCTATTGCTTTCTTCATGACTTATACAAAGTTCCTACAACTATGAGATTGTGCAACTCCCGTTTACCGGAAGAACACTTTGTGTGCTACCAAACTTCACAACGTAAATGGGTGATTATAAAGGTGCTCTACAGGTGTTTCCGAAGGTACATGTTGGGTTGGCATAATTCGAGATTAGGATTTGTCACTCCGATTGTCGGAGAGGTATCTCTGGGCCCTCTCGGTAATACTCATCACCTAAGCCTTGCAAGCATGTAACTAATGAGTTAGTTATGAGATGATGTTTACGGAAAAAGTAAAGAGACTTGCCAGTAACGAGATTGAACTAGGTATTGGATACCGACGATCAAATCTCGGGCAAGTAACATATCGATGACAAAGGGAACAAAGTATGTTGTTATGCGGTTTGACCGATAAAGATCTTCGTAGAATATGTAGGAACCAATATGGGCATCCAGGTCCCGTTATTGGTTATTTACCGAGAATGGTTCTAGGTCATGTCTACATAGTTCTCGAACCCGTAGGGTCCGCACGCTTAACGTTTCGATGACAGTTTTATTATGAAATTATAAGTTTTGATGTACCGAAGGTTGTTCGGAGTCCCAGATGTGATCACGGACATGACGAGGAGTCTCGAAATGGTCGATACATAAAGATTGATATATTGGACGACTATATTCGGACACCGGAAAAGTTCCGGGTGATTTCGGAGAAAACCGGACTGCCGGGGGGGGTTACCGGAACCCCCCGGGAGAGTATTGGGCCTATGGGCCTTAGGGGAAAGGAGAGAGGGGCGGCCAGCATGGGCCGTGCGCCCCCTCCCCCCTCTGGTCCGAATTGGACTAGGAGGGGGGCGCGGCGCCCCCCCTTTCCTTCCCCCTCTCCCCCTTCCTTCCCCCTCCTAGTAGGAGTAGGAAAGGAGGATTCCTACTCCTACTAGGAGGGGGATTCCTCCTCCCTTGGCGCGCCCAAAGGGGCCGGCTGGCCTCCCCCTCCCTCCTTTATATACGGGGGCAGGGGGCACCCCATAGACACACAAGTTGATCTACGGATCATTCCTTAGCCGTGTGCGGTGCCCCCTTCCACCATATTCCACCTCGATCATATCGTCGCGGAGTTTAGGCGAAGCCCTGCGCCGGTAGAACATCATCATCGTCACCATGCCATCATGCTGACGGAACTCATCTCCAGAGCTCGGCTGGATCGGAGGCCGGAGATCATCATCGAGCTGAACGTGTGCTGAACTCGGAGGCTCCGTACATTCGGTGCTTGGATCGGTCGGATCGTGAAGACGTACGACTACATCAACCGCGTTGTGATAACACTTCTGCTTACGGTCTACGAGGGTACGTGGACGAACACTCTCCCCTCTCGTTGCTATGCCATCACCATGATCTTGCGTGTGCGTAGGAAAAATTTTGAAATTACTACGTTCCCCAACAGTGGCATCCGAGCCTAGGTTTTATGCGTTGATGTTATATGCACGAGTAGAACACAAGTGAGTTGTGGGCGATACAAGTCATCCGCTTACCAAAGATGTCATACTTTGGTTGGCGGTATTGTGAGATGAAGCGGCCTGGACCGACATTACGCGTACGCTTACGCGAGACTGGTTTCACCGTTACGAGCACTCGTGCTTAAAGGTGGCTGGCGGGTGTCTGTCTCTCTCACTTTAGCTGAATCGAGTGTGGCTACGCCCGGTCCTTGCGAAGGTTAAAACAGCACTAACTTCACGAACTATCATTGTGGTTTTGATGCGTAGGTAAGAACGGTTCTTGCTCAGCCCGTAGCAACCACGTAAAATTTGCAACAACAAAGTAGAGGCGTCTAACTTGTTTTTGCAGGGCATGTTGTGATGTGATATGGTCAAGACGTGATGCTATATTTTATTGTATGAGATGATCATGTTTTGTAACCGAAGTTATCGGCAACTGGCAGGAGCCATATGGTTGTCGCTTTATTGTATGAAATGCAAACGCCCTGCAATTGCTTTACTTTATCACTAAGCGGTAGCGATAGTCGTAGAAGCAATAGATGGCGTAAACGATAACGATGCTACGATGAAGATCAAGGTGTCGCACCGGTGACGATGGTGATCACAACGGTGCTTCGGAGATGGAGATCACAAGCACAAGATGATTATGGCCATATCATATCACTTATATTGATTGCATGTGATGTTTATCCTTTATGCATCTTATCTTGCTTTGATTGACGGTAGCATTTTAAGATGATCTCTCACTAAAAATTATCAAGTAGTGTTCTCCCTGAGTATGCACCATTGCCAAAGTTCGTCGTTCCGACACACCACGTGATGATCGGGTGTGATAAGCTCTACGTCCATCTACAACGGGTGCAAGCCAGTTTTGCACACGCGGAATACTCAGGTTAAACTTGACGAGCCTAGCATATACAGATATGGCCTCGGAACACGGAGACCGAAAGGTCGAACGTGAATCATATAGTAGATATGATCAACATAGTGATGTTCACCATTGAAAACTACTCCATCTCACGTGATGATCGGTTATGGTTTAGTTGATTTGGATCACGTGATCACTTAGATGACTAGAGAGATGTCTGTCTAAGTGGGAGTTCTTAAGTAATATGATTAAATGAACTTAAATTTATCATGAACTTAGTACCTGATAGTATCTTGCTTGTCTATGTTTGTTTGTAGATAGATGGCTCGTCTTTGTTGTTCCGTTGAATTTCAATGCGTTCCTTGAGAAAGCAAAGTTGAAAGATGATGGTAGCAATTACACGGATCGGGTCCGTAACTCGAGGATTATCCTCCTTGCTGCCTGAGAAGAGTTACGCCTGGAAGCACCGCTGGGTGCGAACTTGCTGCTGATGCAACCGACGATGTTAAGAACGTCTGGCGAGCAAAGTCGATGACTACTCTATAGTTCATGTGCCATGCTTTACAACTTAGAACCGGGTCTTCAACGACGTTTTGAGCGTCATGGAGCATATGAGATGTTCTAGGAGTTGAAGTTAATATTTCAAGCAAATGCCCGGATTGAGAGATATGAAGTCTCCAATAAGTTCTATAGCTGCAAGATGGAGGAGAATAGTTACGTCGGTGAACACATACTCGTAATGTCCGGGTATAATAATCACTTGATTCAACTAGGAGTTAATCTTCCTAATGATAGTGTCATTGATGAATTCTCCAATCATCGCCACCAAGCTACAAGAGCTTTGTGATGAACTATAATATGCAAGGGATGAATAAGACTATTCGAGCTCTTCGCAATGCTAAAAGCGCGGAGGTAGAAATCAAAAGGAGCATCAAGTGTTGATGGTCAACAAGACCACTAGTTTCAAGGAAAAGGGCAAAGGGAAGAAGAAGGGAACTTCAAAAGAACGGCAAACAAGTTGCTGCTCAAGAGAAGAAACCCAAGTCGGACCTAAGCTCAAACCGAGTGCTTCTCTTTAGAAGCGATGGTCACTCGAAGCGGAACTGCCCCAAGTATTTGGCGGATAAGAAGGATGGCAAAGTAAACAAAGGTATATGTGATATACATGTTATTGATGTGTACCTAACTAGAGCTCGTAGTAGCACTGGTATTTGATCTTGGTTCATTGCTAATATTTGCAACTCAAACAGGACTACGGAATAAGCGAGCATCGCCAAGGACGAGGTGACGATCTTGGCGTGGGAAATGGTTCCAAAGTCGATGTGATCGCGGTCGGCACGCTACCTCTACATCTACCTTCGGGATTAGTTTTAGACCTGAATAATTGTTATTTGGTGCCAGCGTTGAGCATGAACATTATATATGGATCTTGTTTGATGCGATACGGTTATTCATTTAAATCAGAGAATAATGGTTGTTCTATTTATATGAATAATATCTTTTATGGTCATGCACCCTTGAAGAGTGGTCTATTTTTATTGAATCTCGATAGTAGTGATACACATATTCATAATGTTGAAGCCAAAAGATGCAGAGTTGATAATGATAGTGCAACTTATTTGTGGCACTACCGTTTAGGTCATATCGGTGTAAAACGCATGAAGAAACTCCATACTGATGGACTTCTGGAATCACTTGATTATGAATCACTTGGTACTTGCGAACCGTGCCTCATGGGCAAGATGACTAAAACACCGTTCTCCGGAACTATGGAGAGAGCAACAGATTTGTTGGAAATCATCCATACAGATGTATGTGGTCCGATGAATGTTGAGGCTCGTGGCGGATATCGTTATTTTCTCACCTTCACAGATGATTTGAGCAGATATGGGTATATCTACTTAATGAAGCACAAGTCTGAAACATTTGAAAAGTTCAAAGAATTTCAGAGTGAAGTAGAAAATCATCGTAACAAGAAAATAAAGTTTCCACGATCTGATCGTGGAGGAGAATATTTGAGTTACGAGTTTGGTTTACATTTGAAACAATGCGGAATAGTTTCGCAACTCACGCCACCTGGAACACCACAACGAAATGGTGTGTCCGAACGTCATAATCGTACTTTACTTGATATGGTGCGATCTATGATGTCTCTTACCGATTTACCGCTATCGTTTTGGGGTTATGCTTTAGAGACGGCCGCATTCACGTTAAATAGGGCACCATCAAAATCCGTTGAGACGACGCCTTATGAACTGTGATTTGGCAAGAAACCAAAGTTGTCGTTTCTTAAAGTTTGGGGCCGCGATGCTTATGTGAAGAAACTTCAACCAGATAAGCTCGAACCCAAATCGGAGAAATGTGTCTTCATAGGATACCCAAAAGAGACTGTTGGGTACACCTTCTATCACAGATCCGAAGGCAAGACATTCGTTGCTAAGAATGGATCCTTTCTAGAGAAGGAGTTTCTCTCGAAAGAAGTGAGTGGGAGGAAAGTAGAACTTGATGAGATAACCGCATCTACTCCCTTATTGGAAGGTAGTTCATCACGAGAACCGGTTCCTGTGACGACTACACCAATTAGTGAGGAAGCTAATGATATTGATCATGAAACTTCAGATCAAGTTTCTGCTGAACCTCGTAGGTCTACCAGAATAAGATCCACACCAGAGTGGTACGGTAATCCTGTTCTGGAAGTCATGTTACTTGACCATGATGAACCTACGAACTATGAGGAATCGATGATGAGCCTAGATTCCGCAAAATGGCTAGAGGCCATGAAATCAGAGATGGGATCCATGTATGAAAACAAAGTATGGACTTTGGTTGACTTGCCGATGATCGGCAAGCCATTGAGAATAAATGGATCTTTAAGAAGAAGACTGACGCTGATGGTAATGTTACTGTCTATAAAGCTCGACTTGTTGCGAAAGGTTTTCGACAAGTTCAAGGGGTTGACTACGATGAGACTTTCTCACTTGTAGCGATGCTTAAGTCTGTCCGAATCATGTTGGCTATTGCTGCATTTCATGATTATGAAATTTGGCAAATGGATGTCAAGACTGCATTCTTGAATGGATTTCTAGAAGAAGAGTTGTATATGATGCAACCGGAAGGTTTTGTTAATCCAAAAGATACTAACAAAGTATGCAAGCTCCAGCGTTCCATTTATGGACTGGTGCAAGCATCTCGGAGTTGGAATAAACGCTTTGATAGTGTGATCGAAGCATATGGTTTTATACAGACTTTTGGAGAAGCATGTGTTTACAAGAAAGTGAGTGGGAGCTCTGTAGCATTTCTAGTTTTATATTTTGATGACATATTATTAATTGGAAATGATATAGAATTTCTGGATAGCATAAAGGGATACTTGAATAAAAGTTTTTCAATGAAAGACCTCGGTGAAGCTGCTTACATATTGGGCATCAAGATCTATAGAGATAGATCAAGACGCTTAATAGGACTTTCACAAAGCACATACCTTGACAAAATTTTGAAAAAGTTCAAAATGGATCGAGCAAAGAAAGGATTCTTGCACTGTGCTACAAGGTGTGAAGTTGAGTCAAACTCAATGCCCGACCACAGCAGAAGATAGAGAAAATGAAAAATGTTCCTATGCTTCAGCCATAGGCTCTATCATGTATGCAATCTTGTGTACCAGACGACATATGCTTAGCAATAAGCTTAGCAGGAAGGTACCAAAGTAATCCAGAGTGGATCATCGACAGCGGTCAAGAACATCTGAAATACCGAAAAGGACTAAGGATATGTTTCTCGTATATGGAGGTGACAAAGAGCTAGTCGTAAATGGTTACGTCGATGCAAGCTTTGACACTGATCCGGACGATTCTAAATCACAAACTGGATACGTGTTTTTATTAAATGGTGGAGCTGTAAGTTGGTGCAGTTCTAAACAAAGCGTCGTAGCGGGATCTACATGTGAAGCGGAGTACATAGCTGCTTCTGAAGCAGCGAATGAAGGAGTCTGGAGGAAGGAGTTCATTTCCGATCTAGGTGTTATACCTAGTGCATCAGGACCAATGAAGATCTTCTGTGACAATACTGGTGCAATTGCCTTGGCAAAGGAATCCAGATTTCACAAGAGGACCAAGCACATCAAGACATGCTTCAATTCCATTCGGGACCAAGTCCAAGTGGGAGACATAGAGATTTGCAAGATACATACGGATCTGAATGTTGCAGACCCGTTGACTAAGCCTCTTTCACGAGCAAAATATGATCAGCACCAAGACTCCATGGGTGTTAGAATCATTACTATGTAATCTAGATTATTGACTCTAGTGCAAGTGGGAGACTGAAGGAAATATGCCCTAGAGGCAATAATAAAGTTATTATTTATTTCCTCGTATCATGATAAATGTTTATTATTCATGCTAGAATTGTGTTAACCGGAAACATAATACATGTGTGAATACATAGACAAAAACTATAGTCACTAGTATGCCTCTACTTGACTAGCTCATTAATCAAAGATGGTTATGTTTCCTAACCATAGACATGTGTTGTCATTTGATTAGTGGGATCACATCATTAGAAGAATGATGTGATTGACATGACCCATTCCGTTAGCCTAGCACTTGATCGTTTAGTATACTGCTATTGCTTTCTTCATGACTTATACAAAGTTCCTACAACTATGAGATTGTGCAACTCCCGTTTACCGGAAGAACACTTTGTGTGCTACCAAACATCACAACATAACTGGGTGATTATAAACGTGCTCTACAGGTGTTTCCGAAGTTACATGTTGGGTTGGCATAATTCGAGATTAGGATTTGTCACTCCGATTGTCGGAGAGGTATCTCTGGGCCCTCTCGGTAATACTCATCACCTAAGCCTTGCAAGCATGTAACTAATGAGTTAGTTATGAGATGATGTATTATGGAACGAGTAAAGAGACTTGCCGGTAATGAGATTGAACTAGGTATTGGATACCGACGATCAAATCTCGGGCAAGTAACATATCGATGACAAAGGGAACAAAGTATGTTGTTATGCGGTTTGACCGATAAAGATCTTCGTAGAATATGTAGGAACCAATATGGGCATCCAGGTCTCGCTATTGGTTATTGACCGAGAATGGTTCTAGGTCATGTCTACATAGTTCTCGAACCCGTAGGGTCCGCACGCTTAACATTTCGATGACAGTTTTATTATGAGTTTATAAGTTTTGATGTATCGAAGGTTGTTCGGAGTCCCAGATGTGATCACGGACATGACGAGGAGTCTCGAAATGGTCGAGACATAAAGATTGATATATTGGACGACTATATTCGGACACCGGAAAAGTTCCGGGTGATTTCGGAGAAAACCGGAGTGCCGGGGGGGTTATCGGAACCCCCCGGGAGAGTATTGGGCCTATGGGCCTTAGGGGAAAGGAGAGAGGGGCGGCCAGCATGGGCCGCACGCCCCCTCCCCCCTCTGGTCCGAATTGGACTATGAGGGGGGCGGCGCCCCCCCCCCCTTCCTTCCCCCTCTCCCCCTTCCTTCCCCCTCCTAGTAGGAGTAGGAAAGGAGGAGTCCTACTCCTACTAGTAGGAGGATTCCTCCTCCCTTGGCGCACCCAAAGGGGCCGGCCGGCCTCCCCCCTCCCTCCTTTATATACGGGGGCAGGGGGCACCCCATAGACACACAAGTTGATCTATGGACCGTTCCTTAGCCGTGTGCGGTGCCCCCTTCCACCATATTCCACCTCGGTCATATCGTCGCGGAGTTTAGGTGAAGCCCTGCGCCGGTAGAACATCATCATCGTCACCATGCCGTCGTGCTGACGGAACTCATCTCCGGAGCTCGGCTGGATCGGAGGCCGAAGATCGTCATCGAGCTGAACGTGTGCTGAACTCGGAGGCTCCGTACGTTCGGTGCTTGGATCGGTCGGATCGTGAAGACGTACGACTACATCAACCGCGTTGTGATAATGCTTCCGCTTACGGTCTATGAGGGTACGTGGACGAACACTCTCCCCTCTCGTTGCTATGCCATCACCATGATCTTGCATATGCGTAGGAAAAATTTTGAAATTACTACGTTCCCCAACAACGGATGCACTAGAGCTATAAATGTATGAAAGCTCAACAAAAGAAAACTAGTGGGTATGCATCCAACTTGCTTGCTCACGAAGACCTAGGGCATTTTGAGGAGGCCCATCGTAGGAATATACAAGCCAAGTTCTATAATGAAAAATTCCCACTAGTATATGAAAGTCACAAGATATGAGACTCGCTACATGAAGAACATGGTGCTACTTTGAAGCACAAGTGTGGAAAAAGAGATAGTAGCATTGCCCCCTTTTTATTTATTTTATTTTTTTCTTTTTTCTTTTTTTTCCTTTGGGCCTTTCTTTTTTTGGCCTTTATTTTTTTTCTTCGGCCTTTCTTTTTTTTGGGCCTTTCTTTTTTTTATTTGGGGACAATGCTCTAATAATGATGATCATCACACTTTTATTGATTTGCAACTCATGAATTACAACTCAAAACTAGAACAAGATATGACTCTATATGAATGCCTCCGGTGGTGTACCGGGATGGGCGATGAATCAAGAGTAACATGTATGAAAATTATGCATGGTGGCTTTGCCACAAATACGATGTCAACTACATGATCATGCAAGGCAATATGACAATAGTAATGCGTGTAATGATGATAAACGGAACGGTGGAAAGTTGCATGGTAATATATCTCGTAATGGCTATGAAAATGCCATAATAGGTAGGTATGGTGTCTGTTTTCAGGAAGATATAAGGAGGTTTATGTGTGATAGAGCGTATCATATCACGGGGTTTGGATGCACCGGTGAAGTTTGCACCAACTCTCAAGGTGAGAAAGGGCAATGCACGGTACCGAAGAGGCTAGCAATGATGGAAAGGTAAAAGTGTGTATAATCCATGGACTCAACATTAGTCAAAAGAACCCATATACTTATTGCAAAAATCTACAAGTCATCAAAAACCAAGCACTACGCGCATGCTCCTAGAGGGATAGATTGGTAGGAAAAGACCATCGCTCGTCCCCGACCGCCACTCATAAGGATGCACAATCTAAGAACACCTCATGTTTCAAATTTGTTACACAACTTTAACCACACGTGCATGCTAAGGGACTTGCTAACTTCAACACGAGCATTCTTTAAATTCATAATCACCCAACTAGCATGACTCTAAATATCACTACCTCCATATCTCAAAACATTTATCAAGTATCAAATTGATCATAGCATCTAATTCACTTCCTATGATAGTTTTTATTATACCCAACTTGGATGCCTACCATTCTAGGACCAATTTTATAACCATAGAAAATACCATGCTGTTCTAAGAGACTCTCAAAATAATATAAGTGAAGCATGAGAGACTAGCAATTTCTACAAAATTAAGCCACCGCCGTGCTCTAAAAGATATAAGTGAAGCACTAGAGCAAAAACTATCTAGCTCAAAAGATATAAGTGAAGCACATAGAGTATTCTAATAAATTCCAATCAAGTGGGCTTCTCCCAAAAGTGTGTACAGCAAGGATGATTGTGGAAAATTAAAAGCAAATACTAATATCATACAAGACGCTCCAAGCAAAACACATATCATGTGGCGAATAAAAATATAGCTCCAAGTAAAGTTACCGATAAACAAAGACGAAAGAGGGGATGCCTTCCGGGGACATCCCCAAGCTTAGGCTTTTGGCTATTCTTGAATATCTTGGGGTGCCATGGGCATCCCCAATCTTAGGCTTTTGCCACTCCTTATTCCATAGTCCATCAAAACTTTATCCAAAACTTGAAAACTTCACAACACAAAAATCAACAGGAAATCGCAGAAGCTCCGTTAGTGAAAGAAAGAAAAACCACCACATAAGGTACTGTAATGAACTCATTCTTTATTTATATTGGTGTTAAACCTACTGTATTTCAGGTTCTGTATGGTTCATACCACTTAATACTAGCCATAGGTGCATCAAAATAAGCAAACAACACACGAAAAACAGAATCTGTCACAAACAGAACAGTCTGTAGCAATCTGTAACCCTCGAATACTTCTGGAATGCTAAAAATCCTAAAAAAAAGGAAGTCCTGGGCAATTTGTCTATTTATCTACAGAAAAAATAATCAACGCAAAAGAACATTTCTGTGATTTAACAAAATTATTTTCGTGCGTGCAAAGTTTCTGTTTTTCAGCAGAATCAAGCTAACTATCACCATAGGTTATCCTATAGGTTCTACTTGGCACAAACACTAATTAAAACATAAAAACACATATAAACAGAAGGTAGATGCAAGATTTATTACTAAACAGAAACAAAAACAAAAAACACAAATAAAATTGGGTTGCCTCCCAACTAGCACTATCGTTTAACGCCCCTAGCTAGGCATAAAAGCGAGGATAGATCTAAGTAGTGCCATCTTTGGCACTCAATTCATAAGTAGCTCGCATGATTGATTCATAAGGTAATTTAACTTTCTTTCTTGGAATGCTCCATGCCCTTCCCTAATGCAAATTAGAATCTAATATTCCCTTCCTTCATATCAATAATCGCGCCAATCGTTCTAAGGAAAGGTACCAAGAATAATAGGGCAAGAAAGATTGCAATCTATATCAAGAACGATAAAATCTACGGTCACCAAATTTCTATTTGCAACAATGAGAACATCATTCATTCTTACCATTGGATTTTTCATGGTGGGATCCGCAAGGTGCAAATTTAAAGAGCAATCATCAAGATCATGGAAACTTAGAATATCACATAAAGTTTTCGGAATCGTGGAAACACTAGCACCCAAATCACATAAAGCATAACACTCACGATCTTTAATTTTAATCTTTATAGTAGGTTCCCACTCATCATTAAGTTTTCTAGGTATAGAAACTTCCAAATTAAGTTCTTCATCAAAAGATTGCATCAAGGCATCAACAATATGTTTGGTAAAAGCTTTATTTTGACTATAAGCATGAGGAGAATTCACAACGGATTGCAACAAGGAAATACAACCTTCTAAAGAACAATTATCATAATTAAATTCCTTAAAATCCAAGATAGTGGGTTCAATGCTATTTAAAGTCTTGACCTCTCCAATCCCACTTTTACCAAATTTAGCATCAAGATCTAAAAACTCTGAATCATTGGGACGCCTTTTAACTAAAGTTGACTCATCTCCAGTCCCATTATTATTAAGATTCATATTGCAAAACAAAGATCTAATAGGGGACACATCAATAACTTTAAGATCTTCATCATTATTTTCATGAAAACTAGAAGAGCGACCAGACTCGACAAGGGTAAGATCCCGAATCTGTTCCTTTCCTATTGTAAAGTCTGCACCCTTAGAGGTGGCATCCCTTTATGCATGAGCCTTGTTAGTGCATGTCTCACTCCCTTGAGACATGCTTAGTCCTATGTTAGGAAACCTAACAGTTTAATTAGCTGCTCCCTCTATTCCCGGCCATCGTATGGACGAGGGCTCCTCTCCCTCTGCTCTGCTGCCCAGAAAGGTATATATACTGAATTAGGAATTGAAAATGCTTGGGCTTGCCTTATTCTCTCATTTTAGTCCTTCTATACCCTTATCCGGAATGGAGAGGGGTGTTGTGGAAGGGAAGGAACGGAGGTAGATCGTTCCTCGTAACGTAGGAGAACAGTACCCACGAATCAGCTCTAGTCAGGAAAGCCAGGGTTCTGAGCTCTGATCCCTTCATGGGTCAGAGTGAAAGCCCGCAGTCTGGGGTTCTAGGTTGCTTAAGTAGAGTCAGCAGCCGTATGCCTCGGATAGGGGAGAGAATCAGCTCTAGTCAGGAAAGCCAGGGTTCTGAGCTCTGATCCCTTCATGGGTCAGAGCGAAAGCCCGCAGTCCGGGGTTCTAGGCTGCTTAAGTAGGGTCAGCAGTTGTATGCCCCGGATAGGGGAGACATGGCCTTTAGGCCGTATCGACCCGGTGCCGAAGGACTGTTCCTAGCCTCGAGGCGTGAATCCGAGAGGCATGACTAGAGCAACTGAGTGGGTACTGAGAACCATAGAGATGAGGATAGATCTACCGGAGAGGGGAACAAGATCTCGCGAAGTGGAGCGCATCCCTAGCTGGGTTCTTGGGATATCTTGATTCTCTTTATGATGATGTAAGGGTCGGCAACAATGAATAAGGAATCGATCGGAAGTTCACGCCAATCGATCTTCTGTATGAGTAGGAGGTAGAGCGAATCCCCTCTTTCTTCATTTAGAAGAGTGTTGGACCTCCACAACGTCAAACCATAGAACACAGATCCTTTCGGTCGAACCCTAGGAAAGACGACTTTACCTTTTTCGTAGATAGTCTGAGTTCGAGCTACTGTAGTCTCCCCCGTTGACCTTCTTTTTTAGATAGAATCCTCAATGAGTGGAAAGGACTCCCAGACTTGCTCCATAGTACTATACCATACAGAGCCACGCCCTTGTGATATGATAAGAAGAAAATGGGCCAGGCCGCCCTCTTTTCTTTTCCGCACCAAGCCTTCTTGTAAAATCGCGCCTTTACAAAGCAATCTTTCTTAGCACGCAATCTAGCGGTTCTTTCTTTGCACTCATCAATGGAAATTCTCATAGCTTTGAGAGACTCATTGATATCATGCTTCGGAGGAGTAGATCTAAGTTTCAAAGAATCAACATCAAGCGAGAGTCTATCAACGTTCCTAGCCAAATCATCAACTTTGAGCAATTTTCTTCAAGCAAGGCACTTAAATTCTTTTGAGAGATCATAAATTCTTTCACACCATTCTCAAAATCAGAGGGCATCTTATTAAAATTACCATAAGGATTATTGTAGGAATTTCCATAATTATTAGAGGAAATACTAGGGAACGGTCTAGGATTAAAGTTTCCTCTATAAGCATTGTTTCTGAAACTATTCCTACCAACAAAATTCACATCCATAGATTCATTATTATTCTCAATCAAAGTAGACAAAGGCATATCATTGGGATCAATAGGAGAACTCTTAGTAGCAAACAATTTCATAAGTTCATCCATCTTTCCACTCAAAACATTAATTTCTTCTATAGCATGTACTTTTTTACTAGTAGATCTTTTGGTGTGCCATTGAGAATAATTAGCCATAATATTATCAAGGAGTTTTGTAGCATATCCTAAAGTGATTTCCATAAACGTGCCTCCCGCGGACGAATCTAAAAGATTTATAGAAGCAAAGTTCAATCCGGCATAAAATTTTTGTATGATCGTCCATAAATTCAAACCATGAGTAGGACATTGTGAATCATCAATTTCATTTTTTCCCAAAGATTGGGCAACATGCTCATGATCAAGTTGTTTAAAATTCATAATATCGTTCCTAAGAGTGATGATCTTAGCGGGAGGAAAATACTTAGAGATAAAAGCATCTTTGCACTTGTTCCATGAATCAATACTATTCTTAGGCAAAGACGAAAACCAAACTTTAGCATGATCTCTAAGTGGAAACGGAAATAACTTCAATTTAACAATATCATTATCCGTATCTTTCTTCTTTGCATCTCACACAGATCAACAAAGTTGTTTAGATGGGTAGCGGCATCTTCACTAGGAAGGCCGGCGAATTGATCTTTCATAACAAGATTCAGCAAAGCAGTATTGATTTCACAAGACTCAACATCATTAAGAGAAGCAATCGGAGTACTAAGGAAATCATTATTATTGGTATTGGAGAAATCACACAATTTGGTATTATCTTGCGCCATGGCGACAAGTAATCCAACACACAAACAAACAAAAAGGCAAACGAAAGAGAGAGGAGATTGGGAAAGAGAGGGCGAATAAAACGGCAAGGGTGAAGTGGGGGAGAGGAAAACGAGAGGCAAATGGAAAATAATGTAAATGCGAGGGAGATGAGTTTGTGATGGGTACTTGGTATGTCTTGACTTGAGCGAAGACCTCCCCGGCAACGGCGCCAGAAATCCTTCTTGCTGCATCTTGAGCTTGCGTTGGTTTTCCTTGAAGAGGAAAGGGTGATGCAGCAATAGAAGCGTACGTATTTCCCTCAGTTTTTGAGAACAAAGGTATCAATCCAGTAGGAGGCTCCTCAGAAGTCCCACGCACCTACACAAATAAACATAGAACTCGCAACCAAAGCAATAAAGGGGTTGTCAATCCCTTCACGGCCACTTGCGAAAGTGAGATCTGATAGAGATAGTATGGTAAGATAAATATATTTTTGGTATTTTATGATATAGATTGGAAAAGTAAAGATGCAAATAAAAGTAGATTGAAAGCTTATATGATAAGAGATAGACCCGGGGGCCATAGGTTTCACTAGTGGCGTCTCTCAAAATAGCATAAGTATTACGGTGGGTGAACAAATTACTGTCGAGCAATTGATAGAAAAGCGAATAATTATGATATTATCTAGGCATGATCATGTATATAGGCATCACGTCTGTGACAAGTAGACCGACTCTTGCCTGCATCTACTACTATTACTCCACACATCGACTGCTATCCAGCATGCATCTAGAGTATTAAGTTCATAAAGAACAGAGTAACGCTTTAAGAAAGATGACATGATGTAGAGGGATAAACTCATGCAATATGATATAAACCCCATCTTTTTATCCTCGATGGCAACAATACAATACGTGCCTTGCTGCCCTAACATCCTTTGGGAAAGGACACCGCAAGATTGAACCCAAAGCTAAGCACTTCTCCCATTGCAAGAAAGATCAATCTAGTAGGCCAAACCAAACTGATAATTCGAAGAGACTTGCAAAGATAACTTAATCACACATAAAATAATTCAGAGGAGATTCAAATATTTCTCATAGATAAACTTGATCATAAACCCAATATTCATCGGATCTCGACAAACACACTGCAGAAAGAGTTACATCGAATAGATCTCCAAGAAGATCGAGGAGAACATGGTATTGAGATTCAAAAAGAGAGAAGAAGTCATCTAGCTAATAACTATGGACCCGAAGGTCTGTGGTAAACTACTCACAACTCATCTGAGGGGCTATGCTATTGATGTAGAAGCCCTCCATGGTCGATTCCCTCTCCGGCGGAGCGCCGGCGAAGGCTCCAAGATGGGATCTCGTGGATACAGAAGGTTACGGTGGTGGAAATAGTTTTTCATCATCTCCTCTGATGTTCTCGGGGTACGTGGGTATATATAGGAGAAAGAAGTAGGTCGGTGGACGCCCGAGGGGCCCACGAGATAGGGGGGCGCGCCCAGTAGGGGGGTGCGCCCTCGACCCTCGTGGCCGCCTCGATTGCTTCTTGACTTGCACTCCAAGTCCTCTCGATCACGTTCATTCCAAAAATCACGCTCCCGAAGGTTTCATTCCGTTTGGACTCTGTTTGATATTCCTTTTCTTCGAAATACTGAAATAGGCAAAAAAACAAGAATACGGACTGGGCCTCCGGTTAGTAGGTTAGTCCCAAAAATGGTATAAATGTGTAAAATAAAGCCCATAAACATCCAAAACGGGTAATATAATAGCATTGGAACAATCAAAAATTATAGATACGTTGGAGACGTATCAAGGGGCGGCGCCCCCTCCTTCCTTCTCTTTTCTTTTCCCTTTCCTTCTCTCCTACTCCTACTACATGGAAGGGGGAATCCTACTCTCGGTGGGAGTAGGACTCCCCTTGGGGCGCGCCTAGGAGGGCCAGCCTCTCCCCCTCCTCCACTCCTTTATATACATGGCCAGGGGGCACCCCATAGACACACAAGTTGATCTGTTGATCTCTCCCAGCCGTGTGCGGTGCCCCCCTCCACCATATTCCACCTCGGTCATATCGTAGCGGTGCTTAGGTGAAGCCCTGCGTCAGTAGCAACATCATCACCGTCATCATGCCGTCGTTCTAACGGAACTCTCCCGTGAAGCTCTGCTGGATCGGAGTTCGCGGGACGTCATCGAGCTGAACGTGTGCTGAACTCGGAGGTATCATACATTCGGTACTTGGATCAGTCGGATCGCGAAGACATACGACTACATCAACCGCGTTGTGCTAATGCTTCCACTTTCGGTCTACGAGGGTATGTGCTCTCCCCTCTCATTGCTATGCATCACCATGATCTTGCGTGTGTGTAGGAATTTTTTTGAAATTACTACGTTCCCCAATAGGAAGGAGGGGGGCGCCGCCCCCACCCCTTGTCCAATTTGTACTGGGGGGGCGCCACCTCCTGGCCGGCCCTCTCTCCTCTAAGGCCCATGGTAGCCCATTAACTTCCCGGGGGGTTCCGGTAACCCTCCGGCACTCCGATTTTATCCGAAACTCTCCGGAACACTTCCGGTGTCCGAACAACATGGTCCAATATATAAATCTTTATGTATCGACCATTTCGAGACTCCTCGTCATGTCTGTGATCTCATCCGGGACTCCGAACAACCTTCGGTACATCAAATCACATAAACTCATAATACCAACCGTCATCGAACGTTAAGCATGCGGACCCTACGAGTTCGAGAACTATGTAGACATGACCGAGACTCTTCTCCGGTTAATAACCAACAGCGGAACCTGGATGCTCATATTGGTTCCTACATATTCTACGAAGATCTTTATCGATCAAACCGCACAACAACAACATACGTTGTTCCCTTTGTCATCGGTATGTTACTTGCCCGAGATTCGATCGTCGGTATCATCATACCTAGTTCAATATCGTTACCGACAAGTCTCTTTACTCGTTTTGTAGTGCATCATCCCGCAACTAACTCAGTAGTCGCATTGCTTGCAAGGCTTATAGTGATGTGCATTACCGAGAGGGCCCAGAGATACCTCTCTGATAATCGAAGTGACAAATCCTAATCCCGATCTATGCCAACTCAACAAACACCATCGGAGACACCTGTAGAGCATCTTTATGTGAGGGCAGCAAATCTAATCCTGGAGACCTTTTACTATGTGAGGGCAGCAAATCTAATCCTGGAGACCTTTTACTATTTGAGGGCAGCAAATCTAATCCTAGAGACCTTTTACTATGTGAGGGCAACAAATCTAATCCTGCACATACTCTGTTGACTTGTCCACCAGCCGCCACTTTCTATCCTTTTTTCAACCAATAATAGATCTGTTCCTTGTCCAGTTTGTACTGCGTTTTCCCATTATTTCCCTTTTCAACCAAGAGACCGGTTGGGTATCCGATCTCTACTACTTTCACCATATTATTTCCTCTTTGAATCAAGTCCTAGATTCATGCTACAACTCCCCCCCCCCCCTTCATTGTTTGAACCAAGTCCTAGATTCGAATGTATGAAGTAGCTTTACCTATAATAATACTAAAAAATTAGGCTTTGAAATTAGTGTTGCCTTCCTTGTGCCTTTTCTGATCTTCCTCAGATGCACCTTCAGGAAGACCATTACTAATTAGGTCCCAAACTTTCATGGACTGGAGCCACAGTTGGCATCTCACTTGCCATCTCTTAAAGTTTGTACCCTTAAAACTTTTCGGACTCATATCATCGGCAAAACCAGCCATGGTCAGTTCAGGAAATTACGTACGATTAGATTTATGGATTGTTAAGTAATTAGGCATAATTTCCATGATTAATTCCAGAATATTAAACATGACGATTGCAACTACTAACATGTGAATCTCAAGCATACTAGATGCACTAAACAGCACGAACAGTAGCAACACAGATCGTAAAACATGAAACTGGCAAACATGTTTAACCAACGAACTGGGACACTGCAGTTATACCGATCGTTTGCAGATGAGGTAGCCGTTGGTGCAACGATGTTGTTGATGACAGGTTGCAAAAGACGACGGCGAGCAAGATCACCCGACCTGGACGGTAGGCGAGCCGTGATGAAGACAGCGGGCAGTCACGCTTCCCAAAAACCTAATTCGCCCTCTACTCTCCCGTTCACCGGCGCTCAGGATGGAGTAGACTACAGTGGCGGCCGGCGCAAGGAACGAGATGTGGCAAAACCTAGATTGGTTTCGGTGCTCGAAGCATGTCCTTAAAATTTGTCGAGGCCCGAGGCTGGAATTCACGAAACGCGATCACGATCGCGACGTGTCAAGACGAGCGGGCGACAGAGGAGGAGGAGTGCGCGAGAGGCTCTCTTATTCTTACTCACTTACAAGTGCTACAAGACTTCACCTTATAAGAAGGTGTACAACTCCTCCAACTTTCGGGACTAAACTTCCCACTCCCCCCACTTGCTCACACACATGGTCCTTTGAGATTTCAGAAATTACTTATTGGGCTGCCCCATAAATGGGCCCAATATTCTAACACTATGCATTACTCTATGTGGAAGTACCAATAGTTGGTTAGACACAAGGACCTGCTCTGCAGAGAATAAGCAGACCTAATCTGAAATGAAGCTGCAACCTTTGTGTGGAGTAGGGACAGAACAGAAGCATGCATGCATCTCTAATTAATTGGGGCATGCATGCATGCATACTTGTTCGCAATGTTGGACCGTCTGCTGACAGATCTCAACTTATTTCAGATTTCAGACAAGTGAAGCTTCCCATACCGCAAGTGTGTGTACATGTAGTCTGAAAGAAGAAATTTCACACCAAGTGAGATGGATCCTGACCTTGCCATCTTAATGAGCTTGTGAGCAGATGCATTATTGCACCTCATATTCATTTTCTGTGCCCTCTGATAATGTTTTTTTTTTGAAACGGAGGCAAAGATTGCCTCATCTATTAATTAAGCAGAAGAGAATTGCCCAGTTAATTACGGAAAACTGGGCGAAAACCGGAACAACAAGGGCCAAGCCCACACCCCTAGATTGAAACACATTGGGCAAGGCCCACCCTATTGGACAACATGTCAACCTACAGCCAGACAACGCAGCTCCGACTCTGACGGAGAACTCAGAAGAACAAAACCGAGCACGGTGGCGCCACGAAAGATCACCGAGCGGGCCACGCAGCCACCATCGCCGTACACCACAGGCCCCGCGCGCAGCCGACTCCACGGCAACAAACAAACCGAGGCAATACCGTGGACACGCCGGAGAAGAGCCGACTACCGCAACCATTACCGCATCGCCGACATCGCTCCCACCATCATCGTTGCCACAGAAGTCTGGTCGCCATAGTGATTTTTCCGGGGCCGCCGCCCCGACATCCACCGCTCCGTCACGCCCAGCGCAATCAACCGGCACCACCTTCCGGGGCCGCCGCCCCGACATACCACCGCTCCCCTCGAGCAGCAACGCCGCACAACCCAGCTGCCCGCAGCCCACACCGCTCAAGGCAACCGCTCGCAGACCACGAACGTCTCACCACATTCGGGGCCGCCGCCCCGACATACTGTCGGACCGCCCCCTATGGGGCGCATCGACCGAGCCGACACCCTACCGCCCAAGCGGGACAAGGATGCCACCCAACCAATGCGGAGATAGAGCCCCACCTCATAGAGCTGCCACTCGCATTGTTCTCGAGATCGCCATCTCGACGCACAATGAGAAACCACCCGGAGCCGCCGTCCCGACGTCCACTGTCCCCGACGATGAAGAGATCCGTGCAAACTGCAGTATGCTGACTCTCCAAGGCGATGCCTCAAAGAAGGAAGCGACGTAGCCGCCGTCATCGCCCGTTTCAACCAACTGAAACTAGGGATTTCTCCCGGAGAGTCGTGTAATGGAGCTTCACGACAATGCCTTCAAGAAGGAGAACGACACCATGACGCCGCCGTTGCCGGCACCGACCCAAAGTCAGTGCAGGACTTTCGCCCGAAGCTCCTCCACACCTCCGAATCCGAGCGGACCCGAAGCACTGCACACACACAATCTCCATGGTCGACGTCCACCGGTTCCACCTCATGGTGCAGCTGCCGCCGCACCTCACACGCCCAACCCGGCCGTCACGACGACCCGCACCGTCGCCGCCCCGGCCTCCTCGAGCAGAGCACCACCACCCCAAAAAACAGAGCAGCGGAGACCTCCTCCTCGCTGGACCTCGCATTGCCACGCTGTCACCAAAACTGCTGCACGCCGCTGACCACCAAAGATTGGAGCAGCCGGAACTCCTCCACGGCAGTCCCTCGCAGGGCCGACACCTCGGCAGCCTCCGCGCCGCCGCCCTGCCATCCACATGGCCAGGAGCAGCGCGCCCCCAAACAGATCCGGGCACAAGGGCCCCGCAATCACCGCCCACAGCACACTGCAGCCACCACCGAACCACCATCCACCGGACCACCACCGGACCACCGGACCACAGCAAACTACAGCCACCACCGGCCGCCCCTCCGACCCACGCCAGATGCAGATCTGACCGAGGTGAGATCGGCTGAGGAACCGCTGCAGAACGCACCCTCCGGCGACCTCCCGCCGCCCGCCGAGAAAGGAGGGCACCACCGTCTCCCGGGGCCGCCGCCCCGGCTTCCTCGCGCCGACGAGATGGCCGGACGACGCCCCAGCCGCTCCGCCCCTCCCCCGACGCCTCCAGACGCAAAATCGAAGCCCCCTGCCGCCTTTTGGTAGTAGGTCCCGCCGCCACCGCGGCAACGGCGGAGATGGATCCCGCTGCGGGGGTCGCTCGCGGCGGAGGAGTGTCGCCCCCGGTGCCGCCTGGGGTGCGACACGGGGGGGTGCTCGGGTGCTTTGCCCTCTGATAATGTGGGTAGTACTACAATCGATTGGTTTCAGCCGGGAACTCCGGAGCCGACGGAACCAGGTCCCAGTCCGGTGACAGGTACGGCCTTCCAGGACGAGGAGGCGGTCAAGGAAACTAGAGATTATCTTCTCTCTGCTGAGACAGATTAGAGCCCGAAAATCCATCTCTACACCCAAGCTCATCTGCACCCTCGATGACAAAAAAAATTAAACAAATACTAGAAAATTTTAAAAATTCCATTTTTTTGTGCTGTAAAAAATTTGATGCGTGAGGTTCGTAGCAATTTTTAAATCATTTGGACATTTGAGGAGAACCCAGCAAAAAAGACAAATTAGGGGTATGTAAAAATGTTTATCGTTCATGTACTGTTTTTGCCCGATTTGTCTTTTTCGCTGAGAGCTGCTCAGATGTCCAAATGACTTAAAATTTGGAGCGAGCCTCGGCACCGAAACGCCCTGCTCGATTTGTTTTGTTTTGAATTTGTTGACTTGTTTTGGATTTTTTACGAATTTTTTTCTAACCGGGTACAGATGAGTCTGGGCACCGAAACGCCCTGCTCGATTAGGGCCGATATGTTCTGGCCTGTGCTTTGGATGATCTTCCTCCGTCCGGAATACATACATCCATCCGTTTTGAGCCTAAACTAATTTCGGACGAAGAAAGTACTCCCTCTGTCCCATAATATAAGAACGTTTTTGACAATTGTGTCGGAGGGAGTAGTATATATACGGTGTGATCAAGCTGTCCAATACCATTCGTTAGCACAGATGTTGGGTTTACTTTTACTGCATTTCTGTGCTTGTTGTCTTCTTTTCTGGGAAACCCTAGTCTTGTTAGGCTGGTCACAATGGGGAGGAACTTAGGAGTAACATCACACACTCCAATGCAACTTTGCTTATGTGGCACATATTTAATGAAGAGAGAGGTGCTTGTGGTAACTAGCTAAGTTACCGGAACATCACACACTCCAAGAAACAATGAGTCTATAACCTAATAAATACATCGTTGCATGATACTACATAGATGTTCCTACCCACTATGAAGGTAGTAACATAGTCTAGGGAAGTGTGTAAGTTACTAGCTTATGTTCTTGCCCATTGTGACCAGCCTTACGCCCGTCGCTGTGCAAAGCGAGCTTTTGGGCGGGGTGTAGATTTGGACAGAGCGGCGCTGCAAAGGAAACCAGGTTTCACACTCGAAGTCAATACTGTTTGACATTTTGGTTAGTGGCACTTTTTGCCGTATGAATTATGGAGGTGGGTAACTAGCCATGTGGCGGATGATTCAAATGTGTAAAAAGTTGCACCTGAAGCAACTGCTTTCGGGTAAAAAGTAAAAAGAGGCTAAAATCCGATTGTCAAATTTTCTCTTTTTGCCACAAATGGCACGTGCAGTTCTCTACTCTGTTACTCTATCTATCCGTATCGCATATGAGTGATGTTTTAGATATTGACATTGCCTTGAGATATAACTTTTGACCACTAAAGGCATTTCCAACGCAGACCCTCGAAACGGCGGCGGAAGCATCAGAAAGTTTTAACATGCAAGAGGATGAGTTGTTGTGCGATGCGTCGTTGGCCGCTGCCCTCGATCCGATCCATGGCAGGGAGCAAAAGGGCGTAACATTTTGGTCCAATGGTCATTCTTTGTTTCATGAGCACAAAATTGTAACGAAGTCATCCGCAGTCATGGGACAAAGTCTCTCAACCATCCAGGCAGTGAGCAAGTATTGTGATTTATAGTTGGGGGGATTGTAATTGTTCTAGAAAAAAACGTGACTTGTAGTTCCCTCGCAAAAAAAATTAATTGTGATTTACAGTTCCCTCGCACAAAAAAGTGATTTACCGAACCGCACATGTCTTCCGCAAGTTGGTTCGTATCCTCCATGTTTCGTTTCCTCCACGCGTGGAGAAGAGAAGAAATTCGCAGGAGCAGCAACATCGAGCTTGTTTGGATCCCTATGTTAGAGTTAGTTTTAGTTAGTTGGGGCTCAAATAACCCAAAAGTATCCAAACATGATGGGTTAGTTTGGGTTAGTTGGATCTAACCCACCCTAAAAAACTAGCCCACACTAGAGGAGCTTATTTGGGTTAGTTCTCTTGGACCCACTAGAAAAAATAGTAAAAAAAAGTTACCCCTTCCATTCAAACAAGGTCCAAAGTAGTCAAATGATTGAGAAATAATATTTTATTGTCAATCTAACCCTACCATCCAAACAGCTTTTTGGTTAGAGTTAGTTTAAGATTAGTTTAGAGTTAGAATCTAACTCTAACCTCTAACTGAGTTAGAGTATCCAAACAGGGCCATCATCAGCTGGGCATCATCGTCGAGTCGCGTCGACCCCGCGTGCGCTGTTTCCTTAAACCAGCACACCAGGCACGGCAGCGCGACAGATTCTCCTCGGCTGGCCACGGCCGGGCCGCCGGTTCCCGTCAGCTGTCGCCCCCGCGGAGCAGGGCGCCGTACTGTCGACGACGGCGACGCCAATGGATAACACGCCTCCGCTCCACTTGCGTGCGCGTTTCAACTCTCCGTCCCTCCAGCCTCATCCAGTCATCTCAGCTCCTTCATCACGCGAAAGGAAGAAAGAGAAAAAGAAAAAGAAAAGAAAAAAATCGAGATCCGGCGGTGGGGCCGGCCGGAGATCCGAGCGCGACGGAGGAATCCTCAGCCGATCGGCGTGGGGACGCGATGCCCCGAATCGCCGGAGAGAAAAGATCGGGCAGCGCCGGTGCGTGCATGTCACCGCGCATTTCCCCCATCCGTCGCCCGCATGGAGACGGATGCGTGCGTGCGTGTGCGCAACCATGATGCGCGCCGCCGCTTTCAGCGACCACGTGTGCCGCCGACGGCGACCGGAGACATACCCCCACCGAGGTGAGGTTCGTACTAGAGGCGACGATGCACGGCGCCCCTTGGGAGGACGGAAGGATGGATGGATAGACTGATGGAGTGATGGATACCTGGGGACTGGACTGGATTGGGAGCACCATCGGTTATTAGTTCATCAAGGCATGAAGAAATGGATGCGAGCGTGACGGACAGGTGGATGGACGGAGGTGCATCGCATCGCATCGCATCAAATCACATCCACCTTTCCTTTTCTCCCAGTTTCAAAAGAGAAATCCCCAATTCGATTGCCAAAGTCTTCGCAACGCAATGCAATTGGTGGGTCGGATGGGACCCGGAGGCCTCACATGGTGGGGTGCTGCTCTGGTAGTCTGGTCTGGTCCAGCTCTACGCGTGCAAAGCCGGGCCAAAGCCTCAAAAGGGAGGGAATGATGGGGTGGATGCCTACATACATTCCTCTTCCCCCAAAGGTGGCCTCTGTCCATCCATCTTTGGGCCTTGCCCACCCCACCCCACCCATGGACGGACCATGGTCCTGCACCACAACGCCTTTCTACATCTGCAGGTAAATAAATAGATGGCCATGCCAGTTCTGATCGGCAAATGCCAGTAACAGCAAATGGTGGTAACTCCAGGGTGCTACTCATCTGGAACTGAAGACCAATGCACCATGCTAACTGAATTCTGGTGCCTTGCCATTGATGCATGTGGAACAAAAATGCAATGCCAATGCAGAACATGAACAAGATAGGCAAATGCGACGACGACGAGTCGACGACGCTCCGCGACAAGAGAATTGATGACTAGAGAGCCTACATTCACAGGATTAGTAAGTAGGAGTGTTCCACAGAGCAGGGTTTTGGCAGGCTTACCAAAAGGGGGGTTTACGGATCACGGTACAGGTTCCTACTTCTTCTTAACATGAGATCACATGGCATGATTATTAGACGGTAGTACATGACTTAAAAGAGCTAGGAATGGTCTATGTGCTTGCTTTCCAGTTCCGGGTCTCGTCTCGAAAACTAGGGAGAGGAAAAAGAACAGGCTGCAGAAACATACGCGGCGAAGCTACAGCCTTAAGCGATCGGGGGCCTTCGCTCTCTTCAGAACTCGACTTCGACCGAGCCGACCGACGCGATCCCGGTGCTCAGGCTCCTCGACTCCTGCCTGCTCGCGTAGTCGTCGCAGCTGCTACCGCCGCCGCCGCCGCCTAGCCGCTTCCCGGGGGCCGAGCTCAGGAGCTCCAGGCCCTGCTTGCCCATCTGCTGCACCTCCTGCGGGGACAGGATCTTTATGCAGGACACGCTGTTCACGAATTCCCTGCAAAGTTGGAAGGCACGGCACTACTGTTAAAGAACAGCATGGAAAATGAAGTAACGCAGATCATCGTCGGGGCGGTCAGGGAACTTACTGCCAAGGGTCGTCGCCGACCAGAAGGACGTCCTCCTCCCGGTCGACGAATACAAGCTGCCAGCCTGATCTCATAGGGTCTTCCAACTGGCCCTCAAGGCCAAATAGGCGCCCCAGTTCCCTACGTAGTTCATGGTAGTTGCTAAACTTGGTGATATCAAGCGACCTTCCGTAGGTTCCAGATTTGTAAACCTGTTTGATGTTCACATGGAAGAAAAATTCACAAATCAGTTGTGGCATTGGAACAAGCTACAAAACATCCGAGCATCCTTTTTCTTGCGTCTAGCTCTAGTGTGCGGTCAATGCTCCAAAAGTTGAGTAAAAATAAGCATCAGACGTGTTTCTACCAATTTTAAGGCTTGTCTTTCTATTGATAGTCAAGACTCAAGAGATGGGCAAAACAGACAGTAGCTAAATATCGTAAAAGAAGCGCCAAAGGGTACTAAGCATTTCAGGGAAATAAGCAAGATGGTTTCAGGGAAGAATTAAAATGATTGCTTGTTGTATAGAGAAAGCGACTCACCTTCACAAAGGTTGCAGGTTGTTGATTCACTTGATCAGGAGTGTGCGAACATGGCACATATCCCGATTCGTCTAAGCATCCTGAACTATTTAGTGTCTGATCCAAGGAGAAATCATGCTGAGAAGGGCTCAGAAAATTGGAAGTGGAATAGGGAATTGCAGTCGAATCATTCTCGTCGTGAAGACCTCCTTGCATCAGAAGTGAGTGCGAGTCTATATTAACGCCAAACAGAAGATGGTTTTGAGGATCAGAGCTCCCATCTTGATCCACCAAGCACCCTCTTCCAGGAAGTGGCGCCAATGCAGAGCTTTGAGGTATACTAGGTGGTGTTGATGATAGCTGTTCCATGTGCGGTGTAGCCTGAGACCGAGAAGGAACCAGAGACTCCACTGCAACTCGCTTTGACGACCATGAGTCAGGGACAGGTACCGCAGTAGGCCTTGACATACTTAGGTGTGAAGCTGTTTCTGATGAGAATGGCCCCAATGTATTATGCATGGTGGGGGCACCGGATGGGGACAATGAGCTCATATTCGTGTCCGAAAAGCTCTGAGACTGCGAAAACGGTAAGGCCGTTTGCAGTGCTGTAGGTGAAGACTGAGGACCTGGGGAGAGTTGGGAATATGCTGACTGGTAGTTTGCCATATTCTTCTGTTGTTGCATATGCTGATGTTGAGGGACTTGCATACCCTGTGATTGCTGCTGATTTGATTCTTGCTGTTGGAGAAGCTGTGGCTTCTGCTCATTGAAGGACTGGCACCGTTGGAGCTGCTGTTGAAGGAACTCGGACTGAGCCTGGCCCTGGATCGTGGCCCCATTCATGTTTTGAAGGTATGACTGCTGCTGAAACTGAGGTTGCATTTGCTGCAAAATCTGACTTTGCAGAAGCGGCGTGGCTCTACCAACCATGTTTTGTGGCTGCTGGAACTGCAACATCGTGGGTGACATCTTTGTTGGGTCCTGGAACGCGGCCGCAGCCATCGTTTGGTAAATGTCAGGTTGTAGACCAAGTAACGACGCATCCAGCCTTGGCTGCATCCAGGGATTCATACCAGCACCACCGAAATTCAGCGACTGGAAACCAGGGTTTGAGCTATCTCGAAGCCACATGAGCGAGGAAGTCAAGTCATCATCCTTACCACCTACAGAAAGAGATAGATAATTTATAACACTCCATACTGAAAGCATACTACACAATTATTCAAGCATAGCTATTTACGAATGCTAGTTAAAGACCAGCTGTCCATCATACCATGCAGAGAAGGCAAGCCTGTTGGCCATGGTCGCTTCAGTCTGAGAGGAAAAGGAGTAGGATACATCGGGAAAGTTGTCAGGGGTTCGATCTCCCAAAGTGACACCCTTGGCTGCCTCTCTCCAGCAGTTGATTCATCCCAACCAACCTGCATTTTTCATAGACAAACTTTTCTGTCATGCTAAACTGTGAGGTTGGTACCAAGAAAGAGAAAGCAATATCTATAGGAATTCATCTTGTCTAACAAAAACTTTGCATGGTACATGGTAAACAACAGGCGATGTTCATGTACAGACTTGACTGGAGGCAATAATAAGTGCTAGCCCATAAATATACCTTTACAGAGCGCCAATGTGAGTTTGGCCAACGAACAGCATCGAGATCACTAATTCCTGTAATTGTCCCCATGTATCTGAAAAATAAGAATAATCAGTCTGGTCAGACAGTTTAATGATTTTCAGGTAAGACTGCTAATAGTTAATACTGTTTCTTGCTGCAACTTGTCTAGAATAAAAGATGAAAAGCACATAAAAGTTTAATTTGGCATACCTCCTAACACTTGATTCTTCTGTCTCAAAAAGCATCCTGAAACGCATCCCCACCGATATACGGGTATGATACACGGCTTTTACATACTTGGCAAGTGGTATAACAAACTCACAAGGACTAGCTCTGCACAAACAGAAGGGTTTAAACTTAAAGCATTCAGAAGGAAAAACACCGAACAAACAAATGCATACAATCTTTTTTACCTTGGGTTATAGAAGATTGTAAACCGGCTATTTGTTGAAGCAGCATGAGCAGCTGCAGCAAGAAGACCAATGTGCATGCTATCGCTAGATAGGACAGAAGATGGCATGACAGTTTGTGGCCGAGTTGCCCGGCGAATTCCCAGAAGAAGCTGATTGTTGTCATTCCTGAAAATTCAAGGGGATACACAAATTTGACCAATGAGAATCTGTGTGCTGGAGTAGACATCGAGGAGAGATGCCTGGTTATCATGTGAGTGTTAGAAGGGTGAACATACCAGATAAATAGGACAGAGTCCCCAGCGACAAGTCTCTTTGCACTTACAAAGACACTCCAGCCTGTAGTGAGAAGATGCCGCTTTGGCTGACCTGCAAAACTAGAGCTTATCAGTGAAGTTCTTCATTGTCCTAACATAAAACATTCACCAGGAAGAAATAGAGTAAAAGTAAACAGATGGAATCATGCTTGACATTGTTCCCTAACGCAATTTTTCAGAAGATATCAGAGACTGGTAATTACTCACCGCGAAATATGTGACGGAATTTCCACTCATTGCCATGCAGATCTTTTGCAAACAACTCCTGTGCTGGAGGCTGCATGGTGAAATCCTACAAAAAGTTACAGGCAAGTTAGAAGAGGAGTTGATGATTCGGTTCACTTCATGAAACGTAAATTCAAAAATCAAGCTTGAAAATGTAGAGGAGCAGCACAGACCAGCGGAGGGAACACTTTCTCAGCTGCCCGCCGGGGAACAGAGAAGCCGCCATGCGTGCTTGTGTCACTCGCAGTTAATGTTTTGCAAAAATAATTCGTTGGCTGTTTGTTTGCAGTACCTAATTCAGCAGGTAGATACGGATCCTTGAGCTCTTGCTGAAAAGAGAAGCAAGCTAAAGTTACTCTCTTGGATACTGAGTTAAAAAAAACTTGCACATAGCACATGGTAAATATGAATTTTATTCACACACAAAATGAGTGATATGAATTACCGGGTTAAGTGGTTGCAAGGTCATCTGCGCATAGACCTCGTCCGTCTCCGCATCAGCCTGAAGGTAATCATAAAACCAATGATCAAACAAAAAGATACTAGCAGTGATATTACTTAGCTGGTAAAAATATGTGCTCCAAATCTCCACACTTACATGCATGGTCACATTGTGCAGCTGGCAGATAAGCTGTGGAGGCAAATTGGGGTAGTTGGGGATCTGAGACTCGATCTCTTTATTCGTCGATGCGGCTACCTGAGACAGAAATTCACCCAGTAAATAATCTATCTACATAGACAAAGAAAGCAAACAATTTCTGAGATAATTAAGCCAGATTTTTTCTGTTCGGCAACGGAGGTTAGGATTCAGGATCATGCAAAGTTCCTTGCACTGGAGGTGGAATTCTGCACCAACCTGCTCGCTGTGACCCTGTGGGAAGTACACCACCCTGCTGCCGACCGCGGGCAAGGAAACGAGCGGGCCGGCGCAGGCGTGCCATAGCTCTGAATTCAGGCACTTGTGCTCCTCAGCAACTGTAATGACAAAATCATATGAGCAGAGCACTTGTCAGTGTTGATTTTTAACAGATAATGATGGCTCTAGGGGCTGCAACAGCTCTGAATTCATATGCTGGTCTCAAGATTATTCAAGAAGGTGGGCATGCAACGAAATGAACTTCTAATTAGTGCCCTAAGGTTATTAATTTCTTTTTCATCTTACATGAAAATCAGCAAATTTTCAGACGAAAATACACATATTAATTCCAGTAAAAAAATAACGAATTAACACGCAGAGCAGGAAATTGGATGGGAAATAGGCGAGATTGCAGAACTGAAATCCCATTCCAAAAAAATTAGTACTGAACTGAAATTTCGCAGGCATAAAGTACCCCCAAAACACACAAGAAGCATTTTCATGCAGTCGATTGCAACAACCCCTAACAAATCCAAATATTACCCCAGACCCGAATTCGACGCATTGGGCTACGATGGCCTGATCACACGGCTATAATCAATCCGTGGAGAGAGCTTCCGAGTAAAAACCACAAGCACAAACGAGAGCCCAGTAGTACTGCCAGTCCCACAAACTCCAAATCACACGGACGGCGAATAAATGAACAGCTCGGGCAGCAGTAATGGGCAGCAGCCCACGGACGGGGCAGGGGAGAGGAATATAGTACCTTCCGGCGACGCCGGCGCCTGGGCCGGGAGGACGGCGCCCGCCGGCGACGAGAGCCTCATTTTCTGCCCCTTTGTTGCGATGAAAAAGGCCAATCAAAGACCGATCTGGTGAAGGGGGGGCAGCAATAAAAGAGCGTGCGCGGGCGGAGGCGGGGGAAGGAAGGAAGGGGAGAGCGGAGGAAAGATTCCTCCTTTTCAGGCCAAATCGCAGCGCCTTCCCTAATAAACCCGTCGCTTTCCCGGCTCCTCCTCCTCCTCCTCCTCCTCGCCAACTCACTCGCCAGGGAACGGAATGGAATGGAAGGGAAGGGAGCCTAGCCCCTTGTTGCCGTGCGCAGTCACGCTTCCTAATCCTTCCTCCCCAGGAAATCACCGCGGGCGTTCCGCCCAAGTTGCCGGCAGAAGCCGGCCGGGAGCCGCGATCCCCGGGCGCCGGAATGCGCGGGGGGCGCCGCCGTCACGGCCGCCGGAGCCGGGAAACGGTCGATCCGAGGAGCCGGCCCGTCGGATCTCGCGCCCGCGAGCTCCCGACGGCTCAGCGCCGCGCCCCCCGGCAGATCCGCGCGCCGCCGCCGCCGGAGAGGGGCATGCTCGCCGCCCGGCCGCCGCCTCCTTTCCTGCTTGCTTCAGAGCTCAGGCGCTGCAGTCACAGCTGGTTGCTTGCTTGCTTGCCTCGGTCCGGCTTTGCTTTTCTTGGGCTTGGCTTGCTGGCTTGCTTGCTTCTTCCTCCTCTGGCTGCTTGCTTGCTCTGGCTATCGCTCTGGCCGCTGCCGCCGCTGGACCTGTTCTTGGGGTTTTAACCCCACGAGTGGTGCTGGCCGCTTTCCTCAGTCCCCCCCTCTCTCTCTCCCTTGTAAAATCGTGTACTGTACGTACGCCCTTTCGTTTTACTAAGCGACTTGGAAGTATACTTGTACAGTTGTGCAGGAGCAGGTATTTTTATAGCAGTGGTGATGAGGCGTGTGCTCATGCTCCCCGGAATATGTGTGGCATGTGCAGTGAGGAGTGAGCGTTGCATGTACGTGTACGATGTGCCTAGCCGCCTGTGTGAGTGATGTGAACGTTTCCTCCCTAGTGGAGTGCTGCTACTGAATTAATGGTGGTGTGTGTACTGGCTTTTGTTGCTGGGAGCACAGAGGTTAATGGTGGTGTTTGTATTTGATGAAAAAGCAGCTTTGCTGTTTTCAGTTACATGAAAATTTTGTCCCTCTTTTTATTAAAAAAAAATCAATCAGGCTGCACCGCGTGAATCCCGAAAATGGACGAAACGAGTTTCGCTTCAGTACAACCCCTAAGAGTTTGGATGGATCTTAAAGATACTTATTAAAAGGGCATTTTCATACATTCACGACCAATTAACTCTAGAGGGGTGTACCGAAGCAAAACTTGGGGAAAAAATGTACGGCTTTAGTTAGTTGTGAAACATTTCAAGATCAAAGGTTGAAATTGTTCAAATGTGCTACTACTCAAATTCTGATTATAAAAGAATCGACACTCTATATCATTAAGTTATTACAGGTACAATTTAATGAACAATGCAGAGCGAATCACAAAACTGGACTAAAAAATGTGTGCCTTTTAGTTAATTGGGGAAACATATCAAGATCAACAAGTTGAAATAGGCCAATTGTGCTACTACTACATTTTTTGGTTATAAGGAATTGACACTCCAAAGTCTTACGTGTACAAATTTTCAGCCGACCAAAATTGTACAATTGTTGGATACTTGATTTGTACTATTGAATCATATAGGATTTTTTTCCAGAGGTTTGCTTTGAACAGGGTTACAATAGAACATTCCCGTCAACCTAAATCCAACAACCTTAGGAGAGAAAAGAAAATGACAACTGATCAAATAATCATTTCTTGTTTTCTTGTTGTACAAATACAAATCAAACAATCTTGGCACAAATTCAATCTTGTAGGATTGAAGTGGACATGACACTGTAATGATGCATTATTTATTCTTTGTTTTTTGGAATACTATGAATCAAGGAGGACCAGAATTTTTCTACTCTTTCATCCAGATATCTATGTGAGTTGCTACGGGGAGATTGACAGAAACATTGAACAAATGTTCTCCTATATGAACGAGACACGCATTACCTTTTTTTCTTGCTTACGCTTCTTTTTTGCACATGAAAAATTACATGAAATCTGCGTAACTCTGTACATAACACACTTTAGGGATATATTACTATGTATTAGTTTAGCATTCTGGTGTATGCCAGTTTTTCTCAAATGGCCGGGGAAAATATATTCTTAACTAATGGAACATGCAAAAAATTCTACCTCGGGTTTAAACACTATAAGGTTTCCCACATCTTATTATTATTTTATTTTGTAAATGGGTCATAGAACCGAACATGGTAACCCGCTGAGAAAACACAGTAGCTAGTAATTTCAATAATTTATGAATAAATTTTGGCATGCGTGGGATACGTAGACGACATGCATCTACAACTTAAGATGTGGGTCACTATTTGATGAAAAGGATTATTACAAAAAAAAAAGTGGAACTAAGCTCCTTAGCAACTTTAATTATCCCGGTTGTTTCATTCGTGGGATGGAATCATATAGATTTTCCTAATATTTGCTTTGCACTGTATTATAGGGAAAGTTTTACATCCACCTAATTCTCATGCATATAATCTTTTTTTTCATTGTACAAATTTTAAAAAAACTTTGAAACACATGTAATCTTGCAGGTTGTGTTTTTTGTTCTTGACATTTTTGAATTTTGAGAAATCAAGGAGGACCCAAATTTGCTCCAACTTTGTTGTCAAGATGTCTAAGTGAGTTGCTACTCAGGGTACAAACATCCTCCTTTATGATTGAGATATACTCCCTCGGTTCCTTTATATAAGGTGTATATTTTATGGCGTTGTGACCAAGGCATGGTATTGTAGAAAATTTAGGACGAAATAACCCTCGGCTAATTTGTTGGTTAGCGGCAAGTTAATCAATTAGTGACGGAAAGAAAGAGATACAACCAATCGCCAGATAGATACTTTCCTTTTTTTCTTTGAAAGAGAGGTATACATGCAATTAGGAGAGAGATTCTTCCCTTTTCACTGCAGGCTAAAATGAGAATTAAGAGGAACTGAAAGAAATGTATGTTACATTGTGGAAAATTTTCTAAAACAAATACAATTTATATAATGGAATAGAGGGAGTATTAAACTTTTTCTTGCTTCTGATTTTTTCCATGCATGAAAATACATTAAATCTGCATAACTCTATATATATATTATTTTAGGATTATGGTGTTTCCCTTTTTTCTCAAATAGCCGGGAATAATTTATTTTCTTAATTAAGGAACATGCAAAATAATTGCCTTGGTTTTAATAGTACAAGGCTATCCGCTTTTTCTACATTTTTGTTTGTAAATGGGTGCATATGAACCCAGAATGGTAACTCACTAAGGAAACACACCGTCCATCCGGATTTGTAAGGCGGGCACATGGTTTTATGTCTTCAATTTGCCTTTTATTTCGTCCAATTGCTTAACGAAACGTGGGAAACATGCCACAAAAAAGTGTGTGTTTTTTTTAAAACGGTGTAAGTTTAGAAACTTCATTATCCAATGGTGCATTTTTAGTGACAGAGAACACGTGTTCGCTAGTCTAATCAGTTGCGGAGGTGCGGAGGACCCTGGCCCCTCGCTATTATAGCGTAAATGATTTCACGTTCTATTTCGTAAAAAAAATTGGATTTTATGTTCTATTTCACAAAAATAAAATGATTTTACGTTGCACCCAAACCTACATGTGTGTGTCTTCTACTTGTCTTGTACTCCCGGAGTACATCAATGGTTTTATTTTCACATTTAGAAGAGAGAGAGATGACTTCTCAGGTCCATGTTTATTTCTTTACAGAAGGAGTACATTCATCTTGGCCTCTTCCGTCACCCATGGTTTTATTTGTAGTAACAGTTATTATTATTATTACCATTTCCGAGAACCAGCTGCTACTATGGGAGTAAACCGCTGGGGAACAAAACATGGTGACGCCAGCCTCATCCGAATTCGCGCTTCGTCTTGGCCTCTTCCGTCACGCCATGCTCATTCATGGTGCTTATTAAATTCATCCGGCAGTCCTAATCCGGTTGGAGTGGTTGCAGTAATGCCGCAGCAGTCAAACTAGCCACTACCACAATAGACTTAAACGACGGTCTTGGCTCAGCACATTTGCCGTTATTAGCAGCAGTACGTGGAGTAGTACCGGCTACTACTATGTTAATCTAGGCGAAAGGATCCAAAGATTACACACCCAGAAACCTTGATTTGCCAGCCAATGAACGGAACGCAATCTGTCTGACAGCGATAGTTAATTTGCCTGAGCACCATATATATCGACCCGTCCAATTCGATCCAACGGTCAGGGCCGAGAACCCGGGTTGGTGACAGCTCAGCTCCGGTCGTACTACATGAGCCAGAAACGGAAAAAATCAACGCCGTGCCACATGGCACGTACCTGCTCCACAGGTGCAGCCGTATGTAACCAGGCCCACGTAAATTCGAGTGTGATGTACTCCCTCCGTTTCTTTTTAGTCCGCATATAAGGTTTGGTCAAAGTCAGGCATTATAGAGTTTGAGTAATTTTATATTAAAAAATATAAACATTCACAATATGAAATCAATATATTCAGATGCACCATGAAACATATTTTCATACTATATAGTTTAGTATTGTAGATGTTCATAATTTTTATGTAAATTTAATTGGCTTTGTGTAGTTTGACTTTGACCAAATCTTATATGCAGAGTAAAAAGAAACGGAGGGAGTACTAGGAGTATATACATACGGCGCTCCTATTTTCTCACAAGCGCCTGGATCCGTTCCCGCACAAGAGCGCCGGAGCGGTTCCTTTCATCGAACTGTTTGCTGATGGGGGCCGCATTTATCACGCGCCGGCCCGGCCCGTCCGTCTCCATCCCCGTCTCACCCATCTCGGATGATACTACACACGTACGTCCATACAAACATGGATACACACGGATTTGATCCGCTAGTACCAAATATTTGATCTGGCAGTACCAAATACGGCGCTGGGAAGAGCGCGTCCTCGTCGTCGTCTCCTTTCCCGGCGACAGGAACGGCGCGCGGCCGGACCCGTCGGCCTCAGGCGGGAAAGCTCGACAGCGCCCTGGCCGGCCTCCACTCCACACCATGGCCCGTGATTTTTATTATAATTATTATCAGTTCCTCTTTGATTTTGGTAGCGCCGGCTGGGAATGGGCGTGCGTGCGGGCGTGCTGGGTGGCCCGGCGACATGTCCGGGATGGGGTAAACTCCTGGTTAGTCGTGGCATTTGTCGACCAATCCTGGGGATAATTGGTGTTTTGGTCGTGGACCTGCCGTGCCGCGCTGCGCTGTCCCGGGTAGGGATGGATGGACGGATGCCGCTAGAATACTGCGGAGTGGTGGCGTGGATCACATGCGTTTTCGTGGGGGTTCGGACGCAGGCTTGATTCCCTGCCCGGGTCACGCTGATGCCGCTGCTGGTGCTGCCTGTGGCGTGCGTGCGTCGTCAGGTGTGGAGTCGCTGAGGTAGCTGGAGAGATTCCGTGCAAGGTTCCGCCCCGACTCGTGTCGTGCGTGAGTCGAGTCCACGGCGAGTCGTGCGCTGGATCGGCCGTAGTGGCTCCTCGTGCCGACCGACAGGCGCGCACGGCTGCGGCGCACGTCGCGTCGCGTCGCGTCGCCGCGCGCGCCGTGTTACGCGGAACCGGCCGGGTCGGGTCGGGTCAGTGCGGGCGCGCGCACATGGAAGCGTGAGCGGAGTCGTTGGCGGTGGCACCGTCGTCAACAACAACCGCGGCGTCAGGGCCGGGCCGGAAAGCGCTCTGCGGCGAGGCGGGGTAAATCGGCCACGCCTTTTCACACGGTACGTGCCTCCCTCGTCGCGGCGGGCAAGGACACCAAGGCCGGAGCGAGCCGCGGTGACCTTTTGTACGTCCGCTCTGACGCGGGCGCGCACGGCACGGAGTCGCCCGCACACAAGTGCGATGCGATGCCGCGGGTCAGGGGTGTGCGTACTAGTACATGCGCCCGCGAGGGGGAGGGACCGTGCCGTCCGGCCGCCCACACGGCCGACCTGTATGCACGTTGCTATCCATCCATCGCAGGGCGTGCTAGTGCTTGTCCTTAAACCACTGCATGCCGCATATGCTCACCATTATCAAGCTACACCACGCCTACTGCACTGGCAGCACTGCATATGATATGAGATGACCAAACGGTCTGACGAAGCCACGCAGCAGCTGTCAAACAAACCCGTTAAGCGGGACGCCGGGACCAATAAAACAAAAAAGCTTAAACCTGACGGCGACGACGGCGACTTTGATCATAAACCAAAACTAATCACAGGAAGCAAAGGGCCGGCGTGCACTTGGGCACTAAAACTAATCACAAGGGAGTACGCAGTGACGCGTCCTCGCATCGGCGGCCGGGCCCCCACCGTCCGCGCCGGTACCACGACCTACACCTACACGTACCATTGCCGCGCGGCGCATGCAGGCAGGACAGGAGGGGCCGCGGCGCGGTACGGCCGCCGTGGCGGGCGGACCTGCCGACGACCCCATGCTCGTTTTACCAGTACGTACGTAGGCCGGTCCAAGCAACATGTGCCGATGGTGACCATCCAGGGTCCAGCCCGCCGCCCTGTACCCGGCGACCCCATTCTCATTGCCAGTACTGTACGTCCGTCGACGCCGTGCTCGGATCCAAGCCGCCGGCCCTCACCGTTTCTCACAGCTTTTACGTGTCCATAATTAACCGCATGTTATGGGCGACCCCTGGCTAGGGAAGGAGGAGCTTTGCTACTAGGATGGAGGCCGGGCTAGGGCTAGTTCCTCGTCGCCCGTCAGAGCAGCTGCTACACTGGCCTGTCGGTCGCGGTGCGTGCCCAGCCTCGGCCTCAGCCTCACCAACTGCCGTACCTACCCAGGCACGGCACATTGAAGCCCTCCCCGGCCCGGTCCCCGCCCGTCAGAGGCCGTCGCTCGCGTGAATCCCGCGGTCACACGATTGTCCGTTCCCTCCGCCCGTCCGTCCATGGCCCCGCTACTACGTGCCGGTGCGCCTCGGACAAAATTACTGTTCTAACCTTTCTGGCAAACTAAATCCCGATTTGACCTCGGTTACAAAAAAATTTCGTTTCTGACCTTTTTCGGTGACGCCAAGGTCCCTGGCGTCTCAGGTTCTGGCGAGACGCCAGGTCCTGGCGTCGGCCCTAACCCTTGTTGCCCTTTGCCGATTGACTTCTTGGCGTGGCAAAGGTAGAGACGCCAGGACCTGGCGTCTGCCCCGATAAGTGGATAACCCACCGGGAGAGTGTGTGGGTCCCACCCCACACACTTTCCCCAATCCGACCGAGCTTGAAGAAGAGCTACGCCCCCACTCTCTCCCATCCTCAAGCTCCCTCAAATCCTCTCCAAAAGGTGCTTCCTTTAGGTGGATCTTTCCATCACTTTGTTGCTTGTGGTAATCTCCTCAAATCATCCAATTATTTTTGTTAAGTCTTTGTATTTTGGTTGCATTTTATACATGTTGGTGGAACCCTAGTTCATGTTTTCTCCCCTTTATGTTAGTGTGAATGGCTTGGTTAACTTTGATAATATAGTGCTATGCATGGTTTGTAGTAGGAATATATGTTTGTTGAGTAGAAATATTGGGGGTTAGGGTTAGTTAGTGATTAAGGTTAACTTTGCTTAGTGTGTTAATTAGTGATTAGGGTTAACTTTGCTTAATATAGTGCTATGCATGGTTTGTAGTAGGAATAATTTAGTGTTTATATGATTTGGATATAATAAGATGTATTTGGATAAACTCAATTCTCATTGAAGTCTTAAATGCATTCATGTTACTTTTTAGATGGAGAGACTTGTTAATGTTCATTACATAGACAAGGAGGCATTCTTGAGTAACAATGCCGACACGGGTGTGGAACCATTGGTTTTGATAGAAGCCCTAGCTATGCGGATGTTGTTGCAAAAGTGAGACAAGTCTTGAAGTGGATGGACACCAATGTTGATGTTAAGTTAATAGGAAGGTATGATGTTGGAGTTGGAGCCAAATCTCGCTTGAAAAGTATGCCTATCACCTCGGATTTGCATTGGGATGTATACAAGGAAAAAGTATCCCAATCGGAAGACAAGTCACTTGAATTGTTTGCCACCAAGGTTGAATCTCCTCGGTTTACCTTTGATTTGAACCGGCATGTCTCTTCCCAATGGATGACATGAGCGAGAGGACAATGGTGCCACATGTTGAGCATAGTGTTGTGGTTGATGCCCCAATGTTTATCCCCACCACGTCCCGTGTACCAACTATCAAAGCAAATGAGGTTGAGTTGTATGCCCCAATGCTTCTAGCCAACCACCAACTAGCCAAGCAAATGAGGTTGAGTTGTATGTCCCCAATGCTTCTAGCCAACCACCAACTAGCCAAGCAAATGAAGTTGAGGTGATTGCTAGTGAGGAGTAATTCAAGAGGATGAAGATGCTTATGATGACGACGAAGAGCAAGAGGAAGGGTTTCATGGCAATGATGTTGGTGACTTGGATGTGTACATAGCGCAAAAGGACATGGATCGTGACTTGCCTTTTAGGCGTCCAATATGCATATGATTTCGGATGCGAGGTCCAGTTGAGCAGTTGGACGAGGATGGATTCACAAAGGAGGAGAACCAAATCCACTTTGGTGACGGGTTTACCAAAAGAACTCACTTGTTTAAAGATCTCAGCCTTGCCCATAAAGTTGTTGTTGACGGTGGAATGAGAATGGCGGCGATTGAGCCAACACCATGCCCGGATCCGGGAGAACCAAGGGTGGACAATGAGGACGAGAATGCTTATTTGAAGAAAGGATTGAAGTTTCGAGCTTGCCTATCTTTGAAGTTTTGGTTGGTGACTATGCCATTGAAACCATAGGCCAATTTATGTTGAGCACTCAGACATGAAGTTGCGCTACACCGTGGTGTGTGAGCAAAAGGAATGCACATGGAAGGTTCGTGCAAGAAAGCTTAAAGAAACAGAAGAATGGGTGTTAACAAGTTGTGATACCACTCATAGATGCAAACCGCCATCGAAGCGACTTAGAAAGACACACCGTCGACTCACATCGAGTATCTTGGATACAAATGGATGAAAGACATAGCCTTTGATCCCTTTGTGAAAGTGAGGTTTCTCATGCGGACGGTGAAAAAACAATTTGGTTATGAAGTCAAGTATGGGAAGGCATGGAAGGCAAAGGCAAATGCTATTAGGATGTTGTACGGTGGTTATGAAGAAGCATACAACCAGCTCCCAAGGTTGTTGGCTGCCATTGCACATAGGAACCGGGCATGTTTCATGTGGTCGAGGATCACGAGGGAGTGTTCCACCGTGCCTTCGGAGTTATGGACAATGTGTGGGCGTTTGACATTGTCGTCCGGTCTTGTCTATAGATGGCACGTTCTTGACCGGTAGATATAAGGGCACACTAATGGTAGCAATGGCGCACTCATCAAACGACAACGTGTTGCCGTGTGCATTTGCTTTGGTGCCTTCCGAGCACCAAGACAAGCGGGAGTGGTTCATGGGTCATGTTAGGCTGGCGTGATTGGGGCTAGGAGGTATGCATCATATCGGACCGACATCATGGCATACTCAAGGCAATGGACATTGTTATTCCAGATTTCCAAAGCTTCACCACAGATGGTGCATGAGGCATTTCGTGGCCAACTTTACCGGGCATGTAAGAGCAAGGAGCTCAAGAAAGACCTTACCCATGTATGTGTGGCCTTCACCACCCAAGGTTTCGATGCTCGGTACAACAAACTCTTTGCGGCGGTGAGCGAAGGGGAAAAGACTTCTTAACTAGGAATTTAAGCGAGAAGCACAAGTGGGCGCAGCGCTCATGGCGATGGTGGTTGGCGATATGGTGACATGACGAGCAATCTCGTAGAATGTTTCAACAATGTGTTGAAGGGTGCTCGTGCTTTGCGGTGATCGCAATAGTGGAGTACACCTTCTTCAAGCTTAATGAGTACTTTCAGAGGCATTCGAAGAGGCGCAAAATGGATAGGTGAAAAAAGGATTATCCGGAAAAGGTTGATGAATGGTTGCGATTACAAGCAAGCAAGTCTTCACGGCAACAAGTTATCGTATTCGATAGACTTGAAATGATCTATCAAATTGATGAGCGGTGGCACAACACGAGATGGTAGACAATATGGTGGTGCTGCATTTGAGGTGAAAGCGAAGACTTCGGTGGTGTCGGTCGAGAGAGGCCTAGTAAGTATCATTGGCCATGCTCGCATTTGATAACGGCGGCGATGCGAGAAACATACATGTTAATGATGGAAAAACCGTGAGGATGCAAGAGTTCCATGTGGAAGCTACTAGGTTGACATGGGCGCCAAGATTTCACCCTTTCTTGGACCAATCACGAGTGGCTTGAGTACCATGGCCCTCATATTAGGCGGACCCTCTTGAAGGTGGAGACTAAGGGTAGAAGGAGAACTAAGAGGTTCGGGGTGATATGGATGACTTGGCTGGATACACTGGCATGAAACAATTTGGTAGCGGTCATTTCATGGAGGCTCTGACATTGTCAACTGTGGGGTGTGCGGTGAAGGGGACACAATGAGCGGACATGCAAAAATAAGAAAAACAAAAAAGAAAAACAAGTCGTGGAGGCGGCACCGATGGTGAAAGAGGTGGAAGAGGTGGCGGTGGTGATGGTCGAGGAAGCACCGGTGTCGAGGAGGTGGTAGTGGTGGTCGAGAGGAGCACAAGTGCTAGAGGTGCTAGTGTTCAGTAGAGGAGCACAAGTGCTAGAGGTGGTGGTCGAGGAGCACAAGTGCTAGAGGTGGTGGTCGAGGAGCACAAGTGCTAGAGGTGGTGGTCGAGCCGGCACAAGTGCTAGAGGTGGTGGCCGTCGAAGAGGAAGCACAAGTGGTAGAGGTGGTCGAGAGGAATGGTTGATAATGGATCGGCCTTGGTTTTTGCTTAATCCGGATGGTTGATCTAATAATAATGGTATATTATTTGTTCATACAATTCCTAGCATTTATTCATTTCTTGTATTTATGCATTTGCTCTCTTTATGTCTTGTGCTAACAATTGTTCTTTTTGTAGGCATGGCTTCATCCGGTTCAGGGCGAGAGGCCGCGTCTTGTGACCAAGAGGACATGCTTAGAAGGCGTGGTTGAAGGCCAGTTTGGACAAGGAGAAAGAGAAGGATTTGGCCACACCACCATGTTGGTGTGGTGATGTTCTGCAGTGAAGGTGTCCTTGACCGCAACAAGTCATGGACGAGAAGGTAGAAGGTTTTTCGTGTGTCCCAACTATGCACATGATCGTCGAAGGCCAACTAACGCATATGACATACCACCGGTATGTTAGGTGTACATATAAAAACATCAACAAGTTGTCACTCATATGTCTAACAAAATCATGGTTTATATGTAGTCCCTCCTCCACTTTGCAAGTACTTCACTTGGATAGATCACGAGGTACCAAAAGATGTCCAAGAGGACCAACGTGCAGATTAGTTACGGAGGCAGCGCCGATTCGAGGAGTCCTTAGCACGGGATTGGGCGGGGCGTCGTGAGATGGAGGCTCGTGGCGCAAGAAGCGTGAGGAAGAGAGGGCACGCAAAGAGAAGGCGGCTCGTCAGGAAGAGAGGGCAAGAAAACTTGCAAGGGCTCGCGATGCACGAGAGGAGGACGAGGCACGTGACAAGAAGGGAAAGTGGCCCGTACTACTCGATGACAAATGGAAAGGCACCGGCGTCCATGATGAACTGTCGAGACTTTGTTTAATGTATGAACTTATTATTAGAGACCTTGTGTGTTCATGAACTATTTACATCATTCGAGTCTGTTTGAGATTATGTGCAAACTATGTTCGTCATTCGAGACTAGTTAGTATGCTTCGTTCATATTTTTGGGTGTGATGAGGATGCTTTGTTCTTATTTAACAGTGTTTGCTAATTGTTGCTAAGCAAAAACTTTAACAAGCTTTCTGCAAAAACAACAGGCCCACACCCAGACGCCATGGTGCCTGGCGTCTGGCTGGCCGACGCCGAGGACCTGGCGTCAGCTTCGTTCTTCGCGCGGTGACCGGACTGGCCGTCTGGTGTGTCTGATGGACAACCAGACGCCAAGGTTCGTGGCGTCGCCATCACACCAGACGCCAGGTCCTGGCGTCTGGACAGGTTCAGACGCTGCAGTGACGAGACAGCCGTCGGTGTGTCGCGCAAGTTTAGAGCGTGAGCCGACGCCAGGTTCATGGCGTCTGGTTGTCAATGACCAGACGCCAAGGACCTGGCGTGCGGCTTGTTATCTCACGCAGTCACGAGACAAATTTATGCGGTGTGTCGACGACACCTGCACGCCAAGGTCCTGGCGTCGGTGTCCGTAATGCATTCTTGTCGATGGATAAGATTCGAGTGGATAAGATTTTGGGCCCACCTCATCCATTCATCTCCACCTCTACCCTCTCATTTCACTCATATCCACCCACTCTCACCTCTAGCCACCTTAGCGTGACTCCCTCGTCAAAGCACCCCCTCGGATCTCTCACAAATCGGTCCGGTTTACCGTTGGATCTTTAGTATTTCGAGACTACAAGGTAAATCAACTCCACCCCATTTTTGGTTGGTTTAATTTATCATACCTTTGTGAAAACCCTAGTTTGTTTAATGTATCTAAAAGATTTGTGTGTTGTAGATGGCTAACGAAACTCGGTGGGTGCTCATACATTGTTCATGTGCATGGCTTGTCTCCATGTATTGTGGAAGTTAGTCAAGGAACTAACTTTCGATTGGTTGAAGACTAAATTCATGTTGAAGCAAGGGTTGAAGGAAGATGATTTTGTGTACTACGTTAGCGGGAGGAAGGCGATGGCCCCGGGACGAAAATTGGTTGACATATCGATGATGACAAGATTCAAGAAATTTGGAAGAATGGAAGTGGAAAAGGGTTGTTGACTTGCATTGCTACAGAAACCGAGTTATATGTGATGTCCATCGTGGTCATGAACTAGTTATGTCATTCTAGACATTGTATGATGAACTTCTCATTCGAGACTATTTGCATAGTAATTTGAACAATGTTTGTAATTTGCTATGTCATTCGAGACATTGTATTGTAGACCATCGTGGTCATGAACTAAGTTTGTCATTTGTCAAATATAATGGTATGAAATGCTTATGTATGTGTGTTATTCGAAACTACAAGTGAAAAGGCAAGAATTATGCGCACAGGACAGACGCCAAGGACCTGGCGTCTGCTCCCCCTTTCCCCATTTACGGTGTCGTGAGACAGCCAGACGCCAAGGACCCTGGCGTCTGGTCCCCTGGCATACAACCAGACGCCAGGGACACTGGCGTCTGGTCCCCTGACATACATCCAGACGCCAAGGACCCTGGCGTCTGGCTCCCTGTGCATATGAAATGACTAAATGCAGATTTCATCATTCATGTCAAACATTCATATAAACATTCATTTAAATGACTAAATCACAGAAACAACAATTACCATAAATCACATCATTCATTCATGTCAACAAGTTCATAGCAACTTCACGAATCCGGTGCAACTTAATTGAGCGGCAACTAGTTCATGAAAAGAAATGACAACAAGTTCATATGGAAACAAACTAGAACGAACTCGTTGAAACAAACTACAACAAGTTCACTTCTTCCTTCCTCTCTTTGCAAGTTACGCAAGTGTATGCTCCTCCTCTTCGCTAGACTCATGCTCCTCCTCTTCGCTAGCCTCCTCCGCCTCTGCAGCAATGTTGGACTTATATCTTTGCATTCCCGCAGCATAAATTGATGAGGATACTCGGACTATGGAATTGAGTGTTCCATATCTTCTTTCTACCTTCGGCCCGGTGTCTTAGCTATTGCTTTGCCTTTTTAGAGCGGGCATTGCCTTGTGTCGGTTGTGTAACTTTGTGATGGTTGTGGAGCATCAACATCATACTCATGATCCTCTTGATGTGTTGCATCATACTCATGCTCATCATGATGTGTTGGCTCCTCTTGATGTGTTGGCTCCTCTTGATGTCTGGCTCCTCCTCATTGACCTCCTCCTCTATGTCCTCTTCGTTCGGACATAACGCCGTTTATTAGCTCTGGCGGGCGGCTACAGGTGCATACCGTCGGATGGGTGAGCACCATGGCAAGAAAGCATAGCTGCCATCTTATGGAACCGCTTCTTGAACCTGCGACAACACAAAAGATGATATGATATGAGATGCAAATAACTAATCCATGAAAAAACTTTTATAATATATTGCGACTAACCTCCATCGTGCTCCTAAGAGTCCTCTCGGATAATGCACCACCGGTGGATGACTCGAGGCAACATTGGCATCGTTGACGCACAGAAGCAACTCTCTGCCCTGCAATTCATGAACACACCAAACTTATGTATTTGAAAGAAGACAACATGATGCAAGTATTTTAGAATAGGTCAAACAGCCTACCATTTCGTCATGCATCGGTGCGTAGTCAACATGAGCCCCTCTGGTGTCTCTCACAGCCGTGTTGAAGGTATGATAACCTTCTGCGGTCTCCGGTCTTGAGACACCAACTCCGACCACTCCTCGTGAGTCCAACCGGCTTCGGCTTTAACAGTAACGATCCGCATACCACACTTGATACTTCGATATCTTTGGTGATTGTGAGGTCTATTCTCTGATTGCACTAACGTGTCTCTTTGATTCCAAATTTCTATCCACGCACGGTGTTTGTTTGCCCAATCCGATATATCCCGATTGTTCCTTCGATCGAACCTACAAATGATGCAGGACAAAGCATTAGCAAACATTGACTTATTCAATGCTCTACTACATACTCAAGGCATGCTTGCTTACCGATGCAGAGATAGCATTTCCTCCTTGCTCTCCTCAATTGGAATACCTTGTCTTTTTCCAAATTGTCTTGCCACACGGTCTACAAAGTGCCACTCGACTGCGAAGAAGCATATCATTGGGCACCTCGCCCGCCAAAGATGGCTATCACGCGTGCACATCTCATTAAGATCAAAGTCACGATCTTCCACATAAGGCAACCAATGTACCGCAAAACAAAGAGATACATTGTTAGCTACATACATAAGTTTCATTCTTGACTAAATTTTATCTCATCGAACTTCTCATAACCCTTTCGTGATCAAGGTGTCGGCTTCGTTCATATAGCACTTGTATCGCACATGCGAGCTTCCGATGTACACTGTCACTTGTTCCCAATAGTAAGCAAGCGTAGGGCGCCGATATGGATCATCATCATGCAACCCATCATGATTACCCGTGGGTTTGCAAGGAGGGTTCTTCAAATCGGGCCGTCAAGCGGGATCCGCTCCCACATCCACACGGATAGGCTCCAAACAAACCTGCACAATGAGGATGAACCTCCTTCCTCCGACACGCCAAGTCAAGCTGCAATCAAACAAACATGTTAGATATGGGGCGCATGACAAATGCAAGATAAATGGTTGCAAATATCTCTTACGACGATACAAATATGCTAGTGCGGCCGAACCCAGCTATCTGGGTATCCCGGTTGTTAAGTGGCTCCAAGAACATCCAGAGGGCTGAGTTCCCGATTGCATCGAGAAGACTACCTTGGTTAGTACATACCAAAGATAGGCCCCAGCGTCTCGCTGCACAACCACATCATTGGCATCCCGAGGGCACGGGTTGGTGTTTCCTCGACCGATTTTAGCCAAGAATGCCTCACTTTCGCAGTATCGGCCTTGCCTTCCGAGGGCCCTCGGGCTGAACGCCAATTAAATCGGCGATCCGTTCTCGCCAATTACCCACACCGACACGACCGGTGTGACTTGTCCGTTGATAGGAAGGCCGCTTATCATAGCCATGTCCTGTAGGGTCATCGTCATCTCCCACATGGAAGGTGGAAGGAGTGAGTCTCCGACCTCAACGATCCACAAGTGCGGTCGGCGCCGCGTGGTTCACCAAGGGCGTCGCTTAAACCGCAACACGAATGGGAGAAGACCCAATCTCCGAATGTAAGGCTCATACCGCTGGTCGTAATCAAAGTCATCGGTGAATGACCCTCATGCGCATAGCAACTACAACTGCAAATAAAGTGATGTTTTAATCAATACAAGAACACAAATGAGAAAGAACGAAAATTTATAAGTCTTGCTTCTTACATTGCCGTTCTCAATGGCACGAGCACGATGCTCCTTATCCCACTCATCGATTAATCCGTCATACCAAGGTCCCTCATTATCCGCCATCCTACAAAACAAATCACAAACATCTATTAATACATAAACAATATCAAACAATTTGCTTCTCCAAGTTTATGCCATATGAAACACCATTCTTATCAAAATTAACCACATCATTTCTTTCTTCTACATATGCACACATATCATCTAGAGAACCAAATTTCATCATGAAATAAATTTCATAATCATCATCCGCCATTCTATTGAACAAATCATGTCACACGCAATAATCAAATTTCATCATCTCTTTTGCAAAAAAAATTGCCTTCTATATATTCAACTATATTTTCATACCACTTCACACATATAATATTTTATCTAAATATATTTGCTTGCCAAAGTTGTCTTCTCGATTCAAACAAATATTATGCATATATAATCAACATATAGCTAATTTACTAGCATATATGCATATATCATCTATAATTCAAAAAAAATTCATCTATCAACTACAAACATCTAGCAACTACACTACCTACCAAATCATCTATCAACTACAAACTATTTCCTAAAACAAAGAAGCCATCTACTAATCTAACATCACCTAATGTGAAATAATGCATCCAACAAAAGAGGGAAAAGCAAAACAAATTGGAGGAATGGGGAGAATACCTCAAAGAAGCTTGGGGGCTCGGATCCACAACTTTGGGTGGAGGATTAGGTAGATCAAGGGGATTGGTGTGAGGGGAAGAGGCGAAGGGAGAAACTCCTCTGTTCATGCGCCGCAGAGGAAGAAAAAGAAGGGTGGGTGGGTGGGCTCGGCCATGGGGTTATCCACTTCTGGGGCAGACGCCAGAGGTCGCAGCGTCGCCCTTTGCCACGTGGTGGTCAGCAGGCGGGCAGCGTGGGGAGGGGCAGACGCTGAGGACCTGGCGTCTGCTTCATCTCAGACCTTGGGGACCTTGGGCCACCGAAAAAAGGTCGAACGAAAATTTTTCAGAACCGAGGTCAAATCGGGATTTAGTTTGCCTTAAGGGTCATAACAGTAATTTTGTCCGTGCGCCTCATCATCACGCTGATGAAGATGCATTTCTAGGGCCAATGAAGAGCTTTTCGCAGCGGCAGCGGCAGCGACAGTAGATAGATAGACGGATAAAAATCAGGCATGCATGGCCGCGTGTGTGCTGTAGCGGGGCGGGGCGGGGCGGGGCGGGGCGGCGACCCCCACCCCACACGGAACTACGGCGCAGAGATAGGGGCAGGACCAACCCTCCCTCCCTCCCTCCTTGGACCCCAGATGGTCCATGCTCTCTCTCTCTCTAGCCCGTAGCAGTGTCGAGATGAGATGAGAATGGGGAAGAAAGGACGGCCTCTTTTCTTTGGAGAAATTAGATCCTTTTTCTTTGTGGGGGAGGGTCAAACACGACGCCTGCTTCTCTTTTTTCTTTCTCGTTTGCATTGGGCAGCGGTGGGGAGAGAGCCAAACAAACTTGGGACTCGGGAGTGCCTTTCCCTCCGGAGTGGTGGGTACGCAGCTAGTACCACAGCGGGGGGCGCCCGAGGCTGGCTGGCTAGCCATGGCCAGCCCTGGGATTGGCGCGGGGCAGTGCATGCGTGGTCCATTGCTCCTTGGGGATGCGATGCATGGGGTAGCCTCTCCAAATGGTAGGTGCCCTAGGTTCCCCGGCGGCATCTTCCCTTTGCACGCCCGTAATTTAGCAAAACCCAGCCGGGTTTTGACCATGGCCGGTTTGTTATCCAACCATGCTGTGCATCGTTCCACCCCGCCATTTCACATGCAATAACTCTGTACAATTACAGTCTGTTAGGGCGTTTTACTTTTCTAAACACATGCGCTCAAATATATGTTATGAATGACAGAAGCTTTCACAGTGGAAAATGCAAAAAAGGAGGGATTTTCTCCCGCTAGACGTGGATCGCCGAAAATTCTGAAATAAATCCAGAATAATGCGAGCATCAGGATTTGAATCCTAGTGCGAAAGAAAATACAACTGTTCTAACTTTTCAATCACAGGTTGGTTCGCCTTTTCCTTCTTCTTTTGTTTGAGGTAGGATGCAAAACTTGCGTGCTTTTTTTACAGGATTTGAATCGTCTTACTAAAAAGTACCGAAAATCCATTGACATTCCAAACAGGGACACAAGCACATTCTCCTCGGCCACAATGTTGGCCTAAAACGCAACCGGAAGAAGCTCCTCTAAACAAGCTGCCGCCTTGGCCTTATTCTAATCCAAAGCATTGCGTTTGCATCCATGCACCCATGCATGCATGCATGCATGTGTCGATGCCAAAGCGAGAGATGCGGGGCTGGCCACAGCCACATGCGATCGACAGATCCATCCATGGATGGAACGATCGGCGAGGCATTCTGGGACTGGGTTGGCGAAAGCGGCCCGGACCCAAGCATAGGAATACCAAAAGAACGCACACCAAGTACCAAAGCAAAGCGGTATTCTATCTTATTTTTCTCCCTCTTCCTCTCTAGTTCCCAAGCTATCGCTTTGAAGTTTGAATAACTCCCTTTTCTTTTCCAAGTAAGTATGCCACTGTGTACCTTCGTCGTGTATATGCATGCGATCCTTTCTCTTTTGTGCTTGGCTTTTTGAGTGAAAAGAAGGGAGGGATCCACATCCGCAGTTTTAGTAAAAGATGGGAATTTTATTTTGTTTTATCTTTTTAGTTCATCGGTAGTAGTAGTACTAGGAGGTGGGCCTCCCTCTCGGGGGAAATCATGATGGCAATTCCCTATGGTCACTAGAGCGGCCATAGTGGTGACACTGATGGCTCCCCGTCAAGTCCATCAAAGCAAAAGCTAGAGCCTCCCTCCCTCAGGATTCCTGCTTATCTATAATTCACCTACTAGATATCTCCAGATTTCCCTCTCCTTTATAGGTGAAGCTAGCATATGTACGTACTTATGTAGCCATATGCAGGTTTCCTTTCATTTCTTTCAACCACTGTCACCTTCATGCTTCTGTTTAGCTGTAACCTCCAATAATTTCTGTTGCATTAGTTGATTCCATGGAAGGCGACTCAACTGGATCCGTTGCCCAATGGAGCTTTGTGTCAGTAGGTGGTAGTAGGTGCAGGACAGAGCAGTGCATGGCCATGGCGTTCGTTCGTTCGGCAGCGCTAGATCCTAGGGCTTTTCTTCTTGGAGTGCTGCTTTCCTTGCCCGGCAGCGTACCGTTCCCAGCTTTAACTCTCAATCACTGTGCGCGCGATGTCCTCTCGTCCCCCTCTCCTCTCCTATCCTTTGTCGTGTCAAGGAACAGTAATCATTGTGCCCGATGTGACTTGATGACCCTAGGGCTAGCTCTAGTACTAGCACTACTAGTAGTAGTGGTAGCCAGTACACTTGTCACCCACTAAAATCCATGGGAGATAAATTGACATCAACCAATCCGGCACTGCTCACATTTGCCTACGCAACACCCGTAGCCGTCTATGCATGCTACTCCTAGTACCCCTAGTCCTGCATCAGTTGTACACTCCTCAATAACCAACAATCAATTGAGGCCGAGAAGAGAAGCTTTTCTCGCGAAGCCACCAATGGAAAGCGCAGGTTTTTTGTAAAGAAGAGAAAAGAGAAAGAGGAAAGGAGCAGAGCTCGGCTTCCCTTGCTCCTCTCGTGGCCATGATTGGCTTCACTGTTGCTGCATCACGGGGCAGCGTTTGTGTGTGTGTGTGTGTGGTCTTGCCTCCTTTGATCATCCTAGGAATCTCCGGAAATGATGTGCGAGCAATGAAGCAACTGTGCGCCACTGCTGCCGCTTTCTGTCGTCGCCGGGCACTAAGGGAGGATTCCTGCAGTAAATAGACCACTGCAACTGCAACGGCTGTGGAAAGTATCACTGGCTTTCGTTCAGTCTCAGGTAGTATCTTTGCTGAAGTTACCTGGTCTGGGGATGAATGCTGTTTACAGTTAGTTGGTCTTCCTCCTGGTCGATCGGCGGCATCAAGTGCCTGACGAGCTGGACGGAGAGGCCCAGGAGCTGCCACGTGGTCCTCACGCTTCATACCATCATGCTTCAGAGCCTTGTTGCATCTCTAAATACCATGGCAAGACAAGGTTTACACTCTTTCTATATGTGACAGTAAGTTGCCATTTGGCCTTATTTGTGTATTTCTGAACACTACACTGACGCAAGTGATGTTAATACGGTTGAGGACTAGTATAATGGGAAAGATTTCTCCCGCGAAACCGGCTGGAGCATTGCCATTCCAGCTCTTAGCAGAAATGAAACTAGAAACTAGAAATATCCATGCCATTCCTGTTTCTGGTGCAGGAAAGCAACTGAACCGAGGCTCAAGTACATACCATACAGATACATCAGACCTGGCTGCAATTCAAATGGAATTTTCCCAGATCTACAATTCAGGTACATTCTGAGCCACGTAGTCCTGTGATGGAAACAAGTGCACCGTCCAAACGCGCCGCGATCCGCCCATCAGACTGAACAGTTCGGCAGATCAAGAGACGTTTGCATACATGCAATGCAAGCAGCGTCTGATGCCTAGTACTGCTCTGCGCACATGCAGTGGCACCAAGAACAGTGCTCCGGAGGGGAACCCCTCACCGGCAACCAGTGCCCTTCCTCCGATCGGCTCACGGGGTGGGCCTCGATTACAGGGCACCGGTCAAGTCTTAAATTGGGCTTGTGTGGGCGCATGTGGCGGCAAAAGGCTTGACATGACAATTTATCGTCCAAGGAAGAATGGAATTGTTAAAAAGAGGGTGGGGAACAGTGTCAAAAGCAGTAGTCGGGAAAGGGATCCAATGATCCCGAGTCGGCCCGTCCTTTTTCCTGGAATTATGGCGTTATTGGGGGGCCGTCTTTTCTTTTCCCCTGTGGTTGTGGATGAATGGGATTGTGATCGGATTGTGATCGGATTGATTAGGTATATATATGTCATTAGTGGAGTGGAGCATGGATCAAAGCAGCAATTGCCTGAAATAGCTATTAGCTAGCTAGGTAGAGTAGCTAGCTAGTAGTAGCATATTTGTTAATCAGGCCGAGCTAGATGACCTTAACAGCACTTGGGTACTCATCATTACCATCATGAGAACTTTAATCCTTTGTGTCAGCAAAGAAGCATGCGATTCGTCTAGGTAGTTTCTTTGACTGAATCGAGAATAGTTCAGTACTGTGTTGCCACTCTCAAACTGCAGGCATTTTCAGACTGGAGCAATCGATTGTATACCTTACCAAGAGTGCATAACATGAATATGAGATCAATAATGCATCTGCCCATTTGAGATGTTTAAGATGCCAAGGGTTCACCTCACCTGCTGTGGAATTTCATCTTTCATGTTAGTACATGTACACACTTGCGGCATGGGAAGCTTCACCTGTCTGAAATCTGAAATAAGTTGAGATCTGGTCAGCAGAATACCAGTCCAACATCTCGAATTCTCTCTCTGAAAGAGCTGGCTCCATCATCATTGCAAACCAGTACAGTATGCATGTATGGGCCAATTAATTAGGAATTAGCACTTTAAATGCAGGATAACATCTGCATGCAGTTTTCTGTCCCTGCACAGTATAGAGACTGCAGCTGAATTTCAGATTAGTTTTGAGTACCAAAAGGTCAAAGATTTTAATACTCTGGCATTGTCAGGCCAAATGTACAAACGGCTTCTCAGCACAATCGAACCACACAACACTGGTCCGATTGATCGTAAATCATAAATAAATAAAAGGTGGCTGAAGATGACACCACGCATGCACGAACCCTAGTTTTATTTTATTTATCATTTAAAAGCACGTACTCCCTCCTTCCATCTATATAAGGCCTAATGCGTTTTTCGAGGCTAACTTTGACCAAATATTAGAGCAATAATATATGACATGCAACTTACACAAAGCACATCGTTAAATTCGTGTGTGAAAGGAGCTTTCAATGATATAACTTTCACATTGTGCATGTCATGTATTATTAATCTTGTCAATAGTCAAAGGCGGTCTTAAAAACACATTAGGCCCTATATAGATGGAAGGAGGGAGTACTACAGTCTATGGATCTCAGGGGGAATTAAAGAGGTTAACAACAACAAAGGACCAAAGACCACCAGAAAATAATGCAAAGCGACATTAATGACAGAGACAGCACTGCGTTCCCAAATATTTATTTATTTGTGCACACATCAGCTGGGCCCAATTCTTGTGATGACATGACACTACTGTGGTTGTTAATCACCTGGACATAGCTGCATCACTCAAGCTGCTCTATCTAGCACTATACTTTAGAAAATACTATTAGCAAGTACTACTGGTACTATAAATTTTTTATTGCCCTGTGGTGTAGTGGTCTACGCAGAGCTGTGCAGAGCAGAGGGGTACTGTGGCGATGATGATTAGGAAGGAATCAGTGTTGTGTTCCCCATGGGGCCTTTTAATTATGGGAACCTCATGCCGTTAAAGAGAGGAGACACGTACGTACTATTCAAAGAAAAGAAATTGGAAAAAGAATGGCATGTCATTGCCTGGCCTGCCTCCATGATGTCTCCGCTGATGCCACTCTCCGGGAGGCAAACATGCGGCTTGTCCAAAGCTAAACCTCACTTACTAGTGTACTACAGTAGTATATTGCCATCATGCAATTCGTGCGTGCGTGCATGTTGGGAGTGCACGCGGCGGATGGACTCGTCGAGTCACCGGCCAATTGCATGCATCGCATGCTCATAATTAAACACATCCATGAGTGTGTGTGAGATCGGGTTACAGCGAACGTATCATGTGCACTGTTGTTATCCATGGCACGCATCATGGCATGAGCGAGCTCGCACTCTTTTCTCGACGGCGAGTTGGACTTGTGCATGCGCGGTAGTGATAATTAAGCATTTGAATGAACGCACGAGTAATGCCTAGAGAAGCTAGTAGCAAAACCGAGTCATGCGGCATACGGTGACTGATTTTTTGTCAAGACAAGACGGCCAATGGCCAATTGGTACTAGCACCGTAGCACGAGTAGCAGTCAGCATCGTCTCCTTTTCGCCGACGGGAGGGTAGGACGTGCGTGCATATCCGTTGCCTGTCGTACGTCGACACGCGCGCACGCGCATTAGCTAGCGGCGCGGCCGTGCGCGCGAGAGTCAAAAGGCAGTTGAAAAGAACGAGGGGGGCCGCGCGCAGCCACGACGAGCACTGCAGTGCAAGCGAGATCTCCCCCCTCCCCGATCCAATTGGCGGCTGAGCTTTCACTCGTTTTCTCCTCTGTCTTTCTGTCTCTCTCCCTGACGCCGATGCATCTGTATCTGGGAGACCCACATGGCACCGGCGCTAGACGATATACACATCCACCGCATTGACCAGCAAGTGTTTTTTCCCTCGACTGAAGGAGCACACAGCTCACAATTTCAATGCATTGCATGAAATTGACCAGCAAGCGGATTTTTTTTCCTTCTTTCGTCTGCATGCTCTGCCCGTCCGTGTGGCCGCACGGCCTTGGCGCCTTCTCACGGCACATGGCGTAGACCGCATCTAGCGCCCGTGCGCACGCGCGCATGTTGGAGAGAGAGACAAGAGAAGATAATATCGCCTCGTGTTCCGGCCTCTGCAGCAGGCGCCGGAGGCGGGACCAACCGGCCCGCCGGCCGGCCAAGGAGCCGGTTCCTTCTTCCGCCTCGTGCCGCGCCTTGCTCGCTAGGTAGCTCCGCTCCGCTCGGCCACACATGCCGGGTGCCCAGAGCATAGCGCTCTTTTTCCTGCACCAATGTTTGACATGCACGTAACGTAGTGTGGGTTAACAGCCATGTCTTGCACGTTCGGGCTCACGCCTAGCTTTGCTTTTGCTGAATTTCGAGCAGAGCAGGACACCAGCACTCAGGGCATCTCCAGCCGTTGGCTCCTCAGAAGGGGAGAAAAATCGCCCCCTGGGGGCGCACCGGCGCTAACGGCGCACTGGGGGCGTGATGCACCCTAGTCGCGGCGCCCACGGTATTTTAAAAAATTTAAACAGGGCACAAACACGGCGCAAATTCATAGCAAACTTCGGTGAGCTCGTTCAAACTTTAACATATTTTACAAAAAAACCGGCGACTCTCCGCCGTCTCCTTCGCCGCCTCGCCCGCCGCCGCCGCCGCGTCTACATGCCGAGGTGTAGAGAACCGCGATGTAATCGCCGCCATCGTCGTCGTAAATGCCGTCGTGCCGCCTCATTGTCGCCCCGCCTAAACCTCCGCCGTCCTCGCCGCACTACTCCGCCGGTTGGCGCGGCGGTTGGAAGGTCCGGGTGCGTCGTCGTCGTCATTATTGAGATCACGACGCCGTGCTGTCCTCGCGCCCGCGCTTGGGCGGCGATCTCTCGAGGGGCGCGATCGCCGACCGTCTCTCGCGGAGGTAGTCCTTCCGCGCCACCGCATGGCGCCTCGTCGGAGAAGCGCGCGGGCTATCTCCTCGTACTCGCGGGAGGCGGGCTCTTTCTTGGGCTCGGCGAGGCGGGCTCCGGCAGGGCTCGGCGAGACAAAGCGGCGGCGGGCTCCGCTTGACGGGAAGCCGAATCGGACGCCGGAGCTGCGGTGCTTGCGGCCTGGCGTGTCTGGGGCTCCGGCTGCGAGGCGGAGGCGAAGGCGAGCAGCCGGACGAAGAGGAGGACCCCGTGCCATGCGCCTCGGGGTCTGTGGAGCTTCCGGCGGCGTGAAAAGGAAGGGGCAGGGTAGTCGCGCGGCGTGTTGCCGCCCTCGATGTACTCGAGGACGGCGTCAGCGTGCGCTTCGCACGCCCACCATCGACGCCGGCCGGCGGAGTTTTACTGCCGGAGGGCACGACGTCGTTAGTGGCCTCGAGTGCTGGGCGTGTGGCGGCGGAAGTAGGGCTCCACAATTTGCCGTCGGGCGTATGCGTGGCGCTGCCTCGCCCTTGCAGCGCGAGTCCAGCGGATGCGGCGATCTCCAGCGCGCGCCGCGCGCCGGAGGTACCGGGGCAACGGCACGCGCGCCGCCCGCGCCGATCCTCCACGCCCGGCACCCGCATGTCCGGCGGGACCGGTACTCGGCCTCGTAAAGGCGAGCCTCGTCTTCATGGAGATGGCGGCGGCGAAGCCGTTCGCCGCCCAGCGCCGTCGCGTGGAAGCGTTCGGCACCGCGGCGTCGCGTGGCGGGCGAGGCGAGGGCGAGGGCGCGTCGTCCGCCTTCTTGCGCCGCCGTGAAGCATCAATGGCGCAGCCGACCGGCGCGGCAGCAAGGCAGCTTTGGCATTGATTCGCCGCGAAAACGAGGCGATGAGGATGACGAAGGGCAAGAAGTAACCCGGTCGCTGACGCGTCGGGCCCGCGGTTTCTTCGCGCCAAAAAAGTTCGCCCGACGCCCCGAGTGCCCCAGTAGCGCGGGTTCGGGCTGGTCCGCCGCGCTGTTTTTATTGGTGGCGAAAATCGGCTCTGGGCGCGACGGGCCTTTTTGGCGCCGGCGCGAAAAAATCGCATGGGGAGGCCTTCTTGAGGGCGCGGCTGGAGATGCCTTCGGGCAATGTCACAGGCAACTGCAAGCCCGCGCGAGTGAGAGTGACGCAGTATTCATGCATGCATTCAGAGAGGCTGGCACTCAGGCACGCCGCAGACAGGCGGACACGCAGGGGCTTACAAAAACCACTCATAAACAAAAGAGAGGCCGACCTCGAACTCCAAGCCGGTGAACAAGGAAACAAGCACGTACCCAAATCCGGGGCAGGCCCCCATGGCCGTGTAACCAACAGCACAACACCTCAGCAATGCACGCAGGCAGGCGGCAAAGTGCAGCGAGACCAAAAGGCTAGCTTTAATTTCTTCTCTCGTTCTGCATGCCTGCGGGGAGCAGCTAGCAGGATATCTGTTCTTCATTTTTCTCTTTTTCTTTTTTTCTGAATGGCTCTGTTCTTTACTTCCTCCGTTCCAAAATACATGACCCAACTTTATACTACAGTTAGTATAAAGTTGGGTCATCTATTTTGAAACGGAGGGAGTAGTATTTATCTTCGGCCTCAGTAGTCTCTGGACATGCATCCTGCTGCCATATCTCTCTGGTCCTGTCTCATCTTGCCTATCTACGTGTACTATATCTCACGCTAGGAGAAATTAAGAGTGACAACGCAACGCATGGGAAATGTACGTGGTATGCTGGTACTGTATGTGATAAAGCGTATCTTCCTCTTCTTTCTTGATGGGGCAACGGTTGAACTGTTGGTGCACATGTGTGCCCATGGCACACTCCATGCCGAGGCACACGAGCCCAAAGATCTCCAGCCAGCCTGAGCCTGCAAAGTCACCAGTAGAAGCAGGGAAGCAGTCGCGCAGTACCCAGGATGATCAGTGCGCGCCATGCATGCATGGCCAGCAGCATGGCCGCGCGATCACAGAACATGCAGAGACACGTACACGCACCACAGTCAGCCCAACTACAGCACGCGTCCCTATCATGTCCCGATGCGTCCGTTTGTTTTTTTTCTCGAAAAGGGGGTTTAACCGAGCCTCTGCATAAGAAAGATGCATACGATTCATATTATTAAAAATAAAGTCCAGCAACAAAGTCGTCAAGTATCGAGGTGCGAAGATAAACAAAAGGCTCGAAAGAGCTCAAACCCAAAGCCACAACCGTCTGGCAAACACAATACGAGCACTACATGTCTATCCTATTACATGACCGCCATCCAAACCGGTTGAAAATATCCCGCGCTACCATCTCCCATCGGTATGAGCGCGATAACCAAACGCTCCACGGCCTCCGTCGGAGTGAGTAGCGACCACATACGGATGAATGCCGTGGCCTCGAAGATAACTCGCAAAAAGTGAATGTTTGTTGATCATTAAATACTAAATCATTTCGCGGTTCCATCTGCCCAAAGTAAAGCACAAGCGCCAACACGAATGTGTCTTGCAGTATCGGAATCAACCCCATCAAGCCATGTTCCAAATAACATGTTGATAGAGGTGGGCTGATTAATATTAAACGCAATATGAATCGACCGCCACAGAATCTTAGCCAACGGACAATCGAGAAAGAGGTGTTTGATCAAAACGGACAAAACAGACGCCCAGCGCGCGGACGCAAACGGGCTTTTATTCGTTTTATGTCCGCTTTCGACCCGTCCCGGCCAAAGTTTGGCCGCTTTTGAGGTGAAACGAACATCGCGCGGACAGGCGGGACGCGCGCGCTTGTCCTCCCCTGACCCGCCCGTCGGTGGCAGAAAGCACCATCCCGACGCCCCATTTCGCGCCATTTCCTCCCAAACCCTCCCACGTCCCGCCCACCACCTCCCGCCCATGGCCGGTGCCCCGCCGAATTCCGGCGGCCAGGCCGTCGACCCGCTCGGAAAGGTGAAGAAGAAGGCGACCAAGGGTCCGAAGAAGCCATGGTAGGAATGCACGCCGGCGGAGCTCGCAAAGCTGGATGCGGAATCGGCGAAGAGGAGGAACCGGAGGGCGGTCGCCAAGGGCAAGAACGTCGCGGCCAAACTCGCCGCCGAGCGCGTTGCGGTGGAGGCCGCGCGACGCAAGGCCGAGGTCGACGAGAAGGAGGATATCGTCAACAAAGCACACGCCCTCCTCATACTTGGGATTTGCCGTCCGCCGAGTTTCTCGGCAGCGCCCGTCGGCCCGGGGAGCACAGGCTCGTCCGTCGCCCGGCCTCCGCAGTGCCCCTCGCCGACATCACAGACCACACCCTTGTCGCCTGGGTTTCCTCCGCCAAGGTACGAAGGCCATACCCGTTTCTAGGGGTCGCCGAACGTCGGCATGATCACACCGTCCATCCCGCACCCCTCGGTTGTCATCATCCTCAACATCACGCCGGGGGCCAGCAGCGGCGGCCGTCCGTCCGTCGAGATGCAAAGAAAGCAAGCACGTCCGCCGTCTATGTGTACCATGCGTCGGCCCTCGTCCCGTTTGACGAAATGCCAACACCAACGCTAACGGTTGACCACCCCTTCTACAACCAGTTCATGGAGAATGTCATCTAAGAGGGTGGGCATGGCGCTGCCTACGATCCCGACGAGACCCAAAGTTAGCATGGCCCCGCCCAGTACGTGGCCGATGAAGACATTAAGGCCCAGGACCATGTTGACTACGACCATGGTGACTCGTGGCATGAAGATGATGACATCTATTGTGAAGGTGATGATGAAGAACAAGATGAAGGCATTTATATTATGGGCGAGCCATTGTTCATCGAGGAGCTCACCCAAAGAGCAGAAGCACAAAAGAGGAAGAAGAACATTCGTACGGGATCATACTCACAAAAGGGACTTGTTTTTTGGACAAGAATTCACAAAACATTACATGAAAGAAAGTTGTTTGCGTCCTACCAATTTGCGAGCGACCGTGGCATCACCTCGATTCAAAAGAGGTGGTTGTTCATCCAACAAGAATGCAACAAGTATTGTGCCACACTTGAGAGCGTTGAAGCACGTCCTGTGAGTGATCTCGGCATTGGGGACATGGTATGCTCTCTTATCTTTCGTTGCTACGGCCATGAGACCTCGGCCTTCTATATGTTTTGCATGTTCAATTTGTTGTTGATCATGTAGGCATTTCAATCTTTGGAAGCATTCGAGGCCTGACACAATGACAAGCCAATCACTCTTACGCATTGTTGGACGCTTATCAACAATTGCCCTAAGTTCAAAGATCAATACCGTGAACTTCAAAGGAAGAGAGGCAGGAAGACGGCCGCGTTGGCCGAAGCTGGAGATGGTGAGGCGTTGAAAAGGCCGAGGGGCAAGGCCAACTCCAAGATGAACGACATACCTGATGCGTCATCCATGGCCTTGCATGAGACTTTACATGGGATGATGTTTCAAAAGGATGTGAGGGACGTGAAAAAGCGACAAAGCAAGGATAAGCAAATGAAGCAATACTTAGAGCTTCAAAGGAAGAAGCTTGAGATGGAGGAGACGGCCAAGACCCAAAAAGAGGAAGATTGACATGAAGGAGGCGTTCCGGCAAAGGCAACTCGACATCGAGGCCGCCAATGTCACAGCCAGGCAGAGGCAGCTCGACATCGAGGCCACCAATGTCGCAACCAAAGCAAAGAAGGTGGCTCTAGCGATCATGAGCGTGGACTTGACCAAGATGAGCGAGAAGATGAGGAGCTGGTGTTGGAAATATGCCCTAGAGGCAATAATAAATTAGTTATTATTATTATATTTCCTTGTTCATTATAATCGTTTATTATCCATGCTATAATTGTATTGATAGGAAACTCAGATACATGTGTGGATACATAGACAACACCATGTCCCTAGTAAGCCTCTAGTTGACTAGCTCGTTGATCAATAGATGGTTACGGTTTCCTGACTATGGACATTGGATGTCGTTGATAACGGGATCACATCATTAGGAGAATGATGTGATGGACAAGACCCAATCCTAAGCCTAGCACAAAGATCGTGTAGTTCGTATGCTAAAGCTTTTCTAATGTCAAGTATCATTTCCTTAGACCATGAGATTGTGCAACTCCGGATACCGTAGGAATGCTTTGGGTGTACCAAAGCGTCTGGCGAATCGGGTGGCTATAAAGGTACACTACGGGTATCTCCGAAAGTGTCTGTTGGGTTGGCACGAATCGAGACTGGGATTTGTCACTCCGTGTGACGGAGAGGTATCTCTAGGCCCACTCAGTAGGATATCATCATAATGTGCACAATGTGACCAAGGGGTTGATCACGGGATGATGTGTTATGGAATGTGCCGGTACCAAGATTGAACAAGGTATCGGGATACCGACGATCGAATCTCGGGCAAGTACTATATCGGTAGACAAAGGGAATTGAATACGGGATTGATTGAATCCTCGACATCATGGTTCATCCGATGAGATCATCGTGGAACATGTGGGAGCCAACATGGGTATCCAGATCCCGTTGTTGGTTATTGGCCGGAGAGTCGTCTCGGTCATGCCTGCATGGTTCCCGAACCCGTAGGGTCTACACACTTAAGGTTCAATGACGCTAGGGTTATAGGGAATAGATGTATGTGGTTACTGAATGTTGTTCGGAGTCCCGGATGAGATCCTGGACATCACGAGGAGTTCCGGAATGGTCCGGAGGTAAAAATTTATATTTGGAAAGTCCTGCTTTGGTCACCAGAAAAGTTTTGGGTGCTATGGGTAACGTACCGAAACAACCGGGAGGGTCCCGGGGGTCCACCAGGTGGGGCCACTAGCCCCAGAGGGCTGCGTGGGCCAAGTATGGGAGGGGACCAGCCCCAGGTGGGCTGGTGCGCCCCCCCCACTAGGGCCCAAGGCGCCTAGGGTTTTGGGGAACCCTAAAAGGGGGCGCCCCCCCTTGCCTTGGGGGGCAAGGCAACCCTCCTGGCCGCCGCCCCCTCCTCAGATTGGATCTGAGGGGGCCGGCCCCCTCTCCCTAGCCCCTATATATATGTGGGGGGTGGGAGGGCAGCCGCACCCATGTTCTGGCACAGCCCTCCCCCTCTCCCAAGTCCTCCTCCTCTCCCGCGGTGCTTGGCGAAGCCCTGCAGGATTGCCACGCTCCTCCTTCACCACCACGCCGTCGTGCTGCTGCTGGACGGAGTCTTCCCCAACCTCTCCCTCTCTCCTTGCTGGATCAAGGCATGGGAGACGTCACCGGGCTGCATGTGTGTTGAACGCGGAGGTGCCATCCGTTCAGCACTAGGATCATCGGTGATTTGGATCACGAAGAGTACGACTCCATCAACCCCGTTCACTTGAACGCTTCCGCTTAGCGATCTACAAGGATATGTAGATGCACTCCCCTTCCCTCGTTGCTAGATTACTCCATAGATTGATCTTGGTATTGCATAGAAAATTTTGAATTTCTGCTACGTTCCCCAACAGTGGCACCATGAGCTAGGTCTATGCGTAGTTTCTATGCACGAGTAGAACACAAGTTGGTGTGGGCGTTGATTTTGTTCAATATGCTTACCGTTACTAGTCCAATCTTGTTTCGACGGTATTGTGGGATGAAGCGGCCCGGACCGACCTTACACGTACACTTACGTGAGACAGGTTCCACCGAGTGACATGCACTTGTTGCGTAAGGTGGATAGCGGGTGCCAGTCTCTCCCACTTTAGTCGGATCGGATTCGATGAAAAGGGTCCTTATGAAGGGTAAATAGCAATTGGCATATCACGTTGTGGTTTTTGCGTAGGTAAGAAACGTTCTTGCTAGAAACCCATAGCATCCACGTAAAACATGCAAACAACAATTAGAGGACGTCTAACTGGTTTTTGCAGGGTATGCTATGTGATGTGATATGGCCAAAAAGAATGTGATGAATGGTATGTGATGTATGAGATTGATCATGTTCTTGTAATAGGAATCACGACTTGCATGTTGATGAATATGACAACCGACAGGAGCCATAGGAGTTGTCTTAATTTATTGTATGACATGCGTGTCATTAAACAACGCCATGTAATTACTTTACTTTATTGCTAAACCGTTAGCCATAGTAGTAGAAGTAATAGTTGGCGAGACAACTTCATGGAGACACGGTGATGGAGATCATGATGATGGAGATCATGGTGTCATGCCGGTGACGATGATGATCATGGAGCCCCGAAGATGGAGATCAAAAGGAGCAAAATGATATTGGCCATATCATGTCACTTTTGATTGCATGTGATGTTTATCATGTTTATGCATCTTATTTGCTTAGAACGACGGTAGTAAATAAGATGATCCTCATTAAAATTTCAAGAAAGTGTTCCCCTAATCGTGCACCGTTGCGAAAGTTCGTTGTTTGAAGCACCACGTGATGATCGGGTGTGATAGATTCTAACGTTCACATACAGCGGGTGTAAGCCAGATTTACACACGCAAAACACTTAGGTTGACTTGACGAGCCTAGCATGTACAGACATGGCTCGGAACACAAGAGGCCGAAAGGTCGAGCATGAGTCGTATGGTAGATACGATCAACATGAAGATGTTCACCGATGATGACTAGTCCGTCTCACGTGATGATCAGACACGGCCTAGTTGACTCGGATCATGTAATCACTTAGATAACTAGAGGGATGTCTATCTGAGTGGGAGTTCATAAGATGAACTCAATTATCCTGAACATAGTCAAAAGATCTTTGCAAATTATGTCGTAAGCTCGCGCTTTAGTTATACTGTTTAGATATGTTCCTAGAGAAAATTCAGTTGAAAGTTGATAGTAGCAATTATGCGGACTAGGTCCGTAAACTGAAGATTGTCCTCATTGCTTCAAAGAAAGCTTATGTCCTTAATGCATCGCTCAGTGTGCTGAACCTCGAACGTCGTCTGTGGATGTTGCGAACATTTGACATACACATTTTGATAACTACGTGATAGTTCAGTAATGTTAAACGGTTTAGAGTTGAGGCACCGAAGACGATTTTGAAACATCGCGAAACATATGAGATGTTTCGAGGGCCGAAATTGGGATTTCAGGCTCGTGCCCACGTCAAGAGGTATAAGACCTCCGACAATTTTCTTAGCCTGCAAACTAAGGGAGAAAAGCTCAATCGTTGAGCTTGTGCTCAGACTGTCTGAGTACGACAATCACTTGAATCGAGTGGGAGTTGATCTTCCAGATGAGATAGTGATGTTTCTCTAAAGTCATTGCCACCAAGCTGCTAGAGCTTCGTGATGAACTATAACATGTCAGGGATAGATATGATGATCCTTGAGATATTCGCGATGTTTGACACCGCGAAAGTAGAAATCAAGAAGGAGCATCAATTGTTGATGGTTGGTGAAACCACTAATTTCAAGAAGGGCAAGGGCTAAAAGGGATACTTCATGAAACGGCAAATCAGCTGCTGCTCTAGTGAAGAAACCCAAGGTTGAACCCAAACCCGAGACTAAGTGCTTCTGTAATAAGGGGAACAGCCACTGGAGCAGAACTACCCTAGATACTTGGTAGATGAGAAGGCTGGCTAGGTCGATAGAAGTATATTGGATATACATTATGTTAATGTGCACTTTACTAGTACTCCTAATAGCACCAGGGTATTAGATACCGGTTCGGTTGCTAAGTGTTAGTAACTCAAAATAAAAGGCTGCGGAGTAGACAGAGACTAGCTAAAGGTGAGCTGGCAATATGTGTTGGAAGTTTTCCAAGCTTGATGTGATCAAGCATCGCACGCTCCCTCTACCGTCGAGATTGGTGTTAAATCTAAATAATTGTTATTTGGTGTTTGCGTTGAGCATAGACATGATTGGATTATGTCTATCACAATACGGTTATTCATTTAAGGAGAATAATGGTTACTCTGTTTATTTGAATAATACCTTCAATGGTCTTGCACCTAAAATGAATGGTTTATTGAATCTCGATCGTAGTGATACACATGTTCATGCCAAAAGATATAAGATAGTAATGATAGTACCACCTACTTGTGGCCTTGCCATGTAAGTCATATTGGTATAAAAGCATGAAGAAGCTCCATATTGATGGATCTTTGGACTCACTCGTTTTGAAAAGTTTGAGACATGCGAACCATGTCTATTGGTGTATATGCATGAAGAAACTCCATGCAAATGGACCGTTTGGACTCACTTGATTTTGAATCACTTGAGACATGCAAATCATACCACATGGGCAAGATAGTGAAAGCCTCGTTTTCAAAGTAAAATGGAACAAGAAAGCAACTTGTTGGAAGTAATACATTTTGATGTGTGCAGTCCAATGAGTCTTTGAGGCCACGCGATGGATATCATTATGTTCTTACTTCACGGATGATTTGAGTAGATCTTGAGTATATTTACTTGATGAAACACAAGTCTGAATTATTGAATGGTTCAAGTAATTTGAGTGAAGTTGAAGATCATCGTGACAAGAGGATAAAATGTCTATGATATGATCATAGAGATGAGTATCTGAGTTCTGAGCTTTGTACGCATAATTAAGACATTGTGGAAATTGTTTCACAATTAGTACCGCCTGAAACACCATAGTGTGATGGTGTGTCCGAACATCATAGTTGCACCCTATTGGATATGGTGCGTGCCATGATGTCTCTTATCGAATTACCACTATCATTCATGGGTTAGGCATTAGAGACAACCGCACTCACTTCAATAGGGCACCACGTAATTCCGTTGAGACGACACCGTTTGAACTATGGTTTGGAGAAACCTAAGTTGTCGTTTCTTAAAAGTTTGGGGCTGCGACGCTTATGTGAAAAAGTTTCAGGTTGATAAGCTCGAACCCAAAGCGGATAAAATGCATCTTCATAGGACACCCAAAAAAGTTGGCTATACCTCCTAATTCAGATCCGAAAGCAATAGGGATTGTTTCTTGAATCGGGTCCTTTCTCAAGGAAAAGTTTGTCTCGAAAGAATTGAGTGGGAGGATGGTGGAGACTTGATGAGGTTATTGAACCGTCACTTCAACTAGTGTGTAGCAGGGCACAGGAAGTCGTTCCGATGGCGCCTACACCAATTGAAGTGGAAGCTGATGATAGTGATCATGAAACTTCAGATCAAGTCACTACTAAACCTCGTAGGTCGACAAGGATGCGTACTGCTTCAGAGTGGTACATAATCCTGTCTTAGGAGGTCATGTTGCTAGACAACAATGAACCTACGAGCTACGGAGAAGCGATGGTGGGCCCGGATTCTGGTAAATGGCTCGAGGCCATAAAATCCGAGAGAGGATCCATGTATGAAAACAAAGTGTAGACTTTGGAAGAACTACTTAATGGTCGTAAGGCTGTTGGATACAGATGGATTCTAAGAGGGAAGACAGACATTGGTGGTATGTGTCACCATTAAGAAAGCTCAACTTGTCGCTAAGATGTTTCCGACAAGTTCAAGGAGTTGACTACGATGAGACTTGCTCACTCGTAGTGATGCTAAGAGTCTATTGGAATTGGATTAGCAGTTACTGCATAATTTATGAAATCTTGCAGATAGGATGTCAAAACATTGTTTCCTCGACAATTTTCTTGAGGAAAGGTTGTATGTGATACAAAGGTTTTGTCAATCCTGAAAGATGCTAACAAGTATCCAAAGCTCCAGCAATCCTTCTAAGGACTGGAGTAAGCATCTCGGAGTTGGAATATACGCTTTGATGAGATAATCAAAGTTTTTGGGTTTATACAAAGTTTGTTAGAAACTTGTATTTACAATAAAGTGAGTTGGAGCACTGCAACATTTCTGATAAGTATATGTGAATGACATATTGTTGATCCGAAATGATGTAAAATTTCTCGAAAGCATAAAGGGTTGTTTGAAAGGAGTTTTCAAAGGAAAACCTGGATTAAGCTGCTTGAACATTGAGCATCAAGATCTATAAGGATAGATCAAAACGCTTAATGGTACTTTCAAATGAGCACATACCTTGACATGATCTTGAAGGTGTTCAAGATGGATCGATCAAAGAAGGGTTCTTGCCTAAGTTGTAAGGTATGAAGTTAAGACTTAAAGCTCGACCATGGCGTAAGAGAGAGAAAGGATGAAGGTCGCCCCTATGCTTTAGGCGTAGGCTCTCAAGTATGCTATCTTTGAGTACCGCTTTTGATGTGTGCCTTGCCACGTGTCTGGCAAAGGGGTACAAGAGTGATCAAGGAATGGATCATTGGACAACGATCAAAATTGTCCTTGGAGTAATAAGGACATGTTTCTCGATTATGGAGGTGATAAAGAGTTCGGCGTAAAGGGTTACGTCGATGCAAGCTTTAACACCTATCCGAATGACTCTGAGTAGCAAACCGGATACATATAGTGGAGCAACCATTTGGAATAGCTCCAAGTGGAGCGTGGAAGCAGCATTTACAATATGACCTAGAGATTTGCGAAGTACATACGGATCTGAATGTTGCGCACATTGACTAAAACCTCTCTCACAAGCAAAACATGATCAAACCCCAGAACTCATTGAGTCTTAATCACATGATGATGTGAACTAGTTTATTGACACTAGTAAACTCTTTGGATGTTGGTCACATGGTGATGTGACCTGTGAGTGTTAATCACATGGCGATGTGAACTAAATTATTGACTCTAGTGCAAGTGAGAGACTGTTGGAAATATGCCTTAGAGGAAATAATAAATTAGTTATTATTATTATATTTCCTTGTTCATGATAATCGTTTATTATCCATGCTATAATTGTATTGATAGGAAACTCAGATACATGTGTGGATACATAGACAACACCATGTCCCTAGTAAGCCTCTAGTTGACTAGCTCGTTGATCAATAGATGGTTACGGTTTCCTGACCATGGACATTGGATGTCGTTGATAACGGGATCACATCATTAGGAGAATGATGTGATGGACAAGACCCAATCCTAAGCCTAGCACAAAGATCGTGTAGTTCGTATGCTAAAGCTTTTCTAATGTCAAGTATCATTTCCTTAGACCATGAGATTGTGCAACTCCCGGATACCGTAGGAATGCTTTGGGTGTACCAAACGTCACAACGTAACTGGGTATCTCCGAAAGTGTCTGTTGGGTTGGCACGAATCGAGACTGGGATTTGTCACTCCGTGTGATGGAGAGGTATCTCTGGGCCCACTCGGTAGGACATCATCATAATGTGCACAATGTGACCAAGGGGTTGATCACGGGATGATGTGTTACGGCACGAGTAAAGAGACTTGCCGGTAACGAGATTGAACAAGGTATCGGGATACCGACGATCGAATCTCGGGCAAGTACTATACCGGTAGACAAAGGGAATTGAATACGGGATTGATTGAATCCTCGACATCGTGGTTCATCCGATGAGATCATCGTGGAACATGTGGGAGCCAACATGGATATCCAGATCCCGCTGTTGGTTATTTGCCGGAGAGTTGTCTCGGTCATGTCTGCATGGTTCCCGAACCCGTAGGGTCTACACACTTAAGGTTCAATGACGCTGGGGTTATAAGGAATAGATGTATGTGGTTACCGAATGTTGTTCGGAGTCCCGGATGAGATCCCAGACGTCACGAGGAGTTTCAGAATGGTCCGGTGGTAAAGATTTATATATGGGAAGTCCTGCTTTGGTCATCGGAAAAGATTCGGGTGCTATCGGTAACGTACCGGGACCACCGGGAGGGTCCCGGGTGTAAGGGCATATTTATCCCCAAATGGTTTTGGTGATTGATGACAATGCTTTTGCGGACTAATCGTGTGCGTTAAGTTCTTTCAGAGATTCATCCATTGGCACGAGACGATTACCTCCCCTCGGTGTTTTATTCAAGACGGTGTAGCTCCTTCATTTCGTTGTTGGTGGACTAGTTTCGTAGGAGTCACCGTACTATCAAGAGGGGATCCGCTTTGGTAAGACTAGGGTGGAATCAACATGTACATTTCCCTATCACACTCGTCGTCTTCCTTCCGCATCATTGGAGCTCCCCTTTCTCCGCACGTACTGCTCCGTTACGTGCGGTAGTAGTACCATGATCGTCGTGATAGTACCGCCGAAGCTCTCCAGCGGTAGTACCACCCCCGAAGCGGTAGTACCGCTCGCGGGCTTCAGCCGTAGTACCGCAGTTGTTCCGCGCTACTACCGCCTCGATTCGAGACCGGTGTTTCTCGTGTCAGGTTTTGCGGTACTAGGAGCGGTAGTAGTGGCGGTAGTACCTCTCCCAGCGGTAGTACCGCTCTTACTCCCATGATAGTACCGCTCTGGGGCGAGGCCTGTCTTCCTCGCCCGGTAGCAGTAGTACTGCACTGGGTAGGGAGCGGTAGTACCGCTCTCGTAGTATCCGCCCTTCCCTAGCGGTAGTACCGCTCTGTCTTGGGATGTCTGATGGGGTAACGGTTGGATTGTTTCCCCCACTATATAACGGGGTCTTCTTCCCCAAAGTTGACCTACCTCTTTCCCCAAAGCTTCGTTGTTGCTCCAAGCTCCATTTTCGCCCGATCTCTCTCCCTAGCCAATCAAACTTGTTGATTTGCTCGGTATTGGTTGAGAAGGCCCCGATCTACACTTCCACCAAGAGAAATTTGATTCCCTCTCTTATCCCTAGCAGATCTTGTTACTCTTGGGTGTTTGAGCACCCTAGACGGTTGAGGTCACCTCGAAGCCATACTCCATTGTGGTGAAGCTTCGTGGTGTTGTTGGGAGCCTCTAATTGTTGTGGAGATAGCCCCAACCTTGTTTGTAAAGGTTCGGTCGCCGCCTTCAAGGGCACCAATAGTGGAATCACGGCATCTCGCATTGTGTGAGGCGTGAGGAGAATCTGGTGGCCCTAGTGGCTTCTTGGGAGCATTGTGCCTCCACACCGCTCTAACGGAGACGTACTTCCCCTTAAAAGGAAGGAACTTCGGTAACACATCCTCGTCTCCACCGGCTCCACTCTTGGTTACTTCGTGCCTTTACTCTTGCAAGCCTACTTGTGTTGTTTCCATTGCTTGCTTATGTGCTAGTTGTATTTGCATCATATAGGTTGCTTACCTAGTTGCATATCTAGACAACCTATTTTGTTGCAAAGTTTAAATTGGTAAAGAAAAGCTTAAAAAAATTTAGTTGCTTATTCACCCCCCCTCTAGTCAACCTTATCGATCCTTTCACCGGGGGTCCACCAGGTGGGGCCACTAGCCCCAGAGGGCTGCGTGGGCCAAGTGTGGGAGGGGACCAGCCCCAGGTGGGCTGGTGCGCCCCACGGGGCCCAAGGCGCCTAGGGTTTTGGGAACCCTAAAGGGGCGCCACTGCCTTGGGGGCAAGGCAACCCCCAGCCGCCGCCCCCTCCTCAGATTGGATCTGAGGGGGGCGGCCCCCCTTTCCCTTGCCCCTATATATATGTGGGGGGTGAGAGGGCAGCCGCACCCAAGTTCTGGCACAGCCCTCCCCCTCTCCCAAGTCCTCCTCTCCCGCGGTGCTTGGCGAAGCCCTGCGGGATTGCCACGCTCCTCCTTCACCACCACGTCGTCGTGCTGCTGTTGGACGGAGTCTTCCCCAACCTCTCCCTCTCTCCTTGCTGGATCAAGGCATGGGAGACGTCACCGGGCTGCATGTGTGTTGAACGCGGAGGTGCCGTCCATTCAGCACTAGGATCATTGGTGATTTGGATCACGAAGAGTACGACTCCATCAACCCCGTTCACTTGAACGCTTCCGCTTAGCGATCTACAAGGGTATGTAGATGCAGTCCCCTTCCCTCGTTGCTAGATTACTCCATAGATTGAGCTTGGTGCTGCGTAGAAAATTTTAAATTTCTGCTACGTTCCCCAACAGGTGGTTCGAGGCCTGGCAGAAGGAGATGTTCGACGACGACGGCCTAAACAAAGTGGTCTGTCCGGCCGTGACCTTTCTTTTTGGAGGCTGGCTTGGTGCCGACCGCTAGCTGTGTGTCGGTGAAGAATCTACTCATTTTTTGGAGGTTGGCTGTGTTGCCGGCGACAAAACTATTCATTTTGGAGGCTGACTGTGTTGCCGTCGAGGTCGTGTACGCTGGCTGTGTTGCCGGCGTGAACTAGGACCGCTGGCAATGAACTATAGGCCGTGGTTTTATTGTTTTGCGTTTGAAAAATGAGGCGGACATGATGTGGCCGATGGATGCGTCCGCGCGTTGGGCGCACGGCCACTACATCCCAGAAAAGAGCCGGACACGACCTCATTGCCCACCCGAAACAAACAGAATCCGGATAAAATGAATGCCCGTTTGGGGTCGTGCCCTGGAGTTGGCCTTAGAGACTACTAAGGACATGTGTGGGTGTGATGATGCCTGATGCGGATGGTCAGTGCGCGCTGTGCCTCTGCATGTTGCGTTGTGCTCGCCCATGCGAAACCATCAAACTCACACGCGAAAGAAGATGTTACATGAAAACCACAGAATGAGAATGCTAGTATGACAAACAAACTGAACTTGTTAGCCCAACCTAATCATATCATTATATGCCGAAAAAACCACATAAAGAAGATGGTACATAAAAACCATATAGCCCAGCCTAATCATATCATTATATGTCGAAAATCACAGGCTATATAACACAGCGCGGCAGGGTGTTCTTGATTAACACTGCGTCAACATATGAGTTCTGACTGGATATATTATTGTTACAGATTTGCTATTTCACATCTAGATGTGAAATAGCTATCTCACATCTAAGTCCTCCACTGTTGGATTTGTTCTGTCTTTAAAATTCGTGTGCACTTGATCTGGCGATTAATCTCGGGATTTGTCTCCGTTCGAGCCGGAGCGTGTGCTCGCGCAGCCCCGCACGGGACGTGCATGCAGCGTGCCAGCATGGGCTGGCCCTGTGTGTGCTAGCGTGGGCTGCCTTTGCCTGTTTTTTTGTCTATTTGTTTTTTAAGAATTTTTTTTGTCTATTTGTTGTACCGTCTCAATTCGCTGCAGCCGGTGCAGTTTGTGAGTTTTTTTTGTGTTTTTTCATTTCTTTTTTCTCCCCTTTTGCGATACTATGATAGGTGTATATGTCATATGTGTGTGCGTGCATCTTTTTTGTGCATGTATATACCGTATAATCATTCATGTACTTTTTTTGTCGTTGTTTTGATTTGTATTCATCTATGCAACGTGTCCATGGAATAGTAAATCATGTATTGGAATTGCTAAGACTTTTATAGATGAGTCTGATGTCTCATCTAAGTTTCAGTCCATTTGATCCGTCGTTATAAATTTAGTGTGATCCTTTGATCGGGGTTGTTTTGTCCCGCGCGTCCGGTGTCGCTCGTCGTTGTTCATTTTGTGGCCCATCGCACCTTGTGTCTTTCTTTTTCGGCATTTTTCGTGGTCTATTTTTTAAAGTGTCGTAGTTGAGAGAAGAGTTGTAGGTATGAGTCGAAGAGACAAGCTGACCGTTGGCAGGTCAGTTTTGTTCTTCTTCTTCCTCTCCTCCTCTCTCTCTCTCTCTCTCTCTCTCTCTCTCAACCACGTTGCTCTTTGTCTTTGGAGTAGAGGCAATCCGACCAAATTTCTAAACAATACAATCACAGGCAACGGCCCATTTCTTGTTTTTATTTTTGTTTACAAGTCTAACCCTAATATGTTAGAAACTTGTCTTTTTTTTCTTGTTCTAGTTGCAAGTCGATCACCAACATGCATCTTGGTCCAGACCTATTTGGCTTTTCTTGCAAGTGTACTCCTAACCGAAGTCACCCGTTTTTATTTTTTGTCTTAGTTGCAAGTCGACCATCGACATGCAAACTGGAGCCCATCTCTTTTATTTTTATTGTCACAATTGTAAGTAAACCACTGACATGCAACTCGGCCCGACATATTTTGGTCTTGATTGCAAGTCCAGCCTCGACTTGCAACTGTGGGCCAATATTTTTTGTCCTAGTTGCATGTCCACTTTCGACTCGCAACTTAGACCTTTTTTTATCCGAGTTGCAAGTCCACACTTACCTTGCAAGTGGGGTTTGATTTTTTTTCTCTGTTGCAAGTCCACCCTCGACTCGCATATGGGGCTCGACCTTTTTATTAGTTGCAAGTCCATACTCGACTCATAGCTAGAGCCTGATTTTTTTCCTCAGCTGCAATCCTACCCTTGACTTGCAAGTTGCAACTATGGTGCGGCCCATTTTTCCCCATTTGCGAGTCCACCCTTCACTCGCAACTGGGAGCCGAATTTTTTTGTGCTGGTTGCAAGTTCACCATTGACACGCAAATGGAATGTAGTTTGTTTCATCCCAGTTGCAAGTCGACACTTGACTCGCAACTGGGCTCATAATTTTGTAGTTGTCCTAGTTGTAGGTTCACTTCGCAATTGGGCTGGTAGTTCTGCCAGTTGCAAGCCCATCAACGACTCGCAACTAGGCATGTATTTTATTTTTCATCCCAGTTGCAAGTCCACCCATGATTCGCAACTAGGACAATAGTTTGCTTCATTCCAGTTGCAAGTCCACCCTTGACTCGCAACCGGACCTATAGTTTGTTCTTGTCTTAATTGCAAGTACATCATTGACTCGCAATTGGGGTCATAGTTTGTTGTTGTCCCAGTTGCAAGTCCATCCTCGACTCACAACCGGGGCCTATAGTTTGTTGTTTGTCTCAGTTGCCAGTCCACCCTCAACTTGCAACTAGCCCACAGTTTGGTTGTCCCAGTTGCAAGTCAATCCTCGACTTGCAACTGGGATGTGTTTTATTTTTTATCTCATTTGCAAGTCCACCCTCAACTCGCAACTCGTATTTATAGTTTTTATATACTTGACTCAGTTACAAGTCCACCCTCAACTCGCAACTAGGATCATGTTTTTTTATTCCAGTTTCAAGCCCACCCTTGACTCGCAACTGGGCTATGTTTTTGTCTTTCATCCTAGTTGCAAGTCCATCCTGACTCGCAACTGGGAACGTAATTTGTTTTATCCCAGTTGCTAGTTGATCGTTGACTCGTAACTAGTCTCAAATTTTGTAGTTGTCCCAGTTGTAAGTCTATCATCAACTCGCAACTCAACTCGTAGTTACCTCAGTTTTTCAACACGCAACTTGCCCTGATCCCTAGTTCCATGCCCAACCCCAACATGTAAATCCACCTGACCCGGTTTCATGCCAAGCCACACATGCAACTCAAGCCCGACATAATTGCATGTCCACTCTCGTCACACAACTCGTCCCCAACCCGGTACCCCTACATAGTCGGATTACCGTTTTTTGCAAATACATGTCAACTTTAGTAATACACACTACATGTTTTGTGTATACATGGGAAACAATTTTTAACATACATTGAACATTTTTAAAATACATGATGACTATATTTTCAGATACATGCCCGAGCATTTTTAGAATAAAAGGTATACATATTCCAGATTCCTAGTGTTCATTTTTTAAATGGTATGAAACTTTTTCAAAACATTATGCGAACATTTTATTTACATTGCATAAAAATCTAGAAAACGTCCTGTGTGTTTTAAAATGCATGAAGCTACTTTTAAAAATTGTCACAAATATTCTTTAAATGTTAAGTTTCTTTTCCATTGTATATAATATATTTCTTGGTCATCACAAAACATTCTTTTAAAATGATGAACATTTTGAAAATGTAAACATTTATTAAACAGTGCAAAAAATATTGAAATTTCATTATCAAAATAAAGATAGAGTAAATTTAGTCTTGTTTTTCAAAAAATGTTTGGAATCTTCAAAAGTGTCCATACTCTAAAAACTGCTCGAGGATTTTCAAAATTATCCATGTTTTCAAAATTTGTCTGGGAAGAAATTGTTCAGAATACCGTATTTTGTTCTTACTTTTCAAAAATAAAATCAGAATTATAAAGTGTATCCAAATTTGAAAAATACTTTCTAAATTTTAAAATTGTTGGTGTTTTGGAGAAATAGTCAACATTTGAAATCACAATCTGTAAAAAAGGTTTAAAAAATTCAAATATGTACACTAATCTTGATGCTGTGTTATGTTCTTATAGATTTCCGTTTGCCTAATGTCAGTATTATTCATTGGCTGGGATGGAACGAGCTATCATCGTCTTGCACGAGGTCTTGAGTTCAAATCCTACTTAGCGCATCTGTTTTTTTTTTGCAGTCCAGTTGAAAAAAAAACAAAAAAAGCTTTGCATAAAAATACAAACAAACAAACTACTTAGATGTGAGATATTATCTCACATCTAGATGTTATATAGACAGACCCTTATTGTTAGATAAACGTTAGCAGCATCTCTATCCTCTCCCTGTACACATCTCTTTTGACAGGCCGTATTTAAACAACCAGTCTTGTACGAGTACGTAGAGCATAGATCAAAGGAGTGAAATACTCCCTCCGTCCGGAAATATTTGTCATTGAAATGGATGTATCTAGATGTATTTTAGTCTAGATTCATCCATTTTCATCTATTTTGATGACAAGTATTTCCGGACGGAGGAAGTACTAGCTTAGGTAGTAGTAGTAGACTATCTAGCTGCTAGCAGATTTGTCAATCAGGCCAAGCTACATCCTAGATGACCTTAATACTACTAGGAGCACTTGGGCAGTCATCATTACCATCATGAGAACTTTAATCCTTTATGTCAGTATATATTCTTAACAAGAAGCATGCGTTCGTCTAGGTAATGTTTTTACTGATCCCAAGGATTCATTTCACTTGGTGTGGAATTTTTCTTCTTCTTTCTCGCTACTCCTTCCGTCCGAAAATACTTGTCATCAAAATGGATAAAATAAGATACATCTAGACGTATTTTAGTTTTAGATACATCTCTTTTTATCCATTTTAATGAAAAGTATTTTCGAACGGAGGGGTACATGTCTACATCTACTTCACACTTGCGGCATGGGAGGCTTCACCTGTCTGAAATCTGAAATAAGTTGAGATCTGGTCAGCAGAATACCAGTCCAACGACCTCGAATTCTCTATCTGAAAGAGCTGGCTCCATCATTGCAAACCCGTACAATATGCGTGCATGGGCCAATTAATTAGGTATAAACACTTCAGGCAATTAAATGTAGGATAACATCTGCATGCATGTTTCTGTCCCTGCGGAGTACAGAGACTGCAGCTTAATTTCAGATTAGGTTTACTACTTATTCACTGCAGAGAAGATCCTTGCAAACAATTTTATGAGATTGTATAACAAGCTTCTCAGCACCAACCACACGAGTAAACACACTAGTCATATAAAAAACAGTACTATGATATGTCTGAAAATGACACCATGGATGCACATGCACGAACCTTAGTTTTATTTTATATCATCTAAAACATGTACTAGCAACCTTGGATTTGGACCAGTCTATTGATCTCAGGGGGAATTAAATAGGTTAACAACAACATAGAAGTAGGACCAAAGACCACCAGAAAATAATGCAAAGGGACATTAATGACAGTGACAGCAGTGCATGCCCTAATATTCATACACACACAGACACATCAGCTGGGCCCAATTCTTGTGATGACTAATTGTCACTGTTTCAGTACAAGGAGGGAGTATTATACATTTTGATTGGCCTGTGGTGGAGTGGTCTAGGCAGAGCAAAGCAGAGCAGAGGCGTTGGGATGATGATTAGGAAGGAATCAGTGTTCCCCATGGGACCTTTTAATTATGGGAACCTCATGCCGTTAAAGAGATCGAGAAGACACGCACTATGCAAAGAAATTGAAAAATAATGCAACGTATGCAGGCATTGCCTGGCCTGCCCGCATGCATGATGTCCCCGTTGATGCCACTCTCCGGGAGGCAAACACGCGGCCTGTCCAAAGCTAAACCTCACTTGCCACTAGTGCTATATTTCATCATGTAATTCGTGCATGCATGCATGTTGGGAGTGCACGCGGCAACGATTAGCCAATTGCATGCGCATAATTAGACACATACAGGAGTACATGAGATCGAGTTACAGTGAACGTATCATATGCACTGTTCTTATCCATGGCATCATGACTTGAGCAAGCTCGCACTCGACGGCTAGCTAGTTGGGCTTGCAGAGTAGCACGTAATAATTAAGCATCTGAAGTTCTGAACACACACCGGCAGATCGAGAGCGGCAAAATTGAATCATCCTTCCAGCATATGGTGAATGATTTGTCAAGGGGATGGCCAATGGGAAGTAGTCAGTATCATTTCTTTTTTCGCCGACGGATCGAGAACGGGAGGGCGTTGCCGACATGCACGCATGCTCATTAGCTAGCGGCGCGGCCGTGCGCGCGAGAGTCAAAAAGCAGTTGAAAAGAATGAGGGGCCGCAACCACGACGAGCACTGCAGTGCAAGCAAGCAAGGTCTCCCTAGGACGTTGAGTCTGTACACCTCGGCTCAAATGCTTCTGGCGTGAACAGTAAAATAATTAAAATAAAATAAAGATATTTAAAGAAAATCTAAAAACTTTTGTGGCACATTGTAAGAAATAACTGTTGTGTATGCAAAATTTCATTGCGAAAAGACATTTGAGGAAGGCATGGTAAAAAAACAAAATCAATATTCTGAAAATGTTACTTTCAAACACATTTTGGAGTTCTGATTTTGTTTTTTTAGCCACGACTTCGACCGATGTGATTTCATGATAAAATTTTACATGCACAACCAACATTTCATAAAGCATGCCAAAATATTTAATTATTTTTTGAATATTTTGTTTTTTTAGCCACGACTTCGACCGATGCGGGCCGTGCACACGATGTTTTCTTTCTTTCCGCTGCATGCATGCTCTCTTCCCGTCCCTGGCGCCACGGCCTTGGCGCGTTCCTTGTCACGGCACATGTCGTGGGCGGCATCTTGCGCTCGTGTAGGAGAGAGAGATACAAGAGAGGATAGCTCACCTCTTGTCAGTGTCAGTCAGATATAATATGGGTCTCTCTATATCTCATCTAGATGTGAGATATTATCTCACATCTAAATTATGACATCAGCACCGGCTGATTTGATTGTCTTTTTTAACCGGCGCGCGCGCAGGCATGACACCGGCTGACTTGAGCCCGACAAAAAAAAATGGCGAAGCACTGCACATGCTATGAATCGAACTCACGACCGAACAGTGAGGAACACCAGCTGCTACCAACACAACCGATAGTTACTGTTTTTTTTTTCTGTATCAGTAGCTACTGTTGTTGATTACGAAATGGTAAAATTTGATAACAGCATAACACAGCGTGAGATTAGAAGACATTCTTGATATTTTTTGAACCCTCTTTTACAAATTGTAAATAATTTTGAAATGTCAAATACTTTTGAAAACGCAAAAAAATCTAAAATTTTAAAAAAGTCATTTCAAAATGTGAATAAACTTTGTAATTCCAATAATTTTTTTAATGATATGAGCAAATTTTAGTATTCAGAACAATTTCTTCACGAACAAATTTTGAAAATTTAAACTATGTTCGGAAATCTAAACAGTTTTTAAAGTGTGGGCACTTTTGAAAATTATGAACATTTTATAAAAATACGAATAAATTTAGTTTAGTTTTATTTAAATCAAATAATTCAGTAAAGCTATTTTTGGTACCATTTAAAAAATATTGGCATTTAAAAAAATCATGCATTCGAAAAGAATGTTTGTGATGGTTAAAGAAATGTATTATACAATGGAAAAAAGGTTTCGTCACATTCAAAGAAATGTTCGTGGCAATTCTTAAACAAACTTCACACATTTAAACAAATCACAACATTTCTAGAAAATGTGTATGCAATGTAAAAAAAAGTGTTCGTGCAATTTTTATAAAAGATATGATTTAAAAAAAGTTCTGCAGGAGTTTAAAAAAATGTTTACCATTTATTCTAAAAAAATGCTCGGGCTGTATTCGAAAAAAATATTCATCATGTATATTAAAAAAATTATCCAACGTGTCTTATAAAATGTTTCCCGTGTAAAGGAAAATTATACAATGTGTATTACAAAATTTGATATGTACTTTAAAAAAACTAGATAGGGGTACTAGGTTGGGGAACGAGTTGCGTGTCGAGACTGGAATGCAACTATGTTGGGCATGAGTTGCATCTTCAGCTTGGACATGCAACTGGGTTCAGGTAGGTTGCATGTTGGGGTTGGACATGCAACTAGATAGAGGTCGGGGGCAAGTTACGTGTTGGGGTTGGACATGCAACTATGTCGGATTTGTTGCAAGTTAGTTTGGACATGCAACTAGATAGGAATGGGAGCAACTTGCATGTCGAGGGAGGACATGCAACCAGGTGGGCGAGTTGCGTGTTTTGGTTGAACTTGCAACTACTACAAAAAATGGGTTGGGCCCTACAAGTACAAAGCCCTTGGTTGCGAGTCGAGGGTGGACTTGCAACTGGGGCACCTACAAGTACAAAGCCCTTAGTTACGAGTTGAGGGTGGACTTGCAACCAGGGCAGATACAAGTACATAAAGCCCAGTTGCGAGCCGTGGGTGGACTTGCAACTGCGAAATTACGACTCCCAAGTTTCAAGATGAGGGTGGACTTGCAACTAGGGAAACTACATGTACAAAAAATCCCAAGTTGTAAATCCCAAGTTGTGAGTCAAGGGTGGACTTGCAATTATGGCGGCTGCAGGTACAAAGCCTAGTTGAAAGTCGATGGTGGACTTGCAACCGGTTATTTGCAATTGGGGCAACTACAACTACAAAAATAACCCTCCATTGCGAGTCAAGGGTGGACTTGCAACTATGGAAACTACAACTATAAACCCCGAGTTGTAAGTCAACGATGGACTTGCAACTAGGTCACCTACAACTACAAAGCCTCGAGTTGCGATTCGACGTTGGACTTGCAACTGGGACACCTACAACTACAAAGCCTCGAGTTGCGATTTGAGGGTGGACTTGCAACTAGGGCACCTACAACTACAAAAGCCCCAGCCGCAGGTCGAGGGTGGACTTACAACTGGGGAAACTACAAATTACAAAAGAAAACCAGTTGCGAGTTGAGGGTTGACTTGCAATAAGGACAACCACAACTACAAAAAAAACCCAAGTTGCGAGTCAAGGGTGAACTTGCAACTGGGGAACTGCAGGTACAAAGCCAGTTGCGAGTCAATGGTAGACATGCAACTGGGCCAACTACAACTACAATACCTCTAGCAAAAAGGTGGACTATGAAATTGGGATGAAACAAACTATGGGACCAATTGTGAGTCAATGGTGGATGAAACCGGGATGAAAAACAAAGCACAAGCTCCAGTTGCGAGCCGATGATGGGCTTGAAACTCGGACAACTACGAGCCCAGTAATGAGTTGATGGTGACTTGCAAATAGGACAACTAGAAAACTAAGAGCCCAGTTGCGAGTCATGGGTGATTTGCAATTGGGATAAAACAAGCTACTGGCCTAATTGCGAGTCAAGGGTGGACCTGCAACCGGGATGAAAAAGTAAACACAGGTCGAGTTATGACTCAAGGGCGGTCTTGCAAATGTAATGAAACAAACTACGGGCCTACCTGCGAGTTGAGGATGTACTTGCAACTGGAACAACTACACAAAACTATGATACGAGTTGCGAGTCGAGGATGGACTTGCAATAGGGACAACTATGCAAAACTACGATACGAGTTAATTGCGAGGGTGGACTCACAACTGAGACAACTACAAAACTACAAGCCCAGTTGCGAGTCAAGTATCGACTTGCAACTAGGATGAAACAAACTACGGGCCGATTCTTGAGTCAAGGTGGACCTCTGCAACTGAGGATGAGAAACTAAACACGGCCCGAGTTGCGAGTCAAGGTGGACTTGCAACTGGGATGAAACAAAACTATGAGCGTGGTTGCGAGTCGAGGTGTACTTGCAACAGGACAACTACATAAAATTATGATACGAGTTGCGAGTCGAGGGTGTACTTGCAACTGGGACAACTACACAAAATTACGATACGAGTTGCGATCCGCGAGAGTGGACTTGCAAATGAGACAACTATGAAACTACGAGCCTAGTTGCGAGTCAAGTATCAACTTGCAACCGAGATGAAACAGACTATGAGCCCACTTGTGAGTCAAGTGTGTACTTGGAACCGGATAAAAAACAAAATGCAAGCTCGAGTTGTGAGACGAGGATGGACTTGCAACTCGACAACCACGAGCCTAATTACGAATGGATGTTGGACTTGCAACAAGGACAACTACAAACTATCAGCCCGGTTGCGAGTCAAGAGTCGACTTGCAACTATGATAAAAAGTACAACAGACTCAGGTGCGAGTCAAGAGTGAATCTGCAACCGGGTTAAAAGCAAAATGCATGCCGAGTTGCAAGCCAAGGGTGGGCTTGCAATTGGGATGAAACAAACTACTGGCCTAGTTGCAAGTCGAGTGTGTACTTGCAACTGGGACAACTACATAAAACTATGATACGAGATGCGAGTCGAGGGTGGACTTGCGACCGTGACAACTACAAACTACGAACCCAGTTGTGACATCAAACTTGAAAAGGAAAATAGAAATATACAACAACAAGCAAAGTAGTATGTCTCTTCCATTTCTACAACGCATGCTAGATGAAAGTAGGTCACAAAAGCACGAGCAGAAAAAAGCCTGACAAAAAAACGTGCAACGTGAATGTGCCGACAAATGGATAAAATAGAACAAGACGACATGAGAGTACATTGACTGTGGACGCAAGATTAAGAGCTTGCGCGAAAATTATAGTAGCAAAGATCCAATGGACATCTATTTAGATGAGATTGCTGAGAAAATGAACTGAAAAGGCAACGACTGTGATAGAGCACTTCTTTTCTAGTCTGTTCCAATTCTACATAACAACATGGCAACAACACGACGAACATATCTGCCAGCGCGCCGCAATAATGGTCGAGAAAAATGAAGCCAACTGGCCAGCAAAAGAATGCGTGACAAACAACTTATGACCAGCGAGGCGGGGAATTGAGCGCTTACATCAAAACTACATAAACTAAAAATCAAACGATGACAAACTTAAATGAGACATTGTTTTATATAAAAAAATATTTACGAATTTAGAAACTGTTCATATACTTTTTTTCAAATTTATAAAAAATATTCACAAAAATATTATTTATGAATTTGAAAAAGGAAAAATAGAAGATAAAATGAAAAGGAAAGAAAGAAATGAAATAAAAACAGACAAAAAACAAAAAAGAGAAGTCGTATAGAGACAATAGAGAAAAAAACTAAAAAGAAAAAAAAGAGCTTATAATGGGGGAAGAAGAACGTGAGATGGAAGAGGGAGTAACAATAAGATAGTGAGAGGGGATACATCAGCCAGGTCCTTATTCGTGAAACAAACTAACGAACAGGCTGAAAGCAGCGGACAGCCCCATCTCGCATGGGAGTGGACAGACGGACAAGGACGAGCACAAGAGACAAACAAGACTGCCCCGTAAAAAAAAGACGAACAAGACTGGACTTCTCTAGACTTAGATGTGAGATAGTATATTGCATCTAGATGTGAAATAGCAATCCCGATATAATATCGCTTCGTGTTGCAGTCTCTGCAGCATGCGCGGGAGGCGGGACCGATCGACCGGCCTTGCTAGCTAGCCCTAGCTCGGCACGCATGGTGCTCGGGGGAACATATCTGGTGCTCAGATCATTGCATTCGTTTACGCAAGATGCACGTATGCGTGGACACCGTAGCGGCGTTGCCTTGCACGTTCGGGCTCACACCTAGACCTAGGGCAGCGCTTGCATTTATCTGTGAATTTCCGAACGGGGCAAGGGTAGCGCTGTGCGTCAGCGTCGGCGTTTCTGAACGAACGAGAGATGGAGCGAAATGTTGGTTGAAAAATATACTCCTGCAGGCGTGAGCTGTCGATGATGCACGCAAATTGTCACAGGCAACTGCAACTGCAATCCGGGGCGACATGCATGTGTTCAGAGAGGCTGCAGGCACTCACGCGGCGACCAAAGCTAGCTGCAGACAGGCCGACACGGAGAGGCTTACAAAAACCACCCGGGAACAAAATGCCGACCTCGAACTCGACGCATCACGTAGTACGCACTGAGCAAGGAAACAGCCACATGCCCAAATCCGGGGCGTGGGAGGCCTCAGCGGTGCACGCACGCACGCACGCAGGAAAGGCGGCGAGCAGAAAAGGCGAGCTTGCCTGCGGGGAACATGCCGGATATCTTTTCTCTAATTTCTCGATCGGGCCTCTCCTTTCCACGTGTGCGTCGTGCATTATGTGATCGTGCGCCCATGCTGCCGGCCATGCATGGCAAGGGCAGGCGCGCATTGATCGTCCGGTGAGCGAGTACCGCGCCACTGCTTCCGCTGCTGTCTTCGGGCCGGCCGGAGATCTTTGGAAGACCCATGCGTCTCCGCTGGGCATGCATGCATGCCTGCCTGAGAGGGCCATTCGGACTGCAGTGCGTGATATGGGAACAGGCATGTGCACCAACAGTTCAACTGTTGCTCCATGTAGAAGGAAAGACAGAAAGATACGCTTATCATACCACATACCTTCGTTTCAGTTTACAAGTCTTGCGCGTATACCTAGGTTGCCAATTTTATCACCCTAATATAAACTATATAACACAAAAATTATACCTTTTGAAAGTAGAAACTCCAAAGTTTATGTTGGTGTATTTTTTGTAATATATGACTTGTATTAGGTTGGTTAAATTGACGACCTAGGGATACGCGTACGCCCTCTAAACTGAGAGAGAGGTAGTAGTACATTTCTCTCCTTCTCTTAGGCCAACTCCAGCGCGCGACCCCATCCTGTTCGGGTGCATACATTTGAACAAAACGGACAAACCAGATGGCCCAGCGCGTGGACGCAAACGGACAAAGTTCATTTTATGTCCGCTTTCGACCTATCCCAGGCCCATTTGAGCCGCTTTTGGGGTGAAACGGACATCACGCGGACGGGCGGGTCGCGCGTGCTTGTCCTCCACTGGCCCGCCCGTTGGTGGCACAAAGCACCAGCCCCGCGCCCCATTTCACGCCATTTCCTCCCAAACCCTCCCACGCCCCGCCCACCACCCTTCCCGTCCATGGCCGACGCCCCACCAAATTCCGGCGGCCAGGCCGTCGACGCGCCCGGAAAGGTGAAGAAGAAGGCAGCCAAGGGTCCGAGGAAGCCACGGTCGGAATGCACGTCGGCGGAGCTCGCAAAGTTGGACGCTGAATCGACAAAGAGGAGGAACCGGAGGGCGGTCGTCAAGGGCAAGAACGCCGCGGCCAAGTTCGGCGTCGAGCGCGATGCGGTAGAGGCGTCCCGACAAAGGCAGCTCGACATCGAGGCCGCCAATGTCGCCAGGCGACAAAATTATTCATTTTTTGTAGGTTGGCTCTGTTGCCGGCCGCTGGCTGTGTTGCCGGCGAGAACGTGTAGGGACAGCTGGTTGTGTTACCGGTGTGAACTAGAGCCGCCGACCTGAACTAGGGCGTGGTTTATTCGAAAATATGGCGTTTGAAAAAGGATGTGTCCGCGCATCGGGCGCACGGCCACCGCATCCAAAAAATGACCCGGACACGATTTATTGCCCTACCCAAACGGACAGAATCCGGACAAAACGAACGTCCACTTGGGGTCGTGCGGCGGAATTGGCCTTATTCTGACATGCAGTAGCAGTAGCCATAGCCATAGAGAGATGGCGGGAGATTGCATGCATACAGGGTGTGGACATATCTGTTCAGTCGGTCTCTGGCGTGGCCTGTGCCTGCGTCTGTGGGTGTGGTGATGGCTGTGATGCCGGTGGCCAGTGGGTGCCGTGCCTCTGCATGCGCAAGCCAGCGGGAGCTGTCTAGCAATGGCCCGGTTCGGTTGCGCTAAAGATAGATTCCTTTCTTCTGGCTCAGGTTCAGATTCAGATGTGCGTGCGCGTGCTTGACTTGGACCAGTCAAAGTACATTACACAACAGCGCAAGTGCAGGTCCATTCCTAATGCCAACTCCATCAGTGCATTCACATGCGTCCATGGCCAGCCAGAACCGCATTGCCATACTACTCCCTCCGTTTCTAAATAATTGTCTTTCTAGAGATTTCAACAAGTGAGTACATACGGAGCAAAATGAGTGAACATACACTCTAAAACATGTCTACATACATCAGTATGTTGTACTAGTTCATTTGAGATGGCTAGAAAGACAATTATTTAGGAACGGAGGGAGTATTTTCTTCGCATGTGTGCTGCTGGCAATGGCATATTTTGCAATTTCCATTCACACCCCTAAAGAAACCATCAAGCTCAGACACGAAACAAGATGGTAACGAGCACTGAGCACAGAATGAGAAAACTAGCATAGCATCATTAACAAGCAACTGAACTTGACTCATCGGGCCCCTCTCGCACACGCAGCATCACAGAGACAGAGACAGACCATATAGCCCAACCTAACCATGTCACTATATCATCGAAATCACAGATTATATAACACAGCGCGTCGGGATGTTCTTAACTAACACTGCATTTGTCATATGAGTCCTAACTGGATATATTATCAACCACAGGATCAAGCGATCAATCTCAACATGTCACAAAATGATCTCTCAAATCTTGCCGCACGAGTATAAACTCTTAATGACCACAACACGGCTGGGGCAGACCACCCAGCAACCAGAGTCGACGACACCATCCGGTTCTAATCTGAGTATAAAACAAAAAATGTAACAACAGACAACATCTATTGCTCCTGTTCGAGCTCGTTTTTCAGTTCACGGCAGAACTCGTCTCTGCAGAGAGAAGATGATCAGTCTCCACGGATCAAAGGTTGGTTCTCGAGAAGCACTCGTTCGCCGCCCTATCGCTTCCTTGACCGCCTGGGAGCCGCCTCCTCGTCGCTCTCGCTGTCGTCGTCCCGGAAGGCGCTCCTGCCGAACCTGTCCCCGGACTGGGACCTGTTGCCGTCCGCTACGGAGTTCCCGGCGTTGTTGTCATGGCCCCTGCTCCCCTGGTCAGACCCTGTCTCGTACCTGTCACCCCGGTTGTTGTCGCCGCCCGGCCTCCTCTGGTCCCGTTTCGCGGGGCGGGGAGGCGGCGGCGGCATGAAGGGGGCCATGCCGATGGGGCGGTTCGGCCGCCCAGGTCCACCCATTCCCATGAGCGGCCCTCGGCCGGGGCCCATCATCATCTCGAGGCCCATGGGGAACATGCCGCCGGGCTGTGGAGGCCTTCCGGGGAAGACCATGCCAGGCATGGGACCTCTGGGGAAGTCACCGGGGAACCTTGGGCCGCCGAACGGTGGGAAGCCACGCGGCATGCCGAATGGATCGGGCATGCCGAAGCCGAAGCCGCCGCCAAAATCTCCCATCATGTTGGGAGGGAAGCCGCGCGGTCCCATCATTGGTCCGCGTGGCATCTGCATCTGAGGCGGCCACATCATTCCCCTTCCCCGCCCCCTTCCCTGGGATTCTTGGCCATTGTTTTCATCTTCCTCCTCACTTTCCTCTTCCTCCTCTTCTTCGTTGTCCTCAAACAGCACAATATCTTGGTTGTCAGCTGCTTCGTCAGCACTGACTCCCTTTGCCTTTTCCTCTTCTCTCTTGGCTTCTGCTGCAACCAGCATAGCCTGAAAATCCCAAATTCAAGTATCAGCGGAGCACATCCCATCACCTCAAACAGTGAAAAGGAAAGGTATATGCATCATGTGATTGCCAAAAAAAATTTTGAAACAAGCAAATACAAGTGGGTTAGACCTTTCAGCAAAGGAGCCAGCCAGCTACCATTCTATCATACACATTTATTCACATGTACCAGTACCACAAACTATCTTCAAGCAAAAATAGTACCAATCACCACAATAATGGAGTTGCACCCTGTTGCTTCTACAAGAGGTCATCATGTGTGCAACCATACTGATAACTCCAATTTTATTAAGTGTGTACTCCCTCTGTATCAAAATATAAGACGCTTTTTGATACTATGTAGTGCCAAAAAATGTCTTATATTTTGATACGAGGGAGCACAATATTACAATATGCCGCTATTAATTTTCAATCAATTTTAAAACTACAAATCTATTATGACCTTTCATCAATGATATGTATCCCTAGTACTTACTTTGTAAAGAAATATTATAAATGTTGGTAATATACTCCACATCCTGACACCTTAAATCTTATATGTGCACTTGTACAGATTCTAACATGTGGCTATTGGTTACCCATCATGATTTAACTGGTAACTAAAAGAACACCAGTCTGTCTCCAAGTGCTGAATGAAAATGGTTGAGGTATACATGTAAATTCTTCTGCAGTAAGAAACATGGTGGTGTGGTGGTACTTCTTCTGCAGTTTAAATCACGTTTAGTGAGCAGGAATACTAGCTGAAAGCAAAGCCGTTTGTATCCCCACAATGGTACATTCATACTTGTGACGGCTCAAGCTGACATGCCCGCCAATAAGAAACAAGCCAATGGCAATATCGAGCAACATGGTAATAGGCAAGAAATATGTTGCATACCGTAAGTTCGCTATCTGGTTCCAGATAAAGCAGAGAAGCCAATTGCTCACCAATGAAAGGTTCTAATTCCTGGCAATCTCGACTGATCTGCAAAAGTCAAAGGTTAATTAACTACGTAGGAATGTAGGAGATATCAAACAGACCAGGCAAACACACATTCGGGACAAGATGATGCTCTGAAATAGTACCTTGACAGGGAGATTGTCATTGTATGGGTTGCGAAGATGATGAGTTTTCTGAAATGACAATTCGCAAAGCTGCAGTGCAAAAACTGTTGTAAATATACACATACCAAGATGGTAGTAAGACAGGCTGGACCCAAATTATGTCAAAATATTTCCACATGACATGGTGCAAACTATTTACTATATATTGCGCTTGTCAGCTCTAGTAAGGTCCTGGAGAGGACCAAGCAGCAAAAAAAAGGGTGATAGCCAACACCAACACAGAATGTATAAGAAAACATGTACCTTAAGCCACTGTAGTGAGAAGTTCCGACCATAATGTGCTGTTCCATTAGCAGATTTCCAGTTTCCGCCACCAATGTAGCCACCAATCCTAGAAGTCATCTTTGCACAACCCTTGAAAAACATAACAGTATTAGAGCTATATGCATCTCTTACTGAATGGCCTCAAAATAGTATTCTCAACTCTCAACAATGAGTTTTAAAAAAAAATGTCATAGTCAGGAAAAATAGCAAAGATGAAACCTCAGTCTTACCTGGAAATTACGTGTTCTATTGATTGAGAATATTAAAATAACATTGTCCATGGATTCAAAAGCTTCATTTAGTTTAGCCTCATTACTCCTTTGAGTAGCCCAAATTCCCTGCTGAACTGATATTTCCAGGTTCTCCCGATTGCAACTCTTAACAATGAAGTACCTGATTTTTCAAGTTTACAAACCCGAGACTAATTAGAGAACTGTTATAGTATCAGAAGACACCCCGTACTACAAAACAACAAGGAGAACTTCTAACAGAGGAAACACTGTGTTCTGGGTGATGGAGTTATGGACTATGGGTGCAAGATTATCCCTTAACATAACGATAGATCAGATAACAAGTACTGGAATAATTTATCGATAAGAATAAGATATGTATCAATCAACAATTGAAAAATGACTATGAAGCACAACATCAAATAGTAGAAGGTCAACCTGTAGTACTGTATCCATGAAGCACAATAACCCCAAATACAACAATTGATGCACATTTGGATTTACTTATGTCAATTGTTCTGTATGGTTTTGCACTATAATATCACATAATCGTGTGAAATCTTGGCTTCTTAAGTATTAGAGCACATCACCTAGAGATGATAAAAACTGAAACGCATACATACAGTATTCTTTTAGAACAAAATACATAAATAATATAGTCAGTGAGAAACTATAAGGCATTCATAGAAAGTATTCGAATAACTCAAAGAGATACATAATTGAGTTATATATAAGTGTACATTCCATATGTCAATTATCGCACTACCCCCTCCAGGAACTGCAGAGGTACGCTCCTTACTATGTACACTTTGTTATCAAATGTCAGAACATATAACATAATGTTTCTATTTTATGATATATATGCTATGGGAGCTGAAACTATGTATATTGTTTTCACAGAGTATGCTAAAAGCTTTACAAGATTGGCTAGAAACTCCACACACACCTAGATGACCCTTGTGGAAGGGGTGTTGCAAGTCTGGTGGGTTGATTAGAGGAGCCATTTGGAACACCTTGAACCTGGTCGTTTGTATTTGGCTTCTGCTGCTGCTGCACCTGCTGCTGCTTCTGTTGGGGCTGTTGATTCATTGTTTGAGCTTGTTGCCCGGCAGCTGGTTGCATTGTTGAAGCATTGTCTGTCGAATTTTGGTTAGGTAAGCCTGAACCAGGTGGAGGTCGAGGCCTGTCCCCCTGCTGATTATAATTATTGTTCCTGTGCTGATTGAACTTGTTGAAATTGGAAGACCGCATCTGCATAATTTTTGCAAGAACTTCCTCAACAGGAGGTGGTGGTCCAGGCAACTTGGCATGCTTGTACCGGCAATTTGGACCATTAGGGCAAAATCCCATCTTATACCTGCGAACCACCATGGAGATACACAACGTCAGATTCGGTGAATGCCTATAACAAATCATTTTTTGCATTTTAACAATAATTTATGACTACACAAAAACAGCTCATTAGTGTCACAGTACACTTGAATTAGCATCTTGCATCGACCATGGTCTACAAATCATACTATGGTCATTCTCTGTCGCAACCAACTTCTTGTACAGTGTGTTTCGATATATATGTTGTCAGTAGATTCAATCAGCAGCAATCAAAACCACATTATATACTCTAAATTTCCTCATATTGAATTGAACTACAGGATAATAATTGAAGACTGATCCATGGATTTTGGTCACAGCGATCTGAAAGTCTGAGTTCCCCAATCAACCAATGAAATGAACACCCAACGAGGTAGCTTCCCAAGTTAACAAATCGTAATTGCCAAATTCTACCAAAATTGGTCAGCCATACATCTCCAAGAGCTAGAACGAACCCATCAGAGTGACAAAAATTAACTACTTCCCGACCAAATTAAAAAAAAAATAGAGCTTTGGGGGGATGGGTGCGAATTGGGGATCTCACATGTTGCACTCCTTGACGTCGTCGTAGGAGTGCTTGTAGGCGCAATCCGGCTCGCGGCACTCGCCGTAGTCGCGGAAGAAGCGGCACACGGGCATGCGGGCCTTGTCGAACTGGTGGAGGAACCCGCACGCTTCGCCCTTCATGCACAGCCCACGCAGCCAGTGCCGGCACACCGTCTGCCTGTAGCTGCCGCGCCCGCGGCCTCGCCCGTGCCCACCCCCATCTCCGCCGCCGCCGCCGCCGGTCGCGCCGGCGTCGGCCGAGGACAGCGCTAGCCCGCCCGCCGCTGGGCCCGCGTCGAGGCCGCCCTCGAAATCGAAGCTGAGGCCGCCGTCGCCGTCGTCCATGAGGAGCTGAGGTTAGGGTTTGGCAATCTAATTTTTCCTCTCTTTCGACTAGAAGGGTTTCAGAGTTTGGCAGCAGGAGTATTTGACTCTGTTTCTTCTGAGCCGTCCGATCTTTCATATCCGTGATCTCTGTTTTCAATAGAAAAAAAAGGCGTATTTTTAAGGCGTGGTAGGCGTTGGTCAGATGTTTTTTTTTTCAAAGTATTATGTTCGTACCAAATGTTGGTCGAAAGATATTTTCAATCAACATGTGTATCCCTACCGTTAATAACTTTAAAGAATGATAATATGAATCTTCCATCAACACGACTTCAAACTCCTGCACGCAGTGTTTTATTGTCCGTACATTAATACGCTTGCAACATCTCTTCCCTCCGACCCTACAGTAGCGTAGGGAGCAGAGAAAGAGCTCCTGTTGTGGATGAGGAGCACAACATCTTTATGTAGAGAAGAAAAGGTTAAAAAGCTTGAGAAAGATCCATCCCACCGTTTATATGATTGCAAGCATTCGAGCAATAAGGGATCTTATGAAAGACAAGCTCAAAAACATTATCCAACAAAACCTATGTGTTGGGACAATTATTAAAGAGATGTTCGGTGATCCACTAGCTCCGCCAAATTCGAGGATCTGCAGAGCATCTATTCGCTCGCTCCGGGATTATTAACTTGCGCTCCGCCAGCTCCCGGAGCGAGAGTGTGGAGTGGAGGAGTGTCGAACAGGCCCTAAATGTATGGGATCTTATGAAAGGCTGTCGTTTTCGACACACGTGGCGTGGCGAAGCCGATTGTTAGAAGATCGGTCGTTGAGGCGGCTTGCTTGGCGTGCCGATTGAGTTATCACCTGAAGGATGGCGAATGACGTCCGGTGGCGCGTGAGTTACTCGTCGGACTGAATGCGCCTGGCGTGTTACCTTCGACGACGACGAGCTCCTCCTCCGCCGGGAGGCGCTCCACCTCGTCCTCTTCAACGCGAGGGGTGGGTGTGGTGGATGCTCGTGCGCTACGCGAGCACTAGTTTATCGATATTGGTCAGATCGTTTCATTCTCGTGATTTTGCAAGGATTTGCGACAGGATCCCAGCGATCGCCGCTGTTGATCCACGACGAGACCAGGGAGATGGTGGTGTTGGTGCAAGTCATGGCGATGCAGTACACGAAGCTGCGGTAGACGGGGTGGGGCGCACCATCGCGATGCGCGGGCACTTCCCTGGATGCGGGACCCGGGGGGGGGGGAGAGGGCCAGCAATGGTGGATGCACACCACATGGACGGACATCCAGGTCTCATTGCGACCCGCTGCGACCGCGTAACTGGTATAAGACCCAAATCCCATTCCCCAATTGACATAGAAGCCGCTCTCTCCCACCTGTGGGCTGCGCCTCGAAACCCTAGATCAATCTCTCCTCCATCCTTCTCCTGACTGAGAGGAAAAATCTGCGGCGACTGCAGATCATTCGCGAAGGTGGCTGCCTCCCCTCCGCGACCACCAGATACCATGGTGGACAAGGCCGAGCGTGGGTTCCATGGGGACTGCCGAGGGGCTTCGGTGTTGGGACAGATGGACGTGGGGCTGTCCGTTTCGACCACGGCAAGGGCTGCTTCGACCGTGGCGCTGGCAGATCTGAGCACGACGGCGACCGATTCTCATGGAGGAGAAGCGGCATCGACAACTCGTACAAGGCAAACTATCCTTCCTCTTCCGACATGTCACGCTGGGAGGCGGCGGTGGCGATGGAGCAACAAAGCTCAAGTACGGAGGGCGTCTGGGTGCAGAAGGCCCAGAAGTCCTCTAGATCTGGTGGGGGAGCAACATGCAACAAGATCAGAGGGAGATCCAAGCCCGGCTGATTTGCAAGTCAAGCAGAGAACCGCTGCTAAAGACTAGGTGCCTTCTACCAATGTTGGCGACTCTTGCCTTATGTGTAAAACTGTGGGTCACCTTCCTGTTCATTGCCCGCGTGCTTTTTGTGAGAGATGCAGTAAACTGGGACACTTAACTCTTGTGTGTGTGGAATTCCTTCCATGGGAGATCATTGCTCCAATGTGTGCCTTCAAGGCCCGTAATCAAGGGTTTTGCTACACTCATTATATTTGCACTGCGGGCAGGCAAATGAGCGTTCATGTTTTGTTGTTGTCACGGTCCTGGAAGGAAATCCTACTGCCAAAATGATGAATGATGCATTCTTTCTGTATCTGGGTAAAACTTAGAGATGCTCAGCCAAGTTGATAGGCCCTGGGGTGTTTTTGATGAGGTACCCTAATACTAGATGAAAGAACATGTGGTGCCCCCATGTTTGGTTTTGGCAATTGATGACAATCTCTATGGACTAATGGTTGCCTTGAGTTATATTTGAAGGGTTTGTCCATAGGCTTTTCTTGGAGTCCATTTGTTGGTTTCAAGGAGAGTTTGTGATAACCTCGATGCTATTAAGGAATTATCCAAAGATCGGTCATGTGAGTGTTGAGCTTATTGCAAGCATGTCTTGAAGAAGAAGATTGTGTGACCATTCATGTCTACCTTCAAGACATCATCCAAATGAAGAGAGTTGGAAAGATTCAACACACAAAGCGCACAAGATGTACCGAGGGATCAAGTGATCCCATGGTATGGTAAGCATTGTCCATTATGCTTTGTGTGCTAACCCATGGTCTTCGTGAGAGTTCTTTGTGGGGCTAGGTTACGGTGTGCAAGTTCAAGTGATGCATCACGAAGATATCAAGTGCTTGAAGCTTGCCGTCCATTGTGGTGACAATGGACTTGTGAAGATGAGCGGAAGAGTGGCTCACCCATAGTGGAGTATGGGGGAGCAATCAACTAGTCTTCATCGAGCCAATGCAATCAAGAAAGGTGGTCCATCTTGAGGAGGAGTAGATCGTCATCATCTAGCTCAAGTGGACTTTGTGCAAGGCAGAGGTTTGCCCTTGATAGGTTTTCTATTTTACCGGTCTCATGGTGGTAGTTGGGAGACCGGGTTTTAGGATCGATTGCCGTACTATCAAGGGGGGCTCTCGATGAGTTGCTTGATCGTACCGCTCGTAGAGAGCTCAAACCATTGCATCCTTGCATCATCTTTATTGGTTCTTGTTTGGTTCTTCTCCTTGTGAGATTTGGAGCTTTTGGTCATTTTCATGACAAGCTCGAGTTCATCGAAAGCGGAGTTCACATGCATCTTCTATGATGTTTTCGATGTTGGAGGTTCTGCCGGTTCTTCTCTGTTGGAGGTTTCTCTCCTCTCTTATTAGGCATACCTCCCCTGCCTCTTCTTACTATAACTAGTCTCTGTTTTGATGCTACTCGTTGTCTTGTATCCAACAAGCTTGAGTTTGCTCAATTCGGAGCTCATTTGCAGAAGTTATGGCAGTTCTGGTTTTATTGTTTCCCTTTGTTGTCTTCTCTGCAAAATGAAGGACTCCTAGTGTTGCTGATCTGGGGCATGCGGTAGTACTTCTCTCCGGAGCGGTAGTACCGCAGGCCCTTGCGGTAGTACTGTAGGTGCTCACGGTAGTACCGCTCTGTGGGAGTGGGGCGCACCATCGCGATGCGCGGGCACTTAGCTTTGGTGCTCCTAGATGTTTTCGGGGTACGTAGATATATATAGGCGAAGGAGGTAGGTCAGGGGATCCACGAGGGCCCCACAAGGGTGGGGGCGTGCCTAACCCCCTAGGGTGCGCCCTCCTGCCTCGTGGCCGCCTCGGCTGCTTCTTGACGTCCACTCCAAGTCTCCTGGATTGCGTTTGTTCCAAAAAGATCACTCCCGAAGGTTTCATTCCGTTTGATATTCCTTTTCTTCGAAACACTGAAATAGGCAAAAAAAACAACAATTCGGGCTGGGCCTCCAGTTAGTAGTATAGTCCCAAAAATGATATAAAAGTGTAAAGTAAAGCCCATAAACATCCAAAACGGGTAACATAATAGCATGGAACAATAAAAAATTATAGATACGTTGGAGACGATCAGTCTTTTCGTGTATTCGGGATGTTCTTGATCATTGTCCGATGCTCCACTCGGGATTACTTTGGTACCTCCTGCTATGCTTATAGCAAGGCACACATCAGGTCCGGTACACAACATTGCATACATGATAGAACCTATGGCTGAAGCATAGGGAATAACTTCCATTTTCTCTCTATCTTCTGCAGTGGTCGAGCATTGAGTCTGACTCAACTTCACACCTTGTAACACAGGCAAGAACCCTTTCTTTGACTGATCCATTTTGAACTTCTTCAAAACTTTATCAAGGTATGTGCTTCGTGAAAGTCCAATTAAGCGTCTTGATCTATCTCTATAGATCTTGATGCCCAATATTTAAGCAGCTTCTCCAAGGTCTTTCATAGAAAAACTCTTATTCAGGTATCCCTTTATGCTATCCAGAAATTCTATATCATTTCCAATCAACAATATGTCATCTACGTATAAGATTAGAAATGCTACAGAGCTCCCACTCACTTTCTTGTAAATACAGGTGTCACCAAAAGTCTGTATAAAACCATATGCTTTGATCACATTATCAAAGCGTTTATTCCAACTCCGAGAGGCTTGCACAACCAGTCCATAAATGGATCGCTGGAGCTTACACACTTTGTTAGCACCCTTTGGATCGACAAAACCTTCCGGTTGCATCATATACAACTCTTCTTCCAGAAATCCATTCAAGAATGTAGTTTTGACATCCATTTGCCAAATTTAATAATCGTAAAATGCAGCAATTGCTAACATGATTCAGACAGACTTAAGCATCGCTATGGGTGAGAAAGTCTCATCGTAGTCAACTCCTTGAAATTCTCGAAAACCTTTCGCAACAAGTCAAGCTTTGTAAATAGTAACATTACCGTCTGCGTTGGTCTTCTTCTTCAAAATCCTTTTATTTTCTATGGCTTGCCGATCATCGGGCAAGTCCACCAAAGTCCACATTTTGTTCTCATACATGGACCCCATCTCAGATTTCATGGCCTCAAGCCATTTTGCGGAATCTAGGCTCATCATCGCTTCCTCATAGGTAGTAGGTGCATCATGGTCTAGTAACATGACTTCCAGAACAGGATTACCGTACCACTCTGGTGCGGATCTTGCCCTGGAAGACCTACGAGGTTCGGTAGTAACTTGAATAGAAGCTTCATGATCATCATCATTAGCTTCCTCACTAATTGGTGTAGGAATCACGGGAACTGATTTCTATGATGAACTACTTTCCAATAAGGGAGACGGTACAACTACCTCATCAAGTTCTACTTTCCTCCCACTCACTTCTTTCGAGAGAAACTCCTTCTCTAGAAAGGATCCATTCTTAGCAACAAAGATTTTGCCTTCGGATCTGTGATAGAAGGTGTACCCAACAGTTTCCTTTGGGTATCCTATGAAGTTGCACTTCTCCAATTTGGGTTCGAGCTTATCCGGTTGAAGCTTTTTCACATAAGCATCGCAACCCCAAAGTTTAAGAAACGACAACTTTGGTTTCTTGCCAAACCACAGTTCATAAGGCGTCGTATCAACGGATTTTGATGGTGCCCTATTTAAAGTGAATGCAGCCATCTCTAAAGATTAACCCCAAAACGTAAGCAGTAAATTAGTAAGAGACATCATAGATTGCACCATATCTCATAAAGTACGATTACGATGTTCGGACACACCATTTCACTGTGCTGTTCCAGCTGGCGTTAATTGTGAAACTATCCCATGTTGTTTCAAATGAAGATCAAACTCGTAACTCAAATATTCTCCTCCATGATAAGATCGTAGAAACTTTATTTTCTTGTTACGATGATTTTCCACTTCACTATGAAATTCTTTGAAGTTTTCAAATGTATCAGACTTATGCTTCATTAAGAAGATATAACCATATCTGCTCAAGTCATCTGTGAAGGTAAGAAAATAACGATACCCACCACGAGCCTCAATACTCAATGGACCACATACATCAGTATGGTATTATTTCCAATAAGTCAGTAGCTCGTTGTTTAGTCATCTTGCCCATAAGGCACTGCTACGTCTTGAGCTTGCGTTGGTTTTCCTTGAAGATGAAAGGGTGATGCGGCAATAGTAGCGTAAGTATTTCCCTCAGTTTTTGATAACCAAGGTATCAATCTAGTAGGAGGCTCCTCAAAAGTCCCACACACCTACACAAACAAACAAAGAACTCGCAACCAACACAATAAAGGGGTTGTCAATCCCTTCACGGCCACTTGCGAAAGTGAGATCTGATAGAGATAGTATGATAAGATATATATGTTTTTGGTATTTTATGGTATAGATTGGAAAAGTAAAGATGCAAATAAAAGTAGATTGAAAGCTTATATGATAAAAGATAGACCCGGGGGCCATAGGTTTCACTAGTGGCTTCTCTCAAGATAGCATAAGTATTACGGTGGGTGAACAAATTACTGTCGAGCAATTGATAGAAAAGCGAATAATTATGATATTATCTAGGCATGATCATGTATATAGGCATCACGTCCACGACAAGTAGACCGACTCCTGCCTGCATCTACTACTATTACTCCACACATCGACCGCTATCCAGCATGCATCTAGAGTATTAAGTTCATAAGAATAGAGTAACGCATTAAGAAAGATGACATGATGTAGAGGGATAAACTCATGCAATATGATATAAACCCCATCTTTTTATCCTCGATGGCAACAATACAATCGTGCCTTGCTGCCCCTAACATCCTTTGGGAAAGGACACCGCAATATTGAACCCAAAGCTAAGCACTTCTCCCATTGCAAGAAAGATCAATCTAGTAGGCCAAACCAAACTGATAATTCAAAGAGACTTGCAAAGATAACTCAATCATACATAAAAGAATTCTGAGGAGATTCAAATATTTCTCATAGATAAACTTGATCATAAACCCACATTTCATCAGATCTCGACAAACACACCGCAAAAAGAGTTACATCGAATAGATCTCCAAGAAGATCGAGGAGAACATGGTATTGAGATCCAAAAAGAGAGAAGAAGCCATCTAGCTAATAACTATGGACCCGAAGGTCTGTGGTAAACTACTCACAACTCATCAGAGGGGCTATGGTGTTGATGTAGAAGCCCTCCATGGTCGATTCCCCCTCCGGCGGAGCGCCGGCGAAGGCTCCAAGATGGGATCTCGCGGATACAGAAGGTTAAGGCGGTGGAAATAGTTTTTCGTGGCTTGTTCTGATGTTCTTGGGGTACGTGGGTATATATAGGAGGAAGAAGTAGGTCGGTGGCCGCCCGAGGGGCCCACGAGATATGGGGCATGCCCTGTAGGGGTGGGCACGCCCTCCACCCTCGTGGCCGCCTCGGCTGCTTCTTGGCTTGCACTCCAAGTCCTCTGGATCACGTTCGTTCCAAAAATCACGCTCCCGAAGGTTTCATTCCGTTTGGACTCCGTTTGATATTCCTTTTCTTCGAAATACTGAAATAGGCAAAAAAAACAGCAATACGGGCCGGGCCTCCGGTTAGTAGGTTAGTCCCAAAAATGATATAAATGTGTAAAATAAAGCCCATAAACATCCAAAACAAGTAATATAATAGCATGGAACAATCAAAATTTATAGATATGTTGGAGACATATCAAGTATCCCCAAGCTTAATTCCTGCTCGTCCTCGAGTAGGTAAATGATAAAAACAGAATTTTTGATGTGGAATGCTACCTAGCATATTTCTCAATGTAATTTTCTTTATTATGGCATGAATGTTCAGATCCAAATGATTCAAAATAAAAGTTCATATTGACATAAGAAATAGTAATACTTCAAGCATACTAGTCAAAGCAATCATGTCTTCTCAAAATAACATGGCTAAAGAAAGTTCATCCCTACAAAATCATATAGTTAGGCTATGCTTCATTTTCGTCACACAAAAATGCTCCCAAATTCTACACCCCCGATGACAAGCCAAGCAATTGTTTCGTACTTAAATAATCTCAAACTTTTTCAACTTTCACGCAATACATGAGCATGAGCCATGGATATAGCACTATGGGTGGAATAGAATATGATGATGGGGATTGTGTGGAGAAGACAAAAAGGAGAAAGTCTCATATTGACGAGTGAGGGAGTCCTGGACTAGGGGGTGTCCGGACAGCCGGACTATCAATATCCGCCGGACTCCAAGACTACGAAGATACAAGATTGAAGACTCCGGCTCGTGTCCGGATGGTACTTTCCTTGGCGTGTGTCGGTGTCAAAACCGGCGGATCTCGGGTAGGGGGTCCCGAACTGTGTGTCTAGGCAGATGGTAACAGGAGACAAGGGACACGATGTTTTTACCCAGGTTCGGGCCCTCTCGATGGAGGTAAAACCCTACGTCCTGCTTGATTAATATTGATGATATGGGTAGTACAAGAGTAGATCTACCACGAGATCAAGGAGGCTAAACCCTAGAAGCTAGCCTATGGTATGATTGTTGAGATGTATGTTGTCCTACGGACTAAAGCCCTCCGGTTTATATAGACACCGAAGAGGGCTAGGGTTACACAGAGTCGGTTACAATGGTAGGAGATCTACATATCCGTATTGCCAAGCTTGCCTTCCACGCCAAGGAAAGTACCATCCGGACACGAGCCGGAGTCTTCAATCTTGTATCTTCGTAGTCTTGGAGTCCGGCGGATATTGATAGTCCCATTGTCCGGACACCCCTAGTCCAGACTCCTCGGTAGCCTCGAACCAGTCTTTAATGACGATAAGTCCGGCGCGCATAATGTTCGGCATTGCAAGGCGGGTTCCTCCTTTGAATAACCCATAGAAGATCATGAACACCAGGATAGTGTCCGGCTCTGCAAAAATAATTTCCACATTCCACCGTAGAGAGAATAAAATGTACACTTAGTTCAATCTGCTGACGTATTACGCGGCGTGACATCACACCGCTACCAAGCCTTTGTTTGAATCGTTTTTACTATACCACCTCAAAGACGTTTAGCGGCGATTTCCTTGGCACGTCTTGTCGAAGCAGAGATCGTGTTCCCCTTATTCCGGGATCCTCATCAATACGTGCGTGGGTAACCCAACCGTTCTCGTCGCCACGCCTCCTCTATCGAAGGGGAATCCCAAACGGTCACGGAGACGACCCTTGGTATTTCTTCCCCTTTATAAGAGGACCAAGGCTCGCCCTTGTTCTTCAATCTCGCATCGAATCTTTTCCCTGCTCCCAGTTCCAACACCCAGAGCCTCAGATTCGAGCGCTTCGGATCCTCAACCATGTCCGGCTCCGACCTCCAGGGCCGGTGGATGCCCTCCTCCGTCACGGAGGAGGACATATTGAAGTTGCGTGAAGCCAAGCACAGCCACGAGGTTTCAGATCGGTTGCCTGCCCAAGGGCAGGCTGTGCCAGCCCCCGAGCCCGGTGAATACGTCGTTTTTGTATCCCACCTCCGTCGGGGTTTAGGCTTCCCGACGGATCCCTTTGTGAGGGGGCTTCTGTTCTACTACGGGCTGGACTTTCACGACTTGGCTCCGGAGTCTATCCTCCATATCTCCGCATTCATTATCGTCTATGAAGCCTTCCTCCGCATCATCCCCCACTTCGGCCTATGGCTGATGACCTTCAAGGTGGAGCCGAAGATGATCAGGGGGCGTCAAGCGGAGTGCGGCGGGGCGACCATAAGCAAGAAGGTCGATGCCCCGTGGCCTGAGGGTTCCTTCCAAGAGGAACATGGACTGTGGTAGCAGGAGTGGTTTTATATCACCGCCCAAGGGGCGCAGCAAAGCCACGCCCTCATTCCGCCTGGGACCTCCACGCCAACCGATGTCGTGGGTCAACCAAGGGCTCAAGCTGGGGCCGTTCAAGACGTGCCCTCACTGCAGGGCGGATTCGAGATCTCCAAGCGAGGGAGATCGACCTTATCAAGGTGATGCGAGTTATGCTAATCGTGCATCTCCTGCCTCGCAAACGCCGTCCTCTCCGTCTATGGGAGTTCAACCGGAGGGACCTCGGATTCTCCAACACTTCATGGGTGCGACACCCGTGGAGATTTACAAGTTGTTCTTCGACCGCGGTGGCGTGTCGGATTTAGCCGAGGATGCAGGCCTAAGCGCGTCGCCGGATACTGTGTAAGTAGCTCGAGTCCGGACATTCTGTTTATGTGCCTTTCTAGAGTTCGACTCGACCCTTTGTTCTTTGCAGGAATGGGTGGTGCGATCAAGGCCGATAAGGTGTCCGCCCCCTCCAGAGACCGCACTTTGGAGCCCGTCTGGTCGAATGTTGGGGTTGCGCCCACGAAGAAGGGCGACAGGGAAAATAGAGGAGCTAATATTTTGCCCAAAGGCGATCAAGAGGGGGAACCAAGAGCCCTCCTTCAGGGGAGAAGAGGACCGCCCAAGATCCGGAGGTCAAAGCCCTAAGCATGGGAAGAGATCTTCCCGGGGTCCGGCGCCAAAAGAATCCGGACGCACAATCATCACTAAAGGATCGGCCCTCCAATGAGCCGTGAGTATGAAAGAGGGAGTTAATTAGTAAGGAAATACCTTCATTTGTGTTTACAGAGGTAACGAAATATTTATATTGCAGTTCGGATCTGCAGCCTTACGAGATGAGTTCATCTTCGGGACCTTCTTCCGGAGATGATGGAGAGCGATCGCCTCCGTCCATGCGCCGCCAAATGAGGCAAAGCGAACCGAAGTGTCATCACGGAGGGTATCCCGAGTCCGGAGGGGCGGAGAGTTCGGCACCTACTAGTGTCCGCGGGAGAATCGAAGAATCTGCTTGAGAGGCGTCCATTTCGAAGATCACCGTGCGTTAATGCGTATGGTGATTGGAAGGATTTAAATCCGCCGAGGCGGATTGCATAATGCCGCCATGAGTTTGTGGCGGGATTTGAGGTATGCAAAAATAATGCATCCTTTTGTCTTTTAACAGTTTTGCACATAAAATCGCCTGTATAGATAGTAGCCCTCGAGACTCGATGGGTTGTCGGAAGCGACAGACGCATCGAGGATCGAAATCTAAAGGAATGAATTCGTCGTTCCTATGCAGGTGCGGATAGTCCGGGGCTAGCGGACTAGTGAGTTTGCCGAGTTAAATCGGCAACTTGACTTGGCGAGATCACGGACATCGCACTTGTCAACAAAGCGACTTGACGAGTCGCAAGGTAAAAGAGTTCTCCTTGATCGCTTTATTAAGGGGTCAAGCCCTCCTCTGACAGATTATATGCTGTTTGTACAGACGGTGCTGCTGCTGTGGAGGGCCTTTGGGCTGAACTTGCTCGAGCTAAGGAGCAAGCCCGAAGGAGTGAAGCGGCTGCCTCGAGGGCGGCCGAGGAGTTGAAAGCCGAAAAGGCTGCGCACTGCCTAAGTAGGGCGGAGGTGGCCGAATTGGCCACGAAGGTAAAGGATGTTGCCGACCGCTATGAGGCTCTTGAAAAGGAGCGCTTATCGGAGCGGGAAGACCTGAAGAAGGCCACCGCCGAAGCCAAGGATGCCCGCTCTGCAATGCGGGCTATGAAGGAGGAACTGCGCCAGGCCGGGGAGATCGTGGCTGGCAAGCCTTTTCTGCTGCGTCGCCGGTTTATGGATGCAAGGTATGCTCAATTTCAGCGGCTGTGGAGTCTGGAGGATCCGTATATGGACTTGGCTGCCAGTGCGGCCGATGCCGTTAAGCACTTCCGGAGCCAGGAGGATCACGAGACGGAAGAGCTATATTGGTCTCAATTCCACAGTCCGGATCGCTCACTTCCGTTGACGGACCGGTTGGCCGAATGGGCGAGCTAAATAGATTGTCCGGACTTGCCATGATCGACGCCGTGGCCCATGTCCGCCGAGAGAGGTCCAAGCGACGAGCTACTTTGGCTTATGCAGCAATTCCTTGGAGCGGTGCCGCATATAAAGGAGATGAAGCGGTCGGCTGCATCGCGCGCGGATGGCTCTTGCCGTGTGAAGGCGCGTTATGCGGAGATGGGCGCCACCGCTGTTGCTGCCCGAGGTTCGGATGAAGACCGGCCCCTGCCGAGCACTATTTCGGGAAGTTATGCGTGGCGCTTGTGTAATAGAGTCGCATGTTTCGAAGAATGTAACGTTCAAATGAGCGTATTAGCTTGTAAATCGATGATTATGTTATAACTGCTTTTTATACTTGTGCGCCCAAGTAGTAAAACTTCTCTGTCGGCCGTACGTATACTTGTGTATAACTTGAAAGATGGCAGTCTTGACTTCAGCCCCACGCACAAGGTGTTGGGGTGTTCGCAAAAATAGCGTTTTCACACTTAATCCGATGTCTCGGTCTGTTATAAGGAGGTGGTAGCGTATAACGAGGCAATCCGGACTATAATGCTTTATCACTTTCACTTAGCGGTGGAGCTCGAGGGTGGGGCTACGATATAGCCCTGGTGGCATCGCCCTTCTCCGAAGTCGGGCGCGGCGCTTTGACCGAAGCGGCCCTTCGTCAAAGCGGGAATTCTAAACATTCCGATAGTCGATCGAGTGGTTGACGGACTCTCATTGTATCATGACGATCGGTTTGGCCTTTCTCTCGAGGTGCTCGCCCGGCGAGGCCGGGGCACAATCGCAGTAGTTCTCCGGTGCGCGTTAGCCGATGATACGGAACGTAAGGCAGCAAAACACGAGGAGCCGCAAACCCAACATTTGACCAAAGACATGATTCGAGCTGATGCATATAATGCCTAACTCGAGACGCCGAACACTCCCTAAGGTGTTCGGTCTTTATAATAGTGGGCAGAGATGCCCTAAGCCCCTGCTGTCCAGGTGCGGGCATGGTCTTCTGACGCGGCCGATGCCAAAACGTCAGGCTCCACTTTGGCTATAGGAAGAAACAAAGGGAGTATAACAACAAGAGACAGTAAAAAAGGTTTACGCAGGGTCTTAATCTGAAAAGAATCCTCTAGCAGGTCCCTCTCGCGTCTGCGCCTGTGTCTCCGTTGCGCCGTTATCCTGGACGGGTATTGTCGGTGTCAAAACCGGCGGATCTCGGGTAGGGGGTCCCGAACTGTGCGTCTAGGCGGATGGTAACAAGAGACGAGGACACAATGTTTTTACCTGTGTTCGGGCCCTCTCGATGGAGGTAAAACCCACGCCCTGCTTGATTAATATTGATGATATGGGTAGTACAAGAGTAGATCTACCACGAGATCAAGGAGGCTAAACCCTAGAAGCTAGCCTATGGTATGATTGTTGAGATGTATGTTGTCCCACGGACTAAAGCCCTCCGGTTTATATAGACACGAAGAGGGCTAGGGTTACAGTAGTCGGTTACAATGGTAGGAGATCTACATATCCGTATTGCCAAGCTTGCCTTCCACGCCAAGGAAAGTACCATCCGGACACGAGCCGGAGTCTTCAATCTTGTATCTTCGTAGTCTTGGAGTCCGGCGGATATTGATAGTCCGGCTGTCCGGACACCCCCTAGTCCAGGACTCCCTCAGTAGCCCCTGAACCAGTCTTTAATGACGATAAGTCCGGCGCGCATAATGTTCGGCATTGCAAGGCGGGTTCCTCCTTTGAATAACCCATAGAAGATCATGAACACCAGGATAGTGTCCGGCTCTGCAAAAATAATTTCCACATTCCACCGTAGAGAGAATAAAATGTACACTTAGTTCAATCTGCTGACGTATTACGCGGCGTGACATCACACCGCTACCAAGCCTTTGTTTGAATCGTTTTTTACTATACCACCTCAAAGACGTTTAGCGAAGCGATTTCCTGGCACGCCTTGTCGAGCAGAGATCGTGTTCCCCTTATTCGGGATCCTCATCAATACGTGCGTGGGTAACCCAACCGTTCTCGTCGCCACTCCTCTATCGAGGGGAATCCCAAACGGTCACGGAGGCGACCCTTGGTATTTCTTCCCTTTATAAGAGGACCAAGGCTCGCCCTTGTTCTTCAATCTCGCATCGAATCTTTTCCTGCTCCCGGTTCCAACACCCGAGCCTCAGATTCGAGCGCCGGATCCTCAACCATGTCGGCTCCGACCTCCGGGGCGGTGGATGCCCTCCTCCGTCACGGAGGAGGACATAATGAAGTTGCGTGAAGCCAAGGCACTGCCCACGAGGTTTCGACTGTTTGCTGCCCAAGGGCAGGCTGTGCCAACCCGAGCCGGTGAATCGTCGTTTTGTATCCCACCTCCGTCGGGTTTAGGCTTCCGACGGATCCCTTTGTGAGGGGCTTCTGTTCTACTACGGGCTGGACTTTCACGACTTGGCTCCGAGTCTATCCTCCATATCTCCGCATTCATTATCGCTCAGGAAGCCTTCCTCCGCATCATCCCCACTTCGCCTATGGTGATGACCTTCAAGGTGGAGCCGAAGATGATCTGGGGCGTCAGCGGAGTCGGCGGGCGACCATAAGCAAGAAGGTCGATGCCCGTGGCACGAGGGTTCCTTCCAAGAGGAACATGGACTGTGGTAGCAGGAGTGGTTTTATATCACCGCTCAAGGGGCAGCAGCAAAAGCCACCGCCCTCATTCCGCCGGGACCTCCACGCCAACCGATGTCGTGGGTCGACCAAGGGCTCAAGCTGGGGCCGTCAGAAGGCGTGCCCTCACTGCAGGGCGGATTCGAGATCTCCAAGCGAGGGAGATCGACCTTATCAAGGTGATGCGAGTTATGCTAATCGAGCATCTCCGCCTGCAAACGCCGTCCTCTCCGTCTATGGGAGTTCAACCGGAGGGACCTCGGATTCTCCAACACTTCATGGGTGCGACACCGTGGAGATTTACAAGTTGTTCTTGGACCGCGGTGGCGTGTCGGATTTAGCCGAGGATGCAGGCCTAAGCGCGATCGCCCGGATACTCAGGTAAGTAGCTCAGAGTCCGGACATTCTGTTTATGTGCCTTTCTAGAGTTCGACTCCTGACCCTTTGTTCTTTGCAGGAATGGGTGGTGCGATCAAGGCTGATAAGGTGTCCGGCCCCCCTCCCAGAGACCGCACTGGAGCCTGTGCTGGTCAGAATGTTGGGGGTTGCGCCCACAGAAGGGGGCGACGGGGAAAATAGAGGAGCTAATATTTTGCCCAAAGGGGCGACTGAAGAGGGGGGAACCAAGAGCCCCTCCCTTCAGGGGGAGAAGAGGACCGCCTCCGAAGATCCGGAGGTCAAAGCCCCTAAGCATGGGAAGAGATCTTCCCCGGGGGGTCCGGCGCCCGAAAAGAATCCGGACGCACAATCATCACTAAAGGATCGGCCCTCCAGCGAGCCGTGAGTATGAAAGAGGGAGTTAATTAGTAAGGAAATACCTTCATTTGTGTTTCTGTAGGTAACCGAAATATTTATATTGCAGTTCGGATCTGCAGCCTTCTGAGATGAGTTCATCTTCGGGGGACCTTCTTCCGGAGATGATGGAGAGCGATACGCCTCCGTCCATGCGCCGCCTAAATGAGGCGAAGCGAACCGAAGTGTCATCACGGAGGGTATCCCCGAGTCCGGGGGCTGAGAGTTCGGCACCTACTAGTGTCCGCCGAGAATCGAAGAATCTGCTTGAGAGGGCGTCCATTTCAGAAGATCACCGTGCGTTAATGCGTATGGTGATTGGAAGGATTTCGTCCGCCGAGAGCGGATTGCATAATGCCGCCATGAGTTTGCTGGCGGGATTTGAGGTATGCAAAAATAATGCATCCTTTTGTCTTTTAACAGTTTTGCACATAAAAATGCGCCCTGTATAGATAGTAGCCCCTGAGACTCAGTAGGTTGTCGGAAACGACAGCGTACCGAGGATCGAAATCTAAAGGAATGAATTCCGTCGTTCCTATGCAGGTGCCGGATAGTCCGGGGGCTAGCCAGACTAGTGAGTTTGCCGAGTTAAATCGGCAACTTGACTTGGCGATGCGGACATCGCACTTGTCAACAAAGCGATTTGACGAGTCGCAAGGTAAAAGAGTTCTCCGATCGCTTTATTAAGGGGTGAAGCCCTCCTCGACAGATTATATCTTTGTTTATGCAGACGGTCTGCTGCTTGTGGAGGCCTTTGGGCTGAACTTGCTCGAGCTAAGGAGCAAGCCCGAAGGAGTGAAGCGGCTGCCTCGAGGGCGCCGAGGAGTTGAAAGCGAAAAGGCCGCGCCTTTGCCTAAGTAGAGGCGGAGGTGGCGAATTGGCCACGAAGGTAAAGGATGTTGCCGACCGCTATGAGGCTCTTGAAAAGGAGCGCTTATCGGAGCGGGAAGACCAAGAAGGCCACCGCCGAAGCCAAGGATGCCCGCTCGCAATGCGGGCTATGAAGGAGGAAGCTGCGCGCGGGCCGGGAGATCGTGGCGGCAAGCCTTTTTCGCTCGCGTCGCCGGTTTATGGATGCAAGGTATGCTCAATTTCAGCGGCTGTGGAGTCTGGAGGATCCGTATATGGACTTGGCTGCCAGTGCGGCCGATGCCGTTAAGCACTTCCGAGCCGGAGGATCACGAGACGGAAGAGCTATATTGGTCTCAATTCCACAGTCCGGATCGCTCACTTCCGTTGACGGACGGTTGGCGAATGGGCGAGCTAAATAGATTGTCCGGACTTGCCATGATCGACATCGTGGCCCATGTGCGGCGTAGAGGTCAAAGCGACGAGCTACTTTGGCTTACTGCAGCAATTCCTTGGGCGGTGCCGCATATAAAGGAGATGAAGCGGTCGGCTGCATCCGGCGCGCGGATGGCTCTTGCCGTGTGAAGGCGCGTTGTGCGGAGATGGGCGCCACCGCTGTTGCTTGCCTGTGGTTCGGATGAAGACCGGCTCCTGCTGAGCACTATTTCGGGAAGTTATGCGTGGCGCTTGTGTAATAGAGTCGCGATGCTTTCGAAGAATGTAACGTTCAAATGAGCGTATTAGCTTATAAATCGATGATTATGTTATAACTGCTTTTTATACTTGTGCGTCCAAGTAGTAAAACTTCTCTGTCTTGCCGCCACGTATACTTGTGTATAACTTGAAAGATGGCAGTCTTGACTTCAGCCCCCACGCACAAGGTGTTGGGGTGTTCGCAAAATAGCGTTTTCACACTTAATCCGATGTCTCGGTCTGTTATAAGGAGGTGGTAGCGAGCTAACGAGGCAATCCGGACTATAATGCTTTATCACTTTCACTTAGCGGTGGAGCTCGAGGGTGGGGCTACGATATAGCCCTGGTGGCATCGCCCTTCTCCGAAGTCGGGCGCGTCGCTGACCGAAACGGCCCTTCGTCAAAGCGGGAATTCTAAACATTCCGATAGTCGATCGAGTGGTTGACGGACTCTCATTTGTATCAGATCATGATTTTGGCTTTCTCTCGAGGTGCTCGCCAAATTAAGCGGGGCACTGTCGCGATAGTTCTCACGGTGCGCGTTAGCGATGATCTGAGCGTAAGGCAGCAAAACACAGGAGCCGGGCAAACCCAACATTTGACCAAAGACATGATTCGGAGCTGATGCATATAATGCCTAACTCGAGACGCCGAACACTCCCTAAGGTGTTCGGTCTTTATAATAGTGGGCAGAGATGCCCTAAGCCCCTGCTGTCCAGGTGCGGGCATGGTCTTCTGACGCGGCCGATGCCAAAACGTCAGGCTCCACTTTGGCTATAGGAAGAAACAAAGGGAGTATAACAACAAGAGACGGTAAAAAAGGTTTACGCAGGGTCTTAATCTGAAAAGAATCCTCTAGCGGGTCCCCTCGCTGCGTCTGCGCTGTGTCTCCGTTCGCCGTTATCTGGGCCGGGTATTGTCGGTGTCAAAACCGCGGATCTCGGGTAGGGGGTCCCGAATCTGTGCGTCTAGGCGGATGGTAACAAGAGACGAGGGACACAATGTTTTTACCTGAGTTCGGGCCCTCTCGATGGAGGTAAAACCCTCGTCTGCTTGATTAATATTGATGATATGGGTAGTACAAGAGTAGATCTACCACGAGATCAAGGAGGCTAAACCCTAGAAGCTAGCCTATGGTATGATTGTTGAGATGTAATGTTGTGTCCTATGGACTAAAGCCCTCCGGTTTATATAGACACCGGAGAGGCTAGGGTTACATAGAGTCGATTACAATGGTAGGAGATCTACATATCCGTATTGCCAAGCTTGCCTTCCACGCCAAGGAAAGTACCTTCGGACACGAGCCGAGTCTTCAATCTTCTATCTTCGTAAATGCAGGAGTCCGGCGGATATTGATAGTCCGGCTATCCGGACACCCCCTAGTCCAGGACTCCCTCAATAGCCCCTGAACCAGTCTTCAATGACGATAAGTCCGGCGTGCATAGTGTTCGGCATTGCAAGGCGGGTTCCTCCCTTGAATAATCCGGAGAAAATAATGAACACCAGGATAGTGTTCGACTCTGCAAAATAAATTCCACATTCCCACGTAGAGAGAATAAAATATACACTTAGCTCAATCTGCTGACGTATTATGCGGCGTGACATCACCCCGCAGCCAAGCCCTCGTTTGAATCGTTTTTATTATTCCGCCTCAAAGACGTTTAGCGAAGCGATTTCCTGGCACGTCTGTCGAGCGCGAGATCGTGTTCCCTTTATTCGGGATCCTCATCAATACGTGCGTGGGTAACCCAACCGTTCCGTCGCCGCTTCCTCTATCGAAGGGAATCTCAAGCGGTCACGGAGGCGGCCCTTGGTATTTCTTCCCCTTTATAAGAGGACCAAGGCCTGTCCTTGTTCTTCAATCTCGATCGAATCTTTCCTCCGCTCCTAGTTCCAACACTCGAGCTTCAGATTGGCGCCGGATCTAAACAATGTCGGCTCCGACCTCCAGGGCGGTGGATGCCCTCCTCCGTCACGGAGGAGGACATATTGAAGTTGCGGAGGCCAAGCACGGCCTCTGAAGTTTCGACTGAGTTACTGCCCAGGGGCAGGCCGTGCCAGCCCGAGCCCGGCAGCGTCGTTTCGCGTCTCACCTCCGTCGGGGATTAGGCTTCCCGACGGATCCCTTCGTGAGAGGGCTCCTTTTCTACTACGGGTTGGACTTCCACGACTTGGCTCTGGAGTCCATCCTCCATATCTCCGCATTCATTATTATGCGAAGCCTTCCTCCGCGTCATCCCCACTTCGCCTGTGGCTGAAAACATTCAAGGTGGAGCGAAGATGGCGGGGCGTCAAGCGAGTCTTGGCGGGGCGACCATAAGCAAGAAGGTCGATGCCCGTGGCTCAAGGTTCCTTCAATAGGAGCAGGATTGTGGCAGCAGGAGTGGTTTTACATCACTGCTCCAAGGGGCAGCAAGCAAAAGCCGCCGCCCTCCTTCCGCCCAGGACCTCCACGACCACTAATGTCGTGGGTCAACCAAGGGCTCAACTGGGGGCCGTCCGAGGATGTGCCCGCACTGCAGGGCCGGATTCGAGACCTCCAAACAAGGGAGATCGACCTGGTCAAGGTGATGCAAGTCATGCTAATCAGGCACCTCCTACCCTGCAAACGTCGTCCTCTCCATCTATGGGAGTTTAATCCGGAGGGACCTCGTATTCTCCAGCATTTTATGGGTGCGACACCCGCGAAGATGTATAAGCTGTTCTTCGGACCACAAGTGGCGTGTCCGGATTCAGCCGAGGACGCAGGCCTAAGCCGCGATCACCCGGATACTCAAGTAAGTAGCTCAGAGCCCGGACATTCTATTTGTATGCCTTTCAAAAGATCATCTCCTGACCCTTTTTTATTCTTTACAGGAATGGGTGGCGCGATCAAGGCTGATAAGGTGTCGGCCCCCTCCCGAGACCGCCTTTGGAGCCCGTCTTTGGTCGAATGTTGGAGGTTGCGCCCACAAAGGGGGGCGACGGGGGAGATAAAGGAGCTAATACTTCGTCCAAAGAGGCGACTAAAGAGGAGGGAACCAAGGATCCCTCCCTTCAGAGGGAGAAGAGGACCGCCTCCGAAGATCCGGAGGTCAAAGCCCCTAAGCGTGGGAAGAAATCCCCACCGGGGGGTCCGGCGTCCGGAGAGAATCCGGACGCGCAATCATCGCCAAAGGACCAGCCCTCCAACGAGCCGTGAGTATGAAAGAGGAAGTTTAATAAGGAAGTACCTTCGTTTACGCTTTTGTAGGTAACCGAAATATTTATATCACAGTTCGGATCTGCAGCCGTCTCAGATGAGTTCATCCTCAGGGGATCTTCTTCCGGAGATGATGGAGAGCGTCGCCTCCGTCTGCCAGCGCCGCCAGATGAGGCGGCGAGCCGAAGTGTAAATCACGGAGGGCATCCTCGAGTCCGGAGGGGCCAAAGAGTTCAATACCCACGAGTCCGGCGGGAGGCGAAGAGTTTGCTTGAGAGGGCCTCCATTTCAGAAGATCACCGCGCATTAATGCGTATGGTGGTCGGAAGGATTTCGTCCGCTGAAAGCGGATTGCATAATGCCGCCCTGAGCTTGCTGGCGGGATTTGAGGTATGCGAAAATGATGCACCCCTTTGTCTTTTAACAGTTTTGCATATAAAAAATGCGCCCTGTATAGATAGTAGCCCCTGAGACTCGGTAGGTTGTCGAAAACGACAGCGTGCCGAGGATCAAAATCTCAACATCTCAGGTAATGAATACCGCCGCTCTGATACAGGTGGCGGATAGTCCGGGGGCCAGCCGGACTAGAGAATTTGTCGAATTAAGTCGACAACTTGGCGTGGCAGATGCTGACGTCGCACTTGTCAATCAGCGACTTGACGAGTCGCAAGGTAAGTAAAATCTCCGCAGCCGCTTTATTGAGTGGGTCCAAGCCCGCCTCTGATAAGTTATATGCTGTTGACACAGATAGTGCTGCTGCTATGGAGAGCCTTCGGGCCGAACTTGCTCTAGCTAAGGAGCAAGCCCGAAGGAGTGACGTGGCTGCCGCGAGGGCGGCCGAAGAGTTGAAGGCCGAAAAGGCTGCGCCCGCCTAAGCTAGGGCGGAGGTGGCGAATTGGCCAAGAAATTAAAGGATGCTATCGACCGCAATGAGGCTCTGAAAAGGGCGCTTATCGGAGCGGGAAGACTGAAGAAGGCCACCGCCGAAGCCAAGGATGCCCGTTCTGCGATGCGGGCTATGAAGGAGGAGCTGCGCCAAGCCGGAGAAATCACGGCTGGCAAGCCTTTTCTTATGCGTCGCCGGTTTATGGATGCCAAGCACGCTCAATTTGGTAATTTGTGGAGTTTGGAGGATCCGTACATGGACTTGGCTGCGAGTGCGGTGATGCCGTTAAGCACTTCCGGAGCCAGGGGGATCATGAGACGGAAGAGTTATATTGGTCTCAATTCCACAGTCCGGATCGCCCTCTTCCGCTGACGGACGGGTTGGCGAATGGGCCAAACTGAATAGACTGTCCGGCTGGCTATGATCGACATCGTGGCCCATGTATGGCGAGAGGTCCAAGGCGACGAGCTACTTCGCCTCTGCAGCAGTTCCTTGGGGCGGTGCCGCATATCAAGGAGATGAAATGGTCGGCTCGCATCGGGCGCGGATGGCTCAGCCCGTGTAAAGCGCGATGTCCGGAGATGGATGCCACCGCTGTTGCCGCCCAGGTTCGGATGGAAACCGGCTTCTGCCGAGCATTATTTCGGGAAGTTATGCGTGGCGCCTTCGTATAATAAGTCGCGATGCTCAAAGAATGTAACGTTCAATTGAACGCATTGACTTGTAGATCAATGATTATAGTATGAATGCTTTTTATACTTGTGCTTCCAAGTAGTGAAACTTCTCCTGTGCGGCCGTTTGCATATACTTGTGTATAACCTGAAAGATGCGATCTTGACTTCAGCCCCTTGCACAAGGTCTTTGGGGTGTTCGCAAAATAGCGCTTTTCACACTTAATCCGACGTCTCGGTCTGTTATAAGGAGGTGGTAGCATAGCGAACAAGGCAATCCGGACTATGATGCTTTATTTCTTTCACTTAGCCAATGGAGCTCGAGGTGGGGCTACGATATAGCCCTCGATGACACCGCACATCTCCGGATTCGGGTGCGTATGTGCTGACCGAAAGCGGTCCTTCGTCAAAGCGAAATTCTAAACATTCCGATGGTCGATCAAGTGGTGACCGGACTCTCATTTATATCATCATGATCGGTTTTCGGCTTTCTCTCTTGAGGTGCTCGCCCGGCCGGCGGGGCACAATCGCATAGTTCTCCGGTGCCGCGTTAGCCGATGATCTGAGCGTAAGGCAGCAAAACACGAGAGCCGGGCAAACCCAACATTTGACCAAAGACATGATTCGAGCTGATGCATATAATGCCTAACTCGAGGCGCCGAACACTCCGAAGGTGTTCGGACTTTATAATAATGGGCGAATTATGCCCTAAGCCCCTAGTGTCCAGGTATGGGCATGGTCTTCTGACGCGGCCGATGCCAAGGCGCCAGGCTCTGTTTTGGCTATAGAAGGAAGCCAAGGGAGAGTAACAACAAGAGACAGTGATAAAAAAGCTCTACGCAGGGTCTTAATCTGAAAAGAATCCTTGCAGCGGGTCCCTCTTGCGTCTGCGCTGCGTCTCCGTTGCGCCATTATCACGGGACGGTAAGCACGTTGTTCATCTCAGAGAAAAGAGGAGCGTTTAGTTGTAGAAACAGCTCGTGCAAAAATGTACGAAAGAATGAATATAAATAATTAAATCAAGGTTTATATGAAACCACGGTTGGTTGTGCGCAGCCCCGTGAGAAGGGTATGCGGCTAGGGAGCCCTAACTTTCTTGAGTCGGATTCGTCTATCCGAGTCCGGGTCTTTAAGTGACCCTCGACCGAAATGGCGCCATGTGGACCGGGCATCTTAAGTGTAAGAGACAGCGTAATGTGGTATGGCGTTGAAGCGGACAAAAGCCTTCGTCCCAGCGAGTGCTTGATATTCACTTTTAAATGGGACGATATGGAAAATTAACTTTTAGCGTCGAAAATTGTTCGGCAACCGAACACGACTTCTAGTAATATCGAGCTGTGCACTTGGCGTAAGGGCCTGGCGTAACTCCTTTGAAGGAAGTGCGGCCGTGTCGGATTTTGGTAGGGTCTATCCCCATCCGATTTAATTGTGTTTGAATATAGCAGGTTTAAGTCACTTGCCTCCATCCATTAGGGCGTTTGTGAATTGTAGTCCGTCTATTATCGGATTCAATATCGGGGAGTCCGTCCTGCGTTCAACGCTTCGAGTAGTCCGGTGGTGAAAGTGATTGGTTTTGATATCCAATCTCTACGGTCTCTTTGGTTGGACCGTGCGAGGCTCTTTTTAGAAAGTGTGCGCTGTTTTTCCGTGTCCTCACATGAAGTGAGTTTATGCTTTGACCCCTTGTGGGAAAGTCTTTTGTTTTCCGGTGCCTGCTTGCAGGGTTTATCTTCTTCGCTGACGCGCCGAGCCCCTTGTGTTTGGCGTTTAATCTGCGGATCGCTTGAAAACCCAACAATCCTGTGGGTGTGATTTGCGGGCCTTAGAAGTCTTGTGGATTTGACATATCCGACCCGAATTTTGTGTAGGTTAGGCAGTTAAATCATTTGTCGTCCTTGAGGGGCTGAGCTTTATTATTTGGCCATGAGCTTTTAAATCCGGCGTTGATTGCCGTGCTCTTTGGGCTTTTCTCTTTATTCGTATTTGCTCTTTTCGCGCCGTGATTTTCCATTTCCATCTCTTATCTCGGATGTACTTGGGTCGCTGGTGCTGCTTCTTGCCAGCCAGCTATCCTCTCTCGCACAAAAGCGGGTCATGAGGCTTGTTAATGCGGTCATTGTCCTCGGTTTCTCTTGACCGAGGTGTCTGGCGAGCCATTCGTCTTGGACATTGTGTTTAAAAGCTGCTAAGGCTTGGCGTCCGGACGATCGACTATTTGGTTCTTTTAGTAAGGAACCTGTTCCGAATTTCATGCACGACTCTCCGGGCTGTTGAGTTATGTGACTTAGGTCATCTCAGATCTGGAGGCCGAACATAAGTCCCTTGAAAATTTGCTCTAAATGCTTCCTCGAGCTCTTCCCAACTTGATGTTTTACGGGAGGCTTTTGAGCCAATGACGGCTGGCCCTTTGAGCTTGAGGGTAGATATTTTATGGCGTGGAGATCATCTCCTCCGCCATATGTATATGCAATATATAGTCTTCTATCCAGACTCTGTGGTTTGTTGTTCCATCGTAGGCTTCTATGTTTATGGGTTTAAACCTGCTGGGAATTCGTGATCCAAAGCACCTCGTCGGTGAAGCATAGTGGGTGTCTGGCGCCCTGTACTTGTATGTGCCGCTATCGTCGGACACTTGATGTGTTCCTTTGCTTCTTGGGGCTTTCTTTTTGGGTCCGTAGATGGACCTGGCTGGGCCATTGGACGGTGGGGGCTCTATGGCCTCCTCGTCGAATTCTGGAAGCAGCCTACGCTTTGGGTAGCTCTTCGATTGGTGGCCATTGCCGTATTTATCTGCGGTTTTGAGTACTTTGCTCCATCTTATTCGGAGCGCGTCTTCCGCTGTTTTGAGCTTTCGTTTTTCCTTCTTCAGGCTTCTTGCTGTAGTGATGAGCCTGCGTTTGAAAAGATCTTGTTCGACGGGCTCCTCGGGCGCGACGAGTTCGTCGTCATTGAGGCTTGTGTCGTCTTCGGAGGGAGGTATATAGTTGTGATCCTCAACCTTTTCTTCTGCCGCCCTTTCACGAGGGCTTGCTACGCACCCTCCGCGCCGAGTCTTCTTTGGAGGGGTTGTCTTGACACTCTCGGGGTATTGTTGTTTCCTATGCCGGAATCTGTATTCTTGTTGTGGCGGGATTTAGAGCGGCGCCGCTGACGCCGGCGTTTGGGCTGCTTCTTTAGAGAATCTGCCTCCGCTGCATCTTCGCCATTCCCTTCTTTTGGGGTGTCCACCATGTAAACGCCATATGACGAGGTGGCTTTCCAGTGCCCTGTAGGCGCTGGCTCTTGCTCGTCTCCGGCATCGTCATCCATAGCGTCGATGTCATCGGAGTCGTAGTCTAGCATGTCGGTTAGATCCTCGATAGTGGCTACAAAGTGGGTGGTGGGTGGGCTCTGAATTTCTTCGTCGTCCGAACTCCAACCGTCCTGGCCATAGTCCGGCCAGGATTCTCCTGATAGCGAGAGATGCTTCAGAGAATTCAGGATATCGCCAAAAGGCGAGTGCTGAAAGATGTCCGCGGCGGTGAATTCCATAACCGACGCCCAATCCGGTTTAATTGGCAGGGGCGCGGGAGGCTCGGAGTCCGGCGAGGAGTCCGGTGCCTCGGGATCACGAGTTTCGCAGGGGACAAGATCGGTATTCGGCTCCATCACCGTGGATGTTGAAGCCCCCAGGGCGGCGTCTATCCACCGGCCCTCGTCATGGGCAATCGGCTCCGGGCTAGTAGTCGGAGCGGATTCGAGTGCGGCCACCAAAGCACTATCCGGCGGCAGAGCTAGATCATGCCCATCGTCACGGTCTGGTGGCGCTTGGCGGGCTCGAGTCCGTCGAAGATCAAGTCTCCGCGGTCATCGGCCGTGAAGTTCAAGCTTCCGAATCTGACCTGACGGCCAGGGGCGTAGCTTTCGATCTGCTCCAGATGGCCAAGAGAATTGGCCCGCAGTACAAAGCCGCCGAATATGAAGATCTGTCCGGGGAGAAAAGTCTCACCCTGGACAGCATTGATGGTTGAAGATGCCATCGAGCCTATCGGGGACGACACAGAGGAACTCTCAATGAAAGCACCAATGTCGGTGTCAAAACCGGCGGATCTCGGGTAGGGGGTCCCGAACTGTGCGTCTAGGCGGATGGTAACAAGAGGCGAGGACACAATGTTTTACGAGTTGGGCCCTCTCGATGGAGGTAAAACCTACGCCCTGCTTGATTAATATTGATGATATGGGTAGTACAAGAGTAGATCTACCACGAGATCAAGGAGGCTAAACCCTAGAAGCTAGCCTATGGTATGATTGTTGAGATGTAATGTTGTGTCCTACGGACTAAAGCCCTCCGGTTTATATAGACACCGGAGAGGCTAGGGTTACAGTGGGTTACAATGGTAGGAGATCTACATATCCGTATTGCCAAGCTTGCCTTCCACGCCAAGGAAAGTACCTTGGGACACGAGCCGAGTCTTCAATCTTCTATCTTCGTCGTCTGGGAGTCCGGCGGATATTGATAGTCCGGCTATCCGGACACCCCCTAGTCCAGGACTCCCTCAGGTATGCACGTTGTTCATCTGTAAAAAGAGAGGAACGTTTAGTTTGAAAATAAATCGTGCGAAAAATATGTGTAAAATAAGAAATATAAATAATTAGAGCGGGGTTTGTATGAAATCACAGTTGTTTGTGCGAGCAGCCCCATGTGAAGGGGTATGCGGCTAGGGAGCCCCTAGCTTGCTGAAGCCGGATTCGTCTATCCGAGTCCGGGGTCTTTAAGTGACCCTCGCACTAAAATGACGCCACGCGGACTGGGCATCTTGAGTGTAAGAGCAGCGTAATGCGGTATGGCGTTGAAGCGGACAAAAGCCTTTCGTCCCAAGAGTGCTTGATATTCACTTTCAAATGGGACGATATGAAAAATTAATTTTAGCGTTGAAAATTGTTGGCGATCGAACACGACTTCTAGTAATATAGAGCACTGTGCACTTGGCGTAAGGGCTGGCGTCACTCCTTTGAAGGAAGTGCGGCCGTGTCGGATTCGGTTGGGTCTATCCCCATCCTGCGGATTGTGTTTGAATATAGCAGGTTTAAGTCACTGCCTCCGTCCATTAAGGCGTTAGTAAATTGTAATCCGTCTATTATGGGATTCAATATCGGGGAGTTAGTCCGCATTTGAACGCTTCGGAATATTCGGTGGTCGAAAGTGATTGGTTTGATATCCAATCTCTACGATTCTGCTGGGTTGGACCGTGCGAAGCTCTTTTAGAAAGTGCCGCACTATTTTTCCGTGTTATCACATGAAGTGAGTTCTTCGCTTTGACCCCTTGTGGGAAAGTATTTTGTTTTCCGGTGCCCTGCTTTGGTGGGGTTTATCTTCTTCGCTTGGCGTCGAGCCCCTTGTGTTCGGCATTTAGTCGGCGGACTGTTTAAAAAACAACAATCCTGTGGGTGTGATTTGCGAGCCTTCCGAAGTCTTGTGGATTTGACATATCCGACCCAAAATTTTGTTTAAGTTGGACGATTAAATCCTTTGTCATCCTTGAGAGGCTGTGTTTTGTTATTGGGCGCGAGCTTTTGAATCCGGCGTTGGTATCGTGCTCTTTGGGCTTTTCTCTTTATTCCGGTGCTGCTCTTTTCTGCGCCGTGATTTTCCGTTTCCATCTCTTATCTCGGATGTACTTGGGTCGCTGGTGCTGCTTCTTGCTAGCCAGCTATCCTCTCCCGCACAGAAGCGGGTCATGAGGCTTGTTAGTGCGGACATTGTCCTCGGTTTCTCTTGACCGAGGTGCCTGGCGAGCCATTCGTCTCGGACATTGTGCTTGAAAGCTGCTAAGGCTTCGGCGTCCGGACAGTCGACTATTTGGTTCTTTTGGTAGAAACCTGTTCGAAATTCCTTTGACTCTCCGGCTGTTGAGTTATATGACTTAAATCATCTGCATCCGGAGGACGGACATAAGTCCCTTGAAAATTCGCTCTAAACGCGTCCTCGAGCTCTTCCCAACTTCCAACAGTGTTTTCTGGGAGGCTTTTGAGCCAATGACGGGCTGGCCCTTTGAGCTTGAGGGGTAGATATTTTATGGCGTGGAGATCGTCTCCTCTGGCCATGTGTATATCACGATATATAATCTTCTACCCAGACTCGTGGTCTGTTGTTCCATCGTAGGCCTCTATGTTTATGGGTTTAAACCCTGCTGGGAATTCATGGTCCAGCACCTCATCGGTGAAACATAGTGGGTGTGCGGCGCCCCTGTACTTGTATGTGCCGCTATCATCGGACACTTGACGTGTTACTTTGCTTCCTGGGGCCTTCTTTTTGGGTCCGTAGATGGACCTGGCTGGGCCATTTGACGGTGGAGGCTCTGTGGCCTCCTCGTGGTCTCTGTAGCAGCTGCACGCCGGGTAGCTCTTGATTGGTGGCCGTTGCCGTATTTTTCTGCGGTTTTGAGCACTTTGCTCCATCTCATTACGGCGTGTCTTCCGCTGTTTTGAGCTTCCGCTTTTCCTTCTTGGGCTTCTTCTTTGTGGCGATGAGCCTGCGCTTAAAAAGCTCTTATTCGGCGGGGTCCTCGGGCACGGCAGGTTAAATCGTCATTGAGGCTTGCTTCATCTTGGGAGGAGGCATATAGTTATGATCCTCAACCTCTTCGCTGCCGCCCTCTCGTGAGGGCTTGCTTACGCATCCTCCTGCGCTGAGTTTTCTTTGGAGGGATTGTCTTCGGCACTCTCGGGGTATTGTTATCTCTGTGCGGAATCTCTATTCTTCTTTGTGGCGGGATTTAAGCGGCGCCCATTGGCGCTTGGCGCTTGGGCTGCTTCTTTAAAAGTGCGCCTCCGCTGCTTCTTCGCCATCCCGTCTTTTGGGGTGTCCACCATGTATATGTTGTATGACAAGGTGGTCTTCGATTATACATGGGCGCTGGTTCTGATCGTCTCGGCATCGTCGTCCATAAGCGTCGATGTCTTTGCAGTCGTAGTCTAGCACGTCGGTTAGATCGTCGACAGTGGCTACAAAGTGGGTGGTGGGTGTGCTCTGAATTTCTTCGTCGTCCGTATCCCAACCATCCTGGCCATAATCCGGCCAGGACTCTCCTGATAACGAGAGATGCTTTAGTGAATTCAAGATATCGCCAAGAGGCGAGCATTGAAAGATGTCCGCGGCGGTGAATTCCATAACCGGCGCCCAATCCGGATCAATTGGCAGGGGCGCGGGAGGTTCGGAGTTCGGCGAGGAGTCCGGCGCCTCGGAATCACGAGTTTCGCGGGGGACAAGATTGGTGTTTGGCTCCATCGCCATGGATGTTGAAGCCCCCAGGGCGGCGTCTATCCACCGGCCCTCGATCTGGGCGATCGGCTCTGGGCTAATGGCCGGAGCAGATCCGTGTGCGGCCACCAAGGCACTGTTCGGCGGCAGAGCTAGATCGTGCACATCGTCCGATCTGGCGGCACGCTTCGGTACATGCTCGAGTCCGTCGAAGATCAAGTCTCCGCGGACATCGGCCGTGAAGTTTAAGCTTCAAATCGACTGGCGGCGGGCGTAGCTTCGATCTGCTCCGGATGGCCAGCGAATTGGCCCATGGTAAGCCGCCTATCTGAAGATCTGTCGGGAGAAAAGTCTCATACTGGACAGCGTTCTGGTTGAAGATGCCATCGAGCCTATCGGTGACTACGGAGGAACTCTCAATGAAAGCACCAATGTCGGTGTCAAAACCGGCGGATCTCGGGTAGGGGTCCCGAACGTGCGTCTAGGCGGATGGTAACGAAACAAGGGACACGATGTTTTTACCCAGTTGGGCCCTCTCGATGGAGGTAAAACCCTACGTCTTGCTTGATTAATATTGATGATATGGGTAGTACAAGAGTAGATCTACCACGAGATCAAGGAGGCTAAACCCTAGAAGCTAGCCTATGGTATGATTGTTGAGATGTATGTTGTCCTCGGACTAAAGCCCTCGGTTTATATAGACACCAAGAGGGCTAGGGTTACCTGAGTCGGTTACAATGGTAGGAGATCTACATATCCGTATTGCCAAGCTTGCCTTCCACGCCAAGGAAAGTACCATCCGGACACGATCGGAGTCTTCAATCTTGTATCTTCGTAGTCTTGGAGTCCGCGGATATTGATAGTCCGGCTGTCCGGACACCCCTAGTCCAGACTCCTCGGCGTGGAAGGCAAGCAGCAATACGGATATGTAGATCTCCTACCATTGTAAGCGACTGTAACCCTAGCCTCCTCGGTGTCTATATAAACCGAAGGGCTTTAGTCCGTAGGACAACATACATCTCAACAATCATACCATAGGCTAGCTTCTAGGGTTTAGCCTCCTTGATCTCGTGGTAGATCTACTCTTGTACTACCCATATCATCAATATTAATCAAGCGGGACGAGGGTTTTACCTCCATCGAGAGGGCCCGAACCTGGGTAAAAACATCGTGTCCGCTCCTTGTTACCATCCGCCTAGACGCACAGCTCGGGACCCCTACCGAGATCCGCCGTTTTGACACCGACATTGGTGCTTTCATTGAGAGTTCGTGTCGTCACCGATAAGCGGATGCCTCCACCCGTCTTCAAAGGCGGAGTTTTCGCGGAGGAGCCACGGCGCCGGCCAAACTATCCGGCTTGGTGGTTTTTCATGACCGCTGTCCGGCCGCCGCTTCGGCAATGACTTCTCAAGTCGTCGGAAGCGATCTTCGCGTCAGCCCCTAAAGCTGTCGAGCAGTTAGATCAATAGAGCTCTCGTCAGTTAACGAGCTCTTGGATTGCATCGGCATACAGGAGTCGCTTCGGACTACAACCAGATTGGGCTTAAAACCGATCGAGAGATTAACTCTCCCGGGCCACCCACCAAATCGCGGTGGTAGAGAGCAATCGGCAACTCTTTGCGGTGTTGAAAACAATTCATGTCGGATTCCCGAACCCTCCATGCGGATTCAGCGGAGGCGGACTTCGATCGAGCATTGAACTTAAAATCATGCATCGCCCGGACTCATTGGATTGTGCCCGCCAACCAGACTTCGGTCGGAAGCCCTTGGCCTTTGAGCCTCAAGATGGGCAGGGATCGGATTTCATTCCACCCACCCGCCCGGACATATGCGATCTATCTCTAATCGGCAAGAGCCTCTGAAGCATTACATCACTCTTGGGCGATTCCTCCTGGTTATGGGCGGGATAAAGGACTGCCGAGAGGAAAGCATAATAGCAATCTTACGCAATAGCGCACAGACAAGGAATACTAAGCGCCATTGATCGTCGCAAAATTACGCGCTTCACCGATCGGCATCCATCGCACGAAAATCTTGTGCGATGGAGAGTTTCGGAAAACCGAAAATCAATTTTGGGATAATCCGGCCCTAAACCCGATCCATGATAAAAGGCGCCTTACACTAAGTCCCCGGATGCAAAAGCGAAAAAACAAAAACCCAATAAGGGAAGCGGAACCGTCTTTGGAGGGATGGCTCAATGGACCTGTAAGCTTCATAGTCTGAGAGGAGCCGTCCCAACACATAGCCTTCGAGCATGTTGGATATTACGGCGGTGGCCAAAAGTGGCGAAGAGCTTCTAGCTCAGAAACCACTCCAACAATACCAGCCACGGTGTCAGCAGTCTTGAGACTTCGCATCAAATAATATGCAACGAACAATCCATGAACTCGCGAAGCCTACCAAGTAGCAACAGCAAATCCATGGGCGACACAGCTATTACCTTCAATGCCAGCGATGAGCCCATATTCGAACAACGAGCCCGGCCGCTTTGGTACTTAGTCCCATAGTGGGCGGACTTCGGTGACAAAAGTCCTCATGGATGGTGGCAGCGGACTAAACCTCATTTATGAGAAACTCTGCGAAAAATGGAAATCGATTGGAGCCGTATTGGCGAAGCAGCACAACCTTTAGAGGAATAATCCCTAGCGAGAAGCGCTGCACGGAAAAAACACACTCGATGTGGTGTTGGCTCTCGGACAATTACAGATCCAAAGAAGTCACGTTCGGTGGCCTCGTTCAGCGATGGGTATCCGCCATATTAGGGCGAGAGGCATTCACAATCTTTCAAGCAATACCTCATTACGGGTACATGAAGCTCAAAATGCAGGCCCGCAGAATAATCACTCTTGCTAGTGATCCGGACATAGCACTCAGCGCGAAAACAAGACGGCCGCACTAGCCCTCGAGGCACTATCCGAAGCCTTAGCGGTAGAGGAACTCACATGCTGCGCTGCGCTCACGGTGAAACAGGGGCGATGTGATACTTGATAAAAGATCCAAGTCCACCTCCTTCAAACTAGCGAGCGAGATAATAAAATTCCAGGTCCATCCAACGGACCCAACAAAACGGCCTCCATTGGGGCACAGTTAAACCCAAGTAGCGCGCCTTTCGCGAATTCCTTTGGGAAAATTGGGATATCTTCGCTGGCATCCTTGGACATGCCGGAATCCCTCGCGAGTTGGCGAGAACACAGCCTAAACATCCTAAAAGGATTCAAGCCGATCAAACAAGCTCTTGACGATTTTCCGAGCCCAAAAGACAGGCAATGGGAGAAGAGCTAGCCAAACTATTGGAAGCGGATTCATTAGAGATATCAAACATCCGGACTGGCTAGCAAATTTGGTGATGGTACCAAGAAGGACAAATCCTGGCGCCTCGTATGCCGATTTTAAAGACCTCAATAAAGCTTGCCCAAGGATCCCTTCCCTCTCCCGCATCGATCAAATTATCGATGCCACAGCGAACACGATTCGTTGTGCTTCACGGGCGCATACTCGGCTATCATCAAATCAAGATGGCGGAAGCATACCAAGCCGCAACAGCATTTATCACTCCATATGGACCATTACGCTTCAACACGATGCGCCCGGACTCAAAAGCGCCGGCGCAACATATCAGCGCATGATTCAAACATGTCCGCCACCCGGATCGGCAAAAGCGATCGAGGCATCGTAGGCGACATAGTCGTCAAAACAAAACTCGTCGAAACTTTAGTAGGCGATTTGAGGCTCACATTCGACAACCTCAGAGCATATGACATCAAGCTGAATCCGGAAAAATGCGTTTTCGGCGTACCAGCAGGAAAGCTGCTGGGCTTCATCGTATCCGGTAGAGGAATTGAAGCAAATCCGGCCAAAATCCGAGCTCTATCACAGTTGGATATTCCAAAAGACCTCAAACAAATACAAAAATTAACAGGATGCGTGGCAGCCTTAAGCCGCTTCATCTCCCGTTTAGGAGAAAAGGCGTTGCCCTCTATCGCCTTCTCGGGCGCCGAACACCAGTGGGCGGATCCGCCACTGCGGACTCGAAGAAATAAAGGCCATCTTGGCAACAAATCCGGTCTGGCTCGCCCACTCTGGGCGAACCAATGTTGTTATACATCGCAGCAACACATCAAGTTATAGCGCGGTCCTCGTCGTCGAGCGAGCGATAGAAGGGCATAAATTCCCTCTTCAAAAACCGATGTATTATGTATCCCTTTGTGTTAACCCCTGCAAATCCATTACCGCACTATCGAGAAGATAGCATATCACGGTGTTCATGGCGTCTCGAAAGCTCGGCACTACTTTCAAGAGTGCTCGATAACGATGGCCTCTGAAGTACCACTCAATGACATTATAAATAACCGCGACGCATAGCAGGCGGGATAGCAAAATGGGCCATTGAGCTCTTACCATTCGACATCACTTACAAACCTCGGCGAGCTATAAAGTCACAAGTTTTGGCTGACTTAAATGGCGAATGGACCGCCGAACTCCCTAAAGAGTATGCATTTCGGCGGCTCCAAAATGTTGGCGGATGGAAATTTGGCGTCGTCTTGGCGTCCCCACGAGATCTGATCCAAATATGTACTTCAAATAATGTACGGACTCCAACAATGCAGCGAATCTGAGGCCTGTTACATGGTCTCCGGATGGCGGTCTCCATGGGCATTCAGCGCCTAGAGGTGCGAGGACTCAAACCTTGCAATATCCCAAATAAGCGGAGACTTGACGCCAAGGATCCGAAAATGGCAGCATATCATAGCGCTGTCCTAAAAATGTCAGCTCGGTTTGAAGGACTCGAATTCCATCACATAGCCGAGATAATAACCAAGCGGTGGCGTCACCGCACGCATCGGTGCGAAACGTGATCTGTCCTCAAATATCTTCCGAGCGGCTATTCAAGCCATCCGTACTATGGAAAGAGGAGCCGGTAGCGACAAACCGGAGAAAACCGCACCAACGGTGATTGGCGGATGACATAACACCCTCCGCCCACGTCATAATGGCGGTAATCGCCGCGTGGACAGAACCTTTCTAGCCTACTTACTTAGGCAGGAACTTCCCAAGACCAAAATGAGGCCCATTGCATAGTCCGCGATCGAAGGCCTACAAGGTCCATGAGGAGAACTTTATAAGAAAAGTACCACGGAGTCCTTCAAAGGTGTATCTTGAAGAAGAAGGAGAAACCTCTGGCTGAAATTCACGCGGACTAGGCGGACACCACGCAACAGCCGGGCCCTTGTAGGAAAGGCATTCTCATGCGAGATTTTATTGGCCGGCGGCTCGGGCGGAACCACGGGACTTGGTCGGCGATGCGTTGGTTGTCGACTCTTTGCTAATCGAGCCATATGCCACCCACCGCCCTCAAAACCATACCCATTACACGGCGTTCGCGATGCAGGGGCTTGACATGGTTGGACCCCTTAAATGGGAACCCACAAGAAAAAGTACCTATTGGTCATGGTGGATAAGTTCACCAAATGGATAGAGGCCAAACCGGTCAAAAGCGGCGAGTCCGGACCAGTGATAGACTTTATATCGGGGTGGTACACCGTTCTGAGTCCCCACAACATCATCACCGACAACGGCACGAACTTCACAGCCGGCGAGGTTAAGTCATGGTGCAAAAATATGGGCATCAAGCTCGACTATCGTCGATCTATCACCCTCAAACCAACGGTCAAGTGGAAAGAGCAAATGGTCTAATAATGGCGGCATTAAACCCGGACTAGTGAGGTCACTCACTAAATCCAACACACAATGGGTCGAGGAGCTCGACTCCGACTGGGGCTGCGGACAACGCCTAACCGTACTACGGATTCACACCATTTTTGATGGTATCTGGCAGAGGCAGTTTTGCCTGTGACATTATTCATGACTCACCTCGAGTGCGCATGTATGAGGAAAGAGAGGCCGAGCTTGATCGGCGGGACAACTGGACACATTGGAGGAAGAAGCGTGGCGTCGCGAAGGCTCGTTCCGCATTCTATCGGCAGCAGGCCGAAGATATCAAAGCGAGAATACGGGCCAAGACTTACAACGTTGGTGAACTAGTTCTCGCTGCGGACAAGAAAAGGACAAGCTCAAGCCGGATGGGAGGGCCCTTTCATTATCGATCAAGTCTTGACCAGCGGAGCATACCGTTCTGAAATCGTCGGATAACCGACTCGAGCGAACCCATGGAGCGCAGCCCGCCTCCGGCGATTCTATGCCTAGCGCCGGACTAAGAGTTCGTCCCTTCCCCGTCAAACTTTTATACTTGGCTGTCTTTTGTTTCTCTTTTTATCCTTTTCACTTAAAAGCCCTTCGGGCCTATTTTTGCATTTTTGCATCGCATGATGTGCCATCCGCACTCATTATTCTGGGGGCTTCTTTTACGAAGCTCAATTATCTGAGTTTCATACCCAACACATGTGTCAAGCTTCCACATGTCCCTTTTACTCGCCATTATATGCATCGATATGACTTAAGTTTTGGCCAAGCTGGGTTGCTGGCTCTGTGCTTACCCCTCGTTCCGATTGTTCGGCTAGGAGGTAAAGGAGCACCTCTGCGATTATTCTTGCCGGGTCGGCGGATGTGTACCTCGGTGGGTGAAGCCAAAGCTAAGCGTTCTTAAGGGAATATTGATTCGGTGACTTAAAGATGACTCTTTACCTATTTATCTATTTGCCCCGGATGTTTCTTTGCTTTCTTTGCAGTCCGGACATGCACTTTAGGGCATGTCTCCCGAAAGGAACCCTTAACGGAACTATTCTCCTGGAAGATGTTTCTTACTAACCATGTAATATAACATAACTAGTTGGGCACTTATGCGATAAAGCACTAATGACCCCTACACCTGGTCTCCATGCATACCACGGTTGTTTCTTAACCAAAAAGGTATTCGGACACACTCCGGACTCTAGGGTCCAGTTGAAGCGAAAAGGTCGGCAAAGACAAGCGATCTACAATCCGGCTAGAAGGCATTTCACATGTTACTTTAAAGGATAACATACATTGTCAAATTTATTGATTGTATTCCTCCTCAATCCCGTCTAACAGGCTGTCTAGTTTCTGATCCGTTGGGAAAATTTAGCAGCCAACTCTACTTGGCTGTACACTAAACTCACAGGGATCTCCTTCCCATCGGGCCCCACCGGTCCAACTTCGGCCATATGGTTGGGGTCCGCCTTCTTGTACCGCATCTTCACCATGGCCCAAGCCTCCCTGGCACCTTGACGGCAAGCCGAAATCTTCCACAAATGGAAGCGCTGCCGCACTCCCTGCAGCTTCTCCATAAGCTCCACGAGGCCCTCGGGTAGGGTGAGGCTGGCCATAAAGCTTTGACGCAGCGCGCTCATTGCTGCCGAACTCGTTCGAGTAGCTGCAACAGTTCGGAAGTTGATCACCCATTGATATGGGCATCTCCTCTGCAGACGACCCGTGAGTATACCTACAAGACATATCATGTCAAAATACTTCCTCGCCGAACTCTTCTTTTCAAAAGAGTTCACTCAAGCACTTACTATAAATGCCGCGGCAAGCCGCTGATTCTCCTTAGCGGGCGGACAGCTCGGCTGGCGCCTTTCAACTCTTCTCCGAGCTTGGTGTTGGCATCCTGGAGCTTGTTCCTTTCTGCTGAACCCTATTCAGCACACTCTCTCCGACCTTTAGCTGGCGTAGCAATGCTTACTGTCCGGATCTTGTTCGGTAGTACCGCAATGTCATTATTAGACTTCGCATACGCCGCTTACAAGCGCTTATATTTATTAATAAAATGTGTTACGGGAGGGGTCTTTCCGTCTCCTCCTGCGGCAGCAAGTCTTGACCTCAAGTTGGGCCTTGCAATCTTGCAGCTCCAGAGACAATTTGGGCGTTCTTCTCGTTAAGTGCACGAAATTTCCAATGATCCTTAAATCAGTTAGCATAACTACTTCAAGTCTCGGGGGTTACTGGTATATACAACCATTAAAATTCCCTTACCCGTATGTCTTTCACATACTGCTCCGTGGCTCTGGTAAAACCATTTTGAGCAGCACGGAGATGCGCGTCCCCTGCGTTAAAGGCATCCAATGCCTCAGGGGATAAGCACGCTTCTTGAAATACTGTCCGGCGGTGCCTATGGTTCATGGCGCTCTCCACCTCAGACTTGGTGGCGGACAGTCTGTTGGTATCCTCCGTTGGAGAAGGATCCGGCTCGCGTCTTGCGCTTGCCTCCCCCTCTAGGCAGGCGGCTGAGCTGGCGGTGTTGGTCGGATTGGCAATTCCTGCGCTCGCATGATCCGGCGGCGCTTTTCTCTACAAAGATCATGAGCACTTAGGCGTTTCCTCGGAGCGTTGCTCTAAAAATTCAAATCTGAGCTATACCTTTGCGGCGGCGTTTCCGTCCGATCTGCGCTCCTTTTCCGCTGCTGGTTGGACTGACCTCGTTGGTCGGCCACGCAGCCTCGGCTTCTGCCGTAAAGGCGCTTCTGCAAAATACCATCGTTCGCGAAGGTCGAAATGGGCAGGGAAGAGATACGGTGTCCGGACTTGATCGCGGTCACAGGAAGCGGACTTAGTCCGGGGTAATCTGCCGTAATGGTGACCAAAGCATTGTCTATGCTGAGCTGGTGATACACCCCGTCGATCAGCTCCACCTCGATGTCCGGGTCCTCTTCGAAGGCCGGATCCGGGGGTCCTTCTGGATCCTCGGGTTGCGGAGCAGGACTCACCATGTCCTCCACAGTCCGGCGTAGATCCTGCACCGAAGACATGATATAAGAAGCTTAAACTTCGAAAGCATGGGTTGAGCCCTTCAAGGTGTTCACTTACCCATCCTCTGGGGTTGATCATGGAAAACCCATTCAAAGGGTTCGTTCGAAGGAAATCCTCCTTCTCCCCCTTGTACAGGCCGGACAGGATCTTCACCAGATCCTCGGTCGAATCCGGCCCTTCTTGGCCCGTGCCGGTAGCATCGTCTTCCCGTTGATATCCCACATAGGGTGGCCTGCATCTGCGATGGCTGTACCCTCGCTTGATGCATGTCGCCATGGCTCGATCATGGTCAAGCGAGAATGAGCCATTAATCTTATCCGGCCCATCAAGTAGTGGGCGCTCTTGTCTTCCTCAATCGGGGGCTCATGGCGCCGGCTAAAGGCGTTTCTTCAAGGAGCAGCACTAAACTCCGGAGGCCGATCCGCCTGGGTCGGCAATGGGCGTCTCCTATATAAAACCACTCCGAGGGCGAGTCTTGGACGCCTTCTTAGGAGTGCGGATAGGTATCCGGTCGGCGATCGCCATATTTGGCGCCGCCCACTTGATATATGGACCCCTGGTGAGAAGCGAGTGCGAGGCAAAACAACCTCTTCCACAATGCAAAATGGGGCTCGATGCCGGGAATAACTCACAAAGAGCTACGTAGCCCGCGATATGCAGCACAGAGGCGGGCGTGAGGTGGTGGAGCTGGAGTCCGTAGAACTTCAGGAGCCCGCGGAGGAACGGATGTATTGGAAATCCGAGTCCCCTTATCAGATAGGGAACAAAACATACTCGCTCCCCCTTATTGGGGCTTGGAGTGTCCTCCGCCTGCCTCCCACCTTGATAAGTAACCAGTCCGGCCCGGACTGGGACCATAAAGGCCGGAGGGAGAAATCCCTCCGTTTGGAGCTTCACTAGCTCGTTGTGCGTAATAGAGCACCTCCTCCAATTCCCCGGCGGTGGGCTGGGAGCGCATGAAGTAGAGCCACGTTGACGATCCATGGTGGAATGGATTTCTAGGTCAGAGGCGCTTCGATGGAGTATACGCGGGAGGAAGACGGTGCGGTTTGGATCTGGATTCTTGCCTCTTTTATAGGCGGGCGACTCGCACAATTAGGGGGTGAAATGCAAAAGACACCCTGGCTTTTCGCATTCGTGCGACGCGTGGAAGAGGGCCATTATTTGGCGTAGAAGCCGAGGAACACAGTGTTCAAGATGAAGCCGGACACTGTTCGGTAGGTAGGTGGAATTTGAAGGGAGAACCCGCCTTGCAACGCCGAAGATTATAAACACGCTGGACTTATCGTCATTGAAGCCTGGTTCGGGGGCTACTGAGGGAGTCCTGGACTAGGGGGTTTCTGGACAGCCGGACTATCAATATCCGACGGACTCCAAGACTACGAAGATACAAGATTGAAGACTCCGGCTCGTGTCCGGATGGTACTTTCCTTGGCGTGGAAGGCAAGCTTGGCAATACGGATATGTAGATCTCCTACCATTGTAACCGACTCTGTGTAAACCTAGCCTCCTCCGGTGTCTATATAAACCGGAGGGCTTTAGTCCGTAGGACAACATACATCTCAACAATCATACCATAGGCTAGCTTCTAGGGTTTAGCCTCCTTGATCTCGTGGTAGATCTACTCTTGTACTACCCATATCATCAATATTAATCAAGCAGGACGTAGGGTTTTACCTTCACCGAGAGGGCCCGAACCTGGGTAAAAACATCGTGTCCCTCGTCTCTTGTTACCATCCGCCTAGACGCACACTTCGGGACCCCCTACCCGAGATCCGCCGGTTTTGACACCGACAACGAGGATAATCAACGGGCTATGGAGATGCCCATCAATTGATGTCAACATGAGGAGTAGGGATTGCCATGCAACAGATGCACTAGAGCTATAAATGTATGAAAGCTCAACAAAAGAAAACTAAGTGGGTGTGCATCCAACTTGCTTGCTCACGAAGACCTAGGGCATTTTGAGGAAGCCCATCGTAGGAATATACAAGCCAAGTTCTATAATGAAAAATTCCCACTAGTATATGAAAGTGACAACATATGAGACTCTCTATATGAAGAACATGGTGCTACTTTGAAGCAAAGTGTGGAAAAGAGATAGTAACATTGCCCTCTTTTTATTTATTTTCTTTTTCTTTTTTCTTCTTTTTTTGGGCCTTTCTTTTTTTTTTCTTTTGGCCTTTCTTTTTTTCTCTTTTTTTCTTTGGCCTTTTTTTTTCTTTTTGGCCTTTCTTTTTTTTCTTTTTGGGGACAATGCTCTAATAATGATGATCATCACACTTTTATTGATTTACAACTCATGAATTACAACTCAAAACTAGAACAAGATATGACTCTATATGAATGCCTCCGGCGGTGTACCGGAATGGGCAATGAATCAAGAGTGACATGTATGAAAAATTATGCAAAGTGGCCTTGCCACAAATACGATGTCAACTACATGAACATGAAATGGCAATATGACAATAGTAATGCGTGTCATGATGATAAACGGAACGGTGGAAAGTTGCATGGCAATATATTTCGAAATGGCTATGGAAATGCCATAATAGGTAGGTATGGTGGCTGTTTTGAGGAAGATATAAGGAGGTTTATGTGTGATAGAGCGTATCATATCACGGGGTTTGGATGCACCGACGAAGTTTGCACCAACTCTCAAGGTGAGAAAGGGCAATGCACGGTACCGAAGAGGCTAGCAATGATGGAAAGGTAAAAGTGCGTATAATCCATGGACTCAATATTAGTCAAAAGAACTCATATACTTATTGCAAAAACCTAGAAGTCATCAAAAACCAAGCACTACGCGCATGCTCCTAGCGGGATAGATTGATAGGAAAAGACCATCGCTCGTCCCCAACCGCCACTCATACGGATGCACAATTCAAGGACACCTCATGTTTCAAATTTGTTACACAACTTTAACCATACGTGCATGATACGAGACTTGCTAACTTCAACACAAGCATTCTTTAAATTCATGATCACCCAACTAGCATGACTTTAATATCACTACCTCCATATCTCAAAACAATTATCAAGTATCAAATTGATCATAGCATCCAATTCACTTCCTATGATAGTTTTTATTATACCCAACTTGGATGCCTACCATTCTAGGACCAATTTTATAACCATAGCAAATACCATGCTGTTCTAAGAGAATCTCAAAATAATATAAGTGAAGCATGAGAGACTAGCAATTTCTACAAAATTAAGCCACCGCCGTGCTCTAAAAGATATAAGTGAAGCACTAGAGCGAAAACTATCTAGCTCAAAAGATATAAATGAAGCACATAGAGTATTCTAATAAATTCCAATCAAGTGGTCTTCTCCCAAAAGGTCTGTACAGCAAGGATGATTGTGGAAAACTAAAAAGCAAATACTAATATTGTCACACCCTAGCTAGTTCTTGCATTAGAGTGTTGCATCATGTCTATTTTTTTCAACAGAAAGCTGAAATGGGATTGCCAGAACTCCCAGCCCCCTCTGAAACAAACTAGGGTTTACTAAAAATATTTTCGATGAACCTGAAATGCCCTTCTAAAATGTCCATCATTTTTGCCTTGGTTCAGAACCTTTGCCAAAAGTGGTGCACAGTTTCCTAGGTCATCCCAAGGTCTTTGAATTAAATCATAACTATTTGAATTTGGGCATTTTAAATTTATAAAATATTTCAAATGTCCAAATGTTCCCAAACTAAAATGTTTCATGTTGGAAATATTCCAACATTGGACCAGGAGTAGTTTGGTGAATTTTAGAACCTTTTTGGTATTTTAAATAATTCAACAAAGTTACAGAAAAATAGAAAAAGAAAAACAGAAAGGAAACACTCACTGGCGCCACACCGCCCACTAGCCAGCCCACTGGCGGCCCAGCCCAGCACCGGCCGGTGGCTGCTTGCCGACCAGCAGCAGCGAGTGCTCGACGGCGAGCACCGCATGGGTGCCGCACCTACTCGCCGCCTCGCCACCTCCCTCGTCTTGCCACGACAGGATCGCTCCCTCGCTCTCCCGCACCCCGGACACCCTCTCCTCTCGATTCGTCCCCTCGCGCTCCCAGCCATGACCGACGCCGCCGTCGCCGACCACCGCCAGAGCCGCGCTCTCCGTCGACCCCACGCCCGCGCCACCGTGTCCAGACGCTCCGCCGCCCTCGACTCCTTGAGCTAGCCGAGCCCCGAAGGCCTCGCGTGCCCGAAGACGCCGCACCAGCCTCGCCGAGTCGCGCCGCCGGAGATCCCGTCAACGCCGTCGCCGCCTCAGCTCGTCCCCGACCCCGCCGGTGGCCTGTACGTGAGCTCTGTGAGCTCAGCTACCTTCCCCACCTTCTCTCTCTCACTCCCGTGCACCAAAGCGAGCGCACGAAGATCGCAAGCACGCACCGCCGCGGACCTCATCGCCGACGTGCTCCCGGCCATCCTCCGGCCACCCCACCGTGTCCATCGCGTTCACCACGACGCGTTGGAGCTAACTGGGCACTTCCCGCACCTCACCGCACACCCCAGCACGAGTTCGACTTCAACCGAACTCCGGTGGCCGCCAAAGTCGCCGCCGGCGCCAACTCCGGCCACCCCGACCCCAACGGACTCCGCCAAGAGCTGCGGCTCGTCCTCAGCTTCACTCCGGTGGTCTCCGCGACCCATTTAGTGGCCGGAACGGCCAAAACCACTTCCGCCGCCGCGTCGGGCTCGCCGGCGGCTAAACACCGGTGGGTTTGACCCTGGATTTGACCACGGGTGGGCCCAGGTTGACTCTGTTGGGTCTATGACATGTGGGCCCAGCCCTGTTAATTAACCTAGTTTAGTTTTAATTAAATTCTAACTAAACTAATCACACTGACATGCGGGACCCACTGGTCAGTTTGACCTGACCAGCCCGTTGACCATTGACGTCATCATGACATAGTGCTGACGCATTAATTTAAATTACTGGAATTATTCTTATACAGGAAATTCCAGAAAATGTTTCAAACTTCAAAAAATCATAGAAAATAATCTGTAACTCCAAATGAAACAAATTATATATGAAAAATGATCAGAAAAATCCAATCTATCCATCTGTACTGGTTTCATGCATGTTTACAGAAGCTAACCTGTTGTTTTACACAGAACAAGATATAGCACTTTAAATGATCATATATGAGTTTGGAAATTGCAACTTTGGTTCAAAATGCTCCAAACCCATCTGATCTTAGTTGCATTAGCCCAATGCACTCATTTTGCCATGTCTCATTGCATGCATCATATTGTTGCATCTTGTTTGGTAATCTGTGTATCGGTGTTCTCTGCGGCAGGTTACGCTTCGAGGAGTACCGTGATAACCCGACGAAGAGCAATACCGTGCACCGACCCGTCAACAAGCAACCAATCATTTGATCATACCGATAAAATCCCATGTTCTTGCTCCTGCTCTCGTTTTCTGCATTAAGACAACGCGATTCAAACTGCTGTGTGCTGCGGTAGTTGAACCCATTTCCTCTGCATGACTGTCATTGCCACAATAACTAGATGAAACCCACTAGCATGTGTAGGAGTTGATTGAGCCATATGATTGTGTTGTTCCTACCTTGCTATGCCTGCTATGCTTAGAGTCGTGTCGGTCTGGTTCATCGGGTGATGGCTAGAGTGAAATGATCGAGTCGATATGAGAGTAAGGTGTTGAACACGATTTGGTAAGGTATCGATGAGAGGCCATGTAGGAGTACATGGTGGGTTGTTTCATTGAGGCCGTCCTTAAGCATCGAGATCTGTATGTGTGATTTAAGAATCAGCTACTACCATACATTGGGCCTGAAATATGACCCGCTCGACTTCTTATTCACATTAGTCCTCCGTCTGTGAGTCATAAGTAGTTTACGGTGTTTGTAGCCCTCTTGGAGGCCGTGGACAGCGCTGACCATAGGGGTGGGCTGTGATCACGGTAGGTACGTGGCACGGTGTCCGGATGCCCGTTTGGTATCTCGGGAACCCTGTTCACATCGTTTGGGGCTGTGAGCGAAACTTGGCCGGAACTCCTCATAGATGGAACCCAAATAGGCGATAAACTGGACTAGAGACTTGAGTGTCTAGGTAGGTCGTGGTCTACACCCACGTCGGCTTTCGCTTGAAGTCTGCCGAGCACATGTCGTGTGCGACGCTAAGTGGTGAAACATGTATGAAGAAGTACACCCTGCGGGGTTAACATCATCTATTGAATAGCAGCGTCATGATAAGGACTACTTGGTTGCCTATACAGTTCATAGACAAGTAAATGGATACTACTAAAAGCCTCAAGATAAGCGTGAGTGCGAGGATGGCTCTTCCGTAGGGAAGACGGAGGTGGATCCTCGGTGGTGTATTGAAGTGATGAGTAGTGGACTCGAGTCATAAAACCATTTCAAGTTGGTGTCTCGTGGGATAGCTTAGCCATGAGTCAAAGCTGGCTTGCTGCAATAACCCCACCAACCCTTCTTGATAATATGCATGTATGTAGGGTCGATGTAAGTCTTCTTTGAGTACCTTTGTACTCATGTTGCTTTAATTTACATTTTTCAGAAGATGCCTCAAACCCTTCCGACGGGTTCTTCGTGAGCGTTGACATCGATGAGTAGACTAAGGCCCGGTGGTGATCTGAGCAAGTGAAGGACCATGTAGTATAGCTAGGCTTACCCAAGCCTCTTTTATTTTACTAGTTATGCGTACTCGGACAAAACACTTCATTGTGGCTTGTATGCTTGTATGATTTGTATGTGGGTCGTGTGACCCGTACTTGTGTGTATGATATGTATGGCTCTCTCGAGCCTTTAAATAAAGTACTTGTGTCGTAGAGTCATGTTGTGATGCCTTGTTGTATTTGCACATATTGAGCATATTGTGTGTATGATTGAAATGCTTGATATGTGTGGGATCGACTATCTAGTTGTTTATCTTTAGTAGCCTCTCTTACGGAAATGTCTCCTAGTGTCTCCACCGAGCCATGGTAGCTTGCTACTGCTCCGAACACTTAGGCTGGCGGCATGTGTCCTTCTTCGTTCCTATATACGTCCCTTCGGGAAATGTCGCGCATTAGTACCGGAGTCTGTTAGCCGCTACAGCCCGGTTTACGAGTCCTGCTAGCCAGTGCTACAGCCGGAACTTACTTGCTGATGACCGACACGTTCGATGCTGGGTCATGGATGCCTGTCCTCGTAAGTCTCGTGCCACTTTGGGTTTACGACTAGTCATGTCAGCCGGGCTCCTTATCATATGGATGCTAGCGACACTATCATATACGTGTGCCAAAAGGCGCAAACGGTCCCGGGCCAAGGTAAGGTGGCACCCGTTGGGATACCGTGCGTGAGGCCGCAAAGTGATATGATGTGTTACAGGCTAGATCGATGTGACATTGAGTCGGGGTCCTGACAAATATCATACAAGACGCTCCAAGCAAAACACATATCATGTGGCAAATAAAAATATAGCTCCAAGTAAAGTTACTGATAAACGAAGACGAAAGAGGGGATGCCTTCCGGGGGCATCCCTGTTCACACACGAACACGTCACCGTGTACCTCCAACGCCGAGGGTGATGCACCGCAGCTCACGTCGAAGGAGACCTGTCCGGAAGCGCGGTACGCAGGCAATCCGGCGGGTGCTTTTGAGGACCCGAAACCCCACGCGCCCGGGAGGGACCCCGTCTGGGCGCGCGGCGGCTATGGGCTGCCCTAGGTCGACCTGATTGCCCCTAGGGCCTCGAGGTTCGCCGCCCTGCAATGAAGAAAAACGAACGAAGAACGAGGAAGAACAAGAACTAGGGTTAAGGAGAAAAGATAAAAGATAGAAAGTGGTAGATTGATTGATCGGTTGTGTGTTGTTCAATCGGCCGTCACCCCTTAGGTATATAAGAGGCGGCTGGACTTCCCGTGCAAGGAAAAGGCTTGGATTCACGTCCAAAACCCTAGCCAAATTCGGATTGGTTTTGCCCGAACTTTCCAAAACTGTTCGGTTTAAACTGGCTGCACCTTGCGGGTCTTTTTTGTGGTGGTAAATGATCTCGGATGGAAACGAGCCCAAAAGCAATCTTGACCGTTTCGACGAGACGAACAACTTTTATGTTGAACGTTTTTTGATCAGAGGTCATCTTGATGGTCAAATCGGTCGCGCAAAACAGGCTATCCCTCGCGCTACCCATCAGACAGGGTGTCTGGTGGGGCGCGCCATTTTTTGCCTCCTGACAGGGCTGTATTCCGATGGCTCTAACTTTCGCATACGAACTCGGATTGGAACGAATTTTATATCAAAATCGATCGTTTCGACGAGACGAAGAACTTTTCTGTTGTGACTTTTTCCATCAGAGGCCATCTTGGGGGCGTAATCAGCCGAATACTGTTCTGAACACAAAATCTCAATATTTCGAATACAACTTCGGCCTTAGGGATGAGATCGGATGGATATGACCCAAATATCAAAATTTCTCCTTTGACGATATGAAACTTTCTCGCTTTGATCATTTTTCCATTTGAGACCTTCTTAATTACTTTTTGACCATGCCAAAATCTGGTGTCAACACATGCCCCCCTGTTTTTCGGTAAAACTTGTATGCGAAAAATAACTTGCACAGTTTGTTCTAAGCACGATGTCAACACTCCATCGGCCGTTTGTATGCGTGCTTTGGACGATAAGTATATATCGGCCATTTAGATTAGCAATAAAAATGAAGCTAATCGAACATATAATGATTTGGTAATACCCTTTCATGATGTAAGAAATTATATTGCATCCATGGGTCAAAATAATTCCACGGAGGGTAACCAGTCATACCTGAGGATGAATTTCATGGCATATGCATTAATGACATAGTTGAAGAATATGGATGTTGTTTGAACCGAAGATTCTGATGTGCAAACTCTCGACTTGGTTGTTCGAAGCTTGCACTCTTCTCTTTCTTCACCTTTGTCGCATTTATTGCAACGGAATCTTGCATATTATTCTTGTTTTTAGTACTTCCTTTGGGAACCCATGCCATGTTCATCTTTTTAAGTTCTTGTGCACTAAGCTTTTGTACTTTCTTCTTTTGCCAATATGGTAAGCCGAGTGGGCAACCCGGCTGTGATTTTCTTTGAAGTAATGGCAATTCTTGTTTTATCTTGAGCACTCTCAACTTCCTCCCTTCAGATTTGGCACTTGATTGAGTCTCAACAATTGATTGCTTCATCTCATTGCCTTTAGTAGCCAATGTCAACATTTTAGTTGGCTCTTTTTCTTTTGAGATCAAATCTGAAGTAGCACTCTTACGACCATCTCTTTTAACGCGGTAAACTTGCTTGACCACCTCATTTCTATTCCTTGAGCACTGGACCGATTCCTTATGATCGAAACGGTCTTTAGCATGTGCTTGTTCAAATGCTGATCTTCTCGGAGCTGCATAATATTGGTTAGATGGTCTAAAATAAGATGGAGAGTGTGCCCTCGTATCATACCTGTCCCATGATGGATATGGATCTATATGAGCATAGGGAGGCATCCACGACATTGGCATTGGCGGCCCAAAATAAGGATATGAATATGTTGCATTGAAATTCGCACTTTGCCAATACCGATCCTCATATTTGCGCCTTGGGGGTGATCTTGGTTTCTTTGCATGATTTGGCCGATAAGTATTCTTCTCTTCACTATTCTTTTGATATTTATCCAATAGTTCAGCAAAGGTGATTTTTGATCTCTTACACTTGCGCTTATTTCGGCCTTTGTTTCCTTTGGTTGTGCTTGCACCAATCATTGGATTTGCTTGTTGCCCCCAGTCATTGGCGTCTCCATTGTAGCTTCGATGGAATTCTCGCCCTCAAAATTATGTTCATTATGCTCTTCAACAACTTTTTTACTTGAAAGCTTGACCCCATCACCTGTAGTTTTTACCTCCTCTTTAAATGGATCGGCTTGAAGCAGCCGATGCAAAAACTTTCTGCCATCGAGACCAATCGGAATAGACTGGTCATCTCTTGGTGTCTCTACAAATTTCAATCGTCCTTTATCAATGGCTGATTTAACTATTTGACGAAACATATTGCAATCCTCAAAATTATGTTTGAACGAATGATGCAACCTACAATACATTCGTCCTTGAATTGATGGCTTGACATGGTGATCAAGAATTCTTATGTAATTATTTTTCAGCAATAAATAAAATATTTGGTCACACATGCTTGAATTGAAGGTAAACTTCTTGCTTTCTAGCCGATCTTGCTGTGTGAACGGCTTTGAAGATAAGCAAACGAATGGTTCAGATTTGGAATCTTCCCATTCGGCTATACATTGTGTTTTCCACTCTATCTTCGGTGTCTTTGGATAAGATATTATATTAGCATTGGATTTCTCAAAAGAAATTAACCTTGGCTTTAAACTTCTGATACGAAAATATTTAGAACACACATGTCTCAATTGAGACAAAGTGCAAGCCAAGTAAGAAATAAGCAAAGCTACCCAACTAGATATGAACTTTAGATAAAGCAACGGGGAAAGCTTTAGCCACAACAATAAGTCATTATCGGTCTTTATAAATGGTGCAATGGGTTGACCGATATAGTCTATAGCAATTTTGTTGCTAACAAGTGAGTTACCCTTCTTCATTGGTCTTTCAAAATTACTTATGAGAATTTTTCTTATAGAAGCATCGACAATAAAGTTGCGACCAAATCGGAAGATAGGCAAGTCACTTGCTAGACATACCTCTTCAATTACTTTGGGAGAGCATGATGGTTGTATCACTTGAATAATACTTTGTTCCACTTTTGAATGACTCTCCAATGCCTTGGCATCCTCTTTTTCTTTGATAGATTCGGTACACATACTATTTGATTCGGCTTTTTTAATAACCGAATTAACTTTGTTATCTGAATCACCACTCTTTCTTTCTTTGATTCGCAAGGTTGCTTGTTCTTGTCTAAATTCAGCAAACATTGCAGCTAGTCTATCTTTAAGCTTTTTTCGACCAATTTCAGCCCAATCTTCATCGGATTGCCCCCCAATACTTTGAGATGCTTTCGGCAATGGTGTGTTGTCGAAATTCTGTAATTGTGCAGGGGCAACATGATATGCTATGTTACTAGGTAAAGACACATGCGCTCTGGTAGAATTCTCACTTATTCGGCCATGAGCATAAAGGTGCGGAGCCGAATCACGAATATCTACAATTGCGTATGGTGCCGAAAAATTCGTAGCATGAGGTGTGGCATATGATGTTTGAGGGTAATTGGCCGAATAACTAGTAGTAGCATGGCCAATTCCCCTATCCACCGGCACGTTTGGATTAGCATACTGCAAGTTATTTGCCGATGAATAAAAAGTTGAAACACTTTGTTGCATACTATTGGAAGTTCCTACATGGGGTGTCTCAACATGATTAACCGAACTCATCATGTTGTTCATCGGCATATAGATTTGTGGGGTTGCCGATGCATGGGAGTTGGGATACATATGTTGCATGTTGCTAAAATTATATGAAGTTGAAGCATGAAAATTATTCTGAATCGGCTGTTGCACATAATTAGATGCATGATTGATAAAACTAGGGCTAGCCGATACAATATGCTCATTAGACGATCTAGCAACAACATATGCATTATTTGCATCTACATAAGTGAATTGGGTATTCATGTTACCTTTGTAGATTGCAAACCCTAGATGGCGATCTCTTCGTAGCAAGAACGGGCCGGAGACCGTTCAAAGCTTCGTCCCCAGCGGAGTCACCAAAAAGTGTGTTCGCACACGAACACGTCACCGTGTACCTCCAACGCCGAGGGTGATGCACCGCAGCTCACGTCGAAGGAGACCTGTCCGGAAGCGCGGTACGCAGGCAATCCGGCGGGTGCTTTTGAGGACCCGAAACCCCACGCGCCCGGGAGGGACCCCGTCTGGGCGCGCGGTGGCTATGGGCCGCCCTAGGTCGACCTGATCGCCCCTAGGGCCTCGAGGTTCGCCGCCCTGCAATGAAGAAGAACGAACGAAGAACGAGGAAGAACAAGAACTAGGGTTAAGGAGAAAAGATAAAAGATAAAAAGTGGTAGATTGATTGATCGATCGTGTTGTTCAATCGGCCGTCACCCCTTAGGTATATAAGAGGCGGCTGGACTTCCCGTGCAAGGAAAAGGCTTGGATTCACGTCCAAAACCCTAGCCAAATTCGGATTGGTTTTGCACGAACTTTCCAAAACTGTTCGGTTTAAACTGGCTGCACCTTGCGGGTCTTTTTTGTGGTGGTAAACGATCTCGGATGGAAATGAGCCCAAAAGCAATCTTGACCGTTTCGACGAGACGAACAACTTTTATGTTGAACGTTTTTTGATCAAAGGTCATCTTGATGGTCAAATCGGTCGCGCAAAACAGGCTATCCCTCGCGCTACCCATCAGATAGGGTGTCTGGTGGGGCGCGCCATTTTTTGCCTCCTGACAGGGCTGTATTCCGATGGCTCTAACTTTCGCATTCGAACTCGGATTGGAACGATTTTTATATCAAAATCGATCGTTTCGACGAGACGAAGAACTTTTCTGTTGTAACTTTTTCCATCAGAGGCCATCTTGGGGGCGTAATCAGCCGAATACTGTTCTGAACACAAAATCTCAATATTTCGAATACAACTTCGGCCTTAGGGATGAGATCGGATGGCTATGACCCAAATATCAAAATTTCTCCTTTTGACGATATGAAACTTTCTCGCTTTGATCATTTTTCCATTTGAGACCTTCTTAATTACTTTTTGACCATGCCAAAATCTGGTGTCAACAATCCCCAAGCTTAGGCTTTTGGCTACTATTGAATATCTTGGGGTGCCATGGGCATCCCCAAGCTTAGGCTCTTGCCACTCCTTATTCCGTAGTCCATCAAATCTTTACCCAAAACTTGAAAATTTCACAACACAAAACTCAACAGGAAATCTCATAAGCTCCGTTAGTGAAAGAAAGCAAAACCACCACATAAGGTACTGTAATGAACTCATTCTTTATTTATTTTGGTGTTAAACCTACTGTATTTCAAGTTCTCTATGGTTCATACCACTTAATACTAGCCATATATGCATCAAAATAAGCAAACAACATATGAAAAACAGAATCTGTCAAAAACAGAACAGTCTGTAGCAATCTGTAACCCACGGATACTTCTGGAACTCTAAAAATCCTACCAAAATATGAAGTCCTGGAAAATTTGTCTATTGATCTTCAGCAAAAATAATCAACGTAAAAGCACGTTTCTGTGATTTAACAAAACTAATTTCGTGCGCACAAAGTTTCTGTTTTTCAGCAGAATCAAATTAACTATCACCGGAGGTTATCCTATAGGTTCTACTTGGCACAAACACTAATTAAAACATAAAAACACATCTAAACAGAAGGTAGATGAAAAATTTATTACTAAACAGAAACAAAAACAAAAAACATAAATAAAATTGGGTTGCCTCCCAACTAGCGCTATCGTTTAACGCCCCTAGCTAGGCATAAAAGCGAAGATAGATCTAAGTAGTGCCATCTTTAATTTTCAGTTTTTTAGCGGAGTCATGCTCGAATCTGGGAGGTTCTTTACGTTTTCCTTCATACTCAGAAATGTTTAGATCCAAAGAATCCAACCGCTTATTGCAAAGAGTAATCAACATATTCATGCGGTGAAGATTTCCGCTAACACTTTTAAGAGGCTCAAGAGACTTCTGTAATATTTTTGTTACTTCGCAAATCTTTCCAAACACTTGCGTTTCTTCTTGGGTAGAATGTGATCCCCCTTTTTGAGGTAGTGTTCCCACTATTCCCTCTATAATTTCATGTGGAATACTAGGATCAATTTCAATAAAATTTCCCTTGGCAATGCAATCCAAGAGTTGTCTATGCGACATATTTAGCCCAACATAAAAATTGCAAAGTAAAATTCTAAAATTCACCTCTAGGGTGCAATTGAGATAAGATTCCATCATCCTATACCAAGCATCTTTTAAGTTTTCTCCTTGCCTTTGCTTGACGTGAAGAACTTCAAACTCGGGGGACATAGGAGCTGTCGGTGTACTAAGGTAGGGGTACCTCAGTACCCCAACTTGTGCACGGGCAGCCGCAGCTCCCCGCAGCTGGATCCACCATACGCTTGCCGGAGACCACTCCGGCTCCAGACCAAGCCATTCAAGAACAAAGTGTACGAGACAGAAGCTTAAGACCCCGGCAAGAGGAGCTTGCCGGGAAGGCCGTTCCAGGCTCAAGACTACATCGCCTACGCAAGCCCCTGGCGAGAGGAGCTTGCCGGGGAGGCTAGAAGATCACATCACAGAAGACACGCCTCGGCGCTATGCGCGTCCCGGCGAGGGCCCGGGGAGCGGCAAGTCATAGAGCCCGACAAGCTTCCGGGCCCGGCAAGATCAAGACCCCGGCAAGATACTTGCCGGGAGAGCTGCGACGCGTGCCGCACTCCAGCTCATCTCGCCCACGCCGCCTTCACCTTCTCCGAGACGCTGCGTGGCGGGTGGTCTGTCTTTGCATGCGGGTGCGGTGGCACTCCACGGTGGTGGCTCCATCGCCGTGGCAAACGGAGACGCAAGGGCGGAGCTTTTGGGGCGGCGGCGACGGCATTTAATGCTCTTGTCCCCTCTGTCAAAAGTAGGTAGGATCCCTTGCTCATGCAATGTAGCCGACTTGTTCCGCACTATTCCAACTACCACCTCTTTTACGTTTTACCCCTCTACCCTACGCTGACACCGTCGGTGACCCTTGCCCTATAAAAGGAGGCCCATGCACAACGTGAGGGGTTGGACTCTTTGGCAACTCTCACGCCGGTGTGGCTACTCTCCGGGCCCGAGATCAAATACAACACAAAGCAGCAAGAGGGTTTACGCGACCATCGCGCCCGCCGGGTAAAATCCAACAGCGCCTGCTAACGCTCGATCCGCTCTCTGCGCATCCTCCGCCCTCGCATCAACACACGGGGGCCGCCCCGCGGCCCCATAGGTGCCGCGCCACCCATCGCGCGCGACATCTCTGGCGCGCCAGGTAGGGGGGCGTCGAGGTTGTGCGGACCTGATCCGGCTTCCGTGCGGCTGCGCTCTTCATCAACCTCTCCGGTTTCATCAGCGACTTCATCGACAATTGCGCCATGGCCCCGAAGACGAGAGCCTCGAGGGTCGCAGACCCATCTCCGTCTTCCCCACCGCCACCAGAGCCAACGGTGGGCGGAGGAGACGCCGATGGAAGGGTGGACGCCGGCGAGGGCACTCGCGGCGCCACCAGATCCAGGGGCAGGACGGATGACCGCGCATCGGTCTCCGCAGACCCACACCCATCCCAGCAGCGCCCTGCCACGAGAGGTGGTGTCCGCCTGCTGGGGCAAGAATAGGCCGGAGGCTCGCGGGATGCTCCGGACCGCTGTCCGGACATGAGCAGAGCGAAAGAGCCGGAGCAGGGCCTTGCTCCTCCTATCGCTACCAGGAGCCTGAGCGCGACCTGTTCCCTGCGCCGCTCGCTCCCGCTCCCCTCCACGCCGGCAAGCGTGTCCCCCTTGGAACGCCACGCTGTCGTCAAGGACGCACCATCGAGCTCTAAGTCCGGCGAGGACGGCTCTGGCGCTCGCTCCGACAAGCACGGCTCCTCGGAACGCTATAAGCCCGGCAAAGGCAGCGTTGGTGCTCGTCCCGGCAAACGCACCTCCCCGGAGTGCTGCGCTGTCGTCGAGGACGCGCCATTGAGTTCCGCCAGCAAGCGCGAAGAAGCAAGAAAAAGAAAATCTAAGTCGCTCGCGCCCTCGTGCAGAGCACTTCTTATTCCCGTGCTTTTATCTGTTATATCCCTCTCGCGTTCGTCGTTTGTGCCAGAAACCTGTGCGCTGAGGAGCCTGCCTGTGAACGGTCGCACCCTTACTTTGCTTCGAACACCCTCAACGAGTTAAGAGTGAGCCGCGACCAGCTTCGCGCCCTCGTTTCGTTTCGAGTCTGTTCAGCAATTTAAGCGCGTCGCGAACTAGACACGGCGAGGTTGCTTGCCGGAAGCGACGCCAGCCAGCGGGCTGCTGATGTCCCGTACTCAGCAAGCGTTTTAAGCACCGGCAAGTTCCCTAAAAGCGTAAGGTGAAAACGCACAAAGGGCGTAAAGTAGAGGGTGTAACATGGCAAGCCCTTGCCGTGAGATGTCCTTCGTATGAGAGGCTTGTGCGCGAGAGGAGCCAAGTCGCGGTCCAGTTGCGTGCTTGTTTTGTTTCCGAGTCCGCTCAACAAACACAAGTGTGCGGCTGCACCCTTATCTTGCTTTCGAGCATGCTCAGCAAGTTAAGTGTCGCAACTGGCCCGACAAGGTTGCTTGCCGGAAGCGACGCCACCAGCGGGCTGTCCCGCGGTCGATAAGCGTGTTCGCCCCGGCAAGCTCCCCAAGAGCGTAGAGTACAAACATACGAAGGACAAAGCTCGGCATCGTATTGCGTAGTCAAGATTTATATACACATACATGTGCGCTTGGCAGTTGCATATATACATCAGCTTTTTTTATATGACTGCGATTGCAGCGACAGGGAGGAACCGAGAGTCCACACCAGCACCTAAGGTCCGGCAAGTCCGGGTCGCCGGGGGCTGCGGGCGCCAAGGTTCTTCCTCGGCAAGCCAGCCTCGCTGGGGGCTGCGAGCGCCAAGATCCGTCTCCGGCAAGCCAGAGTTGCTGGGGGCTGCAGTATCAGCTAAGTTTTCCATCCCTCGTCATGCATCCTCCTATGGACCGGGAGATGCGGGGCTGCGTCTTTGAGCGAGCGTGTCTTGTAAAAACCCGTACGTGGAGGAACCGAGTTGTGGCCCAGTTGCGTACTTGGTTTGTTTCCGAGTCCTCTCAACAAACTCAAGTGTGCCGCTGCACCCTTATCTTGCTTTCGAGCATGCTCAGCAAGTTAAGCGTCGCAACTGGCCCGACAAGGTTGCTTGCCGGAAGCGACACCACCAGCGGGCTGTCCATGATGTCGCTAAGCGTGTTCGCCCCGGCAAGCTCCCCGATAGCGTAAGAACACACAAGGCACGCAGTCAAGTAAAAGACTCAGTCCGGCAAGCTTTCCCCTCTTTTCATTAAAAACATCCGGTTTAGTACAAGTCCATAGAGGATGAAAAACATGATAGAGAGGATTACAAGTCCTTAAATGCAGCTAATGCCCGAGGGCTTACAGATTAAAAAGATAAGGTGCCCGTGATCCCTCTCCTGTTTCTCTGCTCGGGAGTTCGGGAGGTAGGTCAGGAGCCCCGGCAAGATAAGCTTGCCGGGAGAGGAGACCCTGCAAGAGGAGCTTGTCGGGAAGGGCGAAGGAGCGCCTAGGAGGCGTGGCGGTGACGCCGCCGTGCCGCAGGAGCTGCGCAAGGTGACGGGCATGGGGAACGCATGCCCGGAGAGCCAGCGACAAGCCCCTGAAGCCCGCGGAGAGCCACGGGCGCCAGAAGACCCCAAGAGAACACCCCGGGAGCCGGCCAGGAGCTTGGCGGAGTCGGAGGCGTCGGAGGCAGAGCTTGAAGACGGAGTGGTGGGACATCGGCACGAGGGCACCTCGCCCTCGTACTCCGACTTAACGGCCTTGCCGCCGTCCCCCTCTTCCTCTTCTGCTGCCTCTCTACGCCAGCCGCCAAGGAGACGGCCCCGGGGAGTTCAGGAGCCCGGCAACCCAGAAGATGGGGTTGCCGGTGGCGCGCGAGGCAGCGGTGTCCGACGCCTAGTCGGGCCCGCCATCCCCCTCGTCGCCGCTGTCGCTCTCCTCCTCGTCACTTTCGCTCGGGGAGGAGCCTTCGCTATCCGAGGAGCTGTCCACACAGCAGCGCACCCGGGTTCCATAGTCGCCGAAGACCTTGACGGCAAGGAGGTCACCATCCAACAACTTGAAATGGAGGGTGAACCCCGCCGTCAAGCTATGGATCCGGGCGAATGTCTTCCACCCTCGGTCGAAGAACATCACGCCGGAGGCTGGGGACACGACACTCACCCGAGTGCCGCTGATCCCGCAGCCCCTCATGCGTAGCTCCATCACATCGGGTGGATCCGGTCCCATCGCGTCCGCAAACGGGACCGGCAGCCGGAGGCGACGGCGAGGCGCCCGACGAAGCTTGATGAAGAACTCCCAGGGGTCATCTCCGGTGTGGACCGCGCCGTGGTCAGGAGACGCCGGGGGAGACGGGGGAGGCACGTCGCCACGGCCGCCTCTCCCCCGACCGCCTCGGCCACGCCCTCGGCCTCGTCATGCCACGCCCCTCCCTCTCCCTCTCGTGGCCGGCTCTACCGCCACGGGAGCGGGATGGGGAGTGGTGCGCTGCCTAGAAGCAACCCGCGCCGCCACCGTCGAAGAGCCGGGATTCCCTCCTTCCATGGCGGCAAGAAGAACAGAAGATGAAGACGAAGGGAGAAGTGGATGAGTGTGGCCGTTGTGCACCCCTTCCGCCCTATTTAAAGGGGCGAGGTGGGGACTCAACCGCCCCGCTCGACCAATCAGGAAGCGAGGAGGCGGAGAGGAGCGGGCCGACACGCCCTCTCCGCCCGCGGACGGCTCGGTCTCCCACTTCGCCGCCCCGACCCCCATGCATGAGGGCAGCGTGGCGAAAAAGGCGGAGCCGAGCGACGGTGAAGCGACCCGCTCTGCGCCACGATCACGGGTGGATGCCTTAAAGGCTGCATCGCCGCCCATGTCTCCCACGTCGCCCAATCGACGCTGCGTGCGTTCGGGAAGCGGCGGATGCAGAGCGGATTCGCACGCCGCGGGCCGCATGCGCCCGTGCACTATTTTGGGCCTGGCCCAACAGCGCTCGGCACGTGTATGGCCCAGTTCGGGCTCTGTCGGTGTACTAAGGTAGGGGTACCTCAAGTACCCCAACTTGTGCACGGCAGCCGCAGCTCCCGCAGTTGGATCCACCATACGCTTGCGGAGACCACTCCGGCTCGCACCAAGCCATTCAAGAACAAAGTGTACGAGACAGAAGCTTAAGACCCCGGCAAGAGGAGCTTGCCGGGAAGGCCGTTCCAGGCTCAAGACTACATCGCCTACGCAAGCCCCTGGCGAGAGGAGCTTGCCGGGGAGGCTAGAAGATCACATCACAGAAGACACGCCTCGGCGCTATGCGCGTCCCGGCGAGGGCCCGGGGAGCGGCAAGTCATAGAGCCCGACAAGCTTCCGGGCCCGGCAAGATCAAGACCCCGGCAAGATACTTGCCGGGAGAGCTGCGACGCGTGCCCGCACTCCAGCTCATCTGCCCACGCGTCGCCTTCAGCCTTCTCCAGAGACGCGTGGCGGGTGGCTGTGCTGCATGCGGGGTGCGGTGGCACTCCACGGTGGTGGCTCCATCGCCGTGGCAAACGGAGACGCAAGGGCGGGAGCTTTTGGGGCGACGGCGACGGGCATTTAATGCTCTTGTCCCCCTCTGTCAAAAGTAGGTAGGATCCACTGTTCATGCATCAGAGCCAGACCTTTGTTCCGCACTATTCCAACTACCACCTCTTTTACGTTTTTACCCCTCTACCCTACGTTGACACCTGTCGGTGACCCCTTGCCCTATAAAAGGAGGCCCATGCACAACGTAGAGGGGGTTGGACTCTTTGGCAACTCTCACGCTCGGTGTGGCTACTCTCCGGGCTCCCGAGATCAAATACAACACAAAGCAGCAGTAGGGTTTTACGCGACCATCGCGGCCCGAAGCTGGGTAAAATCCAACGCTGCCAAGGCTGAACGCCTCGATCTGCTCTCTGTGCATCCTCCGCCCTCGTACCGAACACACGAAGGGGCCGTCCCCGGCGGCCCCATAGGTGCCGCGCCACCCATCGCGCGCGACAGGAGCGGATAAGGAACTAGACGTACCGACGAGCAAACAAAAGGCAGGCGAAAGAGAGAGAGGAGATTGGGAAAGAGAGGGCAAATAAAACGACAAGGGTGAAGTGGAGGAGAGGAAAACAAGAGGCAAATAATGTAAATGCGAGGGAGATGAGTTTGTGATGGGTACTTGGTATGTCTTGACTTGAGCGAAGACCTCCCCGGCAACGGCGCCAGAAATCCTTCTTGCTACGTCTTGAGCTTGCGTTGGTTTTCCTTGAAGAGGAAAGGGTGATGCAGCAATAGTAGCGTAAGTATTTCCCTCAGTTTTTGAGAACCAAGGTATCAATCCAGTAGGGGGCTTCTCAAAAGACTCACGCACCTACACAAACAAACAAAGAAATCGCAACCAACGCAATAAAGGGGTTGTCAATCCCTTCAAGGCCACTTGCGAAAGTGAGATCTGATAGAGATAGTATGATAAGATAAATATGTTTTTGGTATTTTATGGTATATACTGGAAAATTAAAGATGCAAATAAAAGTAGATTGAAAGCTTATATGATAAAAGATAGACCCGCGGGCCATAGGTTTCACTAGTGGCTTCTCTCAAGATAGCATAAGTACTACGAAGGCTAACAAATTCTTGTCGAGCAATTGATAGAAAAGCTTAATAATTATGAGATTATCTAGGCATGATCACGTATATAGGCATCACATCCGTGACAAGTAGACCGACTCCTGCCTGCATCTACTACTATTACTCCACACATCGACCGCTATCCAGGATGCATCTAGAGTATTAAGTTCATAAGAACAGAGTAACACATTAAGAAAGACGACATGATGTAGAGGGATAAACTCCTGCAATATGATATAAACCCCATCATTTTATCCTCGATGGCAACAATACAATACGTGCCTTGCTGCCCCTGTTGTCACTGGGAAAGGACACCGCAAGATTGAACCCAAAGCTAAGAAATTCTCCCATTGCAAGAAAGATCAATCTAGTAGGCCAAACCAAACTGATAATTCGAAGAGACTTGCAAAGATAACTCAATCATACATAAAAGAATTCAGAGGAGATTCAAATATTTCTCATAGATAAACTTGATCATAAACCCACAATTCATCGGATCTCAACAAACACACCGCAAAAAGAGTTACATCGAATAGATCTCCAAGAAGATCAAGGAGAACATGGTATTGAGATCCAAAAAGAGAGAAGAAGCCATCTAGCTAATAACCATGGACTCGAAGGTCTGTGGTAAACTACTCATAACTCATCGGAGGGGCTATGGTGTTGATGTAGAAGCCCTCCGTGGTCGATTCCCCCTCCGGCGGAGCGCCGGCGAAGGCTCCAAGATGGGATCTCGCGGATACAGAAGGTTATGGCAGTGGAAATAGTTTTTCGTGGCTTGTTCTGATGTTCTCGGGGTACGTGGGTATATATAGGAGGAAGAAGTAGGTCGGTGGCCACCCGATGGGCCCACGAGATAGGGGGGTGCGCCCTGTAGGGCTGGGCGCACCCTCCACCCTCATGGCCGCCTCGGCTGCCTCTTGGCTTGCACTTCAAGTCCTATGGATCACGTTCGTTCCAAAAATCACGCCCCCGAAGGTTTCATTCCGTTTGGACTCCGTTTGATAGTCCTTTTCTTCGAAATACTGAAATAGGCAAAAAACAACAATACGGGCTGGGCCTCCGATTAGTAGGTTAGTCCCAAAAATGATATCAATGTGTAAAATAAAGCCCATAAACATCCAAAATAGGTAATATAATAGCATGGAACAATAAAAAATTATAGATATGTTGGAGACGTATTGAAAGTGCTAGTATCGACTAGAAGGGGGGGGGTCAATAGGCGATTTTTATGAAAGTCTTCAAAACATGGAAGTTTCAAAGACAAACAGTAGAAATGACCTAATTGATATGCAGCGGAAGATAAACTACAATAAGCAAACCATAGTCAAGTATGCAATGATGTGAAAGTACAGGACTAATAGCAGCTAAGTAGTAAGAATCAGGATGGAAGATAGTATGAAGCCAATCGTCGATAGTAGTCAAGAATTGAAGTCAAACAGGTACGACAGATAGGCAATGACTTCACGAAGACAAACTCTAAGTAAAGGAAGGGAGAGGATAGAACCAGTCACTTGTTGAAGACACGAGATTTGTTGGACCAATTCCAGTTGCTGTGACAACTATACGTCTGGTTAGGGAGGTTGAGTTCAACTCAGAAGACCGCGTCTTCACCTTATTCCCCTTGAGCTAAGGACACACAGTCCTCGCCCAATCACTCTGGTAAGTCTTCAAGGTAGACTTCCGAACCTTCACAGACTTCGTTCACCGGCAATCCACAATGACTCTTGGATGCTCAGAACGCGACGCCTAACCGACTGGAGGATTCATAGTCCTCAAGTGTAATAAGTCTTCGTGTCACATGCATGTAAAGACTTCAGTGATGCCTAACACTCTTTGGCTCTGGGTGTTTGGGATTTGTCCTCGCAAGGATTTCTCTCTCTCAAAGGCTTCGAGGTGGGTTGCTCTCAAACGACAAAAGCCGTTCACTTACTCTGAATAGCCACCAATTTATGGTGTAGGGGGTGGGCTATTTATAGCCACTGGGCAACCCGACCTGATATGTTCGAAATGACCTGGTCACTAAGGAACCGACACGTGTTCCAACAAATGATTTCAAACACACACGACAACTTTACTTGGGCTACAAGCAAAGGCGACTCATCCAGCTCTGGATAAGATTTGCTCTCATTGTCTTCGCTCAAGACATAGGATTTGGGTTGAGCATCACTTGCACATTCTCGACTTTGTTCACTTGGACCCCACTTAACGAAGACGGTGGTTCCTATGACTCAACAAAGAAGAAAAGGAAACAACGAAATCACACAGTCTTCGCGCTCCATAGTCTTCACTCAATGTCTTCTCATGTCATAGTCTTCAATATGAATATCTTCACATACCACCGTTGTCGTCAATGTCTTCATACATTTTTAGGGGTCGTCTCCGGTAGGTAAACCGAATCAATGAGGGACACCACCTGCGTTATCCTGCAATTCTCACAAAAGCATTAGTCCCTCAACCAACTTTGTCATCAATACTCCAAAACCAACTAGGGGTGGCACTAGATGCACTTACAATCTCCCCCTTTTTGGTGATTGATGACAAACTGGTTGAAGTTTTCAACGGGGATAAAGTATGTGAAATTGTAAAGGATAGGGTATTGTCTTCATAAGTAGCAAAGGCTCCCCCTGAAGATGTGCATATAAGTAATTTGCTTTTGGAATGCAAATGCACATGTCAGGTTGTACTTGTGGAGATCCTCTTCAACTTATGAAGATAATTCATCATGCATGAAATGATATAGCAAATAGAATGACATGCATAATGAAAAATGGACGTCTGCAGAATGATCTAAGTGCGGAAGTTATCATCGCACATGCAGAATTTATCATCGCATCACAGTAAAGCAAATAAGTAGCAGACGACCATCGAGTTTAAGTGTTACAACTCAAAGAACTAAATGTATCAAAAGCGAGAGTTGTAAACACTAGGCAAAATATAAAGCAACCGCCCATATGAACCCGCTTGAAGACTATCAAACTCATATGCTTCTCCCCCTTTTGTCAGTAAGGACCAAAAAGGTTTGAAGACATAGAGCATCTACTCATTCTCATGAGTAGGTGAAGCAGCAGGGTTGTCATTGTTGTTTGGCGGCGCAGATGTACTTGGTGTAGTGTCGATGCGTGCAGAAGTAGGGGGCGGTGAAGTAGCATCGTCTTCATCATCGATCACTCTGGCATTCACAGTTGCCGCAGAGGAAGAATAGTCAGAGTCTTCAAGGGATGGAGTTCGACATAGGACAACATTCCGTGGAGGAGTGGAGTCAAACTTGAATCTTTCAGTGAAGCCATCGCCTTGAAGATCTGCTTCAGCACTAAGTAGCGTCAAACTCTTCCATGATCGCCGGCTGGTCTCGTGAGTGACAAAAGCATTCTTGGTGGCAAGATTTCGAATGCGATTGACGTCCACCAAGAGGCTTTGCATCTGTCTCTTGAGCCAAAAGTGATGCTTATATTGTTTCTGATGAAGTGCCATAAGAAGTTCTCGGTCATTTAGAACACGAGAGCACTTCTTAGGCCTTTGGGCAATGGTGCTTTCAGTAGCTTCAGTTTGCGCATGATGAGGCAGACGAGTGTTCCCAGCCATTGGATAGATACGTGTTACTGCTTGGACACCTTCCATGGGCTGAGTGAAGCTTTGGTGATCAGCATTTTGAAGACAAAGAGGCTTCTTGGCAGGCTCTGGGTATATGGCTTCAACTGATATATCAACCTCTGGTAGAAAGATCAGATGATTGCGAGCAGAGGGCTGATAGTTTACAGAGGAGTGTAGCTTGATGAGGCGCATGACCCGAGCATAGAATTTCAGGCCAAAAAGGTCAGATCCAGACGTAGCCAATTGCCGGATGAAGAATTCTTGTGAATTGAAGCTGATGCCATTGAGGATGTAAAAGACCAATGTCTTCATGGCTCCTTCAAGTTTGGCCGCTGATGAATGCCCTTTGATAGGACATAGAGTTCGCCTGATGATGTGATATATTGTGCGAGGCAGATACTCTAGGTCATCAACAAAGAACTCCTTTGGGTATTCAGTGTCAGATGGCAGAGGCTTCATCATGCTCAGCATCTAGCTCATGTTGGGTTCTGGCTTATGGAAGATGATCTCTAGTGCATTGTGGTGGAGTTGACAATCAGGTTCATACAGCTCTCTGGGAGTGGGTAGGCCTGTAAGCTCAATGAGGTCAAGAGCTTTGGCTTCATGATGAACATTTCCTGTCATCCACTCGAGAACCCATGTCTTTATATCCCTGTTGTAGCCGCGAATGTGGAGGGTAGCATAGAATTGAAGCAAAAGTTCCTCATTCCAATGTTCTTTGTCTGTCACAAAACTGAGCAGACCTACATCACGAAAGCAGTCAAGTGCTTCTTCTAAGCATGGCAGTCCAGCAATGGCTTCAGTGTCGAGGCGCATATGAGGGAAAATGCATCCTTGATCATACAGAATGCATGAGTAATAGCTTCACGCCGATAGCTCCGTAAATGATCGATGATATTCTTGGCTTTGAGTAGGGTTCTTTGCGTTTGTCAAAGAAGGTGTTGTGGCTTTTGAAGCCATTTGCATTGAAGGACCTCAGAGAGTTTGCGCAGACACAGGAACCTTGGCATTCTTGGCTTTGGTTTCTGGACCTGAGGCCTATGCTCAACATGATAATCAAACTGAGGACCCGAGGCAGTAGGCGGAGGAACCAGAACGGGCCATTTAACAGTGATTAGCTGACCATGGCTGTATGCTTGCTCAATTGTATGAGGCCTTGGTGGCGGAACAGGAGCAGTGGCAACTGCTGAGGCGTCAGGCTGTACAGCAGAAGCTTCAGGAGCAGTTGCATCATTGGCTTCTGGCACATTCGTTGGTGCAGGCTCCACATTTTCTTCAGCCATGACTACGTCACTGGCTTCAATTTTGTTGGTGGTGGCAGCCTCAAGATTTTCAACCTCCACTTGATGAGATGGAGGGTCAGGCACTGGCACGTTCACGTCAGGAACGGCTTCTTCATTATTGGGGGGAGTAGGGACACGTACGTCTTCTTGATTGTCATCGGCTGATGCAGCCGGATTGCCTTCAGCAGCGTGGGCTTCAGACACGGAGACATTCACAGTTGAAGTGGCTTCAGGAAACACTTGACGTGCAACAGATGAGTGGTCCACTTCTCCTTCTGGAATGCTTGACAGAGGGACTTGAGGCCTGGGTCCTTTGCGAAGCCTGCGTAATGCTGGCGACGCCTTTGGAGATGGAGTTGGCTGGGCCTCAAAGTCTTCTTGTTCTTCTTGCACAGGTGGTGTGACTTGTTGTTGTTCTTGGGGAGTACTTGGGGAGTCTTGTTGTTGTGGGTGATCAGCCCATGATGCATCCTGAGCGATTGGCATCAGAGGACAACCAATGCTGATGAGTTTACTATTCGTGAGAACAGGCGATGATACCAGGTTGTGTTCGATCTGAGGAAGAACTTCATCATCTTCAACATTGTCATGGTGACCAATGTCTTCAGTAGCGGTGGGGTCAACTACTGGAATGTCTTCAGTTTCATGAGCCTCTGTGGAAGCAGGCTCATGAACTATCATTCGTCGTTCTTGGTGTTCAGATGCAGGGCGAACCACTGAGATAGGTTCAACAACTAAGGGCTCTGTGGGAGCAGCTCGATTCTTCTTGGTTTTGCGCTTCTTCTTGGAGGGAGCAGCATCAGAGGCTTCAGTACTTTTCCTTTTCTTGGCTTCAGCCTCAGCATCCCTCGTCTTCTTCAGTTCTGAAGCGGTTGATATGACCTTTGGCTTTGAGCCAGTCATGCTGCTTGGGAAGATTATGCGAGGTGCTTCTTGCCTTGATGGTGCAGATTGGGCAGTTGATAGCTTCTTCTTCTTTGCAGCCATTCTGGGGTCAATGCCAGGACGACCAAGAGACTTGCGCTTCTCAGCCTCATTGTAGGCTAGCACACATTTGTCAGCCAGACTCTTCATGCGCTCACGAGAGCCTTGAGCTTCTTCGCGCTTCTTGAGAAAGGCTTCTTTGAGTTCGTGCAGCATGATCTTGAAGTTTCTGACATCTTGCACGCTGAGCTTTGCCACATGCTTCTTGAACTGAGCCTTCTCATAATCAATCTTGTGCTTCAGTTCAACGATGCGCTAAGCGAGAGCTAGCTCAGAAGCAATGGCGCCATTGAAGGAGACGCTGAGGCCAATGGGAAGCTGCAGATCTTCAAAGCTGAGATTTGGGGTGTCAAACCACTCATCAATGAAGTTATGGATGATTGCCACATCGAAGAGAGGCAAGTTATTGAAGATCTCTGCTTCTTCCTTGCTCTTGATTAGTTGTTCAAGGGCATCATCTGCAAGATCTTCATCGCTGGACAGGTCAATGTGCTCTTCTCGCAGAATGGCAACATGAGTCAAGGTCTAATCAGTATGCTTGACGATTTTCTTTTTCTTCTCTGTCTTCTTGGAGATACATGATAGATCTTCAGACTGCACACTATCTTCAGGAGGTGCAGTGGCCAGTGGCTTCGCACGTGAAGCTTTTGGAGGAGCAGCTGATCTTGAAGCCTTAGGCTTCTTTAGCTTTTGCGTCTGTGGAGGAGGAGCTGGGGCTGCATCAGTGTCAACATCATTATCAGAATGATCCACTTTGGCACCTTGGACCAAGATGTAAGTGATGAGGCCATCAAGGTTGGAGAAGGGGCCGATGACATTGGGATCAACATCATGGGAGCCGTCAGCACGGGGAGCAGAGGGACCAGGGTTGAAGTCTAATCCCAATGACTTCTTGTTTTCCTTGGCCGATGCCTTTGCGTGCTGTAAGTTGCGCTTGAAAAGATTATCGTCACGACACTAGAGCAATGATGATGGGTCGGCATTTTCAGGCTGAGGTCCACATACCATATAGGGATAGAAACCCTATGCAATAGCTTCAACTCTGTTCTTGGGTTGAAGGCCTCGATAGAGAATATCACCCCAAGGACTCTTGATAGCATTCTTCTCAGCGTATTCCTGGGTCACGAACCTGTATTTGAACCATTGTTCAGCCCAATATCGTCGAATCCATTGGATTCGTGTCTTGCGCTGATGATAATTCTCCTCAGGATCTGTCTTGTAAAGTTCTGCGAGGTCATCAAGCAAATCTTTTGATGTTCCGCCACGACGCTGTCTGCCACCCTTCCTTACTGATTTCTCTGCAGCCATGTACTTCAAACTGAATGGCTTCAATATGTTCAAAGGCTTCAAAGGCTTTCGCTTCGGACAAGCAGAACGGCCGGAGAATTAATGTGATGTTGAAGAATTTCGCAAACGAATGCGCACTATGAGAACCAAGGATTCTCCCACGGACATGTACCTGTGATAAAGATTAGAGATGAGAGGGAAGGGAAGAGGTCATATGCATTCTCAGAAGATTTTGAAGATAAATCAGTTTGAAGACATTGACCTCATGATGCGAAGACATTCACTTATATGTTGAGAGTTGGTTCCAGATTTGTACGAATCCGTGAATAAGTACAAGTGAGGAATCAAACTAGATATGAAGTTTAAGTGAATAGACTAGGCAGTATGAGATACAGACAGAATAGATCTAACATTGTGTAGGCAGAAACAACTTTTGGTAACTAGGATGAATCCTTGAAGATCAAAAGGACATAAAAATAGAGTTATATTTACCACACGAAGAACTGCTAGATGGGATGAACAGGAGACCGAGCAGTTCAATCCACTGTGCCCTAACTTGGCGACGGAGGACACCTATGGCGACGGCGGAGAGGACGATGTCCGCGGCCGGCGTGAGGACGGCGTCGGAGAAGTCGCGGCAGCTAAGCGCTTCGTCGCCGGCGTCGTCTAGAGCTAGCGGTGGCGCTAGGGTTTTGAAGAGGTGGAGAGGTGGAAGAAGGTTTTCTTTACCGCAGGGGACATGTATTTATAAGGAAGTGTGCGGCACAGTGCAATTACGCAGGTGCCCCTGGCGGTTCACATCTGAGGGGCACGTGGCAAGCATGCAACATACTCAGAGTTGTCCCACGTTCCCACGCCTGCCAGGCATGTCGGATGGTTGTTCTGGCTTCTCCGGATTTAAAGAAATAAAGATGAGTCATTTAAAATAGACTTAATGTATGTCTCTGTGTCTTCTGCTGACTAGGACGCAGAGAAGACATTCGACAGTTTCAATAGAATGCATATGATTTGGACAGATAGAGTTTGAGATAGAAAGCATAGAGAGATTAGGGTCCGATCACATTCACTTAGTTCAAAAGATTCAACTGGGAAGACATAGCTATAAGTGAATGCTGTAGAGGACAGAACACTAGTATATATATATATATATATATATATATATATATATGTATATGTATATCAGAAAGCAATCAAATCATCATATCGAAGAAAATCATGAAGATAAATTGAAATTGAAGACAAACCAAATGCGAAGTCATTGCAAAAATAACGCCATGAGTGAAACACTTCAAACAGAGAAATTTGGTGGTGGCGTTACCCACCGTATAGGAAGTATTAGACCCAGACACGGCGCACAATTATCATGGCGCTCCGAAGTCAAATTCCATGTTAATGTATTCGCACTCAGAATGCAAGTCTTCATTGATTGAAGATATACTTTACTTCGTGTGTTGCACATCTAAGTCATCAACATGCATAAGTGTTAGGATGTGTGCTTGATCACAGGACATTTGAGGATTCCAAGATATTTAGCTCACACCGTAACTTGCAAAACCTTTTCTCATCCAAGGGCTTTGTGAAGATATCTGCCAGTTGTCCTTCAGTGTTGACGTGAATGATGTCAATATCTTTCTTCATGACATGATCTCTGAGAAAGTGATGACGAATTTCAATGTGCTATGTCTTCGAGCGCTGGACTGGATTGTTGGCAATCTTGATGGCGCTTTCGTTGTCGCAGAAGAGAGGCACTTGTTTCAGGTTGATGCCATAGTCCTTGAGAGTTTGCTTCATCCATAGAAGCTGAGCGCAACAAGATCCAGCAGCAATGTATTCAGATTCAATAGTTGAGAGTGATACACAGTTCTGCTTCTTTGAAGACCAACAGACAAGTGATCGTCCCAGAAAGTGACATGTGCCTGATGTAGACTTGCAATCCACCTTGTCACTAGCATAATCAGCATCCGAGAATCCAACCAAATCAAATTTTGAGCCCTTTGGATACCATAATCCGAGTGTTGGGGTGTAAGCCAAATATCGAAGAATTTGCTTCACAGCTAAGTGATGCGATTCCTTTGGTGCCGCTTGGAATCGAGCACACATGCAAACACTAAGCATAATATCTGGCCTAGATGCACATAGGTAAAGTAAAGAACCAATCATGGAGCGGTATACCTTTTGATCGAGCTCTTTACCATTGTCGTCGGGACCAAGATGGTGTTTGGCTAGCATTGGCGTCGTGTAACCTTTGCAATCTTCCATTCCAAACTTCTTCAGACAATCTTTGAGGTATTTTTCTTGAGATATGAAGATGCCATTCCTTTGATGACGAATTTGAAGACCAAGGAAGAATTTCAGCTCACCCATCATGGACATCTGATATTGCTCTTGCATCATGTAACCAAACTCATCACTATACTTCTGGTTGGTGCATCCAAAGATAATGTCATCCACATATATTGGGCACACAAACAGTTCACCATCATATGTCTTCGTGAAGAGTGTGGGATCGAGGGATCCAGGTTTGAAGCCTTTGCTCTTCAGGAAGTCTTTGATCGTATCATACCAAGCGCGAGGAGCTTGTTTGAGGCCATACAGTGCTTTGTTTAGCTTGTACACCATATTAGGATGTTTTGGATCTTCAAAGCCAGGTGGTTGAGCGACATATACTTCTTCTTCAATCTTGCCATTGGGAAATGCACTCTTCACATCCATTTGATGTAGCCAAATGTTGTGGTGATTAGCGTAGGCTAGCAGTATGCGAATAGCTTCAAGCCTAGCCACAGGAGCAAATGTTTCATCGAAGTCAATTCCTTCTACTTGAGTATATCCTTGAGCCACAAGACGTGCTTTGTTTCTGACGACTTGACCATGCTCATCTTGCTTGTTTCGATATAACCATTTTGTTCCAATAATGTTATGCTTGCGAGGGTCAGGATGCTTGACAAGTTCCCAAACATTGTTCAGCTTGAACTGTTGAGGTTCCTCTTGCATAGCTTGTATCCATTCAGGTTCCATAAAGGCTTCAGCAACTTTCTTGGGTTCTGATATTGACACAAATGAGAAGTGCCCACAGAAATTTGCTAACTATGTTGCTCTTGAGCGAGTAAGTGGACCAGGTGCATTGATGCTATCAATTATCTTCTCAATTTGTACTTCATTTGCAACTCGAGGATGAACAGGATGAATACTTTGCTCTTGCTGGTCATTGTCATCATTGGGAGGATTGCTTCAGTTTGAGCATTGTCTTCAGGTTGGTTCAGAGCAGAAATGATAAGTTCCTCTTCAGGTTGTGCTTCAGAATGCATGATTTCACCAGTTCCCATCAACTTGATAGATTCGCTGGGCTGAGCTTCGTCTAGTGTACTTGGCAGGAGTTCTCTTTGTGAACCATTTGTTTCCTCAAATCGCACGTCCACAGTTTCGATGATTTTGTAGAGATAGAGGTTGAAGACTCTGTAGGAGTGCGAGTCCTTTCCGTAGCCAAGCATGAAGCCTTCGTGAGCTTTAGGTGCAAATTTTGACTTGTGATGGGGATCCTTGATCCAGCACCTAGCTCCAAATACTCTGAAGTAGCTGACATTTGGCTTCTTGCCAGTAAGGAGCTCATAGGATGTTTTGTTCAGAAGCTTATTGTAAGTGCATCTAGTGCCACCCCTTGTTTGTTTTGGAGTATTGACGACAAAGTTGGTTGAGGGACTAATGCGTTTGTGAGAATTGTAGGATAACGCAGGTAGTGTCCCTCATTGATTCGGTTTACCTACCGGAGATGACCCCTAAAAATGTGTGAAGACATTGAAGACAATGGTGGTATGACAAGATATTCATATCGAAGACTATGACATGAGAAGACATTGCGTGTAGACTTTGGAGCACGGAGACTGTGTTTTCGTTGTTTCGTTTCTCCTTTGTTGAGTCATAGGAACCACCGTACTGTTAAGTGGGGTCCAAGTGAACTAAGTCAGAATGACTGAAGTGATGCTGAACCCAAATCCTATGTCTTCGAGCGAAGACAATGAGAAAAAATCTTATCCAGAACTGGATGAGTCAGCTTTGCTTGTAGCCCAAGTAAAGCTGCCGCGTGTGTTTGAAATCTGACCGTTGGAACACGTGTCAGTTCCTTAGTGACCCAGGGTCATTTTGGACAAATCAGGTCAGGTTGCCTAGTGGACAAACCAGAGCAAGGTACTCCCTTGTTCTGTGTGATTCGGTTTAACCACCTGGAGTTTCAGCTATGTCGACTGCAGGGATAATCAAGGTCTCCGTTGCTTGCCCCGTGTTCGATGGAGCTGAATATCCCTACTGGAAGAACAAGATGCGCATGCATCTTGAAGCCATTGATGTCGACTCGGCATGTCGTCAAGAATGGCGTTCCCAAAATCGTGAAGGTGTCACCCCATCGATGTCAAGAAGTTCATTCAACTGGACTCTATCGCGAAGAACATCATATGTGGTCATGTGACCAAAGGACAAGATGGTCGTGTGAGTGCTCGAAACGCCGGCTAGTCGGGACTGGCTATCCAAGGTCAATGAAGGCGTTTCAACCCGGAGAGATCAAAGAATCGGTGTTCTCGCGAACCTCTTCAACCGCTTCAAGAGAAACGACAATGAGAATGTCCAGCTCACGCTTGATCGCCTCACCGATATCACAAATGAACTTCAAGCTCTTGGCGAATCGAGATTACTAAGCATGAAATCGTCAAGACACCGCCGAGATCACTTGACAGCTCCTTTGACACCCTTGCCCTCATGATACAAGAACGCCCCGACTTCAAGACACTCGATCCGTCGATATACTTGAGAGGCTCAACACACATGAGTTCCAAACTATCTCGAGAAAAGAGATATCATGGTCCAAGCTATGGCCGAACTCGTGCTTTGAAGGCAAAAGTGGTTTCCTCATCCAAGAAGAATCTGACCGCAGCTCAAGATCCCAAGACATTGGAAGGAACTTGCTATGCTTGTGAAGAAGTTCCAGAAATTCACAAAGAAGAAAGGCTTCAGAAAGTCTTCACGATCTAGCTCAAGGAATGATGAAGCTTCCACACATGATCACAAGAAGAGAACCTGCCACAAGTGCAAGAAACCTGGCCACTACATATCTGAGTGCCCATAGTGGGACAATGAGAATAAGAAGAAGAAAAGCAAGGAATATGATTCTGATGACAAGAAGAAGAAGAAATCCTCAAAGTCTTCTAAGTCTTCTTCCAAGTCTTCATCATACAAGACGAGCTCATCTGGCAAGGCTCGTGCTTTTGTTGGCAAGGAAATGGATTCAGAGGAGGAGTCTGCTTCGGAGGAGGCGGAGGTGGAGTCTGGAGAGGAGTCTAACCCTGGCGTTGCAAGTCTGGCTCTAGCCACTGCCTATGTTGCCAAGTCCATCTTCAACACTGAAGACAATGACTTTCACACCAACGCTGAAGCTAATGACGAAGATGATCCTACTCCCACCTACTGCTTCATGGCACGCGGTGCCAAGGTAAAATCGCGCGATGCTTACTTTCAAACTTCAAGTGAAGATGACTCTGATTGTGAATCCAAACCCAGCTACAAAACACTTGCTAAAATTGCAACTGAACAACAAAAGGCTATGGAACATACTCAAAAACTGTTAGACAAAAGCGATGACCTGTTGAACGCTGAAATGACACGTTCACAATCCTTAGTTGATGACATAAAAAGTCTTCATGCTAAGTACCAAGAACTTGAAGGTCGTCATGAATCACTCTCAACTACTTATGAAAGGCTCTCCTATGATTATCTTCAAAGGAAACAAGAGCTTGAGAAATTGAGAGCGGCTCATGAAGATCTTCAAAAGGTGAATGAGTCACTTGGCGCCAATGATTAGTTCCGCCAGAAGGATTTGAACCACCATGTTTAAAATGCATTGAGCGTGATAATGCTACATCTGTTGTGAATGTTCCATCGCTGCCATCGTTTCATTGTCTTCACCTACCGATGTGGTCACTAACCCCTCTGCGGAGGATACCACCGATGTTCTTGATGAAAATGCTATGTTGAAGACATTACTTGAAACAGGATGTACAAAAGTTTGAAGGACATCGACTCTCTGCGATGTCCTCAAAAGCAGATTCTCGAACCAAACCCTAGGGAAGAGGGTGTTGGGTTCGAGAGGAAAATGAACGTTGATGGCTCATATCGAAGCCCGAGCAAGTACCCCAAAACCACATGGGTTGCTGCAAAGGGACCTTCAAGAGATCCATCTACCTTATCCGCTTTACTGTGCTAATCCTATTATCATTGATGAATCCTTTGATGCAAACTATAAGCTGTTCAAAAATCAGAATGGTGAAGTGTTTGCCAGGTACATTGGTACTAACTGCAGGAATGGATCACCTATGAAGAAGATCTGGGTACCTAAGCGGTACATTGAGAATCTTCCTGTGAATGTCATCATGACACCACCTAGGAAGAAGACAAACCCCAGACCTATAGCTTCATATGGCCCAAAGGCTTCATACAGATCAAGGACTCACATGAGTCACCCTAACGCCAATGTTTTGCAGGGAAATCATGCTCAGACTTTTGAATATGAGCGTGTATCTTCGAACCGCTATGTTCATAGGACTAAGAACTTTTCTGCTTATTCATATGAGTATCATTCATCTCCTGCAAGGCTATTTGCTAGGGCTTCAAAGCCAAAATTCTCAGATGCTGCACTTAGACTCATTGCTTCTAAGCCCCCACTGAAAATGTGGGTGGCAAAGAAGAACTAACTTTCTTTTGCAGAAAATGGTCTCCAGCCAGCAATCAATGGCGTCCGATACTACTACTGGGGACCTAAAACTCACTGAGGACGCACGTTAAAATATCATTCTATATGCTTCACATCTAAATTCCTCATCTGTCTATGTCCTAACTTTGATATAAGCTGTGACTGTCCCTATATGTATCAAATGCATATGCTTCACAACACTTGTGTGAAGCCTATCCTCCTAACTGCACTGTAGGGTACATCTCCAAAAGCTTCAGAATGGATTATGGATAGTGGATGCACAAATCATATGACTGGTGATCGAAGTCTTCTCATGGACTCAACCTTACGTCCATCCGACAAGAGCCACATCAAGTTTGCTGACACTGGTAAAAGCAAAGTATTGGGTCTAGGTAGAGTTGCATTCTCAAAGGATCAACACATGGATAAAGTGATGCTTGTTGAATCCCTTGGTTTCAACTTAATGTCTGTCTCAATGCTTTGTGACTTGAACATGATTGTGATATTTGGTAAATATCGTTGCCTAGTACTAATGGAATCTGACAAATCTCTAGTCTTTGAAGGGTATCGAAAAGATGATCTATACATGGTAGATTTCTCAGCAGATCCACAGCTTGCCGTTTGTCTTCTCACAAAAGCTTCAGAATGCTGGCTTTGGCATCGAAGGCTGGGACATGCTGGCATGAGGAACTTACACTCACTCGTCAAGAAGAAGCATGTCATAGGCATCGAAGATGTCAAGTTCAAGAAGGATCATCTGTGTGGTGCCTGTGAAGCTGGAAAGATGACAAGGGCAAAGCACCCATCGAAGGCAATCATGACAACATCTCAACCCTTCGAGATGTTACACATGGACTTATTTGGACCCACGCACTACTCCACCCTCACAACAACTGCGTGTCTCTATGGCTTCGTCATTGTTGATGACTACTCAAGATACACATGGGTTCATATAATTCTGTACAAGACTGAAGTGCAAGATGTCTTCAGGCGCTTCGCAACTCGAGCAATGAACAACTATGGTGTGAAGATCAAGCACATCAGAAGTGACAATGGCACTGAATTCAAGAACACCAGACTTGATCTGTATCTGGATACAATGGGAATCACTCATGAGTTCTCTGCGCCCATACACACCTCAACAAAATGGCATCGTTGAGCGCAAGAACAGTAACCCTCATTGAAATGGCTCGAACAATGCTAGATGAGTACAAGACACCAAGAAAGTTCTCGCCGAAGCTATTGATACAAAGATGTCACATCATCAACCGTGTATACATTCATAAGCTTCAACAAAACATCATATGAGCTGCCATGGCAAGAAGCCAAATGTCGCCATTATTGAGTATTTGGAGCAAGATCTTTGGATCAAGGATCCCCATCACAAGTCAAAATTTGCACCTAAGGCTCGCGAAGGCTTCATGCTTGGCTATGGAAAGGATTCACACTCCTACAGAGTCTTCAACCTCTATCTCTACAAAATCGTTGAAACTGTGGATGTGAAATTTGATGAAACAAATGGTTCACAGAGAGAGATCTTGCCAAGTACACTGGATGAAGCTCCTTCAAACGAGGCAATCAAGCTAATGGGAACTGGTGAAATCATGCCCTCTGAAGCACAACCTGAAGAGGAACTCATCATCTCGCACCAAATCAACTCAAGACAATGCTCATCCAAGACAATCCTCCCAATGATGACAATGATCAGCGAGCAAAATCTTCGTCCTGTTTCACCCTCGTGTTGCAAATGAAGTTCAAATAGAAAAGATAATTGACAAGATCAATGCACTGGTCCGCTCACTCGATCAAGAGCGACACAGCTAGCAAACTTCGTGGGCACTTTTCATTTGTGTCAATATCGTAACCCAAGAAAGTTCTGTCAAGCTTTTATGGAACCTGAATGGATTCAAGCCATGCAAGAAGAACTTCAACAGTTCAAGCTAAATAATGTCGGGAACTTGTCAAGTTTAACTGATCCTCGCAAGCATAACATTATTGGAACAAAATGGATATATCGAAACAAGCAAGATGAGCATGGTCAAGTCGTCAGAAACAAAGCACGTCTTGTAGCTCAAGGATACACCCAAGTGGAAGGAATTGACTTCGATGAAACATTTGCTCCTGTTGCTAGGCTTGAAGCTATTCACATACTGCTAGCTTATGCAAATCATCACAATATCTTGCTGTATCAAATGGATGTAAAGAGTGCATTTCTCAATGGCAAGATTGAAGAAGAAGTGTATGTCGCACAACCACCTGGCTTTGAAGATCCAAAACATCCTGATATGGTGTACAAGCTAAACAAGGCAATCAGATGGCCTCAAACAAGCCCCTCGTGCTCGGTATGATACAATCAAAGACTTCAAGAGCAAAGGCTTCAAACCTGGATCCCTCGATCCCACTCTCTTCACGAAGACATATGATGGTGAACTGTTTGTGTGCCAAATATATGTGGATGACATAATATTCGGATGCAACAACTAGAAGTACAGTGATCAGTTTGGGTACATGATGCAAGAGCAATATCAAATGTCCGTGATGGGTGAGCTGAAGTTCTTCCTTGGTCTTCAAATTTGTCAGCAGAGGAATGGCATCTTCATTTCTCAAGAGAAATACCTCAAAGATTGTCTGAAGAAGTTTGGAATGGAAGACTGCAAAGGCTACACGACGCCTATGCCAGCCAAGCACCATCTTGGTCCCGACGACAATGGTAAAGAGTTCGATCAAAAGGTATACCGCTCCATGATTGGTTCTTTGCTTTATTTATGTGCATCTAGGCCAGATATTATGCTTAGTGTTCGCATGTGTGCTCGGTACCAAGCGGCACCAAAGGAATCGCATCACTTAGCTGTGAAGCGAATTCTTAGATATTTGGCTTACACCCCATCACTCGGATTATGGTATCCCAAGGGCTCAATATTCGATTTGGTTGGATTCTCTGATGCTGATTATGCTGGTGACAAGGTGGATCGCAAGTCTACATCTGGCACATGCCATTTTTTGGGTCGATCACTTGTCTGTTGGTCTTCAAAGAAGCAGAACTATGTATCACTCTCAACTGCTGAATCTGAATACATTGCTGTTGGATCCTGTTGTGCTCAGCTTCTATGGATGAAGCAAACTCTCAAGGATTATTGCATCAACCTGACACAAGTACCTCTCTTCTGCAACAATGAGAGTGCCATCAAAATAGCTAACAATCCTGTCCAACACTCGAAGACAAAGCACATTGAAATTCGTCATCACTTTCTCGAGAGATCATGTTATGAAGAAAGATATCGATATCATTCACGCCAACACCGATGAGCAATCGCGATATCTTCACAAAGCCATTGGATGAGAAAACGTTTTGCAAGTTACGGTGTGAGCTAAATATCTTGGAATCCTCTAATGTCCTGTGATCTGGCAAACATCCTAACACTTATGCATGTTGATGACTTAGATGTGCAACACACAAAGTAATGTATATCTTCAATCCATGAAGATTTACACTCTGAGTGTGAATACATTAACACGGAATTTGACTTCGGAGCGCCACGATAATTGTGCGCCGTGTCTGGGTCTAATACTTCTTATACGGTGGGTAACGCCACCACCAACCTTTCTTGTTTGTAGTGTTTCATTCAAGGCGTTATGTTGCAATGACTTCACATTTGGTTTGTCTTCAGTTTCAGTTTGTCTTCATGACTTTCTGCACTATGATGATTTGATTGCTTTTTGATATATATACTAGTGTTCTGTCCTCTACATCATTCACTTATAGCTATGTCTTCAAGATTGGATCTTTTTGCACTAAGTGAATGTGATCGGACCCTAACCTCTCTATGCTCTCTATCTCAATTCTATCTATCCAAATCATATGCATTCTGTTGAAACTGTCGAATGTCTTCTCTGCATCCTAGTCAGCAGAAGGCACAGAGACAAACATTAAATCTATTTTTAATGGCTTATCTTTACTGTTGAAATCCGGAGAAGCCGGAACAACTCTCCGACATGCCTGGCGGGTGTGGGAACGTGGGACAACCCTGGGTGTGTTGCATGCTTGCCACGTACCCCTTAGATATGAACTGGCAGGGGCACCAGCGTTATTGCGCTGTGTCTCTCACCTACTTATAAATACCTGTCCCCCTGCGGTAAAGAAATACTTCTTCCACCTCTCCACCTCCGTCAAAACCCTAGCGCCACCGCTAGCTCGTGACGACGCCGTCGACGAAGCGCTTAGCTGCTGCGACTTCTCCGACGCCGTCCTCACGCCGGCCACGGACATCGTCCTCTCCGCCGTCGCCGTAGGTGTCCTCCGTCGCCAAGTTAGGGCACGGTGGGCTGAACTGCTCGGTCTCCTATTCTTCTCCATCTAGCAGTTCTTCGTGTGGTAATTATAACTCTATTTTTACCACCTTTTTGATCTTCAAGATTCATCCTATTTACCGAAAGTAGTTTCTGTCTATTCAAAGCTAGATCTATTCCATCTGCATCTCATACTGCCTAGTCGATTCACTTAGATTTCTACTTGCTTGATTCCTCACTTGTACTTATTCACGGATTGGTACAAATCTGGAACCAACTCATCTATATAAGTGAATGTCTTCGCAACATGAGGTCAATGTCTTCAAACTGATTTATCTTCAAAATCTTCTGAGAATGCATATGACCTCTTCCCCTTCCCTCGCATCTCTAATGCTGTCACAGGTACATGTCCGTGGGAGAATCCCTTGGTTCTCATAGTCTACATTCGTTTGCAGAATACTTATAGCATCAGTTGAATTCTCCTAAAGCCAGTTCTTGCTTGACCAGCAAACGGAAACCTCTGAAGCCTTTGAACGTACTGAAGCCTTTCAGCTTGAAGTTCATGGCAACAGAGAAATCAGCAAGGAAGGGTGGCAGACAGCGCAGAAGTGGCACATCTAGAGATCCGCCTGATGATTTAGCAGAACTGTACAAGACAGATCCTGAAGAGAATTATCATCAGAGGAAGACGCGAACCCAATGGATTCGACGCTATTGGGCTGAGGAGTGGTTCAAGTACAGATTTGTGACAAAGGAATATGCAGAGAAGCATGCCATCAAGAGCCCATGGGGTGATATCCTCTATCGAGGGCTGCAACCCAAAAGCCGAGCTGAAGCCATTGAACAAGGCTTCTATCCATGCATGGTCCGTGGGCCACAGCCAGCAAACGCAGATCCCACTTCACTTCTATGGTGTCGTGAAGATTCGCTCTTCAAGCGCAACTATCGATTTCTGTGGCTTCGCCAGGAGAACAAGAAGTCCTTGGGTTTGACTTCAATCCAGTCCCTCTCTGCTCCCGGCCGATGGCTTCCGTGAAGCCAATCCCAATGTCATTGGCCCCTATGCCAACCTTGACGGCCTCATCACCTATATCATGGTCCAAGGCGCCAGAGTCGATCATTCTGACAATGGTGCTGACTCTGATGAAGCCCCTGTTCCGCCACCTCCAAAGCCCGAAGTAAAAAAGAAGTCTAAGGCTTCAACCTTAGCCGCAAAGGCACCTCCAAGACTTTGCGTGCGGCCATCGGTCATCGCACCTCCCGAAGCCAGCAGTAATCTGAAGATCTGTCCGTGTCTCCGTGGAGAGCAGACAAGAAAAAGCAGCTTGTTAGACCATCTGATCAGCGAGCTTTGACTCCTGCTGCCATTCTGCATGAAGAACCCATTGATCTATCAAGTGATGAAGATCTTGCGGATGATTCCCTTGAGCAGCTGATCAAGAGCAAAGAAGAAGCAGAAATCTTCAGCAACCTGCCTCTGTTTGATGTAGCCATCATTCATAATTTCATTGATGAGTGGTTCGACACCCCCAACGTCAGTTTTGAAGACTTACAGCTCCCAGTTGGCCTCAGTGTCGCCTTCAATGGTGCCATTGCTTCTGAGCTAGCTCTTGCTCAGCGCATCGTTGAGCTCAAAAACAAGATTGACTTCGAGAAGGCTCAATTCAAGAAGCATGTGGCCAATCTGAGTGTTCAAGACGTCCGCAACTTCAAGGTCATGCTCCATGAGCTCAAAGAAGCTTTTCTGCAGAAACGCCAAGAAGCTCAAGGCTCTCGAGAACGCATGAAGGTTTTGGCTGATAAGTGTGTGCTTGCCTATAATGAGGCTGAGAAGCGCAAGTCCCTTGGCCGTCCAGGCATTGATCCTAGGATGGCTGCAAAGAGGAAGAAGAAGCACCCTGCTGAACAGCCTGCGGCTTCAAGCCAAGAAGCCCCTCGCATTATCTTCCTGAGCAACATGACTGGCTCGAAGCCAAAGGTCACCACAATCGCTTCAGAACAGAAGAAGACAAAGGCTGCCGAGGCTGATGCGAGGAAGAGAAAGAATACTGAAGCTTCTGATGCCGCTCCCTCCAAGAAGAAGCGCAAGACCAAGAAGACTAGGGCTGCTTCCACAGAGCCCTTAGTCGTTGAACCCATCTCCGTTGTTCGCCCTGTGTCTGTTCATCAAGAAAGAAGGATGGTTGTCCATGAGCCTGCTACCACAGAGGCTCATGAGACTGAAGATATTCCAAGAAATGAACCCAACATCGCCAAGACATTGGTCAAGATGACAATGTAAATGATGATGAAGTTCTTCCTCAGATCAAACATCAGGTGGTATCATCGCCTGTTCGTACGAACAGTGAAATCATCAGCATTGGTCGTCCATTGATGCCAATCGCACAGGATGCTTCGTGGGCTGATCACCCACAGCGACAAGACTCCCCCAGGACTCCCCAACAACAACAACAAGCTCCACCCCCAGTGCAAGAAGAGGATGAAGACTTTCAGGCTCACCCAACTCCATCTCCCAACCTGAAGCCAGCTCTTCGCAGGCTTCGAAGAGGACAAAGGCCTGAAGTCCCTCTGTCGAGCGTTCCTGAAGGAGAAGTGCAACGTTCACCTGTTGCGCGGCAAGTATTGTCTGAACCAGCTCCAACAGTGCACATTTCCGTGTCTGAAGCACATGTTGCTGAAGACATTCCGGCTGCATCAGCCGAAGAAAAAGAAGAAGAAGTTCGTGTTCCAACCCCCCTGTGATTGAAGAAGAAGCAGTTCATGATCTGAACGTGTCTGTGCCCGACCCTCCTGCTCGTCAAGAGGAGGTTGAAAATGTTGAGGCTGCCACCACCAATGCTAATGAAGCCAATGACGTGGTCATGGCTGACGCCAATGTGGAGCCTGCACCAACGAGTGTGCCAGAAGCAAGTGTGGGCACAGAACCTGAAACCAGTGAGGCAACTGTGCCCGAAGCAAATGTGGCCCCTGAATCTGACGCCAATGAGAATGCTGCACCTGACGCCAATGAGGAGGCTGCACCTGAAGCAAATATGACAACTACTCCTGAAGCACCTGTTGTGCAGCCTGAACCCTCTGATGTTGCCCCTGCTCCTGTTCCGCCTCCAAGGCCTCACACTATTGAGCAAGCATACGATCACGGTCAGCTTGTCACTGTCCGATGGCCCGTTCTGGTGCCTCCGCCTGCTGCCTCCGGCCCCCAATTTGACTATCATGTTGAGCATCGGCCTCAGGTCCAGAAGCCAAAGCCGAGATTGCCAAGGCTTCCAGGTACTGCCAAATCCCCTGGGTCTTTCAATGCAAATGTCTTCAAGAGCCACAATACCTTCTTTGACAGCGCCAAGAACCCCTACTCCAAGCCAAGGATTTTATCAGATCGGTTCTGGAGCTATCTGCAGCGAAGCTATTACTCATGCGTGCTATATGATCAAGGGCGCATTTTCCCTCATATGCGCCTTGACACTGGAGCTATTGCTAGACTGCCGTGCTCGGAAGAAGCACTTGACTGCTTTCGCGATGCTGGTTTGCTTCATTTTGTGACAGACAAGGAACACTGGAATGAAGAGCTATTGCTTCAATTCTACGCCACTTTGCACATTCGCGGCTACTATAGAGACATCAAGACATGGGTTCTCGAGTGGATGACTGGCAATGTTCATCATGAAGCAAAAGCTATGGATATCATCGAGCCATCGGGCTAGCCACTCTGGAGAACTGTATGAGCCTAATCGCATCGCCTACACCGCAATGCTGTGGAGAGCATCTTTCATAAGCCAGAACCCAACATGAGCCAGATGCTGAGCATGATGAAGCCTTTGCCATCTGACGCTGAGTATCCCACACATTTCTTTGTTGAAGACCTTGAGTATCTGCCTCGCACCATATATCATATCATCAGGCGAACTCTATGGCCAGTCAAGGGACACTCATCATCAGCCAAGCTTGAAGGAGCCATGAAGACATTGGTCTTCTCTATTCTTAATGGCATCAGCTTCAACACTCAGGAATTCTTCATCGTGCAACTTGTCGCTTCGGTTCGACTGTTTGGTCCGAAGTTTTATGCTCCCCGGTCATGCGCCTCATCAGTTTACACTCATCATCAATTATCAGCCCTCTGCTTGCAATCACATCATATTTCTGCCAGAGGTTGATATGTCAGTTGATGCTATATACTCTGACCCTGCCAAGACGCCACTTTGTCTTCAGAACATTGAGCACCAAAGCTTCACTCAGCCTATTGAAGGTGTTCAAGCAGCAACAAGAGTCTACCCACTAGCTGGTAACACCCGTATGCCTCACAGAGCGCCAACCACTGAAAGCACCATTGCGCAAAGGCCTCGGAAGCATTCTCGTGTTCTTAATGACCGAGAGCTTCTTGTGGCTCTTCATCAAAAGCAGGATAAGCATCATTTCTGGCTCAAGCGCCAAATGCAAAGCCTCTTGGTGGATGTCAATCGCATTCGCAACCTTGCCACCAAGAATGCCTTTGTTGCTCATGAAACTTGCCGAAGATCATGGAAGAGTTTGACCCTGCTCACTGCTGAAGCTGATCTTCAAGATGATGGCTTCAATGAAAGATTCCAGTTCGACTCCACTCCTCCAAGGACTGCTACCCCGCGTCGAACTCCATCTCTTGAAGACTTTGAATATTCCTCTTCCGCGGCAACAGTTAATGCCAGAGTGATCGATGATGAAGATGATGCTACTTCACCACCTCCAACTACTACAATACAGACGACACCGCACCAAGCTCGCTCGCACCGCCAACCAACAACGATAACCTCGCTGCTTCACCTACTCATGGTGACGAGTAGATGCTCTATGTCTTCAAACCTTTTGGTCATTCTTGACAAAAGGGGAGAAGCGATGAGTTGATAGTCTTCAAGCCGGTTCATATGGGCGGTTGCATTATATTTTGCTGCGTGCTTACAACTCTTGCGTTTTGAAACATTTGGTTCTTTGAGTTGTAACACCTAAACTTGATGGTAAATCGCTACTTATGCTACTTATTTGCTTTATGATGATAAATTCCGCATGTGCGATGATAACTTCCGCACTTAGATCATTCATGAGGCGTCCATTTTTCATTATGCATGTCATTCTCATTGCTATATTATTTCATGCATGATGAATTATCTTCATAAGTTGAAGTGGATCTCCACAAGTACAACCTGCCATGTGCATTTGCATTCCAAAAGCAAATTACTTATATGCACATCTTCAGGGGGAGCCCTTGCAACCTATGAAGACAAATTCCTATCCTTACAAATTCACATACTTTATCCCCGTTGAAAACTTCAACCAGTTTGTCATCAATCACCAAAAAGGGGGAGATTGTAAGTGCATCTAGTGCCACCCCTTGTTGGTTTTGGAGTATTGACGACAAAGTTGGTTGAGGGACTAATGGGTTTGTGAGAATTGCAGGATAACGCAGGTAGTGTCCCTCATTGATTCGGTTTACCTACCGGAGATGACCCCTAAAAATGTGTGAAGACATTGAAGACAATGGTGGTATGAGAAGATATTCATATCGAAGACTATGACATGAGAATACATTGCGTGAAGACTTTGGAGCACGGAGACTGTGTGTTTTCGTTGTTTCGTTTCTCCTTTGTTGAGTCATAGGAACCACCGTACTGTTAAGTGGGGTCCAAGTGAATTAAGTCAGAATGACTGAAGTGATGCTCAACCCAAATCCTATGTCTTCGAGCAAAGACAATGAGAGCAAATCTTATCCAGAACTGGATGAGTCAGCTTTACTTGTAGCCCTAGTAAAGCAGCCGCGTGTGTTTGAAATCTGACCGTTGGAACACGTGTCAGTTCCTTAGTGACCCAGGGTCATTTTGGACAAATCAGGTCAGGTTGCCTAGTGGCTATAAATAGCCCACCCCCTACACCGTAAATTGGTGGCTGCTTAGAGTTTGTGCACGGCTTTTGTCGTTTGAGATCAACCCACCTCGAAGCATTTGAGAGAGAGAAATCCTTGCAAGGACAAAGCCCAAACACCCAGAGCCAAAGAGTCTTAGGCATCATCAAGTCTTTACATCGTCATGTGACTCAAGACTTATTACACTTGAGGACTGTGAATCCTCCGGCCGGTTAGGCGTCGCTCGAGCATCCAAGAGTCATTGTGGATTGCCGGTGAACGAAGTCTGTGAAGGTTTGGAAGTCTCCTTGAAGACTTACTAGAGTGATTGGGCGAGGACTGGGTGTCCTTAGCTCAAGGGAATAAGGTGAAGACACGGTCTTCGAGTTAAATCTCAGCCTCCCTAACCAGACGTCATAGGTTGTCACAAAGAATCGAACTGGTCCAACAAATCCTGTGTCTTCAACAAGCAACTAGTTCTATCCCTTCCAACCTTACTTAAGTTTGTCTTCATGAAGTCATTGCTTATCTGTTTATCTGTTTGACTTCATTGCTTGACTACTATTGTTGATTGGCTTCATACTATCTTCCATCTTGATCCTTACTGCCTAACTGCTATTAGTCCTGTACCTTCATATCATTATATACTTGACTATGGCTTGTTTAGGTTAGTTTATCTTCCGCTGCATATCAATTAGGTTGTTTCTGTTGTTTGTCTTCGAAACTTCCAAGTTTTGAAGACTTTCATAAAAATCGCCTATTCACCCCCCTCTAGTCGATACCAGCACTTTCACTTATGGATGTAAACACGGTTGATGATGTGACATGCTGTATCAATAGCTTCAGGCCAGCACTTTCTTGATGTCTTGTATTCGTCGAGCATTGTTCGAGCCATCTCAATGAGGGTTCTGTTCTTGTGTTCAACGATGCCATTTTGCTGAGGTGTGTATGGACCAGATAAAGATCAAGTCCGGTGTTCTTGAATTCAGTGCCATTGTCACTTCTGATGTGCTTGATCTTCACACCATAGTTGTTCATTGCTCGAGTTGCGAAGCGCCTGACGACATCTTGCACTTCAGTCTTGTACAGAATTATATGAACCCATGTGTATCTTGAGTAGTCATCAACAATGACGAAGCCATAGAGACAAGCAGTTGTTGTGAGGGTTGAGTAGTGAGTAGGTCCAAATAAGTCCATGTGTAGCAGCTCGAAGGGTTGAGATGTCGTCATGATTGTCTTCGAGGGGTGCTTTGCCCTGGTCATCTTTCCAGCTTCGCAGGCACCACACAAATGATCCTTCTTGAACTTGACACCCTCGATGCCTATGACATGCTTCTTCTTGACGAGTGTGTGTAAGTTCCTCATACCAGCATGCCCCAGCCTCCGATGCCAGAGCCAGCATTCAGAAGCTTTTGCGTGAAGACATATGGCAAGCTGTGGACCTGCTGAGAAATCTACCATGTATAGATCATCTTTCCGATACCCTTCAAAGACTAGAGACTTGTCAGATTCCATTAGTACAAGACAATGATATTTTTCGAATAGCACAATCATGTTCAAGTCACAAAGCATTGAGACTGACATTAAGTTGAAACCAAGGGATTCAACAAGCATCACTTTATCCATGTGTTGATCCTTTGAGATTGCAACTCTACCTAGACCCAATACCTTGCTTTTACCAGTGTTAGCAAATGTGATGTGACTCTTGTCTGATGGACGTAAGGTTCAGTCCATGAGAAGACTTCGATCACCAGTCATATGATTTGTGCATCCGCTGTCCATAATCCATTCTGAAGCTTTTGGTGTCATACCCTACAGTACAGTTAGGAGGTTGGGCTTCACGAAGAGCGTTGTGAAGCATAAGCATTTGACGCACACAGGGATTATCACAGCATAGATCCTGGTTAGGACACATAGTATGACTGGTAAGCAATTCAGACATGAAATACATAGTAAGATCATTTTATCATGCATCCCTTTATGTGTTTTAGGTCCCCAGCAATAGCATCGGACGCCTTTGATTGCAGGCTGGAGACCTTTCTCTGCAAAAGAAAGTTAATTCTTCTTCACCACCCACATTTTTAGGGGTGGCTTAAAAGCAATGAGTCTAAGTGCAGCATCTGAAAATTTTGGCTTTGGAGCCCTAGCAAATAGCCTTGCAGGAGATGAATGATATACTCATATGAATAAGCAGAAAAGTTCTTAGTTCTATGAACATAGCAATTTGAAGACACACGCTCATATTCATAAGTCTGAGTATGATTTCCCTGCAAAACATTGGCGTTAGGGTGACTCAGGTGAGTCTTGTATCTGTATGAAGCCTTTGTGCCATATGAAGCCATAGGTCTGGGGTTTGTCTTCTTCCTTGGTGGTGTCATGATGACATTCACAGGAAGATCCTCAATACGCTGTTTAGGTACCCAGATGTCGGGGGACGACACCTATGGGGCCGGGGGAGGCCCCTTCGTGTGTTCGGTACGAGGGCGGAGGAGGCACGGAGAGCAGATCGAGGCGATCTTGCTGGGCGAGGATTTTACCCAGCCGGGCGCGATGGTCGCAGAAACCCTCTCGCTGCTTTGTGTTGTATTTGATCTTGCTCGAGAATGCGGCGAGTGGTGGTGTCTGGAATCGATCGAATCCCGGCGCTAGAGTGGCCAAGGGTTCGAGCCTCGCGAGAGTAGCGAATGATCGAACCCCCCACGTTGTGCATGGGCCTCCTTTTATAGGGCAAGGGTCACCGACAGTGTCAACGTGGGAGAGAGGGTAGAAACGTAAAAGAGGTGGTAGTTGGAGCAGTCTGAGGGGAACAAGGCGGCTACAAAGGATTGAACAAAGGATTGGATTCTACCTTTTGACAGAGGGGACAAGAGCATTAAATGCCCGTCGCCGTCACCCCAAAAGTTCCCGCCTTGCGTCTCCGTTTGCCACGGCGATGAAGCCACCACCGTGGAGTGCCACCGCACCTCCATGCAAGACGATCGCCGCCACGCGTCTCGGAGAAAGCTGAAGGCAACGCGTGGGCAGATGACACTGAGGGGCGCCAAGCACAGCTCTCCCGGCAAGTACCTTGCCGGGTCTTGAACTTGTCGGGCCCGGGAGCTTGTCGGGCTCTATAACTTGCTGCCCCCCGGGCCCTCGCCGGGGCGCGTATAGCGTCGAGGCATGCCTTCGGTGATGTGATCTCCTAGTCTCCCCGGCGAGCTCCTCTCGCCAGGGCCTTGCATGAGTGATATAACCTTGAGCCTGGAGCGGCCTTCCCGGCAAGCTCCTCTTGCCGGGGCCTTGATCTTCTGTCTTGTACGCTTGTTCTTAAATGGCTTGATGTGGAGTGGGAATGATCTCCGGCAAGCACAGGGTAGATCCAGCCGCGGGAAGTTGCGACTGCCCGTGCACAAGTTGGGGTACTGAGGTACCCCTACCTTAGTACACCGACAGGAGCCCCCGGGCCTGGGCCATACACGGTGCCGAGCGCTGTTGGGCCAGGCCCAAGACAGTGCACGGGCACGCGAAGCCCATGGCGCGTCGAATCTGCTCCTGCATCTGCCGCCCCCCCTCCCGCAACGGCACGCGTCGATTGCGGCGTCGTGGGAGACGTGGGCGGCGCATGCAGCCTTTAAGGCATCCACCCCGCGATCGTGGCGCAGAGCGGGGTCGCTTCACCCGTCGCTCCGGCTCCACTTTTTCGCCACGCGGCCCTCATGCACGGGGGTCGTGGGCGGCGAAGGTGGGAGACCGGGCCGTCACGGGCGGAGAAGGCGAGTCGGCCCCGCTCCTCGGCCTTCTCGCTTCTGATTGGTCGCGGGCGGTTGAGCCCCACCTCGCCCTTTAAAAGGGGCGGGCGGGGAGCACAGCGGCCACACTCATCCTCTTCTCCCTTCGCCTTCGTCTTCAATTCTTCTTGCCGCCATGGAAGGAGGGAATCCCGGCTCTTCGACGGTGGCGGCGCGGGTCGCTTCTAGGCAGCGCACCACTCCCCATCCGCTCTGCGGGGAGCCGGCCCCGAGAGGGAGAGGGAGGGGACGTGGCCGTGGACGAGGCCGAGGGCGTGGCCGAGGCGGTCGGGGGAGAGGCGGTCGTGGTGATGCGCCTCCTCCGTCTCCCCCGGCGTCTCCTGACCACGGCGCGGTCCACACCGGAGATGACCCCAGGAGTTCTTCATCAAGCTTCGCCGGCGCCTCGTCGCCGCCTCGGCTGCCGGCCCGTGCTTATGGACGCGATGGGGCGGATCCACCCGACGTGATGGAGCTGCGCATGAGGGGCTGCGGGATCAGCGGCACTCGGGTGAGTGTCGTGTCCCCAGCCCCGGCGTGATGTTCTTCGACCGAGGGTGGAAGACATTCGCCGGATCCATAGCTTGCGGTGGGGTTCACCCTCCATTTCAAGTTCTTGGATGGTGACCTCCTCGCCGTCAAGGTCTTCGGGACTATGGAACCGGTGCGCTGCTGTGTGGACAGCTCCTCGGATGTGAAGGCTCCTCCCGGCGAGAGTGACGAGGAGGAGAGCGACAGCGACGACGAGGGGGATGGCGGGCCCGACTAGGCGTCGGACACCGCTGCCTCGCGCGCCACCGGCAACCCCATCTTCTGGGTTGCCGGCCTCCTGAACTCCCCGGGGCCGTCTCCTTGGCGGCTGGCGTAGAGAGGCAGCAGAAGAGGAAGAGGGGGATGGCGGCAAGGCCGTTAAATCGGAGTACGAGGGCGAGGTGCCCTCGCCTGCCGATGTCCCATCACCCCGTCTTCAAGCTCTGCCTCCGACGCCTCCGTCTCCGCCAAGCTCCTGGGCGGCCCCCGGGGTGTTCTCTTGGGGTCTTCTGGCGCCCGTGGCTCTCCGGGCATGCGTTCCCCATGCCCGTCACCTTGCGCAGCTCCTGGGGCACGGCGGCGTCACCGCCACGCCCTCCTAGGCGCTCCTTTCGCCCTTCTCCGACAAGCTCCTCTTGCCGGGGCCTCCTTCCCCGGCAGGCTTATCTTGCCGGGGGCTCCTTGACCTACCTCCTGAACTCCCAACAGAGAAACAGAGAGGGATCACGGCACCTTATCTTTTTAACTCTGTAAGCCCTCGGGCATTAGCTGCATTTAAGAACTTGTAATCCTCTCTATCATGTTTTTCATCCTCTATGGACTTGTACTGAATTGGATGTTTTTAATGAAAAGAGGGGAAAGCTTGCCGGACTGAGTCTTTTACTTGACTGCGTGCCTTGTGTGTTCTTACGCTATCGGGGAGCTTGCCGGGGCAGACACGCTTGCCGAGGCGGGGCAGCCCGCTGGCGGTGTTGCTTCCGGCAAGCAACCTTGCCGGGCCAGTTGCGACGCTTAACTTGCTGAGCAGGCTCGAAAGCAAGATAAGGGTGCAGCGGCACACTTGTGTTTGTTGAGCGGACTCGGAAACAAACCAAGTACGCAACTGGGCCACGACTCGGCTCCTCCACGTACGGGTTTTTACAAGACACGCTCGTTCAAAGACGCAGCCCCGCATTTCCCGGTCCATAGAAGGATGCATGACGAGGGATGAAAAACATATCTGGTATTGCAGCCCCCAGAACTCGGCTTGCCGGAGGCGAATCTTGGCGCCAGAGCAGCTACAGCGAGGCTGACTTGCCGAGGAGGAACCCTGGCACCCGCAGCCCCCGGCGACCCTGGCTTGCCGGGCCCCAGGTGCTGGTGTGATCTTTCGGTTCCTCCCTGTCGCTGCAATTTCAGTCATGAACATAGCTGAGGTAGATATGCAACTGCTCCATGTATATGCATGTGTATACAAATCTTGACTATGCAATACGATGCCGAGCCTTGCCCTTCGTATGTTTGTACTTCACGCCTCGGGAGCTTGCGGGCGAACACGCTTGCATGAGGACAGCCCGCTGGCGGTGTTGCTTCCGGCAAGCAACCTTGCCGGGCCAGTTGCGACGCTTAACTTGCTGAGCAGGCTCGAAAGCAAGATAAGGGTGCAGCAGCACACTTGTGTTTGTTGAGCGGACTCGGAAACAAAACAAGTACGCAACTGGGCCACGACTTGGCTCCTCTCGCGCACAAGTCTCTCATACGAAGAACGCCTCACGGCAGGGCTTGCCACGTTACACCCTCTACTTCACGCCCTTTGTGCGCTTTCACCCTACGCTTCTAGGGAACTTGTCGGCGCTTAACGCGCTTGCTGAGTACGGGACATCAGCAGCCCGCTGGCTGGCGTCGCTTCCGGCAAGCAACCTTGCCGCGTCTAGTTTGCGACGCGCTTATCTTGCTGAACAGACTCGAAACGAAACAAGGGCGCGAAGCTGGTCGCGGCTCACTTTTTCACTCGTTGAGTGCGCTCGAAGCAAGATAAGGGTGCGGCTATTCACAGGCAGGTTCCTCAGCGCACAGGTTTTGAGCACAAACGACGAACGCGAGAGGGATATAACAAATAAAAGCATGGAATTAAGGAGTGCTCTGCACGAATGCTCGAGCGACTTAACTTTTCTTTTCCTTGTTTCTTTGCACTTGCTGATGGAGCTCAACGGCGCGTCCTCGACGACAGTGCAGCGCTCCGGGGAGGTGCGTTTGCCGAAGCGAGCACCAGAGCTGTCCTCGCCGGGCTTATAGCGTCCCGAGGAGCTGTGCTTGTCGGGGTGAGCACCAGAGCCGTCCTCGCCGGACTTAGAGCTCGATGGCGCGTCCTCGGCGACAGCGTGGCGCTCCGGGGAGATGCGCTTGCCGGAATGGAGGGGAGCGGGAGCGAGCGGTGCGAGGAACAGGACATGCTCGGACTCCTAGTAGCGATAGGAGGAGCGAAGTCCTTCCCCGGCACTTCCGCCTTGCTCATGCATGGACAGCAGTCCGGAGCATCCCGCGAGCCCCCGGCATGTCCCTGCTCTAGCAAACGGATACCACTTCCCGTGGTATGGCGCTGCTGGGTCGTCGTGCGCTGAGATGGACGTGGATCTACGGAGGCCGAGGCGCGGTCATCCGTCCTGTCCCTGGATCTGGTGACGCCGCGAGCGCCCTCGCCGGTGTCCACCCTTCCGCTGGCGTCTCCTCCGCCCACCGCTGGCTCTGGTAGCGGCGGGTGAGACGCAGACGGGTCTGCGACCCTCGAAGCTCTCGTCTTCGGGGCCATGGCGCAGTTGTCGACGAAGTCGCTGACGAAGCTGGAGAGGTTGATGAAGAACGCGGCCGCGCGAACGCCGGATCAGGTCCGCACAAACTCGACGCCCCCTACCTGGCGCGCCAGAGATGTCGGGGGACGACACCTATGGGGCCGGGGGAGGCCCCTTCGTGTGTTCGGTACGAGGGCGGAGGAGGCACGGAGAGCAGATCGAGGCGTGCGCGCTGGGCAGGCGAGATTTTACCCAACAGGCGCGATGGTCGCAGAAACCCTCCGCTGCTTTGTGTTGTATTTGATCTTGCTCGAGAATGCGAGCGAGTGGTGGTGTCTGGAATCAGTCGAATCCCAGGCGCTAGAGTGGCCAAGGGTTCGAGCCTCGCGAGAGTAGCGAATGATCGGAACCCCCCCTACGTTGTGCATGGGCCTCCTTTTATAGGGCAAGGGGTCACCGACAGGTGTCAACGTAGGAGAGAGGGGTAGAAACGTAAAAGAGGTGGTAGTTGGAGCACAAGCGGGAACGGTCGGCTACGATTAGCTTGAACAGTGGATTCTACCTACTTTTGACAGAGGGGGACAAGAGCATTAAATGCCCGTCGCCGTCGCCCCAAAAGTTCCGCCCTTGCGTCTCCGTTTGCCACGGCGATGAAGCCACCACCGTGGAGTGCCACCGCACCCTCCATGCAGCCTGATCGCCGCCCAGCGCCTCTGGAGAAAGCTGAAGGGCGCGTGGGCGAGATGACACTGGAGGCGGCACGCAGCACAGCTCTCCCCGGCAAGTACCTTGCCGGGGTCTTGAACTTGTCGGGCCCGGGAGCTTGTCGGGCTCTATAACTTGCTGCCCCCCGGGCCCTCGCCGGGGCGCGTATAGCGTCGAGGCATGCCTTCGGTGATGTGATCTCCTAGTCTCCCCGGCGAGCTCCTCTCGCCAGGGCCTTGCATGAGTGATATAACCTTGAGCTCGAGCGGCCTCCCGCAAGCTCCTCTTGCCGGGCCTTGATCTTACATCTTGCACGCTTGTTCTTAAATGGCTTGATGTGGAGTGGGAATGATCTCCGGCAAGCACAGGGTAGATCCAGCCGCGGGAAGTTGCGACTGCCCGTGCACAAGTTGGGGTACTGAGGTACCCCTACCTTAGTACACCGACACCAGATCTTCTTCATAGGTGGTCCATTCCTGCAGTTAGTACCAGTATACCTGACAAACACTATTGGGGAACGTAGTAATTTCAAAAAAAAAATTCCTACGCACATGCAAGATCATGGTGATGCATAGCAACGAGAGGGGAGAGTGTTGTCTACGTACCCTCGTAGACCAAAGCGGAAGCGTTGACGCAACATAGAGGAAGTAGTCGTACGTCTTCCCGGTCCAACCGATCCAAGCACCGTTACTCGGCACCTCCGAAGTTCTTGACACACGACAGCTCGATGACGCACCCGGGCTCCGATCCAGCAAAGCCGGGGAGGAGTTCCACAAGACGACGGCGTCTTGGCGATCTTGATGTTCAATCGTCGCAGGCTTCGCCTAAGCACCGCTACAATATGACCGAGGTGTAATATCGTGGAGGGGGGCACCGCACACGGCTAAGGAACGATCATGATGATCAACTTGTGTATCTATGGGGTGCTCCCTGCCCCCGTATATAAAGGAGTGGAGGAGGGGAGGGCCGGCCCTCTGTATGGCGCGTCCTAGGGGAGTCCTACTCCCACGGGGAGTAGGATTCCCCCTTTCCTAGTCCAACTAGGAGTCCTTCCATGTATTAGGAGTAGGAGACAAGGAAGGGGAAGAGAGAAGGGAAGGAAGGAGGGTGCGGCCCTCCCCTAGTCCAATTCGGACTAGGCCATGGAAGCGCGCGCCTGCCCTAGGCAACCCTCTCTCTTTCCCGTATGGCCCAATAAGGCCCAATACTTCTCCCGGCGAATTCTCGTAACTCTCCGGTACTCGATAAATACCGAATCACTCGGAACCTTTCCGAACTCGAATATAGTCGTCCAATATATCAATCTTTACGTCTCGACCATTTCGAGACTCTCGTCATGTACCCGATCTCATCCGGACTCCAACTCCTTCGTACATCAAAACTCATAAACTCATAATAAAACTGTCATCGAAACTTTAAGCGTGCGGACCCTACGGTTCGAGAACAATGTAGACATGACCGAGACACGTCTCCGGTCAATAACCAATAGCGGGACCTGGATGCCCATATTGGTTCCTACATATTCTACGAAGATCTTTATCGGTCAGACCGCATAACAACATACGTTGTTCCCTTTGTCATTGGTATGTTACTTGCCCGAGATTCGATCGTCGGTATCCAATACCTAGTTCAATCTCGTTACCGGCAAGTCTCTTTACTTGTTCCGTAATACATCATCTCACAACTAACTCATTAGTTGCAATGCTTGCAAGGCTTAAGTGATGTGCATTACCGAGAGGGCCTAGAGATACCTCTCCGACATTCGGAGTGACAAATCCTAATCTCGAAATACGCCAACCCAACAAGTACCTTTGGAGACACCTGTAGAGCACCTTTATAATCACCCAGTTACGTTGTGACGTTTAGTAGCACACAAAGTGTTCCTTTGGTAAACGGGAGTTGCATAATCTCATAGTCATAGGAACATGTATAAGTCATGAAGAAAGCAATAGCAACATACTAAACGATCGGGTGCTAAGCTAACGGAATGGGTCATGTCAATCAGATCATTCAACTAATGGTGTGATCCCGTTAATCAAATAACAACTCTTTGTCCATGGTTAGGAAACATAACCATCTTTGATTAACAAGCTAGTCAAGTAGAGGCATACTAGTGACACTCTGTTTGTCTATATATTCACACATGTATTATGTTTCCGGTTAATACAATTCTAGCATGAATAATAAACATTTATCATGATATAAGGAAATAAATAATAACTTTATTATTGCCTCTAGGGCATATTTCCTTCATCTCCCACTTGCACTAGAGTCAATAATCTAGATCACATCACCATGTGATTCACATCGATAGTTCACATCATCATGTGATTAACACCCATAGTTCACATCGCCATGTGACCAACATCCAAAGGGTTTACTAGATTCAGTAATCTAGTTCACATCGCTATGTGATTAACACCCAAAGAGTACTTAGGTGTGATCATGTTTTGCTTGTGAGAGAATCTTAGTCAACGGGTCTTTCACATTCAGATCCGTTATGTATTTTGCAATTTTTATGTCTACAATGCTCGCACGGAGCTACTCTAGCTAATTGCTCCCACTTTCAATATATATCTAGATCGAGACTTAGAGTCATCCGGATCGGTGTCAAAACTTGCATCGACGTAACCCTTTACGATTTAACCTTTTGTCACTTCCATAATCGAGAAACATATCCTTATTCCACTAAGGATAATTTTGACCGCTGTCCGATGATCTACTCCTAGATCACCATTGTACTCCTTGCCAAACTCGGTGTAGGGTATACAATAGATCGGTACACAGCATGGCATACTTTATAGAACCTATGGCCAAGGCATAGGGAATGACTTCCATTCTCTTTCTATCTTCTCGCCGTGGTCGGGTTTTGAGTCTTACTCAATTTCACACCTTGTAACACAGCAAGAACTCTTTCTTTGACTGTTCCATTTTGAACTACTTCAAAATCTTGTCAAGGTATGTACTCATTGAAAAACTTATCAAGCGTCTTGATCTATCTCTATAGATCTTAATGCTCAATATGTAAGCAGCTTCACCGAGGTCTTTCTTTGAAAAACTCCTTTCAAACACTCCTTTATGCTTTGCAGAATAATTCTACATTATTTCCGATCTACAATATGTCATTCACATATACTTATCAGAAATGTTGTAGTGCTCCCACTCACTTTCTAGTAAATACAGGCTTCACTGCAAGTCTGTATAAACTATATGCTTTAATCAACTTATCAAAGCGTATATTCCAACTCCGAGAGGCTTGCACCAGTCCATAAATGGATCGCTGGAGCTTGCACACTTTGTTAGCTCCCTTTGGATCGATAAAACCTTCTGGTTGCATCATATACAACTCTTCCTCCAGAAACCCATTCAGACAGATTTTATAAATTGTGGCGATTGCTAACATGATTCGGACAGACTTAAGCATCGCTACAGTTGAGAAAATCTCATTGTAGTCAACACCTTGAACTTTTCAAAAACCTTTTTGCGACAAGTCGAGCTTTGTAGATAGTAACACTACTATCAACGTCCATCTTCCTCTTGAAGATCCATTTATACAATATGGCTTGCCGATCATCGGGCAACTCCACCAAAGTCCACACTTTGTTCTCATACATGGATCCCATCTCAGATTTCATGACCTTAAGCCATTTTGCGGAATCTGGGCTCATCATCGCTTCCTCATAGTTCGTAGGTTCATCATGGTCTAGTAACATGACTTCCAGAACAGGATTACCGTACCACTCTGGTGCGGACCGTACTCTGGAAGACCTACGAGGTTCTGTAGTAACTTGATCTGAAGTTTCATGATCATCATCATTAGCTTCCTTACTAATTGGTGTAGAAATCACTGGAACTGATTTCAGTGATGAACAATTTTCCAATTCGGGAGAAGGTACAATTACCTCATCAAGTTCTACTTTTCTCCCACTCACTTCTTTCGAGAGAAACTCCTCTAGAAAGGATCCATTTTTAGCAACGAATATCTTGCCTTCGGATCTGTGATAGAAGGTGTACCCAACAATTTCTTTTGGGTATTCTATGAAGACGCACTTCTCTGATTTGTGTTTGAGCTTATCTGGATGAAACTTTTTCACATAAGCATCACAGCCCCAAACTTTAAGAAACGACAACTTTGGTTTCTTGCTAAACCAAAGTTCATATAGTGTCGTCTCAACGGATTTAGATGGTGCCCAATTTAACGTGAGTGCAGCTGTCTCTAATGCATGATCCCAAAACGATATTGGTAAATTGGTAAGAAACATCATAGATTGCACTATATCCAATAAAGTGCGGTTACGATGTTTGGACACACCATAACGTTGTGGTGTTCCAGGTGGCGTGAGCTGTGAAACTATTCCACATTGTTTTAATTGAAGACCAAACTCGTAACTCAAATATTCGTCTCTGCGATCAGATCGCAGAAACTTTATTTTCTTGTTATGATGATTTTTCCACTTCACTCTGAAATTCTTTGAACCTTTCAACTATTTCAGACTTATGTTTCATCAAGTAGATATACCCATATCTGCTCAAATCATCTTGTGAAGGTCAGAAAATAACGATACTTTCCACGAGCATCAACACTCATTGGATTGCATACATCGGTATGTATTATTTCCAATAAGTCAGTAGCTTGTTCCATTGTTCTGGAGAACGGAGTCTTTGTCATCTTGCCCATGAGGTATGGTTCGCAAGCATCAAGTGATTCATAATCAAGTGATTCCAAAATCCCATCAGCATGGAGTTTCTTCATGCGTTTTACACCAATATGACCTAAACAGCAGTGCCACAAATAAGTTGCACTATCATTATTAACTTTGCATCTTTTGGTTTCAATATTATGAGTATGTGTATCACTACGATCGAGATCCAATGAACCATTTTCATTGGGTGTGTAACCATATAAGGTTTTATTCATGTAAACAGAACAACAGTTTATTCTCTTACTTAAATGAATAACCGTATTGCAATAAACACGATCAAATCATATTCATGCTCAACGCAAACACCAAATAACATTTATTTAGGTTCAACACTAATCCCGAAAGTATAGAGAGTGTGCGATGATGATCATATCAATCTTGAAACTACTTTCAACACACATCGTCACTTCACCCTTAACTAGTTTCTGTTTATTCTGCAACTCCCGTTTCGAGTTACTACTCTTAGCAACTGAACCAGTACCAAATACCGAGGGGTTGCTATAAACACTAGTAAAGTACACATCAATAACATGTATATCAAATATACCTTTGTTTACTTTGCCATCCTTCTTATCCGCCAAATACTTGGGGTAGTTCGCTTCCGAAGAACCAGTCCCTTTGCAAGAGAAGCACTTAGTCTCGTGCTTAGGTCTAGACTTGGGCTTCTTCACTTGAGCAACAACTTGCTTGCCGTTCTTCTTGAAGTTCCCTTCTATCCCTTTGCCCTTTTCTTGAAACTAGTGGTCTTGTTAACCATCAACACTTGATGTTCTTTCTTGATTTCTACCTTCGTTGATTTCAACATCACGAAGAGCTCGGGAATCGTTTTCGTCATCCCTTGCATACTATAGTTCATCTCGAAGTTCTACTAACTTGGTGATGGTGACTAGAGAATTCTGTCAATCACTATCTTATCTGGAAGATCAACTCCCACTTGATTCAAGCGATTGAAGTATCCAGACAATCTGAGCACATGCTCACTAGTTGAGCGATTCTCCTCCATCTTTTAGCTATAGAACTTGTTGGAGACTTCATATCCCTTAACTCGGGTATTTTCTTGAAATATAAACTTCAATTCCTGGAACATCTCATATGGTCCATGATGTTCAAAACATCTTTGAAGTCCCGATTCTAAGCCATAAAGCATGGTGCACAAAACTATCAAGTAGTCATCATATTGAGCTAGCCAAACGCTCATAACGCCCGCATCCGCTCCTGCAATAGGTCTGCACCTAGCGGTGCATTAAGGACACAATTCTTCTGTGCAGCAATGAGGATAAACCTCAGATCACGGATCGAATCCGCATCATTGCTACTAACATTTTTCAACACAATTTTCTCTAGGAACATATCAAAATAAACATATGAAAGCAACAACGCAAGCTATTGATCTACAACATAATTTGCAGAATACTACCAGGACTAAGTTCATGATAAATTTAAGTTCAATTAATCATATTACTTAAGAACTCCCACTTAGACAGACATCTCTATAGTCATCTAAGTGATCACGTGATCCAAATCAACTAAACCATAACCGATCATCACGTGAGATGGATTAGTTTTCAATGGTGAACATCACTATGTTGATCATATCTACTATATGATTCAAGCTCGACCTTTCGGTCTCCGTGTTCCGAGGCCATATCTGCATATGCTAGGCTCGTCAAGTTTAACCTGAGTATTCCGCGTGTGCAAAACTGGCTTGCACCCGTTGTAGATGGACGTAGAGCTTATCACACCCGATCATCACGTGGTGTCTGGGCACGACGAACTTTGGCAACGGTGCATACTCAGGGAGAACACTTCTTGATAATTAGGGAGAGATCATCTTAAAATTCTACCGTCAATCAAAGCAAGAATAAGTTGTATAATAGATAAACATCATATGCAATCAAAATATGTGACATGATATGGCCATGATCATCTTGCGCCTTTGATCTCCATCTCCAAAGTACTGTCATGATCTCTATCGTCACCGACACGACACCATGATCTTCATCATGTTGATCTATATCAATGTGTCATCACATGGTTGTCTCACCAACTATTGCTCTTGCAACTATTGCTATCGTATAGCGATAAAGTAAAGCAATTTTTTGGCACTTGCATCTTATGCAACAAAGAGACATCCATAGGGCTTACGCGATTGTCGATAACTTCAACAAAACATGATCATCTCATACAACAACTTATATCTTATCACGTATTGACCATATCACATCACAACATGCCCTGCAAAAACAAGTTAGACGTCCTCTACTTTGTTGTTGCAATTTTTACGTGGCTGCTACGGGCTGAGCAAGAATCGTTCTTACCTACGCATCAAAACCACAACGGTAGTTCGTCAAGTTAGTGCTGTTTTAACCTTCGCAAGGACCGGGCATAGCCACACTCGGTTCAACTAAAGTTGGAGAAACTGACACCCGCCAGCCACCTGTGTGCAAAGCACGTCGGTAGAACCAGTCTCGCGTAAGTGTACGCGTAATGTCGGTCCGGGCCGCTTCATCCAACAATACCGCCGAACCAAAGTATGACATGCTGGTAAGCAGTATGACTTATATCGCCCACAACTCACTTGTGTTCTACTCGTGCAAATAACATCAAACCATAAAACCTAGGCTCTGATACCACTGTTGGGGAACGTAGTAATTTCAAAAAAAAAATTCCTACGCACATGCAAGATCATGGTGATGCATAGCAATGAGAGGGGAGAGTGTTGTCTATGTACCCTCGTAGACCGAAGCGGAAGCGTTGACGCAACATAGAGGAAGTAGTCGTATGTCTTCCCAGTCCAACCGATCCAAGCACCGTTACTCCGGCACCTCCGAGTTCTTGACACACGTACAGCTCGATGACGCACCCCGGGCTCCGATCCAGCAAAGCTTCGGGGAGGAGTTCTGTCAGCACGACGGCGTGGTGACGATCTTGATGTTCAACTGTCACAGGGCTTCGCCTAAGCACCGCTACAATATCACCGAGGTGTAATATCGTGGAGGGGGGCACCGCACACGGCTAAGGAATGATCACGATGATCAACTTGTGTGTCTATGGGGTGCTCCCTGCCCCGTATATAAAGGAGTGGAGGAGGAGGGCGGCCCTCTCTATGGCGCGCCCTAGGGAGTCCTACTCCCACGGGAGTAGGATTCCCCCTTCCTAGTCCAACTAGGAGTCCTTCCATGTATTAGGAGTAGGAGACAAGGAAGGGAAGAGAGAAGGAAGGAAGGAGGGGTGCGGCCTCCCCTAGTCCAATTCGGACTAGGCCATGGGGGCACGCGGCCTGCCCTAGGCAACCCTCTCTCTTTCCCGTATGGCCCAATAAGGCCCAATACTTCTCCCGGCGAATTCCGTAACTCTCGGTACTCGATAAATACCCAATCAATCGAACCTTCCGAACTCCGAATATAGTCGTCCAATATATCAATCTTTACGTCTCGACCATTTCGAGACTCCTCGTCATGTCCCCGATCTCATCCGGGACTCGAACTCCTTGGTACATCAAAACTCATAAACTCATAATAAAACCGTCATCGAAACCTTAAGCGTGCGGACCCTACGGTTCGAGAACAATGTAGACATGACCGAGACACGTCTCCGTCAATAACCAATAGCGGGACCTGGATGCCCATATTGGTTCCTACATATTCTACGAAGATCTTTATCGGTCGAGACCGCATAACAACATACGTTGTTCCTTTGTCATCGGTATGTTACTTGCCCGAGATTCGATCGTCAGATCCAATACCTAGTTCAATCTCGTTATCGCAAGTCTCTTTACTCGTTCCGTAATACATCATCTCGCAACTAACTCATTAGTTGCAATGCTTGCAAGGCTTAAGTGATGTGCATTACCGAGAGGGCCCAGAGATACCTCTCCGACATTCGGAGTGACAAATCCTAATCTCAAATACGCCAACCCAACAAGTACCTTTGGAGACACCAGAGCACCTTTATAATCACCCGATTCGTTGTGACGTTTGGTAGCACACAAAGTGTTCCTCCGGTAAACGGGAGTTGCATAATCTCATAGTCATAGGAACATGTATAAGTCATGAAGAAAGCAATAGCAACATACTAAACGATCGGGTGCTAAGCTAACGAAATGGGTCATGTCAATCAGATCATTCAACTAATGATGTGATCCCGTTAATCAAATAACAACTCTTTGTCCATGGTTAGGAAACATAACCATCTTTGATTAACAAGCTAGTCAAGTAGAGGCATACTAGTGACACTCTGTTTGTCTATATATTCACACATGTATTATGTTTCCGGTTAATACAATTCTAGCATGAATAATAAACATTTATCATGATATAAGGAAATAAATATTAACTTTATTATTGCCTCTAGGGCATATTCCCTTCAAACACTTCACCATTCTCATCCTTGAACAGTTTATAGTTTGCATCAAAGGATTCATCAATGACAATAGGATTAGCACAGGTAAAGCCAGATAAGGTGGATGGATCTTCTGAAGGTTCCTTTGCAGCAACCCATGTGGTTTTGGGATACTGCTCAGGCTTCCAGTAGGAGCCATCAACATTCATTTTCCTCTCGAACCCAACACCCTCTTTCCTAGGGTTTGGTTCCAGAATCTGCTTTTGAGGACATCATACGATGTCTCGATGCCCTTTCAGACTTTTATACATCCCTATTTCAAGCAATGTCTTCAACCTAGCATTTTCATCAGCAATAGTAGTGGTATCCTCCGCAGAGGGGTTAGTTACCACATCAGTAGTCTAAGACAATGCAACAGTAGCAGTAGTGGAACATTCGGCAACAGATGTAGCGTTATCACGCTCAATGCATTTTAGACATGGTGGTTCAAATCCATCCTGAGCGGGACTGATCTGTTGAGCAGGAAGTGACTCATTCTCTTTTTGAAGATCTTCATGAGCCGCTCTCAATTTCTCAAGCTCTTGCTTCCTTTGAAGATAATCATAGGAGAGCTTTTCATAAGTGGTTGAGAGCGTTTCATGACGACTTTCAAGTTCTTGGTACTTAGCATGAATATTTTTATATCTTCAACTAAGGACTGTGAACGTGTCATTTCCGCGTCCAACAGGTCATCGCTTTTGTCTAACAGTTTTTGAGTATGTTCCATAGCCTTTTGCTGTTCAGTTGCAATTTTAGCAAGTGTTTTGTAGCTGGGTTTGGATTCACAATCAGAGTCATCTTCACTTGATGTTTGAAAGTAAGCACCACGTGATTTTACCTTGGCACCACGTGCCATGAAGCAGTAGGTGGGAGTAGGATCGTCTTGTTATCAGCTTCAGCGTCGGTGTGGAAGTCATTGTCTTCAGTGTTGAAGATGGACTTGGCAACATAGGCTGTGGCTAGAGCCAGACTTGCAATGCCAGGGTCGGACTCCTCTCTAGACTCCACCTCCGCCTCCTCAGAAGCAGACTCCTCCTCTGAATCCATTTCCTTTCCAACAAAGGCACGAGCCTTGCCAGATGAGATCTTCTTGTGTGATGAAGACTTGGAAGAAGACTTAGAAGTAGACTTTGAGGATTTCTTCTTCTTCTTGTCATCAGAATCAGATTCCTTGCTCTTCTTCTTCTTCTTCTTCTCATTGTCCCACTGTGGACACTCAGATATGTAGTGACCAGGTTTCTTGCACTTATGGCAGGTTCTCTTCTTGTGGTCATGGGTGGAAGCTTCATCATTCCTTGAGCTGGATTGTGAAGACTTTCTGAAGCCTTTCTTCTTGGTGAATTTCTGGAACTTCTTCACAATCATAGCAAGTTCCTTTCCAATGTCTTCAGGGTCATCAGAACTACAGTCAGATTCTTCTTCAGATGAGGAAACAACTTTTGCCTTCAATGCGCGAGTTCGGCCATAGTTGGGACCATATATATCTCTTTTCTCAGAAAGCTGGAACTCATGTGTGTTGAGCCTCTCAAGTATATCAGACGGATCGAGTGTCTTGAAGTCAGGACGTTCTTGTATCATGAGGGCAAGGGTGTCAAAGGAGCTGTCAAGTGATATCAGTAGTGTCTTGACAGTTTCATGCTTGGTAATCTCAGTTGCGCCGAGAGCTTGAAGCTCATTTGTGATGTCAGTGAGGCGATCGAACGTGAGCTGGACATTTTCATTGTCGTTTCTCTTGAAGCGGTTGAATAGGTTGCGAAGAACACTGATCCTTTGATCTCTCTGGGTTGAGACACCTTCGTTGACCTTGGATAGCCAGTCCCAGACCAGCTTCGACGTTTCTAGAGCACTCACACGGCCATACTGTCCTTTGGTCAGATGACCACATATAATGTTCTTGGTAGTAGAGTCCAGTTGAATGAACTTCTTGACATCAGCAGGGGTGACACCTTCACCAGTTTTGGGAACGCCGTTCTTGACGACATACCAGAGGTCGACATTAATGGCTTCGAGATGCATACGCATGTTATTCTTCCAGTAGGGATATTCAGTTCCATCGAACACGGGGCAAGCAGCGGAGACTTTGATTATCCCTGCAATCGACATAGCTAAAACTCCAGGTGGTTAAACCGAATCACACAGAACAAGGGAGTACCTTGCTCTGATACCAATTGAAAGTGCTAGTATCGACTAGAGGGGGTGAATAGGCCATTTTCATGAAAGTCTTCGAAACATGGAAGTTTCCAAGACAAACAGTAGAAATGACCTAATTGATATGCAGCAAAAGATAAACTAGAATAAGCAAACCATAGTCAAGTATGCAATGATGTGAAAGTATAGGACTAATAGCAGCTAAGTAGTAAGGATCAGGATGGAAGATAGTATGAAGCCAATCAACGATAGTAGTCAAGCAATGAAGTCAAATAGGTACGACAGATAGGCAATGACTTCACGAAGACAAACTCTAAGTAAAGGAAGGGAGAGGATAGAACCAGTCACTTGTTGAAGACACGAGATTTGTTGGACTAGTTCCAGTTGCTGTGACAACTGTACGTCTGGTTAGGGAGGCTGAGATTCAACTCAGAAGACCGCGTCTTCACCTTATTCCCCTTGAGCTAAGGACACACAGTCCTCGCCCAATCACTCTGGTAAGTATTCAAGGTAGACTTCCGAACCTTCACAGACTTCGTTCACCGGCAATCCACAATGACTCTTGGATGCTCAGAACGCGACGCCTAACCGGTGGAGGATTCACAGTCCTCAAGTGTAAAAAGTCTTCAGTCACATGCATGTAAAGACTTCATGATGCCTAACACTCTTTGGCTCTGGGTGTTTGGGCTTTGTCCTGCAAGGATTCTCTCTCTCAAAGGCTTCGAGGTGGGTTGCTCTCAAACGACAAAAGCCATGCACTTACTCTGAGCAGCCACCAATTTATGGTGTAGGGGGTGGGCTATTTATAGCCACTGGGCAACCCGACCTGATATGTCCGAAATGACCCTGGGTCACTAAGGAACTGACACGTGTTCCAATGGTCAGATTTCAAACACACACAACAACTTTACTTGGGCTACAAGCAAAGCTGACTCATCCAGCTCTGGATAAGATTTGCTCTCATTGTCTTCGCTCGAAGACATAGGATTTGGGTTGAGCATCACTTCAGTCATTCTGACTTTGTTCACTTGGACCCCACTTAACAGTACGGTGGTTCCTATGACTCAACAAAGAGAAAAGGAAACAACGAAATCACACAGTCTTCGCGCTCCATAGTCTTCACTTAATGTCTTGTCATGTCATAGTCTTCAATATGAATATCTTCACATACCACCATTGTCGTCAATGTCTTCATACATTTTTAGGGGTCATCTCCGGTAGGTAAACCGAAGCAATGAGGGAGACTACCCGCGTTATCCTGCAATTCTCACAAACGCATTAGTCCCTCAACCAACTTTGTCGTCAATACTCCAAAACCAACTAGGGGTGGCACTAGATGCACTTACACGTATCAGGCACCGTTCGCAAGCATCAAGTGATTCATAATCAAGTGATTCCAAAAGTCCATCGGCATGGAGTTTCTTCATGCGCTTTACACCGATATGACCCAAACGACAGTGCCACAAATAAGTTGCATTATCATTATTAAGCTTATATCTTTTGGCTTCAACACTATGAATACGTGTAGCACTACTATCGAGATTCAACAAAAATAGACCACTCAGCAGGGGTACATGACCATAAAAGATATTACTCATATAAATAGAACAACCATTATTCTCTGATTTAAATGAATAACCGTCTCACATCAAACAAGATCCAGATATAATGTTCATGCTCAACGCTGGCACCAAATAACAATTATTCAGGTCTAAAACTAATCCCGAAGGTAGATGTAGAGGTAGCGTGCCGACCGTGATCACATCGACTTTGGAACCATTTCCCATGCGCATCGTCACCTCATCCTTAGCCAATCTTCGCTTAATCCGTAGCCCCTGTTTCGAGTTGCAAATATGAGCAACAGAACCAGTATCAAATACCCAGGCGCTATTGTGAGCATTAGTTAAGTACACATCAATAACATGTATATCAAATATACCTTTCACTTTGTCATCCTTCTTATCCGCCAAATACTTGGGGATGTTCCGCTTCCAGTGACCAGCCCCTTTGTAGTAGAAGCACTCAGTTTCAGGCTTAGCTCCAGACTTGGGGTTTCTTCTCTTGGGCAGCAACCTTTTTGCCATTCTTCTTGAAGTTCCCCTTCTTCCCTTTGCCCTTTTTCTTGAATCTAGTGGTCTTGTTGACCATTAACACTTGATGCTCCTTTTTGATTTCTACCTCCGTAGCCTTTAGCATCGCGAAGAGCTCGGGAATAGTCTTGTTCATCCCTTGCATATTATAGTTCATCATGAAGCTTTTGTAGCTTGATAACAGTTATTAAAGAACTCTGTCAATGACACTATCATCAGGAAGATTAACTCCCAGTTGAGTCAAGTGGTTGTGGTACCCAGGCATTCTGAGTATGTGTTCACTGACAAAACTATTCTCCTCCATTTTACAGCTGTAGAACTTATTGGAGACTTCATATCTCTCAATCCGGGCATTTGCTTGAAATATTAACTTCAACTCCTGGAACATCTCATATGCTCCATGATGTTCAAAACATCATTGAAGTCCCAGTTCTAAGCCGTAAAGCATGGCACACTGAACTAACGAGTAGTCATCAGCTTTGCTCTGCCAGACTGTCTTAACGTCATCAGTAGCATCTGCAGCAGGCCTGACACCCAACGGTGCTTCCAGGATACAATTCTTCTGTGCAGCAATGAGGATAATCCTCAAGTTGCGGACCCAGTCCGTGTAGTTGCTGCCATCATCTTTCAACTTAGCTTTCTCTAGGAACACATTAAAATTCAATGGAACGGTAGCATGGACCATTGATCTACATCAACATAGGCATGCAAAATACTATCAGGTACTAAGTTCATGACAAATTAAAGTTCAATTAATCATATTACTTAAGAACTCCCACTTAGATAGACATCCCTCTAATTATCTAAGTGATCACGTGATCCAAATCAACTAAACCATGTCTGATCATCACGTGAGATGGAGTAGTTTTCAATGGTGAACATCACTATGTTGATCATATCTACTATATGATTCACGCTCGACCTTTCGGTCTCAGTGTTCCGAGGCCATATCTGTATATGCTAGGCTCGTCAAGTCTAACCCGAGTATTCCGCGTGTGCAAAAACTAGCTTGCACCCGTTGTATGTGAACATAGAGCTTATCACACCCGATCATCACGTGGTGTCTCGGCACGACGAACTGTCGCAATGGTGCATACTCAGGGAGAACACTTATACCTTGAAAATTTAGTAAGGGATCATCTTATAATGCTACCAACGTTCTAAGAAAAATAAGATGCATAAAGGATAAACATCACATGCAATCAAAATATGTGACATGATATGGCCATCATCATCTTGTGCTCATGATCTCCATCACCGAAGCATCGTCATGATCTCCATCGTCACCGGCACGACACCTTGATCTTCATCGTAGCATCGTTGTCGTCTCGCCAACTATTGTTACTACGGCTATCGCTACCGCTTATTGATAAAGTAAAACAATTACATGGCGGTTGCATTGCATACAATAAAGTGACAACCATATGGATCCTGCTAGTTGCCGATAACTTTGTTACAAAACGTGATCATCTCATACAACAATTTATATCACATCATGCCTTGACCATATCACATCACAACAAGCCCTGCAAAAACAAGTTAGATGTACCCTCGATCTATCTAGGAGATGCATAGCAACGAGAGGGGAGAGTGTGTCCACGTACCCTCGTAGACCGAAAGCGGAAGCGTTATGACAACACGGTTGATGTAGTTGTACGTCTTCATGATCCGACCGATCCTAGCACCAAAGATACGTCACCTCCGTGATCTGCACACGTTCAGCTCGGTGACATAACACGAACTCTAGATCCAGCTGAGGTCGAGGGGGAGTATCGTCAGCTCGACGGCGTGGTGACGGTGATGATGAAGTTACCGGCGCAGGGCTTCGCCTAAGCACTACGACGATATAACCGAGGTGGAAATCTGTGGAGGGGGGCACCGCACACGGCGAAAAGATCAACTTGATCAACTTGTGTGTCCTAGGGTGCCCCCATGCCCCCGTATATAAAGGAGCAAGGGGGAGGCCAGGCGACCCTCCTAGGGTGCGCCAAGAGAGGGGAATCCTACTAGGACTCCAAGTACTAGTAGGTTAATTTCCACCTAAGGAAGAGGGGGAAGGAGGAAGGAAGAGGGGGAAAGGAAGGAAAGGGGGGCACCGTCCCCCTTCCCTTGTCCTATTCGGACTCAGGGGGCGTCCAGCCCATCCCGGCCCTTCCTCTTCTCCCACTAAGGACCATCTAGGCCCATTAGTGCCCCCGGGAGTTCCGGTAACCCTCCGGCACTCCGGTTTTGTCCGAAACTTCTCCGGAACACTTCCGGTGTCCGAACATAGCCGTCCAATATATCAATCTTTATGTCTCAACCATTCCGAGACTCCTCGTTATGTCCGTGATTATATCCGGGACTCCGAACAACCTTCGGTACATCATATCACATAAACTCATAATACCAATCGTCATCGAACGTTAAGCGTGCGGACCCTACGTGTTAGAGAACTATGTAGACATGACCGAGACTCATCTCCGGTCAATAACCAATAGCGGAACCTGGATGCTCATATTGGTTCCTACATATTCTACGAAGATCTTTATTGGTCAAATCTCATAAAAATATACGTTGTTCCCTTTGTCATCGGTATGTTACTTGCCCGAGATTCGATCGTCGGTATCATCATACCTAGTTCAATCTTGTTACCGGCAAGTCTCTTTACTCGTTCTGTAGTGCATCATCCCATGACCAACTCATTAGTCACATTGCTTGCAAGGCTTATAGTGATGTGCATTACTGAGAGGGCCCCGAGATACCTCTTCGAAACACGGAGTGACGAATCCTAATCTCGATCTATGCCAACCCAACAAACACCTTCGAAGACACCTTTAGAGCACCTTTATAATCACCCATTTATGTTGTGACATTTGGTAGCACACAAAGTGTTCCTCCGGTATTCGGGAGTTGCATAATCTCATAGTCTGAGGAACTTGTATAAGTCATGAAGAAAGCAGTAGTAATGAAACTGACATGATCATAATGCTAAGCTAACGGATGGGTCATGTCCATCACATCATTGTCCTAATGATGTGATCCCGTTCATCAAATGACAACACATGTCTATGGTTAGGAAACATAACCATCTTTGATTAACGAGCTAGTCAAGTAGAGGCATACTAGGGACTATATGTTTTGTCTATGTATTCACACATGTACTAAGTTTCCGGTTAATACAATTCTAGCATGAATAATAAACATTTATCATGAATTAAGGAAATAAATAATAACTTTATTATTGCCTCTAGGGCATATTTCCTTCACCTCCGTGATCAAATCCCCCTCCGTCAGGGTGCCGGAAAAGGCCCCAAGATGGGATCTCACGGTAACAAAGGCTTGCGGCGGCGGAAAAGTATTTTGGTGGATGCCTCTGATGTTGGGGGAATATTTGGGTATTTATGGAGCAAAGATTAGGTTTAGGAGGTGTACGGGGGGCCCAGAAGCCTAGGGGGCGCCCCAGCATAGGGCTTGTGGCCACCCCGATGACAAGCCAAGAAATTGTTTCATACTTTTGGTGTTCTCTGATACGTCTCCAACGTATCTATAATTTTTGATTGCTCCATGCTACTTTCTCTAATGTTTTGGACTATATTGGGCTTTATTTTCCACTTTTATATTAAATTTGGGACTAACCTATTAACCGGAGGCCCATCCCAGAATTGCTGTTTTTTTGCCTATTTCAGTGTTTCGAAGAAACGGAATATCAAACGGAGTCCAAACGGAATGAAACCTTTGGGATCGTGATTTTCCAACCGAACGTGATCCAGGAGACTTGGACCCTACTCCAAGCAGTGCCAGAGGCAGTCACAAGGGTGGAGGGCGCGCCCCCTGGGCACGCCCAATACCTCGTGGGCCCCCTGACGCTCCACCGACGTACTCCTTCCTCCTATATATACCTACGTATCCCCGAAATATCAGAACAGGAGCCAAAAAACCTAATTCCACCGCCGCAACCTTTTGTATCCACGAGATCCCATCTTGGGGCCTGTTCCGGAGCTCCGCTGGAGGGGGCACCCACCGCGGAGGGCTTCTACATCATCACCATAGCCCCTCCGATGAAGTGTGAGTAGTTTACTTCAGACCTTTGGGTCCATAGGTAGTAGCTAGATGGCTTCTTCTCTCTTTTTGGATCCCAATACAATGTTCTCCCCCTCTCTCGTGGAGATCTATTTGATGTAATCTTCTTTTTGCGGTGTGTTTGTTGAGACCGATGAATTGTGGGTTTATGATCTAGTATTATCTATGGAAAATATTTGATTCTTCTCTGAATTCTTTTATGTATGATTGAGTTATCTTTGCAAGTCTCTTCGAATTATCCTTTTTGGTTTGGCCAACTAGATTGGTAGTTCTTGCAATGGGAGAAGTGCTTAGCTTTGGGTTCAATCTTGCGGTGTCCTTACCCAGTGACAGAAGGGGCAGCAAGGCACGTATTGTATTGTTGCCATCAAGGATAACAAGGTGGGGTTTTTATCATAGTGCATGAATTTATCCCTCTACATCATGTCATCTTGCTTAAGGCGTTACTCTGTTTTTACTTAATACTCTAGATGCATGCTGGATAGCGGTCGATGGGTGGAGTAATAGTAGTAGATGCAAAATCATTTCGATCTACTTGTCTTGGACGTGATGCCTATATACATGATCATTGCCTAGATATACTCATAACTATGCTCAATTCTGTCAATTGCTCAACAGTAATTTGTTCACCCACCGTAGAATACTTATGCTCTTGAGAGAAGCATATCAATCTCAACAGTAATTTGTTCACCCACCCGGGTCTATTCTCATCATATCAATCTCTATCACTTTATTTACTTGCTTTGTTTTTACTTTGCCTTTTACTTTTTTACTTTGCATCTATCTATCTGTAAGTGCATCTAGTGCCCCTTAGTAATTTTGGTGTATTGAAGACTTATAGGTTAAGGGACTAATGTGTTTATGAGTGTACACAGGTCTATAAGTCTATGGGGAGTTTGATATTTACAGAGAAAGTCGACCCCTAAAAATGAATATCTTCGACTGAAGATTTTGGTATTCCTGAAGACTTTCATGAGGACTCTGAAAGTGAAGAAATTGGTGTGTCCATGAAGACTTGATATTCATGTGTGGAATATGAAGCTTGAAGACTTCCATTTTCATAGTTTTGTTTTTCTCTTTCTCGAGTCATAGGAAACACCGTACTGTTAAAGGGGGTCGAGGAAATACTAAGGAAAAAATTCCATGTGATGCTCAACTCAAAATCCTACACCTACCAATCCCTTCGAGTGAAGCTGAGGGAGTCCTGGACTAGGGGGTGTCCGGATAGCCGAACTATCATCTTTGGCTGGACTCCAAGACTATGAAGATACAAGATTGAAGACTTCGTCCCATGTCCGGATGGGACTTTTCTTGGCGTGGAAGGCAAGCTTGGCGATACGGATATGTAGATCTCCTACCATTGTAACCGACTCTGTGTAACCCTGGCCCTCTCCGGTGTCTATATAAACCGGAGGGTTTAGTCCGTAGGACAAACAAAAATCATACCATAGGCTAGCTTCTAGGGTTTAGCCTCCTTGATCTCGTGGTAGATCTACTCTTGTACTACCCATATCATCAATATTAATCAAGCAGGAGTAGGGTTTTACCTCCACCGAGAGGGCCCGAACCTGGGTAAAAACATAGTGTCCCTTGTCTCTTGTTACCATCCGCCTAGACGCATAGTTCGGGACCACCTACCCAAGATCCGCCGGTTTTGACACTGACATTGGTGCTTTCATTGAGAGTTCCTCTGTGTCGTCACCTATAGGCCCGATGGCTCCTTCGATCATCAACGACGACGTGGTCCAGGGTGAGACTTTTCTCCCCGGAGAGATCTTTGTATTCGGCGGCTTTGCACTGCGGGCCCATTCACTTGGCCATCTCGAGCAGATCGAAGCTACGCCCCGCCATCAGTCAGATTTGGAAGTTTGAAGTATACGGTGACATCCGCGGAGACTTGATCTTCGACGGATTCGAGCCCCACACCGAAGCGCGCGCCTTTATCACGGTGGGCATGATTTAGCTCACTGCCGGACGAAGGCTCGAGGCCGCACAAGAGTCCGCTCCGACCCTTAGCTCGGAACCAACTGCGCCGATCGAGGATGGGTGGCTGGACACCGCCTCGGGGGCTTCTACCTCTACGGTGATAGAGCCGAATACCAACCCTGTCCCTTGTGAAGCTCGTGACTCCAAGGTGCCGGACTCCTCTCCGGACCCCGAACCTTCCGCGCCCCTGCCAATCGAACCCGATTGGGCGCCGATCATGGAGTTCACCGCTGCGGACATCTTTCAGCACTCGCCTTCCGGCGACATCCTGAATTCGCTAAAGTGTCTCTCTTTATCAGGAGAGCCCTGGCCGGATTATGGTCAGGACGGTTGGGATGCGGACGACGAAGAAATTCAAAGCCCACCCACCACCCACTTCGTAGCCACTGTCGATGACTTAACCGACATGCTAGACTTCAACTCTAAAGACATCGACGGTATGGACGACGATGCCGGAGACGACCAAGAACCAGCGCCTACAGGGCACTGGAAGGCCACCTCGTCATACGACATATACATGGTGGACATCCCAAAGGATGGGGATGGCGATGGAACAACGGAGGATGTCCCCTCCAAGAAACAGCCTAAGCGCCGGCGTCAGCGGTGCCGCTCTAAATCCTGCCACAGCAAAAATGGAGATTCCGACACCGGAGACAATAACACCCCGGACAGTGCCGAAGACTACGCCCTCCAGCAAGATTCAGCACAGGAGGATGGAGAAGCCAGCCCTCATGAGAGGGCGGCAGACAGAGAGGTAGAGGACGATAATTATATGCCTCCCTCCGGAGACGAGGCAAGCCTCGACGACGACGAATTTGTCGTGCCTGAGGATCCCATCGAACAAGAGCACTTCAAATGAAGGCTTATGGCCACGGCAACTAGCCTCAAGAAAAAGCAGCAACAGCTTAGAGCTGACCAAGATTTGCTAGCCGACAGATGGACTGAAGTCCTTGCGGCCGAAGAGTATGAACTCGAACGCCCTCCAAAAGCTACCCCAAACGCAAGCTGCTACCCCGATTAGAGAAGGAAGCACATAAACCTACATCACCAGCGCATAATACGGCCGACCGGCCACCTTGTGGCTGCAACAGAGAGGCCTCTAGGCCTTCCACTATAGCCATACCCCAGCGTCGCTCGAAAAGTACAAAGCCACGGGGGAATGCGCCGGACTTACGAGACATATTGGAGGATAAGGCAAGACAAACAAGATCAATCTATGGATCGCGTGGGCGCCCCACGATACGTGATGACAACCGTCACGCCGGATATAGCAATTCCGGCCGGGCCGAACATAGTAGACAAAGCTCGTTTAAGCTGCGTTGCGATGTAGCCCAATACAGAGGCGCCGCACACCCACTATGCTTCACATATGAGGTAATGGATCATCAAATCCCCGAAGGTTTCAAACCCGTAAACATTGAATCATACGACGACACAACAAATCCCGTGGTTTGGATTGAGGACTATCTCCTTCACATCCACATGGCCCGCAGTGACGATCTACATGCCATCAAATACCTCCCACTCAAGCTTAAAGGACCAGCTCAACATTGGCTCAACAGCTTGCCAGCAGAATCAATTGGGTGTTGGGAAGACCTGGAAGCTGGATTCCTTTATAACTTCCAGGGCACATATGTGCGTCCACCAGACGCTGACGACCTAAGCCACATAATTTAGCAGCCAGATGAATCGACCAGACAATTCTGGACACAGTTCTTAACTAAAAATATCAAATTGTCGACTGTCCGGATGCAGAGGCCCTTGCAGCCTTCAAACATAACATCCGCGATGAGTGGCTTGCCCGGCACCTAGGACAGGAAAAGCCGAAATCCATGGCAACCCTCACATCACTCATGACCCGCTTCTGTGCGGGAGAGGACAGCTGGCTAGCTCGCAGTAACAACCTGACCAAAAACTCTGGTAGTTCGGATACCAAGGACAGCAATGGCAGGTCGCGTCACAATAAGCACAAGCGCCGCATTGCGGCGATAATATCAAGATCGTCTATCAATGCGGATTGAGTCTCTAAACTCGGTCAGCGGAAAAAGCCATTCAAAAGAAATACTCCGGGCCCGTCTAATTTGGTCTGAATACTCGATCCCTTGTGCCAGATACACGACACCCCCGAAAAGCCAGCCAATCACACCAACAGGGATTGTTGGGTGTTCAAGCAGGCAGGCAAGTTAATTGCCGAAAATAACGACATGGGGCTGCATAGCGATGACGAGGAGGAGACCTGGTCGCCAAACAATAGAGGACAAAAGGGTTTCCCCCCATAAGTGCGGACGGTGAACATGGTATACGCAACCCACATACCCAAAAGGGAGCGGAAGCGTGCACTTAGGGACGTATATGCGATGGAGCCAGTCGCCCCAAAGTTCAATCCATGGTCCTCATGCCCAATCACTTTTGATCGAAGGGACCACCCCACTAGCATCCGCCATGACGGATTCGCCGCATTGGTTCTAGACCCAATAGTTGACGGATTTCACCTCACTAGAGTCCTGATGGACGGCGGCAGCAGCCTGAACCTGCTTTATTAGGATACCGTGCGCAAGATAGGCATAGACCCGTCAAGGATTAACCCCACAAAAACGACCTTTAAAGGCGTCATACCAGGTATCGAGGCCAATTGTACAGGCTCAGTTACACTCGAAGTGGTCTTCGGATCCCCAGATAACTTACGAAGCGAGGAGTTAATCTTCGACATAGTCCCGTTCCGCAGCGGCTATCATGCACTGCTCGGACGAACCACATTTGCAAAATTCAATGCGGTGCCGCACTATGCATACCTCAAGCTCAAGATGCCAGGCCCTCGAGGAGTCATTACGGTCAACGGAAACACCGAACGCTCTCTCCAAACGGAGGAGCATACAGCGGCTCTCGCGGCGGAAATACAAAGCAGCCTCTTAAGGCAATTCTCGAGTCCGCCTGTTAAGCGACCGGACACTGTAAAGCGTGCCCAGAGTAACCTACAACAAGACCACCTGGCACGTTCCGAGCACGCGTAGCAATGCGGCCCCAACCCCAGCCCTCACGAAATCGCGAGACCAGTACCACGCGTACATAACTACGCTCTAGAGATACCATGGGCTAAGGGGGAGGGGCACGACCACGACATGCTCAGAGTGCAGCTCAACCACACCAGGGGCTCCCAATTGTGTCATTCTTCTTTTTCTTTCTTCTTACTCACAGGACTCCGTTTTCCAGAAGCCCTGTCCGGCAGTAGACCTGCCGAATTCACGATGCAACAGCTAGGGAATCAGAAAAGCTACGTCGAGTATCCAGGTGGTCTCCATTACGAGCATTATACCTGTTTTACATACCATTCTGTAGCCTACCCCTGGAGGGGGACATGTTAAATAGTCCCATCCCTTGCTTATCGCACTATTTGTATCGTTCTGCTTTCATTGCAGTATTTTTTGAATAAACAATGCATCGCTTGTCGCCTATCATTGCATTCCTTTTTTTATCTATATATGTTCACTTATGACATGTTGCACCCGTACGCTTTGGTACGGCCAAATACACCAGGGGCTTAAGTTCCCCAGAGTATGGTGTGATAAGTCCGAACACTTTCACAAGTGCGGCACCCCGAACTTATAGCATTATATACATCAGCTTCAAATCATGTCTTGGGTGAATAGTTGGGTTTGCCCGGCTCCCATGTTTTGGTACCTTACGTTCCGTTATATCTGCTAAGATAGCGCTGGGAGAACCACTGCCATTGTGCCCCAGTTGAGCTGGGTTGAGCACCTCAGTGGAGAAAGCTAAAACTGGCCGTCATGATGGGGCGAGAGCCGGTCGCTGTTCGAGAGGTTTTTTCGAGTCCCTAAAGACTTATGCCGCTTAGAGCGAGGAGCCGGCTTTGTCCGGCCCCAGGCATGGATAGCGCCCCGAATTCGGCCTTCCGAACACTAGGGGCTTCGCCGAAATTTAAAATATAGAATTCTATGGCTAAGTGGGAGTGTTCAAGCATTATAAGTCCGGTTGCCTCGTTCGTTGTGTTGAGCGCCTCCCTCGAAGGACCCAAAAATGGGGAAAAGAGCGCTCAAGTTTATCCCGAACACCCCAGCACTCGCGGCATGGGGACTGAAGCCAACGACTTGCCATCTCTCAAATTTGATAAACGGCCGCACAGAAGATAATATTTTAAATTAACAAGCGTTGCTTAGCGCATATGAACAAGTTTTCAGCGCACAGGATAACAAAATGCGAGTCTACTAAAAAATTACATCTTTGGAGCATTCACCCGCTATAAGACGGGCACCCTTTAGGACACCCTTAATACATCTCGGGCGTGCGATACTCCTTGCCCAGCAGTGGCGCATCCGTCACAAGCTTCTCGGCGTCCATCTTGCCCCAGTGCACTTTAGCGCGGGCAAGGGCCCGACGGGCACCTTCAATGCAGACGGAGTGCTTGATGACTTCAATCCATGGACAGGCGTCCACCAGCCGCCGCACCAGACCAAAGTAGCTCCCAGGTATGGCTTCCTTGGGCCACAGCCGAACTATGAGGCCCTTCATGGCCTGTTCGGCCACCTTGTGGAGCTCGACCAGCTGCTTCAGCTGGTCGCTCAGGGGCACCGGATGTCCGGCCTCAGCATAGTGAGACCAGAATACCTTCTCCGTCAAGCTCCCTTCCTCGGCCCGGTAGAATGCGGCAGCATCGGACACACTGCGGGGCAGATCTGCGAACACTCCTGGAGAGCTCCGAATCCGGGTAAGTAACAGATAATTCACTTTTACATGCTTGCTTTGCATGAAGAATGCCTTACCCGCCGCTATATTTTTTGTCTCCTTAATCTCCTGTAGGGCCTTCTGGGCTTCGGCCTTAGCGGCTTTGGCACTCTCAAGAGCCGAGGCGAGCTCGGACTCTCGAGTCTTCGAGTCACGCTCCAAACTCTCGTGTTTTTCCACGAGAACCTGGAGCTCTTGCCGCACCTCCACCAGCCGCGCCTCTTGCTTCTCCCGCTTGGTGCGTTCCGCGGCCGCATTGCGTTCGGCCTCGGACACCGCTTCCTTCAGGGTCACCACCTCGTTAGTGGCCCCTGCAATACTCACGTTATCCCTGTCATTTTTTGCAACCAAATCCTTTTCTATAAGGTATTATTTTAATAAGGTATTGCTTACCTTCCTTGTCCTCGAGCTGCTTCTTGGCACGGCCGAGCTCGTTCTTGGACCGCTCGAGGCTCTCCTTCAAGGCATTGACCTCCGCCGTCAGTGCGGTAGAGGTCAGCAGTGCAGCCTGCATTCCCATATTGACATATTTATGTTAGGCTCCTGCGTATATCTTTTTTAGATCCTCAGTTCGGCTTTTATTTCCGAACACCAAACTGAGCATCAGGGGCTACTATCTATGCGGTACTATTTTTACATATCTTAATCACATACCTCAAAGCCTGTTAGAAGGCTGGTGCAGGCTTCGGTCAGCCCGCTCTTGGTGGACTGAATCTTCTGAATCACCGCACTCATGATAGTGCGGTGCTCCTCGTCGATGGAAGCGTCGTTGAGCGGCTCCAACAAATTATGCGGCACCTCCGGTTGGACAGAGGTCACCGGCGTTGCAGTCTCACCCTCCCTATGAAGGGGGCGCCCGCCGGACTCCGAAACCACTACAGGTTCTGGTGCGGAGTCTGGTCCAAAGTCCGGAGGGTTGCCCTGCGGCACCTCTGGGGCCTCCTCCTCCTGGCTGGGCCCCTTCTGGGACCCCACCTCGGCGTCATCTGCGTCGCGGGGGGAGGAGGCGGTCGGAAGCGAAGCGCTATTCACATCCGACGAGCCCAAGGAGCCGCTCGACGAAGCGGGGAGATCGTCCTTGGGCGGGCTACATGGTGGTATTCGGCGTTAAAAGACACTATGCGACGAAAGAAAAATCATGAGTTATTCTGGAATCCGGACACTTACGATCTCGCCAGGGGTTTGACCCTCGAAGGCCACTCCTCTTCGCGGTCGTCGGCGTTGGTGGAATCGTCCGGAGGAAGGGTCCTTCCCTTCTTGGACCCTTCGGCCTCCTCCGTTGGGGAAGCCTTCCTTTTCTTCTCTCCCCCCGCTGGGGGAGAGGCCTCTTTCTTCTCCTCCTCATCTTCACGGGAGGAGTCCGCGTCGGAGTCATCGGACGATGAGTCCGATAACACCTGGCGCCGGGAAATCCTCCGAGTTCCCATGGCCTTCTTCTTGGCCTTCTTCTCCGGCACCACGTAAGGCGCCGGAGCCAGCAGTCCCATTAATCGGGCATCCGCTAGGTCTTTTGGCAGGGGAGCTGGACAGTTAACCTGCCCGGACGTCTTCTGCCAGGCCTGTTAAAGGTAATGGGAGTTTAGATCCCACATGGAGTCAAACTATGAAAAACAAGTGTCCCGTAAAGGGTAGAATAGCTTACCTCGCCGGCTGGACGCTGCGAGCTGAATCCGTGATCTTCGATAGCGGATGCAGGAGCCTCGGCACCCTTGAATAGCACCTTCCAGGCATCTTCGTACGTAGTGTCAAAGAGCCTGCTTAAGGTTTGGTGCTGTGCCGGATCAAACTCCCACAAATTAAAAGCCCGCTCCTGGCACGGGAGGATCCGGCGGACGAGCATGACCTGGACTATGTTGACAAGCTTGAGCTTCTTGTTCACCAAAGTTTGAATGCAGGATTGGAGTCCGGTCAGCTCCTCCGAATCACCCCATGATAAGCCCTTCTCTTTCCAGGAGGTGAGCCGTGTGGGGATGCCAGATCTGAATTCGGGGGCCGCTGCCCATTCAGGGTCACGCGGCTCAGTGATATAGAACCACCCCGATTGCCACCCCTTTATGGTGTCCACAAAGGAGCCCTCGAGCCATAGGACGTTGGGCATCTTGCCCACTAAGGGAGTCCTGGACTAGGGGGTGTTCGGACAGCCGGACTATCATCGTCAGCCGGACTCCAAGACTATGAAGATACAAGATTGAAGACTTCGTCCCGTGTCCGGATGGGACTTTCCTTGGCGTGGAGGGAAAGCTTGGCGATACGGATATGTAGATCTCCTACCATTGTAACCGACTCTGTGTAACCCTAGCCCTCTCCGGTGTCTATATAAACCAGAGGGTTTTAGTCCGTAGGACACACAACCATTACAACAATCATACCATAGGCTAGCTTCTAGGGTTTAGCCTCCTTGATCTCGTGGTAGATCCACTCTTGTACTACCCAAATCATCAATATCAATCAAGCAGGAGTAGGGTTTTACCTCCATCGAGAGGGCCCGAACCTGGGTAAAAACATCGTGTCCCTTGTCTCCTGTTACCATCCGCCTAGACACACAGTTCGGCACCCCCTACCCGAGATCCGCCGGTTTTGACACCGACATTGGTGCTTTCATTGAGAGTTCCTCTGTGTCCTCACCGATAGGCTTGATGGCTTCTTCAATCAACAACAACGCAGTCTAGGGTGAGAATTTCCTCCCCGGACAGATCTTCGTGTTCGGCGGCTTTGCACTGCGGGCCAATTCACTTGGCCATCTGGAGCAGATCAAAAGCTATGCCCCTGGCCATCAGATCAGGTTTGGAAGCCTAAACTTCACGGCCGACATCCGCGGGGACTTGATCTTCGACGGATTCGAGCCACAGCCGAGCGTGCCGCGCTGTCACGATGGGCATGATTTAGCTCTGCCGCCGGACAGTGCCCTGGAGGCCGCACACGAGTCCGCTCTGACCCGTAGTTTGGAGCAGACCGCGCAGATCGAGGACAGGTGGCTGGACACCGCCTCGGGAGCCGCAACTTCTACGGTGATGGAGCCGAATACTGACCTTGTCCCTTATAAAGCTCGTGACTCCGAGGCGCCGGACTCCATGCGGGACTCCGAACCTCCTGCGCCCCTGCCAATCGAATCCGATTGGGCGCCGATCATAGAGTTCACCGCCGCGGACATCTTTCAGCAGTCACCCTTTGGCGACATCCTGAATTCGCTAAAACATCTCTCGTTATTAGGAGACCCCTGGCCGGACTGCAGTCAGGATGGTCAGGATGCGGACGACGAAGAAATTCGAATCCCACCCACCACCCACTTTGTAGCCACCGTCGACGATCTAACCGACATGCTAGATTACGGCTCTGAAGACATCGACGGTATGGACAACGATGCCGGAGAGTACGAAGAACCAGCACCTACCGAGCACTTGAAGGCCACCCCAACCCATGATATATATATGGTGGACACCCCAAAAGGAAGCGATAACGAGGAACAACAGGACGCGGCAAAGGATAATTCCACCGGCAAACAACCAAAACGGCGACGCAGGCGCCGCCCTAAGTCCCGCCACGACAAAAATAGCACTCATAATGACCCAGCAATAGAGCAGGGCAAACCAGTGGGGGACGAACATAAAACCAAGCAACCATTCGAACAGGATGAATCAGATATTCAATCTATTGTTGGGGAACGTAGTAATTTCAAAAATTTTCCTACGCACACGCAAGATCATGGTGATGCATAGCAACGAGAGGGGAGAGTGTTGTCTACGTACCCTCGTAGACTGAAGCGAAAGCGATCACAACGTAGAGGAAGTAGTCGTACGTTCTCCTCACGATCCAACCGATCCCAGCGCCGTTACTCCGGCGCCTCCGAGTTCTTGACACACGACAGCTCGGTGGCGCTCCTCGGGCTCCGATCCAGCAGAGCTTCGGGAGAGAGAGTTCCACAAGACGACGGCGTGGACGATCTTGATGTTCTATCGACGCAGGCTTCGCCTAAGCACCACTACGATATGACCGAGGTGGATTATGGTGGAGGGGGCACCGACACGGCTAAGGAGCGATCTCAAGGATCAACTTGTGTGTTCTAGGGTGCCCCCTGCCCCGTATATAAAGGAGCAAGGGGAGGGCCGGCCGGCCTAGGAGGGCGCCAAGGGGGGAGTCCTCCTCCTAGTGGGAGTAGGACTCCCTTTCCTAGTCCAACTAGGAAGGAGGAAGGGGAAGGAAGGAGAGGGAGAGGAGAGGAAGGGGCGCGCCCCTCCTTGTCCTATTTGGACTCCCAGGGGGGGCGCCACCCTGGTTCGGCCCTCTCTCTCCCTCTTGGCCCACTAAGGCCCATTACTTCCCGGGGTTCGGTAACCCCTCCGGCACTCCGTTTTTTCCGAAACTTCGGAACCTTTCCGTGTCCGAATATAACCGTCAATATATCAATCTTTATGTCTCGACCATTTTGAGACTCCTCGTCATGTCCGTGATCACATCCGGGACTCGAACTCCTTGGTACATCAAAATACACAAACTCATAATATAACCGCCATCGAAACCTTAAGCGTGCGGACCCTACGGTTCGAGAACAATGTAGACATGACCGAGACACGTCTCCGGTCAATAACCAATAGCGGGACCTGGATGCCCATATTGGCTCCTACATATTCTACGAAGATCTTTATCGGTCGACCACATAACAACATACATTGTTCCTTTGTCATCGGTATGTTACTTGCCCGAGATTCGATCGTCGGTATCCAATACCTAGTTCAATCTCGTTATCGCAAGTCTCTTTACTCGTTCCGTAATACATCATCTCACAGCTAACTCATTAGTTGTAATGCTTGCAAGGCTTAAGTGATGTGCATTACCGAGAGGGCCCAGAGATACCTCTCCGACAATCGGAGTGACAAATCCTAATCTCGAAATCGCTAACCCAACATCCGCCTTTGGAGACACCTGTAGTACTCCTTTATAATCACCCGATTACGTTGTGACGTTTGGTAGTACCAAAGTGTTCCTCCGTAAACGGAGTTGCATAATCTCATAGTTATAGGAACATGTATAAGTCATGGATAAAAGCAGTAGCAACATACTAAGCGATCGTGTGCTAAGCTAATGGAATGGGTCATGTCAATCGATCATTCAACTAATGATGTGACCTTGTTAATCAAATAACAACTCCTTGTTCATGGTTAGGAAACATAACCATCTTTGATTAACAAGCTAGTCTAGTAGAGGCATACTAGTGACACTCTGTTTGTCTATGTATTCACACATGTATTATGTTTCGGTTAATACAATTCTAGCATGAATAATAAACATTTATCATGAAATAAGGAAATAAATAATAACTTTATTATTGCCTCTAGGGCATATTTCCTTGATCTCCCACTTGCACTAGAGTCAATAATCTAGATTACATAGTAATGATTCTAACACCCATGGAGTCTTGGTGTTGATCATGTTTTGCTCGTGGAAGAGGCTTAGTCAACGGAGTGCTACATTCAGATCCGTATGTATCTTGCAAATCTCTATGTCTCCCACGGACTAAATCCGGATGGAATTGAAGCGTCTCTTGATGTGCTTGGTCCTCTTGTGAAATCTGGATTCCTTCGCTAAGGCAATTGCTCGATATTGTCACGAAGATTTTCATTGGACCCGATGCACTAGGTATGACACCTAGATCGGATATGAACTCCTTCATCCGACTCCTTCATTAGCTGCTTCGAAGCTGCTATGTACTCCGCTTCACATGTAGATCCCGCCACGACGCTTTGTTTAGAACTGCACCAACCGACAGCTCCTCCGTTTAGTGTAAATACGATCCGGTCTGCGATTTAGAATCGTCCGGATCGGTGTCAAAGCTTGCATCAACGTAACCGTTTACGATGAGCTCTTTGTCACCTCCATATACGAGAAACATATCCTTAGTCCTTTTCGGTATTTGGGATGTTCTTGACCGCTGTCGATGATCCACTCTGGATTACTTTGGTACCTCCTGCTAAGCTTATAGCAAGGCACACATCAGTGTCTGGTACACAGCATTGCATACATGATAGAGCCTATGGCTGAGGCATAGGAACATCTTTCATTTCTCTCTATCTTCTGCGGTGGTCGGGCATTGAGTCTTACTCAACTTCACACCTTGTAACGAGGCAAGAACCCTTTCTTTGCTTGATCCATTTTGAACTTCTTCAAAATTTTGTCAAGGTATGTGCTTTGTGAAAGTCCAATTAAGCGTCTTGATCTATCTCTATAGATTTTGATGCCCAATATGTAAGCAGCTTCACCGAGGTCTTTCATTGAAAAACTCTTATTCAAGTATCCTTTTATGCTATCCAGAAATTCTATATCATTTCCGATCAGTAATATGTCATCTACATATAATATTAGAAATGCTCTGAGCTCCCACTCACTTTCTTGTAAATCAAAGCTTCTCCAAAAGTCTCATATAAACCCAAATGCTTTGATCACACTATCAAAGCGTTTATTCCAACTCGAGATGCTTGCACCAGTCCATAAATGGATCGCTGGAGCTTGCACACTTTGTTAGCTCCTTTGGATCGATAAAACCTTCGGTTGCATCATATACAACTCTTCTTCCGTAAATCCATTCAGGAATGCAGTTTTACATCCATTTGCCAAATTTCATAATCATAAAATGCGGCAATTGCTAACATGATTCGGACAGACTTAAGCATCGCTCTGGTGAGAAGGTCTCATCGTAGTCAATCCCTTGAACTTGTCGAAAACCCTTTGCGACAAGTCGAGCTTTATAAACGATAACATTACCGTCGGCGTCGGTCTTCTTCTTGAAGATCCACTTGTTTTCTATTGCTTGCCGACCCTCGGGCAAGTCAACCAAAGTCCACACTTTGTTTTCATACATGGATCCCATCTCAGATTTCATGGCCTCAAGCCATTTTGTGGAATCTGGGCTCACCATCGCTTCTTCATAGTTCGTAGGTTCATCATGATCTAGTAGCATGACTTCCGAATAGGATTACCGTACCACTCAGTGCGGATCTTACTCTGGTTGATCTCGAGGTTCAGTAGTAACTTGATCTCAAGTTTCATGATCAACATCATCAACTTCCTCACTATTTGGTGTAGATGTCTCGAAACCGGTTTCTGCGATAAACTACTTTCAAATAAGGGAGAAGGTACGATTACCTCATCAAGTTCTACTTTCCTCCCACTCACTTCTTTCGAGAGAAACTCCTTCGAAGAAAGGATCCATTCTTAGCAACAAATGTCTTGCCTTCGGATCTGTGATAGAAGGTGTACCCAACTGTCTCCTTTGGGTATCCTATGAAGACACATTTCTCGATTTGGGTTCGAGCTTATCGGGTTGAAGCTTTTTCACATAAGCATCGCATCCCCAAACTTTAAGAAAGCGACAACTTTGGTTTCTTGCTAAACCATAGTTCATAAGGTGTCGTCTCAGCGGATTTTGACGGTGTTCTATTCAGCGTGAATGCGGCCGTCTCAAGAGCATAACCCCAAAAGCGATAGCGGTAAATCTGTAAGAGACATCATAGATCGCACCATATCTAGTAAAGTGCGATTACGACGTTCGGACACACCATTACGTTGTGGTGTTCGGGTGGCGTGAGTTGCGAAACTATTCCGCATTGTTTCAAATGTAGACCAAACTCGTAACTCAAATATTCACCTCCACGATCAGATCGTAGAAACTTAATTTTCTTATTACGATGATTTTCAACTTCACTCTGAAATTCTTTGAACTTTTCAAATGTTTCAGACTTATGTTTCATTAAGTAGATATACCCATATCTGCTTAAATCATCTGTGAAGGTGAGAAAATAACGATATCCACCACGAGCCTCAACATTCATCGGACCACATACATCTGTATGTATGATTTCCAACAAATCTGTTGCTCTCTCCATAGTACCGAGAAGCGGGTTTTAGTCATCTTGCCCATGAGGCACGGTTCATAAGTGCCAAGTGATTCATAATCAAGTGACTCCAAAAGTCCATCAATATGGAGTTTCTTCATGCGTTTTATACCGATATGACCTAAGCGGCGATGCCACAAATAAGTTGCACTATCATTATCAACTCTACATCTTTTGGCTTCAACATTATGAATATGTGTATCACTACTATCGAGATTCATAAAAATAGACCACTCTTCAAGGGTGCATGACCATAAAAGATATTACTCATATAAATAGAACAACCATTATTCTCGATTTAAATGAATAACCGTCTCGCATCAAACAAGATCCAGATATAATGTTCATGCTCAATGCAGGCACCAAATAACAATTATTTAGGTCTAAAACTAATCCGAAGGTAGATGTAGAGGTAGCGTGCCGACCGCGATCACATCGACTTTGGAACCATTTCCACGCGCATCGTCACCTCGTCCTTTGCGGTGTTAAGCAATCCGTAGTCCCTGTTTGAGTTGCAAATATTAGCAACAGAACCCGTATCAAATACCAGTGCTCTCGAGCTCTAGTAAGGTACACATCAATAACATGTATATCACATATACCTTTGTTCACCTTGCCATCCTTCTTATCCGCCAAATACTTGGGGCAGTTCCGCTTCGGTGACGATGCGCTTGCGGTAGAAGCACTCGATTTCAGGTTTAGGTCCAGACTTGGGTTTCTTCTCTTGAGCAGCAACTTGCTTGCTGTTCTTCTTGAAGTTCCTTCTTCTTCCCTTTGCCTTTCTTCTTGAAACTAGTGGTCTTATTGACCATCAACACTTGATGCTCCTTCTTGATTTCTACCTCCGCAGCCTTTAGCATTGCGAAGAGCTCGAGCATAGTCTTTACTAACCCTTGCATATTATAGTTCATCACGAAGCCTTTGTAGCTTGGTGGCAGTGATTGAAGAATTACATCAATGACACAATCATCCGGAAGATTAACTCCCAGTTGAGTCAAGTGATTGTAATACCCGGACATTACGAGTATGTGCTCACCGAGCAGACCCATTCTCTTCCATCTTGCAGCTATAGAACTTATTGGAGACTTCATATCTCTCAATCCGGGCATTCATTTGAATATCAACTTCAACTCTGGAACATCTCATATGCTCCATGACGTTCAAAACGTCGTTGAAGACCCGGTTCTAAGCCGTAAAGCATGGCACATCGAACTATAGAGTAGTCATCGCTTTGCTCGCCAGACGTTCTTAACGTCGTCGGTTGCATCGGAAGCACTCGCACCCAGCGGTGCATCTAGGACGTAACTCTTACGTGCAGCAATGAGGATAATCCTCAAAGTTACGGACCCAATCCGTGTAATTGCTACCATCATCTTTCAACTTTGCTTTCAAGGAACGCATTAAAATTCAACGGAACAACATCACGAGCCATCTATCTACAAACAAACATAGACAAGCAAGATACTATCAGGTACTAAGTTCATGATAAATTTAAGTTCAATTAATCATATTACTTAAGAACTCCCACTTAGACAGACATCTCTCTAGTCATCTAAGTGATCACGTGATCCAAATCAACTAAACCATAACCGATCATCACGTGAGATGGAGTAGTTTTCAATGGTGAACATCTTATGTTGATCATATCTACTATATGATTCACGCTCGACCTTTCGGTCTCCGTGTTCCGAGGCCATATCTGCATATGCTAGGCTCGTCAAGTATAACTCGAGTATTCTGCGTGTGCAAAACTGGCTTGCACCCGTTGTAGATGGACGAGAGCTTATCACACCCGATCATCACGTGGTGTCTCGCACGACGAACTTTGGCAGCAGTGCATACTCGGGAGAACACTACTTGATAATTTTAGTGAGAGATCATCTTAAAATGCTACCGTCAATCAAAGCAAGATAAGATGCATAAAGGATAAACATCACATGCAATCAATATAAGTGATATGATATGGCCATCATCATCTTGTGCTTGTGATCTCCATCTTCAAGCACCGTCGTGATCACCATCGCCACCGGCGCGACACCTTGATCTCCATCGTAGCATCGTTGTCGTTTCGCCATCTATTGCTTCTATGACTATCGCTACCGCTTAGTGATAAAGTAAAGCAATTACAGTATGCGTTGCATTTCATACAATAAGCGACAACCATATGGCTCCAGCCGATTGCCGATAACCGGTTACAAAACATGATCATCTCATACAATAAAATATAGCATCACGTCTTGACCATATCACATCACAACATGCCTGCAAAAACAAGTTAGGCGTCCTCTACTTTGTTGTTGCAAATTTTACGTGGCTGCTACGGGCTTAAGCAAGAACCAATCTCACCCACGCATCAAAACCACAACGATACTTTGTCAAATAGACTCCGTTTAACCTTCTCAAGGACCGGGAGTACACTCAGTTCAACTAAAGTGAGAGAGACAGACACCCGCCAGTCACCTTTAAGCACGAGTGCTCGTAGCGGTGAAACCAGTCTCGCGTAAGTGTACGCGTAATGTCGGTCCGGCCGCTTCATCTCACAATACCGCTGAACCAAAGTATGACATGCTGGTAGGCAGTATGACTTGTATCGTCCACAACTCACTTGTGTTCTACTCGTGCAAAACATCAAACCATAAAACCTAGGCTTTGATACCCTTTGTTGGGGGCGTAGTAATTTCAAAAATTTCCTACGCACACGCAAGATCATGGTGATGCATAGCAACGAGAGGGAGAGTGTTGTCTACGCCCTCGCAGACGAAGCGGAAGCGATCACTGGCGTAGAGGAAGTAGTCGACGTTCTCCTCACGATCCAACCGATCCCAGCGCCGTTACTCCGGCGCCTCCGAGTTCTTGACACACGACAGCTCGGTGGCGCTCCTCGGGCTCCGATCCAGAGAGCTTCGGAGAGAGAGTTCCGTCAAGACGACGGCGTGGTGACGATCTTGATGTTCTATCGGCGCAGGCTTCGCCTAAGCACCGCCACGATATGACCGAGGTGGATTATGGTGGAGGGGGCACCGACACGGCTAAGGAGCGATCTCAAGGATCAACTTGTGTGTTCTAGGGTGCCCCCCACCTGTATATAAAGGAGCAAGGGGAGGGCCGGCCGGCCTAGGAGGCGCGCCAGGGGGGGGAGTCCTCCTCCTAGTGGGAGTAGGACTCCCTTTCCTAGTCCAACTAGGAAGGAGGAAGGGGAAGGAAGGAGAGAGGGAGAGGGAGAGGAAGGGGACCGCCCCCTCCTTGTCCTATTCGGACTTCAGGGGGCACCTCTGGTTCGGCCCCTCTCTCTCCCTCTTGGCCCACTAAGGCCCATTACTTCCCGGGGGTTCGGTAACCCCTCCCGGCACTCCGTTTTTTTCCGAAACTTCGGAACCTTTCGGTGTCCGAATATAACCGTCAATATATCAATCTTTATGTCTCGACCATTTCGAGACTCCTCGTCATGTCCTTGATCACATCCGGGACTCCGAACTCCTTCGGTACATCAAAATACACAAACTCATAATATAACCGTCATCGAAACCTTAAGCGTGCGGACCCTACGGTTCGAGAACAATGTAGACATGACCGAGACACGTCTCCGGTCAATAACCAATAGCGGGACCTAGATGCCCATATTGGCTCCTACATATTCTACGAAGATCTTTATCGGTCAGACCGCATAACAACATACGTTGTTCCCTTTGTCATCGGTATGTTACTTGCCCGAGATTCGATCGTCGGTATCCAATACTGTCGGGGATATACCCCGCGGTGTAAACCGGCCGGGAGTTAACCCGGTCGGACATGGCGGTTCATGAAGGCCGGTTCAACTATCGTGGGCCGGTTTAAGAGGAAAGGAATATTTGCCTTACAAGGAGTTAAGACTAGGACTTGTATCCGGTTTGTATTAGAGATAGACTAGTCCTAATCCTAATAGGACTCCACATGTAACCCGCCCCTTCAACATATATAAGGAGGGGCAGGGCTCCCCAAAGAGGGACAAGTTAGAAGCTACAAGCTACAAGCAACCAGAAACAATAATCTAGGGCTAGACACAAAGAGGAGAGCCGGTTTACGGCGACTCCCTCGTGATGATAATGAGACCTAGCCTCAAACAGCATGTAGGGTTTTTACCGGATGATGTTTCCCGGGGCCCGAAGCTGTCTAAATCCTTGTCTTGTGTTGCGTCTCTCGATTCCGCCCAACCCCTCTCAAGCTACCACATAGATGCGTTGGCCTCGCGACTAAGTCCTAACACTAAGGACATCTGCCGTGACAAATCCACTACAGTTGGCGCCCACCGTGGGGCTTGCGCACGATGGTGATAAAGTTCTTGGAGGGATTTTTCCTCAAGGATCGAGGAGTTCACAATTTTTCGGTGAAGAAGAGACCGGTCAGAATTTACATCAACTCCAAGTTCATTGATCAAGATTAAACAATTTTGAGTCGGCCCTCGCGATCAAGAAACCAATGGATCATTAAAGCGAGCGGTTGAATCTCAAGTCGCCAAGGACGATGTTTTTGCAGCAACCTGTTTCGTCGACATGCCAGGTTTCGATCTATAATTGTTTGTCTGGGTTGTCAAGTCGCCGTAAACCGGCAGGTTCAAACCGCGCGTATCTACGGAAGGAAAAAGAAGGTGTCGCTCCGATCTGATGCACAGCGAAACCGAATTGATTAAGGAATCGAGGGACCCCCGCCTAGTCGGCGTGTGCTGTTTGCAATTTGGAATCAATGGAATAAAAGAAAAAGGAGTGGCAACGATCCCACGACCCGAAGCAGATTCAGCTACGACCCGGAAGAGGAGACAGCGGTGACCCGGTCTCTCGCGCTGCCTTCCTTCGCCCGCGATGCTTCTGGGCCGCCATCGTTGACCTCCCCACCTGCAAGTTGCCGCGTCGGACCGGCCCTGTCACCTCCGAGCGGCATGCCCGAAACAGGTTGCCGCTCCGGCCAGCTCCGGGGCGCCCCGCCGCGGCCACAGCAAATCGGCCTCGGCGTTGTTTTTTTTTACCTCCGCCATCAAACCGGATCCGCCTTGAGCCGACCGGCCTCAGCAGTCGCTGTCTCGGCCTTGCATTAAATCGCCGGGAGGACCTCGATCCAGATCGCCACACGCTGCTATCTGAACCGTGCCGCGCCCAATTGAGCCCGCCTCCGAGCACCTCCAAACCGGCCTTCCTCTTGCAGTTGAGTTGACTCCGCCGCTCGTCGGCAGTGCACAACCCGCCGGCCGGCCATCTCCGCACCTCAAATCGGCTGCGCCAGGCCAGCGGTGGCCGCGGTGCTTCTCTTCAACCGGGGGTCTCGTTGAAGGCCTCGATGTCTGCGGCCTCGCCCTGAGCGCTCCCTGTTTTCGACCGCTGCATGTACTGCCTCCGCCGCCGGTCGGGTCTTGCCTTTGGGCCGCAGTGGCCGAGTCGCCGCTTCAACTACAACAACAGCAGCGTCGCCGCCGCGGCCCTCGGCTGCGTCAAACCGCCTCCCGCGCTGGCCTCTGGCACCGCCACGCCATTCCGTCCGGAGCCTCCAAACCGCCTCCCGCGCTGGCCTCTGGCACCACCACGCCATTCCGTCCGGAGCCGCCAAATCGCTTTAAAGCCGCATCAACCGACCCTGCAACTTGCAGTTACGCCTATCCTTACACGGGCAAGATGATCTTCAGAGCGCCATTGTTCGCTGGCCCGAGTGAGCCGCTAGGAATTAGTCTCTAAAAGGAGCTGGGACTGCGGCCTGGTGCAGTTTTTTCTAATGTTTATGACTACCTCCAAGTTTATGTGGGGTTAGCAGTGGGAAATCTCAAATGAGCAGACGTGCCGTAGCTGGAATTACCGTAAGATTGCAAATACTACTGTTGCTTGGGCGTTCGAGCGGTGGAGAATGTCAAGGAATATCCATATGATGACAAAAGTGTACCAAAGGCTGACTACAAACGCTACTGTTACTAAAGCGTTGCATAGTACTGCTAGTACTACTTATACATGGAGATCAAGGGCCACTGCCGTTTCTTCATTGCATCAAGACAAAGAAAAAGAAAGAGTCAAAAGAGGACCGAGGAATTTGGCTGAGTAAAAAAAAACAAGGGCCGAATATTTTAACTGGCCAAGGGAACTTGGAAAGAGGGTCTGCGGAGCTTTCGCCTAAACATATCAGGTGATATCCATCTAAGTTTGTTGTATTAGCACATATTATTTTTGTCAAAAGAACAATTGCTTTGATTTATTTTGATGTGCAGGATACTTATCCATTACAAAAGGTGGTATTGTATCACGGTTACGGAGCACGCTAGTATGAGTTTGCACTAGAGTTCGACCGTGTCACGCTGCTCAATGGATACGTGCAAGCCACCGTCCCCGTAGTCCGGTCTACATCAACATACGGCCGACTCTGCCGTCCACACCGGCTTACAACGCCACGACCGATTCTCTCCGTCCGCACCGGTTTACAAATGTCACGGCCGATTCACTCGTCCATACCGGATTATCACACTGCAGCCGGTTCACCCGTGATTGATTCTAGCTTCATCCGGTGATCATCAACTTCATGGCGGATTATTTTCGGCCTAAACACAATCAGGTGATATCCATCTAAAATATATTTTATTGGCATATATTATTGTTGTCAAAGAGCAGTTTATCTTTGCCTTGGTCTGCACTATTGTTGATGCAGGATAATTGTTCACTACATCAAAACGGCGTAGTTAACTCGCCCGTCCGCGCCGGTTTACAATATCGCAGGCAACTCACCCGTCCTTTCCAGCGGCCGGGTTTCCTGCCAGTGCCGGCTTACAACGCCGGGGCCGGTTCATCTGTCCGAGCCACCTCTAATAGGGTGGACGTCTCTACCGTCCGTTTATTGAGGCCTGGTTTACATCGACACACCAGAGCCGCACCTGTCTGCATGAGCTGTTTATTGAGTATGAACAAGTCACAGCTTGGGTAGCCCGGTTTTCTTTCAACAATTTGGAGGCAATTATTATGTATTATCAGCCGTCGTCTGCACTGGATGGTTCAATGGACATGCACACAAGTCGCCGCCACTACAGTTTGGTTAGCTTCAAATCACCAGTTGAAAGGAGCCATTGGTCGAGTTGCTGACACGGCTCATACGGGATCGTTTATAACCCGCCGCAGTCACCTCAAGATTCTATGGATTCACATCATGCTATCAACACCAATGATATACAAGTTATGCCGGCTTATATGACGGTCAATTATGGAGATTCTCAAGCCAACTCCTCGAGTCACCTTGAGACTCGGGGGCTACGATCATATGACGCAACAAGTTCTTGCCAGTTTCAGCAAATTTAAAAACCCCAGGACAATGGAGGGAAAGATAACCCGGTCCCGGAGGCTACTGTTATTTGAAGGCCGTCAGAAAAATTTCCGGCTTAGAAACTATATGACAATTACAAAATCCCGACTCAATGAAGAAATTCCGGGTCATCAGAAAAGATTCCGGTTTAAAATCCGGCTCAAGGGAAGCCAGTCTCACTGAAGCTCTCAAATCCGGTTTAAGAATTTCCGGTTCAAAAAGGAATTAACTTCTCGCAAGTTCAAGTTTAAAGGCCGTCAGAAAATTTCCGGCTGAAAATGAAGATTCCGGTTTAAAATCCGGTTCAAGGGAAAGATGTCTCCCACAAAGCTTTGAAGCTCTCAATACCCGGTTCAAGAAGAATTTATCTCTTGCAAAAAGTTAAAAATTGCCGAAGAGGACCTGCTGCCATGATGTGCGGTTCAAACATGGGTATCCTGCCTTTATTGGCCTAACATATTGATCATCTGGGGGCTTCTGCTTCATAAAGCGGGGCTCTGTCTTTCTTATCATGCGTGGTTACATGGAGTGATTCTGTTTTTAAAACGGCCTCCGGTTTACCCCTTGACATTTGTTTTTATCACTTGGGGGCTTCCTGTTCAAACATAGGTCGTATTCGAACCAAAGAGAACATAGCTGTCGATACCCTTTTGATTGGCAAACTGCCGAACCCACTTGGGGGCTTCTTGATCGTATCCGAATCATAGCTCAACCCCTTTGGGAATCGACGTGGATCGTATTCGAATCAGCGTCGCTAAACAACTCTTAAGGTCATTTGGGGCTTCTGTTCAAACATAGGTCGTATTGAACCAAAGAGAACATAGCTGTCGATACCCTCTTGATCGGCATCGCCAAAGCCCACTGGGGCTATATGATCGTATTCGAATCTTAGCTTAACCCCTTTGGAACGGTTTACTGATCGTATTCGAATTAGAAGCCTCAAAAATTTTATCTGTTTTTATACAATCGTAAGTATTTGAGTTGTCACAAATATCATATGTGCGGCTCTCACAGAGTTGAGTTATCACCTTCCTTTGTCCGGGTCACATAAACCGGTGGTATCATTCAAAGGATCATAGGGATCTTGTGATCTACTTGTGTGCGAGGATAAGATTACATTTGGGTGGTTACCCACCCCGGCTCTTGACGTTAAGTCGCGAGGGCATATGTTGTTTAAACTTCGGTGCAGGATTTGCGTAACTATGACTTATATAAATGCTTCAGCCCAAGCTCATCACTTGAAATTGGTGTCTCAAAAGGGTTATCAATTATTGATTTTCTCAAGGGCTATAGGCCACGGGTTACAAGAATTCGGCTTACAATGAATGCGCATTAAGTCACCGGTATTTAAACTCGGATTTACTTGTCAACCGATGAGGTATTCAAATCTTTAATAGCCAAAACTGGCTGGATTTTTATGATGATATTGAATGATTGAGGTTTTCATACCGGATTATATTATTCCAATCTTGAATAGCCAACATGGCTGGATCTTTATTATGGTTATCGATAACCATTATTATGATTAAGGTTTTCAAAGTCGCTTTAGCGCAATGGCTATCATATTATCAATGGATATGGTTTTTATTCTACAATTGAAGGAATAGTCGAGTTGTTGCGGGCTTACAACCCGACACTTGGGGGCTACATTATTGAAGTTGAGATTACATCAAGTATGCAAGTATCATGTCGCCGCAAGCATGCACCATGACACTTGGGGCTAATGCAAAGTCATTCTTTGTTCATCTTATTGAAGACCCGAGTCATCACATTATAATGAGCAGACCCTTGGGGGGCTACCAATTGCTCCTGTCAAACAATTCAAGTTTTTATGAGCGTCAGGAAATTACAAGTCCCAGGTTACTGCAAGCATGACAACCCGGCACTTGGGGGCTACATAATATGGAGTATTCAGTTTTACTAAGTGACTGGGATGAACAACATGGATTTCTTCTTAAGTGGCAGTATTTATATTGAAGCAAGTCTTAAGCCATCACTTTGTTCTGCTCAAGACTTGGGGGCTACAGGTATTATATTATTATTGAAGAAATATTTTCAAATTCTCTGATTGAGCAAACTAAGTTGACCCGGCGTCACGAATCATTATGACCCAGTGGCTGCAACTCAGCATCATTAATAATCGTGAACCGGTGTTGGCAACAATCATGAACCGGTGTCTGCAACAATTATGGCCTGGAATTATCAGTTTTTATAACCCGACAGTTCTTGGCAATGATAAACCGGCAAATTTTACATCTTCAAACCGGCTGAATATCAGATGAGTATGTCAAGACCAATATTTCTTAAACCGGCGCTTTGGAAGCCGATTCAAGTGGATTATTCTTCACAATATTTTTCTATGAGAAGCCAACATCAGCAATTTGAGTATGAAGCTGGTTATTGATCCGGATTTTCTAGAAGGAGGAAATGACAAGGACTTAAGGACGATCAGGTGCCGGTCTACAAGAATTCTTAACCCGGAGCACAACCTGCCAAATTTGTTCTGGTGTTTATTTTGCAGCATAAGTTTACCATGGATAAATCCAAGCTAAACTTGGGGGCTAATGTCGGGGATATACCCCGCGGTGTAAACCGGCCGGGAGTTAACCCGGTCGGACATGGCGGTTCATGAAGGCCGGTTCAACTATCGTGGGCCGGTTTAAGAGGAAAGGAATATTTGCCTTACAAGGAGTTAAGACTAGGACTTGTATCCGGTTTGTATTAGAGATAGACTAGTCCTAATCCTAATAGGACTCCACATGTAACCCGCCCCTTCAACATATATAAGGAGGGGCAGGGCTCCCCAAAGAGGGACAAGTTAGAAGCTACAAGCTACAAGCAACCAGAAACAATAATCTAGGGCTAGACACAAAGAGGAGAGCCGGTTTACGGCGACTCCCTCGTGATGATAATGAGACCTAGCCTCAAACAGCATGTAGGGTTTTCTGGGATGATGTTTCCGGGGCCAAGCTGTCTAAATCCTTGTCTTGTGTTGCGTCTCTCGATTCCGCCCAACCCCTCTCAAGCTACCACATAGATGCGTTGGCCTCGCGACTAAGTCCTAACACTAAGGACATCTGCCGTGACAAATCCACGACAAATACCTAGTTCAATCTCGTTACCGGCAAGTGTCTTTACTCGTTCCGTAATACATCATCTCACAGCTAACTCATTAGTTGTAATGCTTGCAAGGCTTAAGTGATGTGCATTACCGAGAGGGCCCAGAGATACCTCTCCGACAATCGGAGTGACAAATCCTAATCTCGAAATACGCCAACCCAACATCTGCCTTTGGAGACACACTGTAGTACTCCTTTATAATCACCCGATTCGTTGTGACGTTTGGTAGTACCCAAAGTGTTCCTCCGTAAGCGGGAGTTGCATAATCTCATAGTTAGGAACATGTATAAGTCATGGATAAAAGCAGTAGCAACATACTAAACGATCGTGTGCTAAGCTAATGGAATGGGTCATGTCAATCAGATCATTCAACTAATGATGTGACCTTGTTAATCAAATAACAACTCCTTGTTCATGGTTAGGAAACATAACCATCTTTGATTAACAAGCTAGTCTAGTAGAGGCATACTAGTGACACTCTGTTTGTCTATGTATTCACACATGTATTATGTTTCCGGTTAATACAATTCTAGCATGAATAATAAACATTTATCATGAAATAAGGAAATAAATAATAACTTTATTATTGCCTCTAGGGCATATTTCCTTCATCTATGCCCGGCGAAAACAAGAGTCTAGACGATCTCACGCCGGACACACCACCGGAGCACAAGAACCTTCACAAAAGACTTCTCGCCACTGCAAGAAGTCTGAAGAAGGAAAAACGGAAGCTCAAAACAGCGGAAGACATACTCAGAATGAGGTGGAGCAAAGTACTCAAGACCGCGGACAAATATGGCAATAGCCACCAAACAAAGAGCTACCCGAAGCGCAAGCTGCTGCCAGAATTCGACGAGGAGGCCATAGAGCCCCCACAGTCAAAAAGCAAAGAGGCCGCCTGGTGGATAGACGACCATATGACAGGCCACAAGCTATAAGCGGCGTCGCACACAAGCCGACTCATGATCCTCTGAAAACAGATGGCCCGGTCAGGTCCATTTATGGGCCAAAAAAGAGGGCCCCAGGAAGCAACACAACACGCTGAGTGTTCGAAGACAACGGCACACCCAAATACAGGGGCGCCGCACACCCACTATGTTTCGCCGATGAGGTGCTGGATCATGAATATCCAGCGGGGTTCAAGCCCGTAAACATAGAGGCATACGTCGGAACAACAGACCCTGGAGTCTGAATTGAGGATTACATCCTCCACATACACATGGCCAGAGGAGATGATCTCCACGCCATAAAATATCTACCCCTCAAGCTCAAAGGGCCAGCTCGGCATTGGCTCAAAAGCCTCCCAGAAAATACTATTGGAAGTTGGGAAGAGCTCGAGGACGCGTTTAGAGCAAATTTTCAAGGGACTTATGTCCGCCCTCCGGATGCAGACGATTGAAGTCACATAACTCAACAGCCCGGAGAGTCAGCGCGCAAATTCTGGAACAGGTTCCTTACCAAAAAGAACCAAATAGTCGACTGTCCGGACGCTGAAGCCTTAGCAGCTTTCAAACATAATGTCCGAGACGAATGGCTCGCCAGACACCTCGGCCAAGACAAGCCGAGAACAATGGCCGCGCTAACAAGCCTCATGACCCGCTTTTGTGCGGGGGAAGACAGCTGGCTAGCAAGATGCAGCACCAGCGACCCGAGTACATCCGAGATCAGAGATGGAAACGGAAAATCACGACGCAGAAAGGATCAACGCCGAAATAAAGAAAAAAGCCCAAAGAACACGACGGTCAATGCAGGATTCAAAAGCTCGCGGCCGAACAACAAATCTGCCTCTTAAGGACAACAGTGACGAGCTATCCAACTTAAACAAAAATTAGGATCGGATATGTCAAATCCACAGTACCTTCGGAAGGCTTGCAAACCACACCCACCGAGATTGTTGGGTTTTCAAACAGTCCGGCCGACACAACGCCGAACACAAGGGGCTCGACGCGCCAAGCGAGGATGATGACGAACCCCACCAGCAGAGCGCCGGAAAACAAAAGACTTTCCCACAAGAAGTCAAAACAGTAAACTCACTTCATGTGATAGGACGGAAAAATAGTACGGCACTCGCTAAAGCACGTGTCGCACGGTCCACCCCAGCAGAACACCGAGATTGGATGTTAAAACCAATTACTTTCGACCACCTGGACTATTCCAGAAGTATTCGAAATGCAGGATGGACTGCTCTGATATTGGATCCTATTATCGACAGACTACAATTTACACAAGTCCTGATGGACGGCGGCAGCAATTTAAACCTGCTATATCCGGACACAATCCGCAAGTTGGGGATAGACCTTACTAAAATTTGACATAGCCGCACTTCCTTCAAAGGAGTGACGCCAGGCCCTTACGCCAAGTGCACAGGCTCCTTACTACTAGAAGTTGTGTTCGGGTCACCCGACAACTTACAACGTGAAAAGTTAATCTTTCACGTCGCCCCATTGAAAAGTAGCCATCAAACACTATTGGGACGTGAAGCTTTTGTCCGCTTTAATGCAATACCACACTACGCGTCTCTTACACTTAAAATTCCCGGTCCACGTGGCATCATCTCATTCAAAAGGTCATTCAAGACCCCGGACACGGCTAGACAAGTCCGGCATAAAATAAGCTAGGGGCTCCCTAGCCGTGCACCCCTTTACAAGGGGCTGTGCGTATGATCTAATATAAGCTCAGCTTTATTCATTCATTCATATTTCGATTTTTAATTCATTTTTTGCACGATTACTTTTCAAACTAAGTTCCTCTCTTTTACAGATGAACAGCGTGTTACACCCGTCCAGGATACAACACAACGGAGACACAGGCGCAGACGTGCAGTAGGAACCCGTTGCAAGGATTCTTTTCAGATTAAGACCCTGCGTAAACCTTTTGTACTATCTCTTGTTGCTATATATCCCCTGGTTTCTCATTATAACCAGAGAGGAGACTGGCGTTTTGGCATCGGCCGCGTCAGAGGACCTTGCGTGTACTTGGTCACTAGGGGCTTAGGGCATTGTTCTGCCCGCTATCATAAAGACCGAATACCTTAGGGAGTGTTCGGCGTCTCGAGTTAGGCCTTATATGCATCAGCTCGAATCATGTCTTTGGTCAAATGTTGGGTTTGCTGGCTCCTGTGTTTTGCTGCCTTTCGTTCCGTATCATCGGCTAACGCGCACCGGAGAACTCTGCGATTGTGCCTCGGTTCAATTGGGCGAGCACCTCGATGAAAGCCAAAATTGTCATCATGATATAGCGAGACTGGTCAACCACTCAATCGACTATCGAAATGTTTAGAATTTTGCGCTTTGACAAAGGACCGTTTCGGTCAGGCACATCTGGCGCTTCAATTCGAGAGCGCGGTGCCCCTAGGGGCTATGTCGTAGCCCCACCTTCGAACTCCTATGGATAAGTGAAAGTGATAAAGCATTATAGTCCGGTTGCCTCGTTTGCTACGCTACCACCTCCTTTACAGGACCAACACATTGGATTAAAGTGTGAAAATGCACTATTTTGCAAACACCCCTGCACTATGTGCGTGGGGGCTGAAGCCGACGATTGCCATCTTTCAGGTTATACACACGTATACATAAACGGCCGCACAGGAGATATTTCAATACTTGAACGCACAAGTACCAAAAAGCACTTACATCATAAAAAACATTTTACAAACCAAAACGTTCATTTGAACATGACATTCTTTGAGCACTGCGACTCTATTACACGAGCACCACGCAGAACTTCCCCAAAATAGTGCTCGGCGGGTAACCGGCTCTCGTCCGAACCACAGGTCGCAATAAATGTGGCATCCATCTCTGTCCAATGTGTCTTCACACAGGCGAGGGCCATCCGTGCACCCTCTATGCAGGCCGACCGCTTCATCGCCTTGATATGCGGCACCGCCCCAAGAAATTGCTGCAATAAGCCAAAATAACTCTTCGGCTTGGGCCTATCCGGCCAGACATGAGTCACGATATCCATCATGGCAAGTCTGGACAATCTATTCAGCTCAGCCCACTCGGCTAACCGATCGGTCAGCGGAAGTGAACACTCCGGACTATGGAATTGAGACCAAAACAGCTCTTCCGTCTTGTGATCCTTCCGACTTGGAGTGCTGCGGCATCCGCCGCTTTTCGCCGCTAAGTCCATATAAGGATCCTCCGGACCCCCACTGGCCAAGTGAGCATACTTTGATCTGTAAACCTTGCAAGCAGCGAAAGGGCTTACCAGCCACAATGTCTCGACTGGCGCAACTCCTCCTTTATAGCCCGCATTGCGAGCGGGCATCCTTGGCTTCGGTGGCCTTCCCAGTCTTCTCGCTCCGCTAGGCGCTCCTTTTCAAGAACCTCATTGCGGTCGGTAGCATCTTTTAACTTCACGGCCATTTCGGCCATCTCCTCCCTGCTTCGACAGTGTGCAGCCCTTTCGGCTTCTAGCTCTTCGGCTGCCCTCGAGGCAGCCGCATCACTCCTTCTGGCTTGCTCCTTGGCTTGAGCAAGTTCTGCCCGAAGGCTCTCCACAGCAGCGGCACCACCTGCATTTAGCACACATGTTGTAAGGAGTGGGCTTCGTCTTCCTTACTAGGTGACCACGGAGAAAAAACCTACCTTGCGACTCGTCAAGTCGTTTATTGAGAAGCGCGATGTCCGCATCCGCAGCGTCGAGCTGCCGCTTTAGTTCGGCAATTCCATCAGTCCGGCTAGCCACCGAACTATCCGCCACCTACATAGGAAAGGCGAAAATCAATACCTGGGATTTTGATCCTCGGCACGCTGTTGTTCTTGACACCCTATCGAGTCTCAGGGGCTACTATCTATACAGGGCGCACTTTATGTGTAAAACTGTCAAAGGGTATGTCATTTTTACGTACCTCAAATCCCATGATAAACTCCGACGGCATCATGCAATCTGCCTTGGCGGATGAAATTCTTTCAATCACCGTACTCATCAGTGTCACGGTGACCTTCTGAATAAACGCCCTCTCAAGCAGATCCTTGGCTCCCGGCCGTACACCAGTTGGTGCCAAACTATTCGCCCTGCGGAGTCGGGATACCTCCGTGATGACACTTCAGGCTCGTCCGCCCTATCCGATGGTGCGGCAGATGGAGGCGTCTCGCTCTCCATCATGTCCGGACGGAGTTCCCCCAAAGACGAGCTCATCTGAGAAGGACGGAGATCCAACCTACAAAGTAAAAACTTAAGTTATCCTCAAAAGCACAAATAGGGATGTCCCTTATTACAAAACTCCCTTTTTTCTACTTATGGCTCGCTGGAGGGCTGATTCTTTAGGGGAGAATGTGCGGCCGGAGCCTCTTCGGATGCAGGACCCTCTGGTAAAGATCTCTTCCCCCGCTTCGGGGCTTTGGCCTCCGGGTTTTCGGAGGCGGTCCTCTTCTCCCCTTGGAAGGAGGGATTCTCGATCCCCCCTTCCTCAAAAGCCTCCTTGGTTGAGGCGGTAGTTCCTCTATTCTCTCCTTTGCCTTCCTCTGAAGGCGCAACCTCCAGCATCCCGACCAGCACGGGATCCGGCGCGGTCTCTGGGAGGGGGGCCGGACACCGTATTAGTTTTGCTTGCGCTACCCGCTCCTGTTTAAAGGGCAATTGGTTAAAAGGCGAATGATAGAAAGGCAAACAAACGGTATGTCCGGACACGGAGCTACTTACTTGTGTATCCAGGCGATTGCAGCTCAGGCCAGCGTCCTCGGTCAATTCCGGACACGCCTCTCGTGATCCGAAGAACAGTTTGTACATCTCCACGGGTGTCGTACCCATGAAGTGTTGGAGAATTCGTGGTCCCTCCGGATTAAACTCCCACAGTCGAAGAGGACGGCGTTTGCAGGGCAGGAGATGCCTAATCAGCATGACCTGCATCACCACGACCAGATCAATCTCCCTCGCTTGGAGGTCTTGAATCCGGCCCTGCAGTAGGGGCACGTCCTCTGACGGCCCCCAGCCCTTGGCTGACCCATGACATCAGCCGCTGTGGAGGGCCCGAGCGGAAGATGGGTGGCGGCTTCTGCCTGCTGCCCCTGGGAGAGGTTATGTAGAACCACTCCCGCTGCCACAAGCCGAGCTCCTCCTGGAAAGAGGCCTCGGCCATGGAGCGTCGTCCCTTCGGCTTACAACCGCCCCGCCGCACTCTGCTTGACGCCCCTCGATCATCTTCGGCTCCACGTCGAAGGTCTTAACCACAAGCTGAAGTGAGGGGTAACGCGGAGGAAGGCTTCGCAGACGACAATGAATGAAGAGATATGGAGGATGGACTCCGGAGCCAAGTCGTGGAATTCCAACCCATAGTAAAACATGAGCCCTCTCACAAAAGGATCCATCGGGAAGCCTAAGCCCCGACGGAGGTGGGATACAAACACGACATACTCGCCGGGCTCGAGGGTGGGGATGACTTGCCCTTTGGCGGGCAACCTGTGCGAAATCTCGTAAGTCAGGTACTTGGCCTCTTGCAGCTTTAGCACGTCCTCTTCCGTGACGGAGGAGGGCATCCACCGGCCCTGTAGGTCGGAGCCGGACATTGTTGAAGGTCCGAAGCGCTCGAATCTGGGGCTCTGGGTGTTGGAACTCGGGGCAAGGAGAAGATTCGATGCAGGATTGAAGAAAAGAAACGAGCCTTGGTCCCATTATAAAGAGGGAGAATACCAAGAGCCGTCCCCATGACCGTTCGGGACTCGCCTCCGATAGAGGGGGCGTGGCAACGGGCACGGTTGGGTTACCCATGTCCGTATTGATGGGAATCCCGGAATAAGGGGAACACGATCTCTGCTTCGACAAGACGTGCCAAGGAAACCGCTTCGCTAAACACGCTGAGGTGGTATAATAAAAAACAATTCAAGTAAAGGCTTGGTGGTGGTGTGACGTCATGCCACAAAGTACGTCAGCAGATTGAACTTGTGTACATATTATTTTCTCTATGGTGGAATGTGGAATTTATTTTGCAGAGCCGGACACTATCCTGGCGTTCACAATCTTCTATGAGTTATTCGGAGGAGGAACCCGCCTTGCAATGCCGAACAATATGCGCGCCGGACTCATCGTCATTGAAGCCTGGTTCGAGGCTACTCTTGAGGAGTCTGGACTAGGGGGTGTCCGGACAGCCGGACTATCATCGTCAGCCGGACTCCAAGACTATGAAGATACAAGATTGAAGACTTTGTCCCGTGTCCAGATGGGACTTTCCTTGGCATGGAGGGCAAGCTTGGCGATACGGATATGTAGATCTCCTACCATTGTAACCGACTCTGTGTAACCCTAGCCCTCTCCAGTGTCTATATAAACCGGAGGGTTTTAGTCCGTAGGACACACAACCATTACAACAATCATACCATAGGCTAGCTTCTAGGGTTTAGCCTCCTTGATCTCGTGGTAGATCCACTCTTGTACTACCCGTATCATCAATATCAATCAAGCAGGAGTAGGGTTTTACCTCCATCGAGAGGGCCCGAACCTGGGTAAAAACATCGTGTCCCTTGTCTCCTGTTACCATCCGCCTAGACACACAGTTCGGGACCCCCTACCCGAGATCCGCCGGTTTTGACACCGACACCCACCATGGCGCCTCCGCACTCTGCTTGGCGGCCGCCCACTACCTTCGGCTTGACATTGAAGGTCTTCAGCCATAAGCCGAAGTGGGGCTGGATGCAGAGGAAGGCCTCGCACACGGCGATGAACGCCGAGATGTTGAGGATGAAATTCGGGGCCAGATCATGGAAATCCAGGCCATAGTAGAACAGGAGCCCCCGGACAAATGGGTGAAGTGGAAAACCTAGTCCGCGGAGGAAATGGGTGAGGAACACCACCCTCTCATGGGGCCTAGGGGTGGGGATGAGCTGCCCCTCGTTGGGGAGCCGATGCGCGATGTCGCCGGATAAGTATCCGGCCTTCCACAGCTTTTTGATATGCCCCTCCGTGACGGAGGAGGCCATCCACTTGCCTCCCGCTCCGGACATGACTGGGGAAGGTTGTGGCGAGAGCTTGGGCGTTGGAGCTCGAGTGCGCGGAAATGGATAAGCAAAGGAGGAAGAAGGCATAGGTAAAAGGTGGATCATTATCCCCTTATATATGGGCGGACGAAACTATCCGTCCCCACCAGCCTGGTAAAACTCGCTTATCTCCCAAGTGCCGTAATCATTGGCACGGTTGGGTTACCCACGCCCATTGAGGGAGTCCTGGACTAGGGGGTGTCCGGATAGCCGGACTATCAATATCCGCCGGACTCCCAAACTACGAAGATAGAAGATTGAAGACTCCGGCTCGTGTCCGGAAGGTACTTTCCTTGGCGTGGAAGGCAAGCTTGGCAATACGGATATGTAGATCTCCTACCATTGTATGGCCGACTCTGTGTAACCCTAGCCTCCCGGTGTCTATATAAACCGGAGGGCTTTAGTCCGTAGGACACAACATTACATCTCAACAATCATACCATAGGCTAGCTTCTAGGGTTTAGCCTCCTTGATCTCGTGGTAGATCTACTCTTGTACTACCCATATCATCAATATTAATCAAGCGGGGCGTGGGTTTTACCTCCATCGAGAGGGCCGAACACAGGTAAAAACATTGTGTCCCTCGTCTCTTGTTACCATCCGCCTAGACACACAGTTCGGGACCCCCTACCCGAGATCCGCCGGTTTTGACACCGACATTGGTGCTTTCATTGAGAGTTCCTCTGCGTCGTCCCCGATAGGCTCGATGGCATCTTCAACCATCAACGCTGTCCAGGGTGAGACTTTTCTCCCCAAACAGATCTTCGTATTCGGCGGCTTTGTACTGCGGGCCAATTCCCTTGGCCATCTGGAGCAGATCGAAAGCTTCGCCTGGCCGTCGAGTCGATTCGAAGCTTGAACTTCACGGCCGATGACCGCTTAGACTTGATCTTCGACGGACTCGAGCCACAGCCAAGCGCGCCCGCCTTTGTGGACGATGGGCATGATCTAGCTCTGCCGCCGGACGGTGCTTTGGTGGCGCTTTTCGAATCCGCTCGGCTACTAGCCCGGGCCGATTGCCCATAGCGAGGGCGGTGGGTAGCGCGCCACAGGGGCTTCAACATCCACGACGATGGAGCCGAATACCGATCTTGTCCCCTGCGGAACTCGTGATCCCGAGGCACCGGACTCCTCGCCGGACTCCGAGCCTCCCGCGCCCCTGCCAATTAAACCGGATTGGGCGCCGGTTATGGAATTCACCGCCGCGGACATCTTTCAGCACTCGCCTTTTGGCGATATCCTGAATTCTCTGAAGCATCTCTCGCTATCAGGAGAATCTGGCCGGACTATGGCGGGGCGGTTGGAGTTCAGACGGCGAAGAAATTGAGCCCACCCACCACCCACTTTGTAGCCACCGCCGAGGATCTAACCGACATGCTAGACTACGACTCCGATGACCTCGGCGCTATGGACGGCGATGCGGGAGACGATCAGGACCAGCGCCCACGGGAGGCACTGGAAGGCCACCTCGTCATATAGCGTCTACATGGTGGATACCCCAAAAGAAGGGATGGCGAAAAAGCAGCGGAGGAAGATTCTCTAAAGAAGCAGCCAAACGCCGGCGTCGTGGCGCCGCTCTAAATCCCGCCACAACAAGAATGGAGATTCGAGCACGGAGACAATAACACTCCGGAGAGTGCGAAGGCGATCCCCTCTGCAAGACTCAGCGCAGGAGGACGCAGAAGCAAGCCGCCGCGACAGGGCGGAAGACGAAGGGGTTGAGGATGATAACTATATGCCTCCCTCCGAAGAGGAAGCGAGCCTCAACGATGATGAATTCGTCATACCGAGGATCCGTCGAACAAGAGCGCTTCAGGCGCAGGCTCATAGCCACGGCAAATAGCCTAAAGAAAAAGCAGCAACAGCTCCAAGCTGATCAAGATCTGCTAGCCGATCGATGGACCGAGGTCCTCACGGCCGAAGAGTATAAACTCGAACTCCCCTCCAAAAGTTACCCAAGACGCAAGCTTCTCCCCCGATTAGAGGAGGAAGCATACATACCTTTATCACCAGCGACGACATGGCTGACCGACCACCCGTGGTCGTGGCAGAGGCATTCAGGCCCCAGCCAAGACCGTACCCGACATCGATCCAAGAGTAAGCCAAAAGGAACGCGCGGACTTGCGAGACATCTTGGAGGACAAAGCAAGACAATCCAGATCCATCTATGGATCACGTGGGCGCTCTACGACCCACGACGAATACCGTCGCGCCGGACATAATGCCGACCGGGCCGAACATAGCAGACAGCGCTCCCTCGAGCTGCGTCGCGATATTGCTCAATACATGGGCGCCGCACACCCGTTATGCTTCACTGATGAAGTAATGGATCATCAGATCCCCGAAGGGTTCAAACCCGTGAATATCGAATCTTACGATGGTACAACAGACCCCGCGGTGTGGATCGAAGATTATCTTCTCCACATCCATATGGCCCGCGGCGACGATCTCCACGCCATCAAATATCTCCCACTCAAGGTTAAAGGACCAGCTCGGCATTGGCTTAACAGCCTGCCCTTGAGTCGATTGGGTGTTGGGAAGACACGGAGGCGCGTTCCTTGATAACTTCCAAGGTACATACGTGCGACCACCAGACGTCGATGACCTAAGCCACATTATTCAGCAGCCAGACGAATCGGCCAGACAATTCTGGACACGGTTCTTGACAAAGAAAAATCAAATAGTCGACTGTCCGGATGCGGAGGCCCTTGCAGCCTTCAAACATAACATCCGAGACGAATGGCTAGCCCGGCACTGGGGCAGGAGAAGCGAAATCCATGGCTGCCCTCACATCGTTAATGACCCGCTTTATGCGGAGAGGACAGCTGGCTAGCCCGCAGCAACAATCTCCGCAAAAATTCGGCAGTCCGGACACTAACGACAATCACGGCAGTCACGTCGAATCAAAACAAACGCCGCGTGCGGCGACGACAAAGAGGATCTGGCGGTCAATGCGGATTCGAGGCTCAAACCGGTCAGCGGAAGAAGCCATTTAAAGAACAAAACCGGGCCCATCAACTGGACAGAATACTCGACCGCTCATGCGGATACATGGCACCCCTAAAAGCCAGCTAATCACACCAATAGAGATTGTTGGGTGTTCAAGCAGGCTGGCAAGTTAATTGCGAACACAATGACAAGGGGCTAAATAAGCGGCGACAAGGAAGAGACCGGCCGCCCGAACAACGAGAGGATGAAGGGTTTCCCCCACAAGTCGCGGACGGTGAATATGATTTACGCGACCCATATACCCAAGAGGGAGAGGAAGCACGCACCACTGAGGCGTCTATGCGATGGAGCCATCGCCCGAAGTTCAATCCATGGTCCTCTGTCCGATCACTTTTGATCGGCGAGACCATCGACCAGCATCGCCATGGCGGATTCGCCGCATTGGTCTTAGACGCAATCGTCGATGGATTTCACCTCACAAGAGTCCTGATGGACGGCGGCGGCAGCCTGAACCTGCTTTGTCAGGACATAGTGCGCAAAATGGGCATAGACCCATCCAGGATCAAACCTACTAAGACAACCTTTAAAGGTGTCATCCCAGGAGTGGAAGCCAACTGTACAGGCTCTATCACACTGGAAGTGGTCTTCGGATCCCCGGATAATTTCCGAAGCGAAGAGTTAATCTTCGATATAGTCCCGTTCAGCGGCTATCATGCCTGCTTTCGGACGAACGCGTTGCAAAGTTCAACGCGGTGCAGCATTATGCATACCTAAAGCTCAAGATGCCAGGCCCTCGTGGAGTCATTACGGTCAATGGGAATACGGAACACTCCCTCCGAACGGAGGAACATAAAGCGGCTCTCGCGGCAGAAGTACAGAGCGGCCTTCTACGGCAATTCGCTAGTCCGGCAATCAAAAAGCCGGATGCATTAAAGCGCGCCCGGAGCAACACTAACCAAGACCACCTGGCGCGATCAGAGCACGCGTAGCAATGCGGCCCCCACCCTCGCCCGTGCATGATCACAAGAATAACACTCCACGTACATCATTACGCTTTGGATATACCATGGGCGCAGGGGAAGGGCTTAACCACAAGGACCAAAGAGTGCGGCTCGACCACACCAGGGGCTCATGCTAGCGCCCCCCTTGGTTTTATTTTTTTATCTTTTCTTCTTTTGCATATATAGGACTCCACTAAACAGAAGCCTGTCCAACGGCGAACTTGCCGAACTCACGATGCAACAGTCAGGGATCAAAGAAGGCTGCGACGAACACTCAGGTGGTCTCCATTACGAGCATTACATTACATACACCAAGTCTGCAGCTTATCCACGGAGGGGACATGTTAATTTAGTCCAAATCCTCGCTTCTTTGCACTATTTGTATCATCCGCTTTATTAGCAGACCTTCTTTCATAAACAACGCAGCACTTCCTTTTGCAAGTTCATTACCTTTTCATTGCAATTTCGTTATCTTTTACATATGTTCATTATATGACATCTTGCACCCGTATACTTTAGTGCGGCCGAATACACCAGGGCTTGTTCCCCAGATTATGGTGTGATTAAGTCCGAACACTTTCACAAGTGCGGCACCCCGAACTTATAGCACTATATGAATCAGCTCTGAATCATGTCTTGGGTCAATAGTTGGGTTTGCCCGGCTCCCATGTTTTGGTACCTTACGTTCCGTTCCGTCGGCTAAGGTAGCACTGGGAGAACCACTGCGATTGCGCCCCGGTTGAGCCGGGTTAACGCCTCAGTGGAGAAAGCTAAAACTGACTAGCATGATAAGGCGAGAGACTGGTCGTTGTTCGAGAGGTCTTTTGGGTCCCTAAAGACTCATGCCGCTTCGAGCGAAGTTCCGGATGATGTCCGACGAAGGCGTGGATAGCGCCCCGGATTCGGTCTTCCGAATACCAGGGGCTTCGCTGAAATTTAAAATTATAGAATTCTATGGCTAAGTGAGAGTGTTCAAGCATTATAAGTCCGATTGCCTTGTTCGTCGTGTTGAGCGCCTCCCTAGATGGACCCAAAAATGGGAACAAGAGTGCTCAAGTTTATCACCGAACACCCCAGCACTCGTGGCTTGGGGGCTGAAGCCAACGACTTGCCATCTCTCGATTTAACAAGCGGCCGCCTGAAGGTAATATTTTAAATTCAACAAGCGTTGCTCATGGCGCATATAAACGAAGTTTTCAGCGCACAGGATAAAAACACAGCGAGTTCACTCAAAGATTACATTAAGGGGGCACTCATCCGCAATATCGCAGGCTCCCTTCAGGACAACTCTATAATATCGCTCCGGCATGCGATGCTCCTTTCCCAGCGGCGGCGGATCCGTGAGAAGCTTCTCCGCATCCAGTTTGCCCCATTGCACCTTTATGCGGGCAAGGGCCCGACAGCGCCTTCAATGCAAAGCGGAGCGCTTGATTACATCCAGCACAGGGCATGCATCCACCAGCCGCGACTAGGCCAAAGTAGCTGCTGAGGCATGGCCTGCCCGAGCCACGGCCGGATTGTGAGGCCCTTCATAGCCTCCTCGGCTACCTTGTGGAGTTCGACCAGCTGCTTCAGCTGGTCGCTTGGGGGCACCGGATGGCCGGCCTCAGCGTACTAAGACCAGAAGACCTTCTCCATTGAGCTCCCCTCCTCGCCACGATAGAATGCAGCGGCATCAGACGCACTACGCGGCAGATCTGCAAACGCCCCTGGAGAGCTCCGAATTCGGGTAAGTATCCGGTAATTTACATTAACATGCTTGCTTTGCATGAAAAATGCCTTACCCGCCGCTATCTTCTTCATGTCCTCTACCTCCTCACGGGCCTTCTGGGCCTCGGCCTTGGCGGACTTGGCACTTTCGAGAGCCGAGGCAAGCTCGGACTCTCGAGTCTTGGAGTCACGCTCCAAACTCTCATGCTTTTCCATGAGAGCCTGGAGCTCTTGCCGCACCTCCGCCACCAGTGCTGCTTGCTTTTCTCGCTCAGTCCGTTTCGTAGCCGCATTACGTTCGGCCACGGACATGGCATCCTTCAGGGCTGCCACCTCGGTAGTGGCCCCTGCATTACACATATTATCCTTATTAATTTTGTTTGCAACCAAAACCCTTTTCTGTAAGGTACTTATTTAAAGTGGTGTTATTCACCTTCTTTTTCCTTGAGCTGCCTCTTGGCATGGCCGAGCTCTTGCTCCGACCGCTCAAGGTCCTTCTTCAGCGCCTCAACCTCCACCGTTAATGCGGCTGAGGTCAACAGCGCAGCCTGCAAACCCATATTGACATATTTTTTAGCAACCCTGCGTATATCTTATTAGATCCTTAGTCCGGCTTTTCCTTCCGAACACCGAACTAAGCATCAGGGGCTACTGTCTATGCGGTATTACATTACATTATTTTAAAACTTCTTACCTCAAAGCCTGTTAGAAGGCTGTTGCAGGCTTTGGTCAGCCCGCCCTTGGCGAGCTGGACCTTCTCAATCACCGCACCCATGAGAGTGCGGTGTTCTTCCTCGATGGAAGCGCCTTTAAGCGCCTCCGGCGGAGTTATCCGGCGCCTCGGTTGGGCGGAGGCCGCCGGTCTGCAATCTGCCCTTCTTTCGAAGGGGCCGCTTGCCGGACTCTGGAACCACTGCAGGTTCCGATGTAGAGTCCAGCACAAGGTCCGGGAGGACGCCTGACGGCGCCTCCGGAGCCTCCTCCTGGCGGGTCCCTCTGCGGGATTCCGCCTCGTCGTCCTCGTCGACGCGTGGGGTAGAGGCAGTCGGGATGGAATTTACATCCGACGGCGCCAAAGACCCGCTCATCGAGTCGGGAAGATCGTCAACGGCCGGACTATAGGTAGAACGCGGCGTTAGAAGGACACTACATGGCATACAATGTACGGCATATAAATGATCTGAATGCTTACGATCCTGCCGGACGCCTGGCCCTTGGAGGCCACTCTTCCTCGCCAACATTAATGTTGGTGAAACTGTCCGAGGGGATAGTTCTCCCCCTCTTGGACCCTTCGGCCGCCCCGATTGGGGAGGCCTTCCTCTTCTTCTCTCCCTCCTCCGGGAGAGAGTACTCCTCCTCCTCCTCCTCGTCTTCGGGAGAGGAGTCCTCATCGTCGTCAGACGCCTGATTACGGGAACTCTTTCTAGTCCCCGTGGCCACCTTCTTGGCCTTCTTCTCCGGCACCACGTGCGGTGCCGGAACCAGCAGCCTCGCTAAGCGGGCATCCACTGGTTCTTCTGGCATGGGAGCCGGGCTGATGAGCAGCTGGGCCTTCTCCATCCATTCCTATCAAAGGAAGAGGCAGATTAAAAAACCACGCGAGAGTCCATCTAATTACTGCAAGTGTCCCGTAAAGGGGTCGAATCACTTACCTCGTCAGTCGGAGACTGTGAGCTGAATCCGCGGTCTTCGGTCGCGGATACGGGGGCTTCGGCGCCCTTGAACAGCACCCTCCAGGCGCCTTCGTATGTAGTGTCGAAGAGCCCGCTCAACGTTTGGTGCCGTTCCGCATTAAACTCCCACAGGTTAAATACCCGTTCTTGGCATGGGAGAATCCGCCGGAGGAGCATGACCTGGACCACGTCGGCGAGCCGGAGCCTATTGCTCACCATCTTCTTGATGCAGGTTCGGAGTCCCGTCACCTCCACCGGACTGCCCCACTGCAAGCCCTTCTCTTTCCAGGAGGTTAGCTACGTGGGGATTCCAGATCTAAACTCGGGGGCCGCCGCCCATGTTGGCTTGCGCGGCTCGGTGATGTAGAACCACCCCGATTGCCACCCTTGACGGAGTCCACGAAGGTCCCTTCTAGCCAAGGGGCGTTGGGCGGCTGCCCAACATGGCGCCTCCGCATTCGCTTGCACCCTTTACAACCTTGACAGCGTTGAAGGTCTTGAGCCTGAGCGAAGTGGGGCGGATGCGAGAAAGGCCTCGCACACGACGATAAACACCGAGATGTTGAGGATGAAGTTCGGCGCCAGATCGTGGAAATCCAGGCCGTAGTAAAACATGAGCCCCCGGACGAATGGATGGAGCGGAAAGCCCAGTCCGTGGAGGAAGTGGGGAAGGAAAACAACCCTCTCATGAGGCCCTGGGGTAGGAATGAGCTGCCCCGCGTCGGGCAGCCGATGCGCGATGTCGCCGGAAAGGTATCCGGCGTCGCGCAGCTTGGTGATGTCCTCCTCCTTGGCGGTGGAGGCCATCCATTTGCCTCCCACTCGGGACATATTCGGAGAAGGGTCGAGGCGGGATGCGCGAGCTTAGGCGTTGGAGCTTGGGTTTGCAGGGATGGATGAGCAAAGGAGGAAGAAGGCGTAGGTGAGAAGGTAAATCCTTATCCCTTATATATAGGCGGACGAAAATATGAGTCCCTCACTCGCCTGGTAAAACTCGCTTATCTCCCAAGCGCCACCATCAATGGCGCGGTTGGGTTACCCACGCGTATTGATGAGAATCCGGAATAAGGGGAACACGATCTACGCTTGACGGGGCGTGCCAAGAAACCGCCGCTAAGCGTCTTTGAGGTGATGTAGTAATTCAAACAAGGGCTTGGTAGCGGTGTGATGTCACGCCGCATAATACGTCGGCAGATTGGATCGATATATGTGTTTTATTCTCTCTCGTTTGGAATGTGGAATTTATTTTGCGAGCGGACACTATCACGGTGTTCATTATTTTCTCCGGATTATTCAAGGAGGAACCCGCCTTGCAATGCGAACATTATGCACGCCGGACTTATCGTCATTGAAGACTGGTTCGAGGGCTCTTGAGGAGTCTGGTCTAGGGGTGTCCGGATAGCGGACTATCAATATCCGCCGGACTCCCAAACTACGAAGATAGAAGATTGAAGACTCGGCTCGTGTCGGAAGGTACTTTCCTTGGCGTGGAAGGCAAGCTTGGCAATACGGATATGTAGATCTCCTACCATTGTAACCGACTCTGTGTAACCCTAGCCTCCCGGTGTCTATATAAACCAGAGGGCTTTAGTCCGTAGGACACAACATTACATCTCAACAATCATACCATAGGCTAGCTTCTAGGGTTTAGCCTCCTTGATCTCGTGGTAGATCTACTCTTGTACTACCCATATCATCAATATTAATCAAGCGGGGCGAGGGTTTTACCTCCATCGAGAGGGCCGAACACAGGTAAAAACATTGTGTCCCTCGTCTCTTGTTACCATCCGCCTAGACGCACAGTTCGGGACCCCCTACCCGAGATCCGCCGGTTTTGACACCGACACCCATATTGATGAGAATCCCGGAATAAGGGGACATGATCTCTGCTTTGACAAGATGTGCCAAGGAAACCGCTTCGCTAAACGCGCTGAGGTGGAACAATAAAAACAATTCGAATAAAGGCTTGCCCGTGGTGTGACGTCATGCCACGAAATACGTCAGCAGGTTGAACTTGTGTAAATATTATTCTCTCTACGGTGGTATGTGGAACTTATTTTGCAGAGCTGGACACTATCCTGGTGTTCAAAATCTTCTATGAACTATTCGGAGGAGGAACCCGCCTTGCAATGCCGAAGACAATATGCGCGCTGGACTCGTCACCATTGAAGCCTGGTTCAGGGGCTACTGAGGGAGTCCTGGACTAGGGGGTGTCTGGATAGCCGAACTATCATCTTTGGTCGGACTCCAAGACTATGAAGATACAAGATTGAAGACTTCGTCCCGTGTCTGGATGGGACTTTCCTTGGCGTGGAAGGCAAGCTTAGCGATACGGATATGTAGATCTCCTACCATTGTAACCGACTCTGTGTAACCCTAGCCCTCTCCGGTGTCTATATAAACCGGAGGGTTTTAGTCCATAGGACGAACAACAATCATACCATAGGCTAGCTTCTAGGGTTTATCCTCCTTGATCTCGTGGTAGATCTACTCTTGTACTACCCATATCATCAATATTAATCAAGCAGGAGTAGGGTTTTACCTCCACCGAGAGGGCCGAACACAGGTAAAAACATCGTGTCCCTTGTCTCCTGTTACCATCCGCCTAGACGCAGTTCGGGACCCCCTACCGAGATCCGCGGTTTGACACCGGCGAAGCCATTGGAAATCTCATACAGATTCAGTCAATTTCTTGATGACAAAGGCGAAGTTCTTACGGTGTTGAGAATTTGTTCGGACCGAGGAGTTAGGAATTCGCCAGATCGGATTGCCTACGATGAGAACATGATAATACGAGGAATTTGAGAGTCAAATTTCCGACCGTTCTTGTCTTCTTGGCGCCACTGTCCCAAAATATCTTATCCACATAACGGTCATATCATTGAAGGGCATTTATGTCTTATCATGTCGGGCTGATCCCTAGGCTATAAATAGCTGCCCCTACAACCACTAGCTGGTTGGCTGCTCGAGATAAAGCCGACACTTGTCATTTGAGAGCAACCCATCCTCCGAGGACTTTGAGCGAAAATCATCGAGTGAGGAAAATCCAAACCCAAACACCCACAAACCCAAAGTGATTGAGCATCACAGAAGAGATTGATCCTGCGTGGATCCGATGCTTGTTACCTTTGAAGACTGTGCTTCTTCCAGACGGTTAGGCATCATGGTCTAGAGCATCCAAGAGGAATTGTGGATCGCCGAGTGACCGAAGTCTGTGAAGGTTTGGAAGTCACGTGAAGACTTACCACGAGTGATTGGACGAGGTCTATGTGACCTTAGTTCTAGGAGAATACGGTGAGGACTTGGTGTTCTGAGCTGCGTGGTTAGCGACTGGGTGTCTGAGACTGTGTGTCCTCGAGTTTAAATAATCAGCCGCTCCAACCAGACGTACAACTGAGACAACAGTTGGAACTGGTCTACCAAATCATTGTCTTCACCAACCTTACTGGTTCTATTTCCTCAACTCGTTCATTTCCTCATTACTGTGTTGATTGACTGTTCATATCTGTTTTCGAAGACTTTGACTGAAGACTTTCTCAATTTCCGCAGTTCAATTTCTTCAGTCTGTTTGTCTTCATCCTGTGTTTACGCTTTCTGTACTCTGTGATTGTCTTCATTTCATCATGATGACTATGTGTGTATTCTGCTATGCTTACTTCTGAGTACTTATTCCGCTGCAAGTAGTTCTTCTCTAAGGAATTTCCTCACCGGCAAATTCCTCAGTGAAGAATTCATAAAAATCGCCTATTCACCCCCCTCTAGTCGATATAACGCACTTTCAGTTGGTATCAGAGTGAGGTACTCCCTTGCTCTGTGTGATTTTGGTTTAACCACCTGGAGTTTTAATTGTGTGGACCGAAGGTATGATCAAGGTCTCTGCTGGGTGTCCTACCTTCGATGGCACGGACTACCCCTACTGGAAGAATAAGATGCAAATGCATCTTGAAGCAATTGACAATGATCTCTGGTACGTTGTGGAAAATGGTGTTCCCTCAGTCACACCTTCCCTGAATGCTACTGATGTGAAGAGATTCAAGCAACTCGATTCTCAAGCGAAGAATATCATATGTGGTTATCGAGTAAAGGCGGTATGGTAGAGTGAGTGCTTTGGAAGCTGCTAAGCTTATACGGGATAGGCTCTCGAAAGTAAGCGAAGGAGTCTCAACTCAGCGTGACTCTCGTGTTGGCGTTCTTCGCAATCTCTTCAACCGCTTCAAAAGACTTGACAATGAAAATGTTTAGCAAACCTTGATCGCCTCCGATATCTCAAATGAGCTTCAAGCGCTCGGTGCCACTAACATCACCGATCATGAGGTGGTGAAGAAATTCTTGAGATCACTCGATTAGTCATTTGACACTCGCGCGCGATGATTCAAGAGCGTGCTGATTACAAGTCACTAGATCCGCTGATATCCTCGAGGCTAAATACTCATGAGTTCGACTTCTTGAAAAGAGATCTCTATGGTTCAAGCTATGGCAAACCACGTGCCACGAAGGCCAAGGCGTTATGCGAATCTGAGTGTGAAGATTACGGTAGTAGCCTTGGTGACCACGAAGAATTGAGCGAGGATCTAGCTTTGCTTTCGTGAAGAAGTTCGAGAAATTCTCAAGACGTGGTCGCTTTGGAAAATCCTCAAGGAGCAGTGATTCCTCATCAAGTGACTATAAGAGAAGGCTATGCCACAAATGCAAGAAGCCTGGTCACTACATTCAAGTTTTTCCTCAGTGGGACAAGGAACTAAGGAAGAAGAAATACAAGGATTACAGTTGTGATGATGCCAAGAAGAAGAAGAAATCTTCAAAGTCTTCATCATTAAAATCCTCGAAGTCTTCATCCCACAAGAAGAGCAGCTCCAAGAAGGCTCGGACATTCATTGGCAAGGAAATGGATTCTGAGGCTGAATCTGAGGATAATGAGGAAGAAGAGGAATCCGAGGAGTCTGAGTCAGGTGTGGCGAGTCTAGCTCTTGCTACCGCTTTTGTCAGCAAGTCTATCTTCAACTCTGAAGAAAATGGCAACACCAGCAACGCTGATGAAGGCAATGATGACTATGCTCCCACCTACTGCTTCATGGCAAAGGCTGCTAAGGTAACTAAATACCCCTCCTCTGAATCAAGTGAGGATGAATCTGATGAAAATCTTAAGCCTAGCTACTCTAAACTTGCTAAGATTACTGTGAAACAACAAAAGGCTATTGAAAAACTTCAAAACATGCTAGACAAAAGTGATGATATGCTAGGTGATGAAATGGACCGCACTAATTAAAGACTTAACTGAAAATCTTCAGAGACTTCAGTCTAAGTTTGACAACCTTCAAAGTCATCATAAAACCCTCTTAACTGATCATGAGAAGCTTTCTCATGAATTTATTCAAAGAAAGCAAGATCTTGAGAAGCTAAGAGTGAGTTATGAAGATCTTTGAAGGGCGCGATTAGATTACTTGCTCAACAAATCAGCGCCACTCGGGAAGAATTTGATCCTCCATGCTTAAAGTGCATTGAGCGTGAATCGCTAATTCTTCACCGAATGTTCAAATACTTCAAATGTTACAAATTCTTCACCGCCTCTGCTATCACTAATTCCTCATCTGAGGACATTGCTAGTATCACTGACAATGCAGGGCTGAAGGAGTTGTATATGACAGGCATGTAAAAAAGCCTCAAAGGGCATCAGACTCTTTGTGATGTGCTTAAAAAACAGATCCTCAACAGAAACCCTAGGAAAGAGGGTATTGCCTTTGAGAGGAAACTCAATCTGATGGAACATATTGGAAGCTGGCGGTACCCCAAAACCTCATGGGTTGATGCAAAGGACCTCAGTTGATCCATCTAACTTATCTGGCTTTACATGTGAATCTCCTCATTCTTCTGATGAGTCGTTTGACTCCAACTATAAACTGTTCAAAAACCAGAATGGTGAAGTATTTGCTAGATATGTTGGCACTAACTGCAGGAATGGTTCCCCTATGAAGAAAATCTGGGTTCCCAAAAGTTATGTTGAAAGTCTTCAGGTGAATGTCCTCATGACACCACCAGTGAAGAATAGGAACCCCAGATCAAACTCTTCATATGGACCAAATTCTTCATATGGATCCAAGTCCTCATACGGACCAAATTCCTCACATGGATCAAATTCCTCAAAGGATCAAAGTCCTCATATGAACATCATCGTGCTAACACCTCTGTTTCGCAGGGTAGAGCTAAGGGCTATGAATATGTGCATTATTCTTCAAATCATTATGTCATAAGTCCTCGAAGAATTTCTCTGCTTATTCATATGCTTACCCTAACCCCTCTTATGTGAAACGAAATGGTTTGGCATCTTTGCCACCTTTCTCATATGGTGCTCACAGAGTGATGAATTCTTTGCCACCCCTCCAGATGTGGGTGGTGAAGAAAAAGAACTAATCTCTTATGCAGGGTCAGGTCTCCGGGCGTGCTTTTACGTCTGAAGAATTTCTTTGGGGCACGACAAAATGCTGAAAGGGCCTTGAGCTAATCATGATGAAATGAACACACATCCTCATACTGCTTATCTGTGCTATTGCTTGATGAAATTGAACTGATGATGCTGATGTCATATTCTTCACTGATGAAGTATATGATTTTGTAAGCTACACTAATTCATCTGTAGGATGATCAACCCAAAGCAAATGAGTGGGTCCTCGATAGTGGATGTACAAATCACATGACTGGTGACAAGAATCTATTGATGGATGCTCCATTAACACCGTCACATCTGAAGCATATCATCTTCGCTGACAAAGGCAAAAGTCAGGTATTGGGTCTAGGTAAGGTTGCGATCTCTAAGGATCGACACATGGACAAAGTCATGCTTGTCGAGTCCTTAGGATACAACCTCATGTCTGTCTCAATGCTTTGTGATCTTGATATGGTTGTTGTCTTTGGCAAGTATCGTTGTGTTGTGATCATGGAAGCTGACAATTCCAAAGTCTTCGAAGGCTTTAGGAGAGGAGACTTGTACATTGTCGATTTCTCTACAAGACCACAACCTGCCATGTGCTTATTTGCAAAAGCTTCAGAAGGCTGGCTATGGCATCGACGACTTGGTCACGGAGGCATGAGGAATTTGCACACGCTTGCGAAGAAGAAGCATGTCATTGGCATTGAGAATGTCAAATTCCTCAAGGATCACTTGTGCGGAGCCTGTGAAGCTGGAAAAATGACCAAGGCCAAGCATCCAGCGAAGACTATCATGACCACTACTCGTCCATTTGAATTGCTTCACATGGATCTCTTTGGTCCTAATCATTATTCTGTTGTGACTAATGATGCATCTCTATATGGCTTTGTTATTGTTGATGATTACTCTCATTACACATGGGTACACATTGTTACTTACAAACATGAAGTGCAGGAAGTCTTCAAACAGTTTTCCTCGAGGGCTTCAACCAACTTTGGTGTGAAGATCAAGCACATCAGGAGTGACAATGGAACTGAGTTCAAGAATTCCGGTCTTAGTGACTATCTTGATGAACTTGGTATTACTCATGAATTATCTGCTCCTTATATTCCTCAGCAAAATGGCGTCGTGGAGAGCAAGAACAGAACTCTTGTTGAGATGGCTCGCACTATGTGTCGGTGTCAAAACCGGAGGATCTCGGGTAGGGGGTCCCGAACTGTGCGTCTAGGCGGATGGTAACAGGAGACAAGGGACACGATGTTTTTACCCAGGTTCGGGCCCTCTCGATGGAGGTAAAATCCTACTCCTGCTTGATTGATATTGATGATATGGGTAGTACAAGAGTGGATCTACCACGAGATCAAGGAGGCAAAACCCTAGAAGCTAGCCTATGGTATGATTGTTGTAATGGTTGTTCGTCCTATGGACTAAAACCCTCCGGTTTATATAGACACTGGAGAGGGCTAGGGTTACACAGAGTCAGTTACAATGGTAGGAGATCTACATATCCGTATTGCCAAGCTTGCCTTCCACGCCAAGGAAAGTCTCATCCGGACACGGGACGAAGTCTTCAATCTTGTATCTTCATAGTCTTGGAGTGCGGCCGATGATGATAGTCCGGCTATCCGGACACCCCCTAGTCCAGGACTCCCTCACTATGCTTGATGAATAAAAAACACCTCATCGGTTTTGGATTGATGCAATTGATACCGCGTGCCACATCATCAACAGAGTATATCTTCACAAATTCTTCAAGAAGACTGCCTATGAACTCCTCACTGACAAGAAACCCAATGTGAGTTATTTCAAAGTCTTCGGTGCTAAATGTTGGATTAGAGATCCTCATCACAATGCTAAATTTGCATCGAAAGCACATGAAGGTTTTATGCTTGGTTACGTAAAGGACTCGCACACCTACAGAGTCTTCAACATCGCTCTTCACAAGATTGTTAAAACTGTAGATGTGCGGTTCTATGAAACTAATGGCTCGCAAAGAGAGCACCTACCTTCTGTGATAGATGAACCAGCACCTGAAGATTCTATCAAGTTCAAGGCTACTGAGGATGTCATTCCTACTGAAGAACCTACTGAAGAATTCATTCCCGAGCACGAAGACCGTCCAGCTGATGTACCTGAGCAAAATGCTGAAGAAAATGGTGCTGAGGAAAATGCTGATCAAATTCCTCGACGACAACTAGCTCATCCTCGCGTTGCAAAAGAAGTGCAAGTTGAGAAGATCATCGATGACATTGAAGCACCAGGTCCTCTCACACGCTCAAAAGCTTCACATTTATCTAACTTTTGTGGGCACTATGCTTTTGTCTCTATCACAGAGCCCACTAAGGTAGATGAAGCATTTCTGGAGCCTGAGTGGATTCAAGCCATGCAAGAAGAATTACATCAGTTCGAGCTCAACAATGTCTAGGAACTGGTCAAATGTCCAGATCCTTGCAAGCATAATATCATCGGCACAAAGTGGATCTATCGCAACAAGCAAGATGAAAATGGCCTTGTTGTGAGGAATAAGGCACGACTTGTAGCTCAAGGCTACACACAGGTTGAAGGAATTGACTTCGATGAAAATTTTGCACCTGTTGCTAGACTTGAGGCTATTCACATATTACTTGCCTATGCTAACCATCATAATATCACTTTATATCAAATGGATGTGAAAAGTGCATTCCTCAATGGTAAGCTTGAGGAAGAAGTACATGTTGCTCAACCCCCAGGTTTTGAAGATCCAAAGAATCCTAACAAAGTCTTCAGACTCAACAAGGCCCTCTATGGCCTCAAGCAAGCCCCTCGGGCGTGGTATGATACTTTGAAGGAATTCTTCGTGAAGAATGGCTTCACACCCGGTTCACTCGACCCTACTCTCTTTACTAAATCTTATGATGGTGAACTGTTTGTGTGCCAAATATACGTTGATGATATTATCTTTGGCTGTACTGACCAATGTTATAGTGATGAATTTGCCTATATGATGAGTGAAGAATATCAAATGTCTATGATGGGAGAGTTGAAATTCTTCTTAGGTCTTCAAATTCGTCAACAGCACAATGGCATATCCATATCTCAGGAGAAATACCTCAAGGATGTTCTGAGGAAATTCCGCATGCAAGATTGCAAATGAGTCAAAATTCCTATGCCCACAAATGGCCATCTATGCACTGATGAAAATGGTATTGACTTCGATCACAAGGTATACCGCTCCATGATTGGTTCTTTATTGTACTTATGTGGATCTAGGTCTGATATAATGCTTAGTGTTTGCATGTGTGCCCGATTTCAAGCTACACCGAAGGAATCACACCATAAGGCTGTGAAGCATATTCTTCGATATCTAGCTCACACACCAACACTAGGACTATGGTACCCCAAGGGCTCTACCTTTGATCTCATTGGATATTCGACTCGACTATCTTTGGTGATCGTGTGGACCGCAAGTCAACATCTGGTACTTGTCATTTCCTCGGACGATCTACAGTCTGTTGGTCCTCGAAGAAACAGAAGCGTGTATCACATCTCTCTTTGAAGCTGAGTATATTGCTACTGGTTCTTGCTGTGCTCAATTGTTGTGGATGAAGCAAACTCTCAAGGACTACAGCATCAACATGAAGAATGTGCCTCTCTACTATGACAATGAGAGTGCCATCAAGATTGCTCACAACCCAGTTCAGCACTCGAAGACAAAGCACATTCAGATTCGTCATCATTTTCTTCGTGATCATGTGTTGAAGGGCGACATTTCTATTGAGCATGTGAAGACTGAAGAACAGCTAGCCGGTATCTTCACAAAGCCCTTGGATGAGAAGAAATTTAGCAAGTTGCGGTGTGAGCCAAATATCTTAGAGTCTTCGAATGTTCTTTGAAAAGGACACACATCCTAACACTTATGCAAAATTGATGACTTAGATGTGCAGCACATGAAGAAACATTTTTCTTCAATCAATGAAGAACAACACTCTAAGTGTGAAGAAATTAATGAAGAATTTGATTCTCAGAACCGTACAACAATTGCCTTGTGTGCGAAATCATCATTCTTATCTGATGTGGGTCACGCCACCACAAAAGTTGAAAATCTTCAATTTAAGTTTTTCCTCAGTTTTGAAATTCTTCAGTTTTTCAAATTCTTCAACTTTGCAAAATCTTCACTGTTTCCGTTGTTTTTCTTCATTGGCTATATATATGTATATGGGTTCATGTCCTCTACAGCATTCACTTATGGCTATTTCCTCAAGTTGCATTTTCTGCTAAGTGAATGTGATCGGACCCTTCCCCCTCTATGCTATACTCAACCCAATCTATTCACAAATTCTTCATGTGCGTTCTATTTGAAACTCGTTCAAAATCTTCACTGTGTCCTGTCAGCTGAAGAAATTGCGAACGGAACTTTAAAACTAATCTTATCCAAATTTTCGGTTTTGCCGCTCAAACCGTCCCGTATCCCACGATGGACATATCTATTCACCCACGATCTAACATGATCTCCACTTTTCAGTACGTGGGTGACAGATGTCAAGCGAATGAGAAGGGCCAGGGGCACGTTCGTCCTAAATCTTCGGGCGAACAGTTTTACACTGCGACTATAAATACCCCTCACCCTTCCTCACTTCCTTTACTCTGCTCGACCTCTCTCTCTCGCTCGAGCTTCTCAAACCTTAGCGCCGCCGCTACTCCATCATCGCCGATGAGGACGAGCTTCACTGCCTCGACCTCTTCGCCGTCGTACTCGCGCCGACCGCGGAAATCTTCACTCCGCCACTGCCATAGCTGTCTTCCTCCGCCAAGTTAGGGCGTGGAAGATCTGAACTGATGAGCTTCAAATCTACTCTTCTTAGTTCGTCGTGTTCTTCAACCAGGGTAATTAAAAGTTACTTTTACTACCCTCTTTGATTCAAATTTTCACTACAAAATCTTCAAAGGTGTTTTATTCCTCAAATCCTCACACACAAAACACCTCACAAGTCATCCGTTCTTGATTCGTTTCCCTAAGCACCATTTTCTTCAAGATTCCTCAATTGTGTGGATCGTCAATCTATACAACTCTGGAACCTAAGACAAAGTACGCTTAGTGAAATTCTTCAAGACTCATCTGGTCAAATTCCTCAAACTTGTTCATTTTGAAAAACCTTCTGAGAACGCATATGACCTCTTCAAATTCCTTGCAACTATACTCTGTTCACAGGTACTCATGTCCTCTACTGAATCACTAGGTTCTCATCAACTTAACTCATTTGCAGCGTTCCTTGAAGAAAAGTTGCATACTTCTTCAGAGAATTTGATTGTTCAAATTCCCCATCTGAAGAATATGGCAGAAGGTAAGAAACCACAGAAAGGAGGAAAGAAGCCTGAGGTCATGATTGCTTTTGAGATCCCTGATGACATTTATAAGGACTATTGCACACCTAATGAAGCCAAGTTTGGCAAAGAGAACAAAAATCAGCGCAAGGTGCGCATACAGAGGATTGAAAGGATATGGGCAAGAGAATGGAGGGAGTACAGATATGTAACTCCTAAGTACATGAAGAAATTCGCTCTAAATCCTCCATGCCCAAGAGCTCCATTGGCACTTGGCCAAGAAGCTGACCCCACCAGCATCAAGCATGATGAGGATTTTCCTGATGAATGGGCCAAGCTCCAAGCCAAGTTGGCTAGACAAGCCAAAGAAGCAGTGAGGAAATTTAATGAAGACTGTGCTGCTGCTGCCACAAAGGCCTCTGACAAGCCTAGGAAATCTATGGCAAAGAAGCCCGCTCACAAGCCAAGTGCTTCACCAACTATGCCCTCACGGCCAAGTTCCTCAGCAATGCCCTCACGGCCAGAATCTTCAAAGCTCTCACGGCCAATTTCTTCAAAGCCCTCACGGCCAATTCCTCATGCTGCTCCTGCTCCTCCAAAGTCCTTAGTTGCTCTGGCAAAGTCCTCAACACCTGTACATTTGGCCGCATGCCAAAGGACTGCAGGCATCTCCATTGCCTCTGGTATCTCAGCAAGTTCCTCAGCTGCACCAAATTCTTCATCAGGCCCCACTCTGCTGAAGACACAGGCCACTGCTGGACGAGGTCCTCGGCCCAGCCCAAAGAAGAAACAAGTTGCCTTCCATGTGCCATCTGATGATGAAGCTGATGATGAAGAACTTGCAGATATCATTAGAGATAGGCAAGAAAGGGCCGCCAGAGACAAATGCACAAATGTGCCACTGCTTTTGGATCCAAAGGTGATCCTCGACTACATTGATCTCTGGCACAAGGACCCAAACACTCCTATGCCTGATTTTCATCTGACACCTGGCCAAAGTCACGTGCTGACCCATTTCATCAATGAAGAGAAATGGAAATTTGAGAAGGCCAGGCAGATCAAGAAGGCTCAGTTCAGGAAAGAGAAGTTCCTGAAGAACAATGTTGTCAAAATGACACCTGATGAACTCCTCAAGATCCAGTCTGAGATCAAAACCCTCAGCGACAATTTCAATTCTTATTATGCTGATTGGCAAGGAGCCAAAGTCAGGTTTGTTAAACTGACTGAGAAGTTCACCAATGTTGCAGCCCCATCGCAACAAGAAATTCTTCAAGCTGAAGCCTCTGCTCAGCAAACTGAAGAACATGCCAGCACCGCTGATGATTTTCCAGCTGTTGAAGAAAATGCTAGTTCCAGGGCTGATGACTCCATTCCAGCCGCTGAAGAAACTGCCAGGGCATCCACTAGTGGTGCGCCTGAAGAAAATGAAGAAGTCGCCAAGCTGCATCGATTGCGCTGAGAAATCTGAGCAGATTCCTCAGCTCCTCCTGCGCCTACGCCAACTCTTACCCTTCCATCTGCATCAGATGTGAGGAAGACCAAGGCTGCAAAGAAAGCTGCAGTGAAGAAAAGGAAAGCATCATCTGCTTGAGATTCTTCAGCTCCGAAGAAAATGAAGATTGTGACCAGCTCAATTGAGAATCCAATAGATGTTGTTCCGATTTCCACCATGACATCAAAGGAGATTGTTCCTTATGGTGAAGAATATGTAATCCCTAGCGGATATGATGAAGAAAATCATTCTGCTACTTCGTCAGAGCAGATTGATGAAGAAATTGAAATGGATGTGATCCCTTCAACACCTGCTGCTTCCTCGCCCATGTCTCAGTTCACAGCTGAAGAGGCTGGCATTAAAGAACTTGAAGATGAAGACGTGGATATTGGATGCACCACGCCTGTGATGAATGATGACTTTTGGGAAAGTCAGCATCCCAATTCTCCACACTTCACCCCACTGCAGCAAATACCTCAGTCCCCTGCACCAACTATTCAAATGGGCTCTGAAGAAACTCATCCCAACTCGTTTGTGCATGAAGAAATTCCAGCCACTAGTGCTGAAGAAACTGCTGCTGCTGATACCTTGAACATGCAGACTACCACTGAAGAGGAACCAGAAATTCCTCAGACTGAAGAACCTGAGATTGTGATTCCTGAGGTTGTGATGCAACTCACTGACACTCCTGTGCCCAAGCCAAAGGATCCATTCTCAAAGAAGCAAAAGTTCAAGGCTGCTGATTTCTTCAACGAGCATGTGTTCTTCACTGACTACAATCCCTATGACTCTGCTCGCATAAGGAAGAGGCGTTTCTGGACTTCTAGTCAAGCAAACTTTTATTCCTCTATGTTATTCGACAAAGACAAAGTCTTCGAGCATGCACACATTCCTCACATGGACATAGAATCTCTGCCGTGCTTCGAGCCAGTCCTCAGTGTTCTTCATGATGCTAGATTACTGAATTTCAGCACCGACATCTGTGGTTGGAATGAAGAACTCATTCTTCAATTCTATGCGACGCTGCACATCACAGGAAATTCTGAAGATGTGAACACTTGGGTGCTTGACTGGATGTCAGAAAATACTCACTACAAGGCACCAGCAACTGAATTGCTTTGTGTCCTCCCACTCAGTCCTCCCCTTGATGGTGCTCGTTGCATCTACAATGAACCCGAGCTTACAAATCACTACATGCAAGTGCTCATGAAGCCTTTGAAGCCAGGGCAGGACCCACGAACCAAATTCCTCGTTAAGGAATTAATGTATGTGCCTCGGACTGTCTATCGCATTCTGACGAAGACAATGAGTCCTATAAAAGGCCACGACTCAAATGATGAAGAAGTCGTTGGCATCATGAAGAATATGCTTTTCAATATCATTCATGGCATTCCCATCAACTTCCATGATTTCTTCATGAGGACTCTGGCCAATATTGCTATGTCACCATTTGAGCTGAAGCCTTATGCGCCATGGATTATGAAATTCATCAGGACAAGGTCTTCACTCAACTACAAGGCTGATACTCTGAACCATGGCAGTTTCTTGCCTCCAATTGAAGTCCTCAAACGGACATTTTCCTTAGCTGATGACAAAGGCAAGGCAACTGCTGTGATAGATGAAGGCATTCGTCCATTGGATGGTCAATTTCGCAAGGCTGCATCCTACTCCACCAATGATTTCTCTGCCACACATGATTCTGCCGCCAACACCTCTGCCAAGCAAATTCCTCAAGCCACAGCACCCAGGGTGATGACTGATCGTGAGTTACTCCTCAGTCTTCATCAGAAAGTTGTTCGCAATCATAAATGGGTCAAGCATCAGTTTGGTTCCATTCTTTACAACATGACCTCAACCCACAATGCTGTGAAGAAAAACCTATACTACCTCAATGAAACCTTCAACCGTACCTGGGCTGTTCTATCTCATATCTACAGCGCCGAAGATCTGAAGAGCATGGGTCTAAAGAAAGAATTTGACTGGTCTGCACCTCCACCGAAGAAATTCAAGAAGGTCAAGGTTCCTTCCTTGGAAGCCAGCTCCTATTCTTTATCGCGCGCCACTGATGAAAATGAAGACTTGGACGACACTACGGCAGGCCCTACTACGACAAACGACCCCAACAATGCTGGCACTCCTCCATCAACTTGATATTCTTCAGGGGCGTTAGTCCTCAGTTTCGATCCTTTTGGTTATTCGATGACAAAGGGGGAGAAATCTAAGTCTTCAAGCGGGTCTAGTATATGGGTTTTTTTTGATAAGTTACAACTCTCGCTCTTCTGAAACTTTTATTGGATCGAGTTGTAATCTTAAACCCGATGGTGCTCTGATACTTTTGATGCACCGAGCTCTGATTCTGCATGCTCGTTCCTTGTTAATATTATTTCACGCATGTTGAATCTCTTCAGGCACCATATTTCATCATGCATTTCAAATTCTTCATATTATATGTCAAATGCATGTATGAATTACAAGATATAGGGGGAGTTCTCCATGATTCAACTCTTCAAGTGTGCATTGCTTGAAAAGCAAATTCCTCACTATGCACATCTTCAAGGGGAGTTCTTCTATATCTTGCAATCAAATTCCTCAATATCAGTACTTACACTTCATATGTTTATCCCCGTTGAAAACTTAACCTATATTGTCATCAATCACCAAAAAGGGGGAGATTGTAAGTGCATCTAGTGCCCCTTAGTAATTTCGGTGTATTGAAGACTTATAGGTTAAGGGACTAATGTGTTTATGAGTGTACACAGGTCTATAAGTCTATGAGGAGTTTGATATTTATAGAGAAAGTCGACCCCTAAAAATGAATATCTTCGACTGAAGATTTTGGTATTCCTGAAGACTTTCATGAAGACTTTGAAAGTGAAGAAATTGGTGTGTCCATGAAGACTTGATATTCATACGAGGAATATGAAGCTTGAAGACTTTCGTTTTCATAGTTTTGTTTTTCTCTTTCTTGAGTCATAGGAAACACCGTACTGTTAAAGGGGGTCAAGGAAATACTAAGGAAAAATTTCCATGTGATGCTCAACTCAAAATCCTACACCTACCAATCCCTTCGAGTGATAGAGACGCGTTCTTACGGTCATTTGAGAATTTGTTCGACCGAGGAGTTAGGAATTCGCCGGTCTGATTGCCTACGATGAGTAACATGATAGCCCCGAGGAATTTGAGAGTCAAATTTCCGACCGTTCTTTGTCTTCTTGCGTATGCTGTCCCAAAATATCTTATCCACATAACGGTCATATCATTGAAGGGCATTTATGTCTTATCATGTCGGGATGCTCCCTAGGCTATAAATAGCCGCCCCCTACAACCACTAGCTGGTTGGCTGCTCTGAGAGAAACTGACACTTGTCATTTGAGAGCAACCCATCCTCCGAGGACTTTGAGCGAAAATCATCGAGTGAGGAAAATCCAAACCCAAACACCCACAAACCCAAAGTGATTGAGCATCACTGAAGAGATTGATCCTACGTGGATCCGACGCTTGTTACCTCTGAAGACTGTGCTTCTTCCAGACAGTTAGGCGTCATGGTCTAGAGCATCCAAGAGGAATTGTGGATCGCCGAGTGACCGATGTCTATGAAGGTTTGGAAGTCGCCTGAAGACTTACCACGAGTGATTGGACGAGGTCTGTGTGACCTTAGTTCAAGGAGAATACGGTGAGGACTTGGTGACCTGAGTTGCGTGCTCAGCGACTAGGTGTCCGGGACTGTGTGTTCTCGAGTTTAAATACTCAGCCGCTCCAACCAGACGTACAACTGAGACAGCAGTTGGAACTGGTCTACCAAATCATTGTCTTCACCAACCTTACTGGTTCTATTTCCTCAACTCGTTCATTTCCTCATTACTGTGTTGATTGATTGTTCATATCTATTTTCGAAGACTTTGACTGATGACTTTCTCAATTCCCTCAGTTCAATTTCTTCAGTCTGTTTGTCTTCATCCTGTGTTTACGCTTTCTGTACTCTGTGATTGTCTTCATTTCATCATGATGACTATGTGTGTATTCTTCTATGCTTATTTCTGAGTACTTATTCCGCTGCAAGTAGCTCTTCGCTAAGGAATTTCCTCACCGGCAAATTCCTCAGTGAAGAATTCATGAAAATCGCCTATTCACCCCCTCTAGTCGATATAACGCACTTTCACTATCAAAAATACCAAAAATATTATCTCTATCAGATCACACTCTCGTAAGTGACCGTGAAGGGATTGACAACCCCTAAGCATTGGTTGCGAGTTGCTATTGTTTTGTGTAGGTACGAGGGACTTGTGTGTGGTCTCCTACTAGATTGATACCTTGGTTCTCAAAACCCGAGGGAAATACTTACGCTACTTGGCTGCATCATCCTCTCCTCTTCGGGGAAATCCAACGCAGTGCTCAAGAGATAGCAAGAAGAATTTCTGGCGCCGTTGCCGGGGAGGCTCACGCAAGCAAGTCAACAATACCAAGTATCCATCACAATCCCTATCTCTCGCATTACATTATTTGCCATTTGCCTCTCGTTTTCCTCTCCCCCACTTCACCCTTGCCGTTTTATTTGCCCTCTCTTTCCCAATCTCCTCCTCTCTTTCCCATTTACCTTTTTCCCTTTGCCTTTCTGTTTGCTCGTGTGTTAGTTTGCTTGTCGTCATGACTAGTTTCATATACTCTCCATTATTTCCCGAGAATGAAGTCTTAAATTTTAAACAAAGGGAGGGAGAAAATCTAAAAGATGCTTGGTATAGAATTTGCAATGCTCAAAATAAATCTACCAGGAAGCAATCTACCTCAGTTGTTCTTCGCAATTTTTACGTAGGTGCCAATCCTTGGTGTAGATATATCCTTGATACCATTACCGGAGGGAATTTTTTGGGTAGCCATACTTTTTGATTCTTATAATGCTTTAATAGATATATTTGGCTCACCACCCCTTTTGATTAATGGAACTACGTTAACTTTGGAGCATGTTATGCAAAGGCTTGAAGCTATTGAAAATAAAGTTGCTACCATTGAATCAATTGAAAATCTTGATAAAAAGATCCACAATCAAATTACCCAATATGGATCTAAGGTAGGAATGACTTCGAAAAATATTAAGGAAAAAGAACCCATAGTTAATGAGAAAATAAATCTAGATTCCACAAGAATTGATAAACTTGAGGGTATCATTACCAACTTGGGAACCGCTTTTTCTTCCATTCAAAACACTCCAAGTTCTTCTACTAAAAATACTAAGCTTATTTATGTTCCTAAGAATAAGGGTGAATCATCTAGTAAGGAAACTGCGAATCTTAAATCTATAAGTGTTCATCCCAATCTTTTTACCATCATTAAGGAACCATTTGTTATAGATGAATTTTTTGATCTTTTGCGAGAAAATTTGTCAACTACTAGGAATAAAGAAAATTCTAAAGGAGGTAGATGCCTCATTGAAGAATTGCCTACCAAAGATGGCAATACCTAGATCTATCCTTGCTTTTATGCCTAGCTAGGGGCGTTAAACGATAGCGCTTGTTGGGAGACAACCCAATTTTATTTTGTGTTTTTTGTTTTTGCTTCTGTTTAGGAATAAATAATCCATCTACCTTCTGCTTGAATTTGGTTTTATGTTTTAATTAGTGTTTGTGCCAAGTAGAACCTATAGGATAACCTACGATGATAGTTGATTTGATTCTGCTGAAAAACAGAAACTTTGCGCGCACAAATTTAGTTATGATAAATCACAGGAACGTGCTTTTGCGCTGATTCTTTTTGCTTATGTTCAATTAACAAATTTTCCAGGACGTCCTATTTTGGTAGAATGTTTAGAGTTCCAGAAGTTTGCGTTAGTTACAGATTGCTACAGACTGTTCTGTTTTTGACAGATTCTGTTTTTCGTGTGTTGTTTGCTTATTTTGATGAATCTATGGCTAGTAAAATAGTTTATAAACCATAGAGAAGTTGGAATACAGTAGGTTTAACACAAATATAAATAAAGAATGAGTTCATTACGGTACCTTGAAGTAGTCTTTTGTTTTCTTTCTCTAACGGAGCTCACGAGATTTCTGTTGAGTTTTGTGTTGTGAAGTTTTCAAGTTTTGGGTGAATTCTTTTGATGGATTATGGAACAAGGAATGGCAAGAGCCTAAGCTTGGGGATGCCCATGGCACCCCAAAGATAATCCAAGGACACCAAAAAGTCAAAGCTTGGGGATGCCCCGGAAGGCATCCCTCTTTAAATCCACTTCCATCGGTAATTTACTTGGAGCTATATTTTTATTCACCAACATGATATGTGTTTTGCTTGGAGCGTCTTGTATTATTTGTGTATTTGCTTGTTAGTCTACCACAATCATCCTTGCTGTACACACCTTTTGAGAGAGCCATACATGATTTGGAATTTGTTAGAATACTCTATGTGCTTCACTTATATCTTTTGAGGTTGATAGTTTTGCTCATAGTACTTCATTTATATCCTTTGAGCGTGATAATTTTTGCTCTAGTGCTTCACTTATATCTTTTAGAGCACGGTAGTGGATTTGTTTTAAAGAAACTATTAATCTCTCATGCTTCACTTAGTTATTTTGAGAGTCTTTAATAGCATGGTAATTTCCTTGGTGCTAATATACTTGGTGTTCAAGATATGTGAAACTTTCTTTTGAGTGCGTTGAATACTAAGATAAGTTTGATGCTTGATAATTGTTTTGAGATATGGAGGTGATAATATCAAAGTCGTGCTAGTTGGGTGATTATGAATTTGAGAAATACTTGTGTTGAAGTTTGCAAGTCCCATAGCATGCACGTATGGTTAAAGTTGTGTAACAAATTTGAAACATGAAGTGTACCTGGCTTGTGCATCCTTATGAGTGGCGGTCGGGGACGAGCGATGGTCTTTTCCTACCAATCTATCCCCCTAGGAGCACGTGTGTAGTACTTGAATTTTTTGATGGCTTCAAAATTTTTGCAATAAGTATATGAGTTCTTTTGACTAATGTTGAGTCCATGGATTATATGCACTCTCATCTTTCCGCCTTTGCTAGCCTCTTCGGTACCGTGCATTGCCCTTTCTCACCTTGAGAGTTGGTGCAAACTTCGCCGGTGCATCCAAACCCCATGATACGATTCGCTCTATCACACATAAACCTCCTTATATCTTCCTCAAAACAGCCACCATACCTACCTATCATGGCATTTTCATAGCCATTCTAAGATATATTGCCATGCAACTTCCACCATCATCATCATGACATACATTACTTTTGTCATATTGCCATTGCATGATCATGTAGTTGACATCGTATTTGTGGCAAAGCCACCATGCATTATTTTCCATACGTGTCACTCTTGATTCATTGCACCAGCACGGTACACCGCCGGAGGCATTCATATAGAGTCATACTTTGTTCTAAGTATCGAGTTGTAATTGTTGAGTTGTAAGAAAAATGAAAGTGTGATGATCATCTTTATTAGAGCATTGTCCCAAGTGAGGAAAGGATGATGGAGACTATGCTTCCCCCATAAGTCAGGATGAGACTCCAGACGAAAAAAAAGAGGCCATAAAAAAAGAAGAGAAAGGCCCAAACAAATAAAAAAATGAGAGAAAAAGAGAGAAGGGACAATGCTACTATCCTTTTACCACACTTGTGCTTCAAAGTAGCACCTTGTTATTCATGTAGTGAGTCTCATATATTGTGCTTCAAAGTAGCACCAAGATCTTCATGGTAGTGAGTCTCATAAGTTGTCTTTTTATACTAGTGGGAATTTTTCATTATAGAACTTGGCTTGTATATTCCAATGATGGGCTTACTCAAAATGCCCTAGGTCTTTGTGAGCAAGCGAGTTGGATGCACACCCACTAGTTTTCTTTTGTTGAGCATTCATAGCTCTAGTGCATCCATTGCATGGCAATCCCTACTCCTCATGTTGACATCAATTGATGGGCATCTCCATAGCCCGTTGATTAGCCTCGTCAATGTGAGACTTTCTCCTTTTTTGCTTCTCCACACAATCCCATCATCATATTCTATTCCACCCATAGTGCTATATCCATGGCTCACGCTCATGTATTGGGTGAAGGTTGAAAAAGTTTGAGATTATTTAAGTATGAAACAATTGCTTGGCTTGTCATCGGGGGTATAGAAGTTGGGAACATCTTTGTGTGACGAAAATGAAGCATAGCCTAACTATATGATTTTGTAGGGATGAACTTTATTTTGCCATGTTATTTTGAGAAGACATGATTGCTTTGATTAGTATGCTTGAAGTATTATTATTTTTGTGTCAATATGAACTTTTGTCTTGAATCTTTCAGATCTGAATATTCATATCACAATTAAGAAGATTTACATTGAAATTATGCCAAAGTATCACTCCGCATCAAAAATTCTTTTTTTATTATCATTTACCTACTCGAGGACGAGCAGGAATTAAGCTTGGGGATGCTTGATACGTCTCCAACGTATCTATAATTTTTGATTGCTCCATGCTACTTTATCTACTGTTTTGGACTATATTGGGCTTTATTTTCCACTTTTATATTACTTTTGGGACTAACCTATTAACCGGAGGCCCAACCCAGAATTGCTGTTTTTTGCCTATTTCAGTGTTCCGAAGAAACGAAATATCAAACGGAGTCCAAACGGAATGTAACCTTCGGAATCGTGATTTTCCAACCGAACGTGATCCAGGAGACTTGGACCCTACTCCAAGCAGTGCCAGAGATGGTCACGAGGGTGGAGGGCGCGCCCCCTACCTCGTGGGCCTCCTGACGCTCCACCGACGTACTCCTTCCTCCTATATATACCTACGTATCCCCGAACGATCAGAACAGGAGCCAAAAAACATAATTCCACCGCCGCAACCTTCTGCATCCACGAGATCCCATCTTGGGGCCTGTTCCGGAGCTCCGCCGGAGGGGGCACCCACCACGGAGGGCTTCTACATCATCACCATAGCCCCTCCGATGAAGTGTGAGTAGTTTACTTTAGACCTTCGGGTCCATAGCTAGTAGCTAGATGGCTTCTTCTCCCTTTTTGGATCTCAATACAATGTTCTCCCCCTCTCTCATGGAGATCTATTTGATGTAATCTTCTTTTTGCAGTGTGTTTGTTGAGACCGATGAATTGTGAGGTTATGATCCAGTATTATCTATGGAAAATATTTGATTCTTCTCTGAATTCTTTTATGTATGATTGAGTTATCTTTGCAAGTCTCTTCGAATTATCCTTTTTGGTTTGGCAAACTAGATTGGTAGTTCTTGCAATGGGAGAAGTGCTTAGCTTTGGGTTCAATGTTGCGGTGTCCTTACCCAGTGACAGAAGGGGCAGCAAGGCACGTATTGTATTGTTTCCATCGAGGATAACAAGATGGGGGTTTTTGTTGGAAATATGCCCTAGAGGCAATAATAAAATGGTTATTATTATATTTCTTTGTTCATGATAATTGTCTATTGTTCATGCTATAATTGTATTATCCGGAAAGCGTAATACATGTGTGAATACATAGACCACAACAAGTCCCTAGTGAGCCTCTAGTTGACTAGCTTGTTGATCAACAGATAGTCATGGTTTCCTGACTATGGACATTGGATGTCATTGATAACGGGATTGCATCATTAGGAGAATGATGTGATGGACAAGACCCAATCCTAAGCATAGCACAAAGATCGTATAGTTCGTTTCGCTAGAGCTTTTCCAAATGTCAAGTATCATTTCCTTAGACCATGAGATTGTGCAACTCCCGGATACCGTAGGAGTGCTTTGGGTGTGCCAAATGTCACAACATAATTGGGTGACTATAAAGGTGCACTACGGGTATCTCTGAAAGTGTCAGTTGGGTTGGCACGAATCGAGACTGAGATTTGTCACTCTGTATGACGGAGAGGTATCTCTGGGCCCACTCGGTAATGCATCATCATAATGAGATCAAGGTGACCAAGTGTCTGGTCACGGGATCATGCATTACGGTACGAGTAAAGTGACTTGCCGGTAACGAGATTGAACGAGGTATTGGGATACCGACGTTCGAGTCTCGGGCAAGTAACGTACCGATTGACAAAGGGAATTGTATACAGGATTGATTGAATCCTCGACATCGTGGTTCATCCGATGAGATCATCGAGGAGCATGTGGGAGCCAACATGTGTATCCAGATCCCGTTGTTGGTTATTTACCGGAGAGGCATCTCGGTCATGTCTGCATGTCTCCCGAACCCGTAGGGTCTACACACTTAAGGTTCGGTGACGCTAGGGTTGTAGAGATATGAGTATGCAGTAACCCGAAAGTTGTTCGGAGTCCCAGATGAGATCCTGGACGTGACGAGGAGTTCCGAAATGGTCTGGAGGTGAAGAATTATATATAGGAAGTGCAGTTTCGGCCATCGGGAAAGTTTTGGGGGTCACCGGTATTGTACCGGGACCAGCGGAAGGGTCCCGGGGGTCCACCGTGTGGGGCTACCTATCTCGGAGGGCCTCGTGGGCTGAAGCGGGGAGGGGAACCAGCCCCTGGTGGGCTGGTGCTCCCCCTTGGGCCCCCCTGCGCCTAGGGTTGGAAACCCTAGGGTGGGGGGGCGCCTCCACTTGCCTTGGGGGGCAAGCCTCCCCCTGGGCCGCCGCCCCTCCTTGGAGATCCCATCTCCTAGGGCCGGCGCCCCCTAGGGCGCCTATATAAAGGAGGGAGGGAGGGCAGCCGCACCCATGCTCTTGGCGCCTCCCTCTCCCCTTGCTACACCTCTCCCTCTCATAGAAGCTCGGCGAAGCTCTGCCGAGATCACTGCTGCATCCACCACCACGCCGTCGTGCTGCTGGATCTCCGTCAACCTCTCCTTCCCCCTCGCTGGATCAAGAAGGAGGAGACATCTTCCTCAACCGTACGTGTGTTGAACATGGAGGTGCCATCCGTTCGGCACTAGGATCTCCGGTGATTTGGATCACGACCAGTGCGACTCCCTCAACCCCGTTCTCTTGAACGCTTCCGCACGCGATCTACAAGGGTATGTAGATGCACTCCCCTCTCTCGTTGCTAGATGACTCCATAGATTGATCTTGGTGAACGTAGGAAATTTTTTATTTTATGCAACGTTCCCCAACAGTGGCATCATGAGCTAGGTCTATGCGTAGTTACTACGCACGAGTAGAACACAATTTGTTGTGGGCGTAGATGTTGTCAACTTTCTTGCCACTACTAGTCTTATTTTGCTTCAGCGGTATTGTGGGATGAAGCAGCCTGGACCGACCTTACACGTACGCTTACGTGAGACAGGTTCCACCGACTGACATGCACTAGTTGCATAATGTGGCTAGCGGGTGTCTGTCTCTCCCACTTTAGTTGGAGCGGATTCGATGAAAAGGGTCCTTATGAAGGGTAAATAGAAGTTGGCAAATCACGTTGTGGCTTTTACGTAGGTAAGAAAACGTTCTTGCTAGAACACCTATAAAAGCCACGTAAAAACTTGCAACAACAATTAGAGGAGGTCTAACTTGTTTTTTGCAACAAGTGTTTTGTGATGTGATAGGGCCAAAGGATGTGATGAATATGTGATGTATGAGATGATCATGTTCTTGTAATAGGAATCACAACTTGCATGTCGATGAGTATGACAACCGGCAGGAGCCATAGGAGTTGTCTTTATTTTTTGTATGACCTGTGTGTCATTGAAGAACACCATGTAAATTACTTTACTTTATTGCTAAACGCGTTAGCCATAGAAGTAGAAGTAGTCGTTGGCGTGACAACTTCATGAAGGCACGATGATGGAGATCATGATGATGGAGATCATGGTGTCATGCCAGTGACGAAGATGATCATGGCGCCCCGAAGATGGAGATCAAAGGAGCAATATGATATTGGCCATATCATGTCACTATTTGATTACATGTGATGTTTACCATGTTTTACATCTTATTTGCTTAGAACGATGGTAACTTAAATAAGATGATCCCTCGAAATAATTTCAAGAAAAGTGTCCCCCCTAACTGTGCACCGTTGCGAAGGTTCATTGTTTCGAAGCACCACGTGATGATCGGGTGTGATAGATCCTAATGTTTGAATACAACGGGTGTAAGTCAGATTTACACACGCAATACAATTAGGTTGACTTGACGAGCCTAGCATGTACAGACATGGCCTCGGAACACGGAAGACCGAAAGGTCGAGCATGAGTCGTATAGTAGATACGATCAACATGAAGATGTTCACCGATGTTAACTAGTCCGTCTCACGTGATGATCGGACACGGCCTAGTTGACTCGGATCATGTTTCACTTAGATGACTAGAGGGATGTCTGTCTAAGTGGGAGTTCATTGAATAATTTGATTAGATGAACTTAATTTTCATGAACTTAGTCTAAAAACCTTTGAAAAATGTCTTGTAGATCATATGGCCAACGCTCATGTCCACCTCAACTTCAACGCGTTCCCAGAGAATACCAAGCTGAAAGATGATGGCAGCAACTATACGGACTGGGTCCGGAACCTGAGGATCATCCTCATAGCTGCCAAGAAAGATTATGTCCTAGAAGCACCGCTAGGTGAAGCACCGATCCCGGAGAACCAAGATATTATGAACGCTTGGCAGTCTCATGCTGATGATTAATCCCTCGTTCCGTGCGGCATGCTTTACAGCTTAGAACCGGGGCTCCAAAAGCGTTTTGAGCAACACGGAGCATATGAGATGTTCGAAGAGCTGAAAATGGTTTTCCAAGCTCTTGCCCGGGTCGAGAGATATGAAGTCTCCGACAAGTTCTTCAGCTGTAAGATGGAGGAAAATAGTTCTGTCAGTGAGCACATACTCAAGATGTATGGGTTGCACAACCGCTTGACTCAGCTGGGAGTTAATCTCCCGGATGACGCGGTCATTGATAGGATCCTTCAGTCGCTTCCACCGAGCTACAAGAGCTTTGTGATGAACTTCAATATGCAGGGGATGGAAAAGACCATTCCTGAGGTATAATCAATGCTGAAATCAGCAGAGGTAGAGATCAAAAAGGAACATCAAGTGTTGATGGTGAAAAAAACCACTGAGTTCAAGAAGGGCAAGGGTAAGAAGAACTTCAAGAAGGACGGCAAGGGATTTGCCGCGCCCGGTAAGCGAGTTGCCAGGAAGAAGTCAAGCAATGGACCCAAGCCCGAGATTGAGTGCTTTATTGCAAGGGAAGTGGTCACTGGAAGCGGAACTGCCCCAAGTACTTGCAGACAAGAAGGCCGGCAAAACCAAAGGTATATGTGATATACATGTAATTGATGTCTACCTTACCAGTGCTCATAGTAGCTCCTGGGTATTTGATACCGGTGCGGTTGCTCATATTTGTAACTCAAAGCAGGAGCTGCGGAATAAGCGGAGACTGGCGAAGGACGAGGTGAAGACGCGCGTCGGGAATGGTTCCAAGGTCGATGTGATCGCCGTCGGCACGCTACCTCTACATTTACCTACGGGATTAGTTTTAAACCTCAATAATTGTTATTTAGTACCAGCTTTGAGCATGAACATTGTATCAGGATCTCGTTTAATTCGAGATGGCTACTCATTTAAATCCGAGAATAATGGTTGTTCTATTTATATGAGTGATATGTTTTATGGTCATGCCCCGCTGGTGAATGCTTTATTCTTAATGAATCTCGAGCGTAATGTTACACATTCATAGTGTGAATACCAAAAGATGTAAAGTTGATAACGATAGTCCCACATACTTGTGGCACTGCCACCTTGGTCACATTGGTGTCAAGCGCATGAAGAAGCTCCATGCTGATGGACTTCTAGAGTCTCTAGATTATGAATCGTTTGACACATGCGAACCATGCCTCATGGGAAAGATGACCAAGACTCCGTTCTCCGGAACAATGGAGCGAGCAACCAACTTATTGGAAATCATACATACTGATGTGTGCGGTCCAATGAGCGTTGAGGCTCGCGGAGGATATCGTTATGTTCTCACTCTCACTGATGACTTAAGTAGATATGGGTATGTCTACTTGATGAAACACAAGTCTTAGACCTTTGAAAAGTTCAAGGAATTTCAGAATGAGGTAGAGAATCAACATGACCGAAAGACAAAGTTCTTACGATCGGATCATGGGGGTGAATATTTAAGTCACGCATTTGGTACACACTTAAGGAAATGTGGAATCGATTCACAACTCACGCCGCCTGGAACACCTCAGCGAAATGGTGTGTCCGAACGTCGTAATCGCACTCTATTGGATATGGTGCGATCTATGATGTCACTTACCGATTTACCTCTATCATTTTGGGGATACGCTCTAGAGACAGCTACATTCACTTTAAATAGGGCACCGTCTAAATCCGTTGAGACGACACCGTATGAATTATGGTTTGGGAAGAACCTAAGCTGTCATTTCTAAAAGTTTGGGGATGCGATGCTTATGTCAAGAAACTTCAACCTGAGAAGCTCGAACCCAAGTCAGAAAAATGTGTCTTCATAGGATACCCTAAGGAAACCATTGGGTATACCTTCTACTTAAGATCTGAGGGAAAGATCTTTGTTGCCAAGAACGGGTCCTTTCTGGAGAAAGAGTTTCTCTCGAAATAATTAAGTGGGAGGAAAGTAGAGCTTGATGAAGTACTACCTCTTGAAACAGTGAGTAGCGCAACTCAGGAAGATGTTCCTGTGGTGCCTGCACCGACAAGAGAGGAGGTTAATGATGATGATCAAGATACTTCGGATCAAGCTCCTACTGAACTTCGAAGGTCCACAAGGACACGTTCTGCACCAGAGTGGTACGACAACCCTGTCTTGGAAATCATGTTGTTAGACAACGGTGATCCTTCGAACTATGAAGAAGCGATGGCGGGCCCAGATTCCAACAAATGGCTTGAAGCCATGCAATCCGAGATAGGATCCATGTATGAAAACAAAGTGTGGACTTTGACAGACTTTCTGGAAGATCGGCGAGCAATAGAAAACAAATGGATCTTTAAGAAGAAGACGGACGCGGATGGTAATGTTACCATATATAAAGCTCAACTTGTCGCTAAGGGTTATTGACAAGTTCAAGGGATTGACTACGATGAGACATTCTCTTCCGTAGCAAAGCTGAAGTCCGTCCGAATCAGGTTAGCAATTGTCGCATACTATGATTATGGGATATGGCAAATGGACGTCAAAACGGCATTCCTTAACGGTCAACATAAGGAAGAACTGTATATGATGCAGCCGGAAGGTTTTGTCGACCCTAAGAATGCTAACAAGGTATGCAAGCTCCAGCGCTCCATCTATGGGCTGGTGCAAGCATCTCGGAGTTGGAACATTCGCTTTAATGAGATGATTAAAGCGTTCGGGTTTATGCAGACTTATGGAGAAGCCTGCGTTTACAAGGAAGTGAGTGGGAGCCCTGTAGCATTTCTCATATTATATGTGGATGACATACTTTTGATGGGAAATGATATAGAACTTTTGGACAGCATTAAGGCCTACTAGAAAAAGTGTTTTTCAATGAAGGACCTTGGAGAAGCTGCTTACATATTAGGCATCAAAATCTATAGAGATAGATCAAGATGCCTCATAGGTATTTCACAAAGCACGTACCTTGATAAGATATTGAAGAAGTTCAATATGGATCAGTCCAAGAAGGGGTTCTTGCCTGTGTTGCAAGGTGTGAAATTGAGCTCGGCTCAATGCCCGACCATGGCAGAAGATAGAGAAAAGATGAGTGTCGTACCCTATGCCTCAGCCATAGGGTCTATCATGTATGCCATGACCTGTACTAGACCTGATATAAACCTTGCCGTAAGTTTGGTAGGAAGGTACCAAAGTAATCCCGGCATGGAACACTGGACAGCGGTCAAGAACATCCTTAAGTACCTGAAAAGGACTAAGGATATATTTCTCGTATATGGAGGCGACGAAGAGCTCGTCGTAAAGGGTTACGTCGACGCTAGCTTCGACACAGATCTGGATGACTCTAAGTCACAAATTGGATATGTATATATTTTGAATGGTGGGGCAGTAAGCTGGTGCAGTTGCAAGCAGAGCGTCGTGGCTGGATCTACATGTGAAGCGGAGTACATGGCAGCCTCGGAGGCAGCGCATGAAGCTATCTGGGTGAAGGAGTTCATCACCAACCTAGGAGTCATACCCATTGCGTCAGGGCCGGTCACACTCATCTGTGACAACACTGGAGCTATTGCACTTGCCAAGGAGCCCAGATTTCACAAGAAGACCAGGCACATCAAGCGTCGCTCCAACTCCATCCGTGAAAATGTTCAAGATGGAGACATAGATATTTGTAAAGTACATATGGATCTGAATGTAGCAGATCCGTTGACTAAACCTCTCCCTAGAGCAAAACATGATCAACACCAGAACACAATGGGTGTTCGATACATCACAATGTAACTAGATTATTGACTCTAGTGCAAGTGGGAGACTGTTCGAAATATGCCCTAGAGGCAATAATAAAATGGTTATTATTATATTTCTTTGTTCATGATAATTGTCTATTGTTCATGCTATAATTGTATTATCCGGAAATCGTAATACATGTGTGAATACATAGACCACAACAAGTCCCGAGTGAGCCTCTAGTTGACTAGCTCGTTGACCAACAGATAGTCATGGTTTCCTGACTATGGACATTGGATGTCATTGATAACGGGATCGCATCATTAGGAGAATGATGTGATGGACAAGACCCAGTCCTAAGCATAGCACAAAGATCGTATAGTTCATTTCGCTAGAGCTTTTCCAAATGTCAAGTATCATTTCCTTAGACCATGAGATTGTGCAACTCCCGGATACCGTAGGAGTGCTTTGGGTGTGCCAAGCGTCACTGGCGAAGCGGGTGACTATAAAGGTGCACTACGGTATCTCGAAAGTGTCATTGGGTTGTACGAATCGAGGCTGGATTTGTCACTCCGTATGACGGAGAGGTATCTCTGGGCCCACTCGGTAATGCATCATCACAATGAGCTCAAGGTGACCAAGTGTCTGGTCACGGGATCATGCATTACGGTACGAGTAAAGTGACTTGCCGGTAACGAGATTGAACAAGGTATTGGGATACCGACGATCGAGTCTCGGGCAAGTAATGTATCGATTGACAAAGGGAATTGTATACGGGATTGATTGAATCCTTGACATCGTGGTTCATCCGATGAGATCATCGAGGAGCATGTGGGAGTCAACATGCGTATCCAGATCCTGCTGTTGGTTATTGACCGGAGAGGCGTCTCGGTCATGTCTGCATGTCTCCCGAACCCGTAGGGTCTACACACTTAAGGTTTGGTGACGCTAGGGTTGTAGAGATATGAGTATGCAGTAACCCGAAAGTTGTTCGGAGTCCCAGATGAGATTCCGAACGTGACGAGGAGTTCCAGAATGGTCCGGAGGTGAAGAATTATATATAGGAAGTGCAGTTTCGGCCATCGGGAAAGTTTTAGGGGTCACCGGTATTGTACCGGGACCACCGGAAGGGTCCCGGGGGTCCACCGGGTGGGGCCACCTATCCCGGAGGGCCCCGTGGGCTGAAGAGGGGAGGGGAACCAGCCCCTGGTGGGCTGGTGCGCCCCCCCCCTTGTGCCCTCCCTGCGCCTAGGGTTGGAAACCCTGTGGTGGGGGGGCGCCTCCACTTGCCTTGGGGGGCAAGCCTCCCCCTTGGCCGCCGCCCCCCCTTGGAGATCCCATCTCCTAGGGATGGCGCCCCCCAGGGGTGCTATATAAAGGGGGGAGGGAGGGCAGCCGCACCAATGCTCTTGGCGCCTCCCTCTCCCCTTGCTACACCTCTCCCTCTCGTAGAAGCTCGGCGAAGCTCTGCCGAGATCACTGCTGCATCCACCACCACGCCGTCGTGCTGCTGGATCTCCGTCAACCTCTCCTTCCCCCTTGCTGGATCAAGAAGGAGGAGACGTCTTCCTCAATCGTACGTGTGTTGAACGCGGAGGTGCCATCCGTTCGGCACTAGGATCTCTGGTGATTTGGATCACGACGAGTACGACTCCCTCAACCCCGTTCTCTTGAACGCTTCCGCACGCGATCTACAAGGGTATGTTGATGCACTCCCCTCTCTTGTTGCTAGATGACTCCATAGATTGATCTTGGTGAACGTAAGAATTTTTTTATTTCATGCAACGTTCCCCAACAGTTTTTATCATATTGCATGAATTTATCCCTCTACATGATGTCATCTTGCTTAAGGCATTACTCTGTTTTTACTTAATACTCTAGATGCATGCTGGATAGCGGTCGATGAGTGGAGTAATAGTAGTAGATGTAGAATCATTTCGATCTACTTGTCTCGGACATGATGCCTATATACATGATTATTGCCTAGATATACTCATAACTATGCTCAATTCTGTCAATTGCTCAACAGTAATTTGTTCACCCACCGTAGAATACTTATGCTCTTGAGAGAAGCCACTAGTGAAACCTATGTCCCCCGGGTCTATTCTCATCATATCAATCTCTATCACTTTATTTACTTGCTTCATTTTTACTTTGCCTTTTACTTTTTTACTTTGCATCTATCTATCAAAAATACCAAAAATATTATCTCTATCAGATCTCACTCTCGTAAGTGACCGTAAAGGGATTGACAACCCCTAAGTGTTGGTTGCGAGTTGCTATCGTTTTGTGTAGGTACGAGGGACTTGTGCGTGGTCTCCTACTGGATTGATACCTTGCTTCTCAAAAACTGAGGGAAATACTTATGCTACTTTGCTGCATCATCCTCTCCTCTTCGGGGAAATCCAACGCAGTGCTCAAGAGGTAGCATTCTCAAACTTTTTCAACATGCACGCAATACATGAGTGTGAGCCATGGATATAGCATTATGGGTGGAATAGAATATGGTGGTTGTGGAGAAGACAAAAAGAAGGAGAAAGACTCACATCAACTAGGCGTATTAATGGCTATGAGATGCCCATCAATAGATATCAATGTTTGATTAGGGATTGCCCTGCAATGGATGCACTAGAGATATAAGTGTATGAAACTCAAAAAGAAACTAAGTGGGTGTGCATCCAACTCGTTTGCTCGCGAAGACCTAGGGCAATTTGAGGAAGCCCATCAATGGAATATACAAGCCAAGTTCTATAATGAAAAATTCCCACTAGTATATGAAAGTGACAAAATAGAAGACTCTCTATCATGAAGAACATGGTGCTTCTTTGTCCTCTTTTATTTTTTTATAAAGTCCGAAGACTCATCCCAACTTGTGAAGGAATCATAGCTTCCATCATCCTTTCCTCACATGGGACAATGCTCTAATAATGATGATCATCACACTTTTATTTACTTACAACTCAAGAATTACAACTCGTTACTAGAATAAAATATGACTCTATATGAATGCCTCCGACGGTGTACTGGGATGTGCTATGATCAAGAGTGACATGTATAAAAAATATGAATGGTGGCCCTGCCACAAATACTATGCCAACCACACGATCATGCAAAGCAATATGACAATGATGGTGCGTGTCATAATAAACGGAACGGTGGAAGTTGCATGGCAATTTATCTTGGAATGGCTATGGAAATGCCATAATAGGTAGGTATGGTGGCTATTTTGAGGAAGGTATATGGTGGGTTTAATGCACCGACGAAAGTTGTGCGGTACTAGAGATGCTAGCAATGGTGGAAGGGTGAGAGTTCGTATAATCCATGGACTCATCATTAGTCATAAAGAACTCACATACTTATTACAAAAATTTATTAGTCATTAAAACAAAGTGCTACATGCATGCTCCTAGGGGTATAGATTGGTAGGAAAAGACCATCGCTCATCCCCGACCACCACTCATAAGGAAGACAATCAAAAAATAAATGATGCTCCGACTTCATCACATAACGGTTCACCATACATGCATGCTACGGGAATCACAAACTTTAACACAAGTATTTCTACCAATCCACAATTACTCACTAGCATGACTCTAATATCACCATCTTTATATCTCAAAACAATATGCAAGGAATCAAACTTCTCATAGTATTCAATGCTCTCTATATGAAAGTTTTTATTATATCCCTCTTGGATGCCCATCATATTAGGACTAAATTCATAACCTAAGCAAATTACCATGCTGTTTAAATACTCTCAAAAACTAGTAGGTTCATAACCTAAGCAAATTTATTTTTTGTACTTCCTTTGCTAGCTTAAATATATGTCAAATTATATTTGTTTGTAATTACATAATTTGTACTATTATTAAAATAAACAATTAAAAATAAATTTTGAACGACTTAATGGATTATTACGCATTGGAGATGCAAGTCTCCTTTTAAGATAAGTGTTGTCCATGTGGTTAAATGGATTGTGCAAATGGCTTTGCTTAGTGGAACGGCATTTAGATAATTAGTCATTTATGTCCCTTGTGTGTTTATAGATGGTCATCTCTTAGTAGCAATATTATTACATCCAAAAGTGGTTATGTTCTTTTTATGATTTCTTTTGCCTGCCATGCATAGTTTGAGTAGTATGCTTATCTCGATGTTATATTTCTCATATATTATTATATTTACCATAGACACTAATATATTTTTTTCATCATATATAATTTATTATTGACACAACAAATCTCATGTGTTTTTCTCTCTTTGTCGCCCCTCTATTGGCTCCTTATCCATCTCGCATCATCTTCATCAACCTTATTATGTTTAAATAATTGGATTGATTTTCTAACAATTCAAATTTCTTAGGATGTTTTCGCAATTATTGCCTCAAATCCCTGACCTCATGAGGTTTGAAAATGGCATTTTCTTTCCAAGCCAAACTCCCATTGGTGGATGTAGTATGAATATGAGGTTGAGTGGGTTATATATTTTTACTGTCGTGGCCAATTTTCCTACACTCTGTGATGCCTAACGATGTTAATTTCACCTACCTAAGGTAAATCGAATAATTTGCAGCACTTCTATTTGTTGTTGTTGTGTTTACATCATTTGTTCTCTCTTGGCACTCAAGTGTTGGGTAATTTTTAATTATTATTTTGAAGATGGCCTGCACATTTAGATAATTCTGTTTTACCTTTCTTGTAAAAGTGAAATGTTGTGGCTTGAGAAAAAGGTGACATGAAATAAAGACTATAGGTAAGTACATATGTCATACGAATAAAGTGATTTTATTATAAAATAATGTTTAAATATGAAATGTTAATCTCTGTTTTTGCGCCAAGGTCAGCCTGCATGCTAGTTTCGATTGCAGGGTTCTCATGTCCGTGAAAAAATGCAATTGTTTTCCTGAGTTGAAGAGTATACATATATGCACAGATCAATCCCAAGCACTAAAAATCCCAAAGAATATAATCCTCCAAAGAAATTATGACATTCTATTCAATGAGACTACCTTTACAAAAAATGTTCGATGCTGTTGAAGTACTTTTGTTATATCAATTGGAATTATTGTTCGATAGCATCATTTAACTTGACCAAAGCCCTAGTCAAACAACTGTAAGTATAGTTCATTATTGATTATTTTTCTTGTTCAAAAGTATGCATGTTTCGATTCCGTTTATTTTTTTGTGTGCCCCATGGTAATTTATGTTAACTTTAAGGTAAATATTGTAGAGAGGAAAAGATACACTTAATCCAACTTGTGTGTAAGGGAGAAATCCGTAAACTTAGATGTATCAATAAATTTGGCACACCCTATAGAATATCACAGAACCTGTATTGGGGTGATCTACTCTAGCCTAGTGCGGAGGCGCATCAGTGTACTCAAAGCATTGACCGGACGAATATGCACAATGTGAGGTCGTCTAGTGATCGGATCATCATAGCGTTTTTCTGTGCCAGCACATGATGAGGCGGCGTCGGGAATTGGCATCGGCAAATATTACTCATATGTGGAAGACAAATATAATGTTCAGGGAGGTGCGTTTGCTCTCAATTCTAGTAGTTATCTTCTCAATGGTTTGATTAATCTTAGTTTTTTCCCTAGATTTTCATCCCTTAGTGATTACTTTTGCTAGTTTAATCTAAACCATATTTGCAGCTCAAAACCTTAATAAGCCATAGTGAATCGGTTTAGAATACTCGCGTGCATGCAAACTTTTGGTTCAGCACCCTAGCTTCATACATGCATGCGTTTTGTACTTGAAACATATTGATAGGCCACACTGGAGTAATTATTAACATGCATGCAAACGTGTGATTCAGAAGCCTTCATGCATGCGTGTGTGTCCTAGGAGGGTACGCCTTCTTTTTATTCACGGTATGTGCTCTGTTTCTACCATATAAACTTCGCTGGCTTTTATTTATTCCCGGTAAGAACCTGCATCGGATACTATTGCCTGCCAATTATAAACACGGCCGAACTGGATTGTCCCGGATCAAATATTGTACGTGACAGTAAAAAAAACTCTTGTACGTGACACGTTGAACTGTTTATATTTGACAATATTTTCATGTAACGCTGACATCTTTAAATCTTAGCCGTTAATCTCTTAAATTAATGGTTGACATAATTTAATCTATGTGGACGAACATGACGGCTTATTTGACTTCTGTCCTAATTATATAATAGATATAAGTGAAGCATGAGAGTTCAACAATTTCTATAAAATAAATCCACCATTGTGCTCTAAAAAGATATAAGTAAAGCACTAGAGCAAACTGCCTAGCTCAAAAGATATAAGTGATGCACAAAGAGTATTCTAATAAATTCACGATTAATGAGTGTCCCTCTCAAAAGGCATGGACATCAATGATGATTGTGGCAAACTAAAAAGCAAAGACTCATATTATACAAGACGCTCCAAGCATTACACATATCATGTGGTGAATAAAAATATAGCCTTAAATTTACTGATGGAAAGAAGACGAAAGAGGGGATGCCTTTCGGGGCATCCCCAAGCTTAGATGCTTGGTTGTCCCAGAATATTACCTTCGGGTGCCTTGGGAATCCCCAAGCTTAGGCTCTTGCCACTCCTTATTCCATAGTCCATCAAATCTTTACCCAAAACTTGAAAACTTCACAACACAAAACTCAACAGAAAACTCATGAGATCTGTTAGTATAGTAAAATAAATCACCACTTTAGGTACTGTTGTGAACTCAGTATTAATTTATACTTGTGTAATATCTACTGTATTCCAACTCCTCATGGTTCATACCCCATGATACTACCGATAGATTCATCAAAATAAGCAAACAACACATAAAAAACAGAATCTGTCAAAAACAGAATAGTCTGTAGTAATATGAAAACTTCGTATACTTTTGTAACTCCAAAAATTCTGAATATTAGAAAAACCTAGGAAATTTTGTATATCAATCTTGTGTAGAAAAATTAGGATTTTATCATGCTTCTATGATTTTTACAAATTCTGGGAATGTGCAAAAGTTTCTATTTTTCAGCAAGATCAAATCAACTATCACCATAGACCATCCCAAAGGTCTTACTTGGATCAAACACTAATTAAAACACCAAAACACAATTACTACAGAGGTAATAATGTGTATACTCATAAAAATAGCAAAAAATATTGGGTTGTCTCCCAACAAGCGCTTTTCTTTAAAGCCTTTTAGCTAGGCGTTGATAATTTTAATGATGCTCACATGAAAGATAGCAATTGAAACACGAAGAGAGCATCATGGGGCATGTGAAAAACAAGTTTAAGTCTAACATACTTCCTATGCATAGGCATTTTTTAAGCAAAAAAATTATCAGGACAAGCAAAAACTAGCATATGCAAGGAAGAAAAACAAATAGCAATCTCAACATAACGTGAGATAATTTAGTAACATGAAAATTTCTACAACCATATTTTCCTCTCTCATAATAATTACATGTAGGATCATAATCAAATTCAACAATATAGCTATCACATAAAAATTTCTCTTCATGATCCACATGCATGCAAAGTTGTCACTCTTCCAAAATAGTGGGATTAACATAAAATAAAGTCATTACTTCTCCAAGCCCACTTTTATCGAAAAAATTATAAGATTGATCAATCCCCAAAGTAGTGGGATCATTATTTCCTAAAGTTGACTCTCTTCCAAACCAACTTTCAATATTATTGCAAACATTATTATCAATATCATATTCATCATGAGGCTTAAACAAATTTTCAAGATCATAATAAACATTATCACCCCAATCATGATAATTGCAATAAGTAGTGGGCATAGCAAAATTAGCATCCCCAAGCTTAGGGTTTTGCATATTATTAGCATGATTGGCATTAATAGAATTTATAATAACATCATTACAATCATTCTTTTTATTCAAAGATATATCATGAATCACTTCATAAAGCACTTCATCACAATTTTCAAATTCACAGATTTCAAGCAAAACTTCATAAAGATAATCTAGTGCACGCAACTCACTAGCAATTGGTTCATCATAGTTGGATCTTTTAAAAATATTAGCAAGTGGATGAGGAACAATAAACTCTTTGCTTCCGATCTTCAACAAACACACAATTATACCAAGCAAACGGGCAAACAAACCAAGTAAGACATAAGGGCAAACGAAAAGACGAGTGAAAGAAGGCGGATAAATAGGCAAATATTTTTGTTATTTTCTGAAAACATTTTAGAAGTGTGGAGAGGAAAACAGGCAAATGGCGAATAAAGTAATGCAAGAGATGAGAGTTTATGATGGGTACTTGGTAGGCTTGATGTAGAACCTTCATGGCAACGGCGACAGAAATTCTTCGTGCTACTTCTTGAGCTTGCGTTTATTTTTCCCTTAAAGAGGAAAGGGTGATGCAGCAAAGTAGAGATAAGTATTTCCCTTAGTTAAGAACCAAGGTATCAATCTGATGGAAATATGCCTTAGAGGCAATAATAAAATGTTTATTATTATATTTCCTAAAGCATGATAAAGGTTTATTATTCATGCTAGAATTGTATTGATCAAAAACATAGATACATGTGTGAATACATAAACAAATACCGTGTACCTAGTAAGCCTCTACTATACTAGATCATTGATCAAAGATGGTTAAGGTTTCCTAACCATAGACATGTGTTGTCATTTGATAACGGGATCACATCATTAGGAGAATGATGTGATGGACAAGACACATCTGTTAGCTTAGTGATACATCCATTTTGCATCATGCTTTTATATCGATATTTATTGCATTACGGGCTGTTATTACACGTTATAACACAATACTTATGGCTATTCTCTCTTATTTTACAAGGTTTATCATGAAGAGGGAGAATGTCGGTAGCTAGGATTCTGGCTGGAAAAGGAGCAAATATTGGAAACCTATTCTGCACAGCTCCAAAAGTCCTGAAACTCCACGAAAGTCATTTTTGGAATTAATAAGAATTATTGAGCAAAGGAAGTACTAGAGGGGGCCCACACCCTGGCCAGGAGGGTGGGGGCGCGCCCCGCTACTGGGTGTGCCCCTGTCTCCTGGGCCCCCTGGTGGCCCTCCTGTGCCCATCTTCTGCTATATGAAGGCTTTTACCCTAGAAAAAATCATAAGCAAGCTTACGGGACGAAACTCCGCTGCCACGAGGCGGAACCTTGGCGTAACCAATCTAGGGCTCCGGCAGAGCTGTTCTGCCGGGGAAACTTCCCTCCGGGAGGGGGAAAGCATCACCAACGATCATCTCATCGGGAGAGGGTCAATCTCCATCAACATCTTCACCAGCACCATCTCCTCTCAAAACCCTAGTTCATCTCTTGTATCCAATCTTGTATCAAAACCACAAATTGGTACCTGTGGGTTGCTAGTAGTGTTGATTACTCCTTGTGGTTGATGCTAATTGGTTTACTTGGTGGAAGATCATATGTTCATATCCTTAATGCATATTAATACTCCTCTGATCATGAACATGAATATGCTTTGTGAGTAGTTACGTTTGTTCCTGAGGACATGGGTGAAGTCTTGCTATTGGTAGTCATGTGAATTTGGTATTCGTTTGATATTTTGATAAGATGTATGTTGTCTATCCCCTAGTGGTGTTATGTGAACGTCGACTACATGACACTTCACCATTATTTGGGCCTAGAGGAAGTCATTGGGAAGTAATAAGTAGATGATGGGTTGCTAGAGTGATAGAAGCTTAAACCCTAGTTTATGCGTTGCTTCGTAAGGGGCTGATTTGGATCCACTAGTTTCATGCTATGGTCAGGTTTACCTTAATACTTCTTTTGTAGTTGCAGATGCTTGCAATAGGGGTTAATCATAAGAGGGATGCTTCTCCAAGAAAGGGCAGTACCCAAGCACCGGTCCACCCACATATCAAATTATCAAAGTAACGAATGCGAATCATATGAGTGTGATGGAACTAGCTTGATGATAATTCCCATGTGTCCTCAGGAGCGCTTTTCTCATTATAAGAAATTGTCCAGGCTTGTCCTTTGCTACAAAAAGGATTGGTCCACCTTGCTGCTCCTTATTTACTTTCATTGCTTGTTACCCGTTACAAATTATTTTATCACAAAACTATATGTTACCTACAATTTCAGTGCTTGCAGAGAATACTTACTGAAAACCGCTTATCATTTCCTTTTGCTCCTCGTTGGGTTCGACACTCTTACTTATCGAAAGGACTACAATAGATCCCCTATACTTGTGGGTCATCAAGACTCTTTTCTGGCGCCATTGCTGGGGAATGAAGTGCCTTTGGTGAGTGGAACTTGGTAAGGAAACATTTATATAGTGTGCTGAAATTTTCTGTCACTTCTTACTATGGAAACTAATCCTTTGAGGGGCTTGTTCGGGGCATCTTCGCCCCTACCAATAGAGCAAAGAGTTGCTCCTCAACCTACTGAACCTATTGAAAATGTTTACTTTGAAATTCCTTCGGGTATGAGAGAGAAACTGCTAGCTAACCCCTTTGCAGGAGATGGAACATTGCATCCCGATTTACACCTTATCTATGTGGATGAAGTTTGTGGATTATTTAAGCTTGCAGGTATACCCGATGATGTTGTTAAGAGGAAGGTCTTCCCCTTATCTTTGAAGGGAGACACATTGACATGGTGTAGGCTATGTGATGATACGAGATCTTGGAACTATAAACGATTGAAGTTGGAATTTCACCAGAATTTCTATCCTATGCATCTTGTTCATCGTGATCGTAATTACATATATAATTTCTGGCCTCGCGAAGGAGAAACTATCGCTCAAGCTTGGGGGAGGCTTATGTCAATGTTATATTCATGCCCCAATCATGAGCTCTCAAGAGAAATGATTATTCAAAAAATTTATGCTCGGCTTTCTCTCAATGATCGCACCATGCTCGATACTTCCTGTGCTGGTTCCTATATGCTGAAGACTACTGAATCCAAGTGGGATTTATTGGAAAGAATTAAACGCAACTCTGAAGATTGGGGTTCCGACGATGGCAAGGAGTCAGCTATGACACCTAAGTTTGATTGTGTTAAATCATTTATGGATACCGATGCTTTTCGTGGATTTAGCGCTAAATATGGACTTGACTCTGAGATAGTAGCTTCTTTCTGTGAATCTTTTGCTGCTCACATTGACCTCCCTAAGGAGAAGTGGTTTAAATATAATCCTCCCATTGAAGTAAAAGTAGTTGCACCTGTTACAGTTTAAGAAAAGACTATTATTTATGATGATCCTATTGTTTTACTACTTATGTTGAGAAACCACCTTTCCCTGTTAGAATAAAGGATCATGCTAAAGCTTCAACCGTGGTTCATAAGAGTAATACTAGAACATATGCACCTCCTGAGCAAATTAAAGTTGAGCCTAGTATTGCTATGGTTAAAGATCTCTTGGATGATAATATAGATGGGCATGTTATTTACTTCTATGGTGAAACTGCTAATATTGCTAGACCAGATGCTAAGATACATAGACCTGTTGTAGGCATGCCTGTTATTTCTGTTAAAATAGGAGATCACTATTATCATGGCTTATGTGATATGGGTGCTAGTGCTAGTGCAATACTTATTTCCTTATATAATGAAATTATGCACGATATTGCACCCGCTGAGTTGGAAGATATAGATGTTACAATTAAGCTTGCCAATAGAGATACTATTACACCATTTGGGATTGTTAGAGATGTTGAAGTCTTGTGTGGGAAAGTTAAATATCCCGCTGATTTTCTCGTTCTTGGTTCCCCACAAGATAGCTTTTGTCCCATTATATTTGGTAGACCCTTCTTGAATACCGTTAATGCTAGATCGATTGTGAAAAGGATGTTGTTACAACTGGCTTGGGGGACATGAAACATGAGTTTAATTTTGCTAAATTTCGTAGACAACCCCATGATAAAGAATTATCTAGTAAGGATGAAGTTATTGGTCTTGCTTCTATTGCCGTACCTCCTACTGATCTGTTAGAACAATATTTGCTAGACCATGAAAATGATATGTTTATGAATGAAAGAAGGGAAATAGATGAAGTATTCCTTAAACAGGGTCCTATTCTAAAACACAACTTGCCTGTTGAAATCCTAGGGGACCCCCCTCCACCCAAGGGTGATCCCGTGTTTGAGCCCAAACCTTTTCCTGATAATCTTAAATATGCTTATCTTGATGAAAAGAAGATATATCCTGTTATTATTAGTTCTAACCTTTCACATCAAGAAGAGGAAAGATTATTGAAAACTCTGAAGAAGCACCGTGCTGCTATTGGATATACTCTGGATGATCTTAAGGGCATTAGTCCCACTCTATGCCAACTCAAAATTAAATTGGACGAAGGCTCCAAACCAGTTAGAGATCCTCAACGACGGTTAAATCCCAAGATGAAAGAAGTAGTAAGAAAGGAGATACTAAAGCTCCTTGAGGCAGGTATAATTTATCCCGTTGCTGATAGTGATTGGGTAAGCCCTGTCCATTGCGTCCCTAAGAAGGGAGGTATTACTGTCGTTCCTAATGATAAAGATGAATTGATTCCGCAAACAATTATTACAGGTTATAGGATGGTAATTGTTTTCTGTAAATTGAATAAAGCTACTAAGAAAGATCATTACCCTTTACCTTTTATTGATCAAATGCTAGAAAGACTATCCAAACACACACATTTTTGCTTTCTAGATGGTTATTCTGGTTTCCCTCAAATACCTGTGTCAGCGGAGGATCAATCAAAAACTACTTTTACTTGCCCTTTCGGTACTTTTGCTTATAGATGTATGCCTTTTGGTTTATGTAATGCACCTGCTACCTTTCAAAGATGCATGATGGCTATATTCTCTGACTTCTGTAAAAAGATTTGTGAGGTATTCATGGATGACTTCTCCGTTTATGGATCCTCTTTTGATGATTGCTTGAGCAACCTTGATCAAGTTTTGCAGAGATGTGAAGACAGTAGTCTCGTCTTGAATTGGGAAAAGTGCCACTTTATGGTTAATGAAGGCATTGTCTTGGGGCATAAAATTTTTGAAAGAGGTATTGAAGTTGACAAAGCTAAAGTTGGTGCTATCGAAAAGATGCCATGTCCCAAGGACATTAAAGGTATAAGAAGTTTCCTTGGTCATGCCGGTTTTTATAGGAGGTTCATTAAGGACTTCTCTAAGATCTCTTGGCCTCTGACTAATTTATTACAAAAAGATATTCCTTTTGTCTTTGATGATGATTGTGTAGAAGCATTTGAAATACTTAAGAAAGCTTTGATCACTACACCTATTGTTCAGCCACCTGATTAGAATTTACCCTTTGAAATTATGTGTGATGCCAGTGATTATGCTGTAGGTGCTGTTCTAGGGCAGAGAGTTGATAAGAAATTAAATGTTATCCAGTATGCTAGTAAAACTCTTGATACTGCCCAAAGAAATTATGCTACTACTGAAAAAGAGTTCTTAGCAGTTGTATTTGCATGTGATAAGTTCAAACCTTATATTGTTGATTCTAAAGTTACTATTCACACTGATCATGCTGCTATTAAATATCTTATGGAAAAGAAAAATGCTAAACCTAGACTTATTAGATGGGTTCTCTTGCTCCAAGAATTTGATTTGCATATTATTGATAGAAAGGGAGCTGAGAACCCCGTTGTAGACAACTTGTCTAGATTAGAGAATGTTCTTGATGACCCACTACCTATTGATGATAGCTTTCCTGATGAACAATTAGCGGTAATTGATGCTTCTTGTACTGCTCCTTGGTATGCTGATTATGCTAATTACATTGTTGCAAAATTTATACCACCTAGTTTCACATACCAGCAAAAGAAAAAGTTCTTTTATTATTTAAGACATTACTTTTGGGATGACCCACACCTTTATAAATAAGGAGTAGATGGTGTTATTAGACGTTGTGTACCTGAGCATGAACAGGAACAGATCCTACGCAAGTGTCACTCTGAACCATATGGAGGACACCACGCTGGAGATAGAACTGCACATAAGGTATTGCAATCCAGTTTTTATTGGCCTACTCTCTTCAAAGATGCCCGTAAGTTTGTCTTGTCTTGTGATGAATGTCAAAGAATTGGTAATGTTAGTAGACGTCAAGAAATGCCTACGAATTATTCTCTTGTTATTGAACCATTTGATGTTTGGGGCTTTGATTATATGGGACCTTTTCCTGCCTCTAATGGATACACACATATTTTAGTTGTTGTTGATTATGTTACTAAGTGGGTAGAAGCTATTCCAAATAGTAGTGCTGATCATAACACCTCTATTAATATGCTTAAATAAGTTATTTTTCGAGGTTTGGAGTCCCTAGATATCTCATGACTGATGGTGGTTCACATTTTATTCATGGTGCTTTTTGTAAAATGCTTGCTAAGTATGATGTTAATCATAGAATTGCATCTCCTTATCACCCACAGTCTAGTGGTCAAGTAAAATTGAGTAATAGAGATCTCAAATTAATTTTGCAAAAGACTGTTAATAGATCTAGAAAGAATTGGTCCAAGAAACTTTATGATGCATTATGGGCCTATAGAACTGCATATAAAAATCCTATGGGTGTGTCTCCGTATAAGATGGTATATGGAAAAGCATGTCACTTACCTCTTGAACTTGAACATAAGGCATATTGGGCTATTAAAGAGCTCATTTATGATTTCAAACTTGCCGGTGAAAAGAGGTTATTTGACATTAGCTCACTTGATGAATGGAGAGGCCAAGCCTATGAGAATGCCAAGCTGTTCAAAGAAAAAGTTAAAAGATGGCATGACAAAAGAATACAAAAGCGTGAGTTTAACGTAGGTGATTATGTGTTGCTATTCAACTCTCATTTAAGATTTTTTGCAGGAAAACTTCTCTCTAAATGGGAAGGCCCTTACGTTATCGAGGAGGTCTACCATTCCGGTGCCATAAAAAACAACAACTTCGAAGGCACAAGTCCGAGGGTGGTGAACGGTCAAAGAATCAAACATTATATCTCAGGTAATCCTATAAATGTTGAAACTAATATTATTGAAACCGTAACCCTGGAGGAATACATAAGGGACATCTTCCAGAACGTTTCAGACTCCGAAAAGGAATAGGTATGTGGTTCGGTAAGTAAACCGACTCCAAAACAATTCTAATGACAATTTTTCTCCGTTTTGGAATACTTAAGAATTTAGGAAAGAAAGAAGTAATCCGGGAAGGACACGAGGCCTCCACGAGGGTGGAGGGTGCGCCCACCATTACTGGGCGCGCCCCCTGTCTCGTGGGAACCTCGTGTGCCTCCCAGACTCCGTTTTCTTGCACAATACCTCTTTTGGTCGGTAAAAATTCATTATATAATCTCCCGAAGGTTTTGACCACCGTATCACGCAAAAGTCTTCTGTCTTTGTTTGGAGCCGTTTCTGTCACAGATTTAGAGCCAGGTGTCTTCTCAAGAGTCTGTCGGGGAGAGCCGAGTGTCTCACCCGACACCAGGAGCAAACAATGATGCTTATCACTTTGGGAAATCAACGGAGGATGAGATAGAGGCCGATTTGAAAAGGATAGATGCCATGGAGGAGGATCAAGAAGTTACCTCTCACTTCCAAGTAGGATTCATGATGGGGGAACTACAGAGCTCAGCTATTCCAAACTCGGTCATCCCTTCCAATGTTAAATTTCTTTCTTATGAAAATATGAAAAAGAGTGTCACTTGTTCTCCAGAAGCTATGAAGCATCCTTGGGTAAAAGGAGCTTTAGCCGTCATGGTCAAGCTCCGCAAGGAAAATATGGACCTCAAACAACAAGTCAATAAGCTCGAGGAGGAGAATCGTATCCTGAGGGGCATCATCGCCAATAAGATCGCAACACCAACTATGAAGAAGGAGACATAATCACATGGGTATGGGCACTCCCCTTGGCAACTGCCAAGCTTGGGGGAGGTGCCCCGGTATTGTATCACCATCACACTCCTATCTTTATCGTTTTTCTTAGTTCGATCCTTTTAGTAATATCTTGATCTAGTAGAATGAAGTTTTGGTATGAATTAATTTCGAGTTTTGCTTTGTGATCCTTCTATGTAATCGAGTCCGTGAGCTATATAATAAAGATTAGTGTTGAGTCAAGGGCTTTGCTATCTTGCTATGATCTTGAGAAAATAGAAAGAATATAAAGAATAAAAGAGTTCATATTTATCTTATGGATAGTAATGACTTCACATATAAAGAGTATGAGACTTAAAAGTTGTTGAAAGTTGACAAACATAGTTTTGGTTATCGCTGCAATTAATAGGAAGTAATAAAGAAAGAGAGGTCCTCACATATAAATATACTATCTTGGACATCTTTTATGATTGTGAGCACTCATTAAGTATGACATGCTAAAGAGTTGATGTTGGACAAGGAAGACAACGTAATGGGTTATGTTTTCTCACATCTCAGTTAAGTATATTGTCATGGATCATTCAAACATGTTGAGCTTGTCTTTCCCCCTCATGCTAGCCAAAATTCCTTGCACCAAGTAGAGATACTACTTGTTCTTCCAAATATCCTTAAACCCAGTTTTTCCATGAGAGTCCACCATACCTACCTATGGATTGAGTAAGATCCCTCAAGTAAGTTGTCATGTTGCAAGCAATAAAAAATGCTCTCTAAATATGTATGACTTATTAGTACGGAGAAAATAAGCTTTATAAGATCGTGTGATATGGAAGTAATAAAAGCGACGGACTGCATAATAAAGGTTCATATCACAAGTGGCAATATAAAGTGATGTTCTTTTGCATTAAGATTTTGTGCATCCAACCCTAAAAGCACATGACAACCTCTACTTCCCTCTGCGAAGGGCCTATCTTTTACTTTATGTCTTTTACTTTATGCAAGAGTCAAGGTGATCTTCACCTCTCCCTTTTTCATTTTATCCTTTGGCAAGCATCTCGTGTTGGAAAGATCCTGATATATATATCCAATTGGATGTAAGTTAGCATGAACTATTATTGTTGACATCACCCAAAGGTGAATACATTGGGAAGCAACATTAGAAGCCCCTATCTTTCTCAGTGTCCGATTAAAACTTCATAACCATAAGTATTGCGTGAGTGTTAGCAATTGTAGAAGACTATATGATAGTTGAGTATGTGGACTTGCTGAAAACCTCTACTCTTGACTCTTTCTGATGTTATGATAAATTGAATTGCTTCAATGACTGAGATTATAGTTTGTTAGTTCTCAATGAAGTTTCTGAATCATACTTGACATTGTGAATAGATTGTTACTTGAGCATAAGAAATCATATGACAAAATCTATATATGTTGCTGTTATATATAAGAATGATCATGATGCCCTCATGTCCGTATTTTATTTTATCGACACCTCTATCTCTAAACATATGGACATATTTTTTGATTTCGTCTTCCGCTTGAGTACAAGCGAGGTCTAAGCTTGGGGGAGTTGATACATCCATTTTGCATCATGCTTTTATATCGATATTTATTGCATTATGGGCTGTTATTACATGTTATATCACAATACTTATGGCTATTCTCTCTTATTTTACAAGGTTTATCGTGAAGAGGGAGAATGCCGGCAGCTTGGATTCTGGCTGGAAAAGGAGCAACTATTGGAAACCTATTCTGCACAGCTCCAAACGTCCTGAAACTCCACGAAAGTCATTTTTGGAATTAATAAGAATTATTGAGCAAAGGAAATACCAGAGGGGGACCACACCCTGGCCAGGAGGGTGGGGGGCGTGCCCCCCCCCTATTGGGCACGCCCCTATCTCTTGGGCCCCCTGGTGGCCCTCCGGTGCCCATCTTCTTCTATATGAAGGCTTTTACCCTAGAAAAAAATCATAAGCAAGCTTACGGGACGAAACTCCGCCACCACGAGGCGGAACCTTGGTGGAACCAATCTAGGGCTCCGGCAGAGCTGTTCTGCCGGGGAAACTTCCCTCCGAGAGGGGGAAATCATCACCATCGTCACCACCAACGATCCTCTCATCGGGAGAGGGTTAATCTCCATCAACATCTTCACCAGCACCATCTCCTCTCAAAACCCTAGTTCATCTCTTGTATCCAATCTTGTATGAAAACCACAAATTGGTACCTCTGGGTTGCTAGTAGTGTTGATTACGCCTTGTAATTGATGCTAATTGGTTTACTTGGTGGAAGATCATATGTTCAGATCCTTAATGCATATCAATACTCCTCTGATCATGAACATGAATATGCTTTGTGAGTAGTTACATTTGTTCCTGAGGACATGGGTGAAGTCTTGCTATTAGTAGTCATGTGAATTTGGTATTCGTTTGATATTTCGATAACATGTATGTTGTCTCTCCTCTAGTGGTGTTATGTGAACTTGACTACATGACACTTCACCATTATTTGGGCCTAGAGGCAAGCATTGAGAAGTAATAAGTAGATGATGGGTTGCTAGAGTGACATAAGCTTAAACCCTACTTTATGCGTTGCTTCGTAAGGGGCTGATTTGGATCCACTAGTTTCATGCTATGTTTAGGTTTACCTTAATACTTCTTTTGTAGTTGCGGATGCTTGCAATAGGGGTTAATCATAAGTGGGATGCTTGTCCAAGAAAGGGCAGTAGCCAAGCATCGGTCCACCCACATATCAAATTATCAAAGTAACAAACGCGAATCTTATGAGCGTGATGAAACTAGCTTGATGATAATTCCCATGTGTCCTCGGGAGCGCTTTTCTCATTGTAAGAAATTGTCCAGGCTTGTCCTTTGCTAAAGAGGATTGGGCCACCTTGCTGCACCTTATTTACTTTCATTGCTTGTTACCCGTTACAAATTATCTTATCACAAAACTATTTGTTACCTACAATTTCAGTGCTTGCAGAGAATACCTTACTGAAAACCGCTTATCATTTCCTTCTGCTCCTCGTGGGTTCGACACTCTTACTTATCGAAAGGACTACGATAGATCCCCCATACTTGTGGGTCATCACTTAGCATATTGATCGTTTAGTTTATTGCTATTGCTTTCTTCATGTCAAATACATATTCCTTAGACTACGAGATTATGCAACTCGCGGATACCGGAGGAATACCTTGTGTGCTATCAAACATCACAACGTAACTGGTGATTATAAAGATGCTCTACAGGTATCTCCGAAGGTGTTTGTTGAGTTGGCATAGATCGAGAGTAGGATTTGTCACTCCGAGTATCAGAGGGGTATCTCTGGGCCCTCTCGGTAATACACATCATAAGCTTGCAAGCAAATGACTAAGGAGTTAGTCACGAGGTGATTTATTATGGAATGATAAAGAGACTTGCTAGTAACGAGATTGAACTTGGTATGAAGATACCGACGATCGAATCTCGGGCAAGTAACATACCGATGGACAAAGGGAATTACGTATGTTGTCATAACGGCTCGACCGATAAAGATCTTCGTAGAATATGTAGGAGTCAATATGGGCATCCAGGTTCCGCTATTGGTTATTGACCGAAGAGGTGTCTCGGGCATGTCTACATAGTTCTCGAACCCGTAGGGTCCGCACGCTTAATGTTCGATGACGATATAGTATTATGTGAGTTATTTTATTTGGTGACCAAATGTTGTTTGGAGTCCTGGATGAGATCACGGACATGATGAGGAGACTCGAAATGGTCAAGAGGTAAAGATTGATATATAGGACGGTTGTATTCAGACACCGAAAGTGTTTCGGGGGGTACCAGGTACTTATCGGGTCACCGAAAGGGTTTCCGGGCACCCCCGGCAAAACATATGAGCCTTATGGGCCAAGAGGGGAAACGCACCAGCCACAAGGGGCTGGTGCGCCCCCCATATGGGCCGGCCTCAGGAGGAGAATGAAAGGGGAGAATGGAAAGGTAAGTGTGGATTAGGATTCCCACTTCCTTCCCTCTCCCCCCTCTTTCCTTCTCCCTTTGACAAGCATGGCAGGAGGGTGCGGTCAAGGGCAGGATCCCAAGTAGGATTCAGACCTACTTGGGGAGCCCCATAATACATCGGCATAATACACCATCACGGCGGGGTTCATCATTGTCGGTGTCAAAACCGGCGGATCTCGGGTAGGGGGTCCCGAACTGTGCGTCTAGGCGGATGGTAACAGGAGACGAGGGACACGATGTTTTTACCCAGGTTCGGGCCCTCTCGATGGAGGTAAAACCCTACATCCTGCTTGATTAATATTGATGATATGGGTAGTACAAGAGTGGATCTACCACGAGATCAACGAGGCTAAACCCTAGAAGCTAGCCTATGGTATGATTGTTGTAATGTATGTTGTCCTACGGACTAAAGCCCTCCGGTTTATATAGACACCGGAGGAGGCTAGGGTTTACAGTCGGTTACAATGGTAGGAGATCTACATATCCGATCGCCAAGCTTGCCTTCCACGCCAAGGTAAGTCCCATCCGGACACGGACGGAGTCTTCAATCTTGTATCTTCGTAGTCTTGGAGTCCGGCGGATAATGATAGTCCGCTGTCCGGACACCCCTAGTCCAGACTCCTCAAGGTAGCCCCTAACCAGGCTTCAATGACGATAAGTCCAGCGTGTTTATAGTCTTCGGCGTTGCAAGGCGGGTTCTCCCTTCAAATTCCATGTATCTGCCGAACAGTGTCCGGCTTCATCTTGAATACTGTGTTCCTTGGCTTCTACGCCAAATAATGGCCCTCTTCCACGCGTCGCACGAATGCGAAAAGCCAGTGTGTCTTTTACGTTTCACCCCCTAGTTGTGCGAGTCGTCCGCCTATAAAAGAGGCAAGAATCCAGATCCGAACCACACCGTCTTCCTCCCGCGAATACTTCATCGAAGTGCCTTTGACCTAAAAATCCATTCCATCATGGACCATCGATGCGGCTCTTCTTCTCGCGCTCCCAGCCCACCGCCAGGGGATTGGAGGAGCTGCTCTGTTTCTCACAACGAGCTAGTGAAGCTCCAAGCGGGGGGATTTCTCCCTCCGGCCTTCATGGTCCCAGTCCGGGCCGGACTGGTTACTTATCAAGGTGGGAGGCACGCGGAGGCTACCCCAAGCCCCAATAAGGGGGAGCGAGTATGCTTCGTCCCCTATCTGGTAAGGGGACTCGGATTCCCAATACATCCGTTCCTCCGCGGGCTCCTGGAGTTCTACGGACTCCAGCTCCACCACCTCACGCCCGCCTCTGTCCTGCATATCGCGGGCTACGTAGCTCTTCGTGAGCTATTCCTGGGCATTGAGCCCCATTTTGCATTGTGGAAGAGGCTGTACTGCCTCGTACCCCGTTCTCACGAGGGGTCCATATATCAAGTGGGCGGCGCCGAAATATGGCGCATTACCGGGACCGGATACCCATCCGGTACTCCCAAGAAGGCGTCCGAAGACTGGCCTTCAGAGTGGTTTTATATAGGAGACGCTCCGCTGCCGGACCCAGTCTAGATCGGCCTCCCGGAGTTTAGTGCTGCTCCTTTGAGAAAACGCCTCAGCTGGCGCCCACGGAGCCCCCGATTGGAGGAAGACAAGAGCGTCCATTACTTGATGGGCCGAATAAGATTAATGGCCCATTCTGGCTTGACCATGATCGGAGTCATGGCGACATGCATCATCGCGGGGTACAGCCATTGCAATCTGAGGCCACCCCATGTGGGATTTCAACGGGAAGACGATGCCACCCGTCATGGCTGCAAAGGGCCGGATTCGACCGAGGATCTGGTGGAGATCCTGTCCAGCCTGTACAAGGGGGAGAAGGAGGACTTCCTTCGAACGGACCCTTTGAATGGGTTTTCCATGATCAACCCTAGAGGATGGGTAAGTGAACACCTTTAAGGGCTCAACCCATGCCTTCGATGTTTAGGCTTCTTACATTATGTCTTCGGCGCAGGATCTACGCCGGACTGTGGAGGACATGGTAAGTCCTGCCCCGCAACCCGAGGATCCGGAAAGATCCCTAGATCCGGCCTCCGAAGAGGATCCGGACATCGAGGTGGAGCTGATCGACGGGGTGTTTCACCAGCTCAGCATAGACAATGCTTTGGTCGCCATTACAGCGGACTACCCCGGACTATGTCCGGCTTCCCAGGTGACCGCGACCGAAGTCCGAACACCATTATCTCTTCCCTGCCCACTTCTAACCTTCGCGAACGATGGTATTTTGCAGGAAGCGCCTTCACGGCGGGAAGCCGAGCCTGCGGCGGCTGACCAACAGAGGCCAGTCCGGACCAGCAGGCGGAAAAGGAGCGCGGTGCGGGCGGAAACGTCACCGCAAAGGTATAGCTCGTATTTGAATTTTCAGAGCAATGTTGCTAGGAAACGCCTGAGTGTTCATGATCTTTGTAGGAGAAAAAGCGCTCGCCGGACTGCGGGCACAGAAGTTGCTGATCCAACCTACACCGGCCAGGCTCCAGCGCCCGGCCTGGAGGGGGAGGCAAGCGCAAGACGCGGGCCGGGTCCTTCTCCAACGGAGGACACCGACAGACTGTCCGCCACCAAGTCTGAGGTGGAGAGCGCCATGAACCATAGGCACCGCCGGACAGTATTTCGTGAAGCGTGCTTCTCCCCTGAGGCATTGGATGCCTTTAACGCAGGGGACGCGCATCTCCGTGCCGCTCAAGATGGTTTTACCAGAGCCACGGAGCAGTATGTGAAAGACATACGGGTAAGGGAATTTTAATGGTTGTATATACCAGTAGCCCCCGAGACTTAAAGTAGTTATGTTAACTGATTTAAGGATCATTTGAAAACGCAGGCTCTTGCCGAGAAGAATGCCCATCTGTCTCGGGAGCTGCAAGATTGCAAGACCCAACTTGAGGCCGCACTTGCTGCCGCAGGAGGAGACGCAGAGACCCCTCCTAGTAACACATTTTTATTAATAAATATAAGCACTGTGCGGCGTGCGCGCAAGTCTAATAATGACATTGCAGGTGCCGCCGGACAAGATCCGGACAGGCAAGCATTGCTGCGCCAGCTGAAGGCCGGCGAGAGTGTGCTGAATAGGGTGCAGCAAGAAAGGAACAAGCTCCAGGATGCCAACGCCAAGCTCGGAGAGGAGCTGAAAGGCGCTCGGGCCGAGCTGTCCGGCTCCGTTAAGGAGAATCAGCGGCTTCGTCACGGCATTTATAGTAAGTGCTTGAGCGAACTCCTTTGAAAAGAAGAGTTCGGCGAAGAAGCAAATTGACATAGTATGTCTTGTAGGTATACTCACAGGTCGCCCCGTGGAGGAGATGCCCATATCAACGGGTGATCAACTTCCCGAGCTGCTGCAACTGCTTGAACGAGTTCGGCAGGCAATGAGCGGCGTCGTTCAGGCTTTATGGCCAGCCCTCACCCTACCCGAGGGCCTTGGGGAGCTTGCGGAGAAGCTGCAGGGAGTGCGGCGGCGCTTCCGTTTGTGGAAGATTTCGACTTGCCGTCAAGGTGCCAGGGAGGCTTGGGCCATGGTGAAGACGCGGTACAAGAAGGCGGATCCCAACCACATGGCCGAAGTTGGACCGGTGGGGCCCGATGGGAAGGAGATCCCTATGAGTTTAGTATACAGCCAAGTAGAGTTGGCTGCTAAATTTTCCCAACGGGACTGTAAATTAGGCAGCCTGTTAGACGGGATTGAGGAGGAATACAATCAGTAAATAGGCCCATAAGGGCTTTTAGATAAAAAGGCATAAAAAGAGAAACAAAAGACAGCCGAAGTATAAAAGTTTGGACGAGGGAAGGGGACGAACTCTTAGTCCGGCGCTAGGCATAGAATCGTCGGAGGCGGGCTGCGTTCCATGGGTTCGGCTCGAGTCGGTTATCCGACGCATTTCGTAGATGGTATGCTCCGCCGGTCAGGACTTGATCGATAATGAAGGGGCCCTCCCATTTGGGCTTGAGCTTGTCCTTTTTCTTGTCCGGCAGGCGTAGAACTAGTTCACCAACGTTGTAAGTCTTGGCCCGTACTTCTCTGCTTTGATATCTTCGGGCCTGCTGTTGATAAAATGCGGAACGAGCCTTCGCGACGTCACGTTCTTCCTCCAATGTGTCCAAGCTGTCCTGCCGATCAAGCTCGGCCTCTCTTTCCTCATACATGCACACTTGAGGTGAGTCATGAATAATGTCACAGGGCAAGACTGCCTCTGCGCCGTATACCATAAAAAATGGTGTGAATCCGATAGTACGGTTAGGCGTTGTCCGCAGCCCCCAGAGTATGGAGTCGAGCACCTCGACCCATTGTGTGCCGGATTTAGTAAGTGACCTCACTAGTCTGGGTTTAATGCCGCTCATTATTAGATCATTTGCTCGTTCCACTTGACCGTTGGTTTGAGGGTGATAAACTGAAGCGTAGTCGAGCTTGATGCCCATATTTTTGCACCATGACTTAACCTCGTCGGGTGTGAAGTTCGTGCCGTTGTCGGTGATGATGCTGTGGGGGACTCCGTAACGGTGTACTACCCCTGATATAAAGTCTATCACTGGTCCGGACTCTGCCGTTTTGACCGGTTTGGCGTCTATCCATTTGGTGTATTTATCTACCATGACCAATAGGTACCTTTGCTTGTGGGTTCCCCCTTTAAGGGGTCCAACCATATCAAGCCCCCAGACCGCGAACGGCCAGGTAATGGGTATGGTTTTGAGGGCGGTGGGCGGCATATGGCTCTGATTAGCAAAGAGCTGACAACCAACGCATCGCTGGACTAAGTCCTGCGCGTCTGCCCGGGCCGTCGGCCAATAAAATCCTATACGGAATGCCTTTCCTACAAGGGCCCGTGCTGCTGCGTGGTGTCCGCCTAGTCCGGCATGAATTTCAGCCAGGAGGTTTCGCCCTTCCTCTTTGGAGATACACCTTTGAAGGACTCCGGTTGTACTTTTCTTATAAAGTTCTCCCTCATGGACCTTGTAGGCTTTCGATCGCCGGACTATGCAGCGGGCCTCGTTTTGGTCTTCGGGAAGTTCCTGCCTAAGTAAGTAGGCTAGGAAAGGTTCTGTCCACGCGGCGATTACTGCCATTATGGCGTGGGCTGAAGGTGTTATGTCATCTGCTGAATCACCGATTGGTGCGGTTTTTTCCGGTTTGTCACTACCGGGCTCCTCTTCCCATAGTACGGATGGCTTGAAAAGCTGTTCCAGGAAGATATTTGGAGGGACAGCATCACGTTTCGCACCGATGCGTGCCAGTACGTCGGCCGCTTGGTTATTGTCCCGGGCTATGTGATGGAATTCAAGTCCTTCAAACCGAGCTAACATTTTTAGGACAGCGTTGCGATATGCTGCCATTTTCGGATCCTTGGCGTCAAAGTCTCCGTTTATTTGGGATATTGCAAGGTTTGAATCCCCGCGCACCTCTAGGCGTTGAATGCCCATGGAGACTGCCATCCGGAGACCATGTAACAGGGCCTCAGATTGGCTGCATTGTTGGAGTTCGTGTACATTATTTGAAGTACATACCGGATCAGTATCTCGGATGGGGACGCTAATACGATGCCAGCCCCATCCGCCAACATTTTGGAGCCGTCGAAATGCATAGTCCAGTTGGAGTATGCGCCGTACTCTTTAGGGAGTTCGGCTTCGGTCCATTCGGCGACGAAGTCGGCCAAAACTTGTGACTTTATAGCTCGCCGAGGTTTGTAAGTTATATCGAATGGTAAGAGCTCAGTGGCCCATTTTGCAATCCTGCCCGCTGCGTCGGGGTTGTTTATAATGTCATTGAGTGGTACTTCAGAGGCCACTGTTATCAAACACTCTTGAAAGTAGTGCCGGAGTTTCCGGGACGCCATGAACACCGCATATGCTATCTTCTGATAGTGCGGGTAACGGGATTTGCAGGGGGTTAACACAGTGGATACATAATACACTGGTTTTTGAAGTGGGAATTTATGCCCTTCTGTCTCTCGTTCGACGACGAGTACCGCGCTTACAACTTGATGTGTTGCCGCGATGTATAACAACATTGGTTCGCCCAGATTGGGCGCGGCCAGGACCGGATTGGTTGCCAATATGGCCTTTATTTCTTCGAGTCCGCGGTGGCAGCATCCGCCCACTCGAAGTGTTGAGGCATACCGAGGAGGCGATAAAGGGGCAACGCCTTTTCTCCTAGACGGGAGATAAAGCGGCTTAGAGCTGCCACGCATCCTGTTAATTTTTGTATTTGTTTGAGGTCTTTTGTAATATCCAATTGTGACAGAGCTCGGATTTTAGCCGGGTTTGCTTTGATTCCTCTACCGGATACAATGAAGCCCAGCAGCTTTCCGGCTGGTACGCCGAAAATGCATTTTTCTGGATTCAGCTTGATGTCATATGCTCTGAGGTTGTCGAATGTGAGCCTCAAATCGTCTACTAGAGTTTCGACGTGTTTTGTTTTGACGACTACGTCGTCTACATATGCCTCGACTGTTTTGTCGATCTGGGTGGCCAGACATGTTTGGATCATGCGTTGATATGTTGCACCGGCGTTTTTAAGTCCGAAGGGCATCGTGTTGAAGCAGAATGGTCCGTAAGGGGTGATGAATGCCGTGGCGGCTTGGTCTGCTTCTGCCATCTTGATTTGATGGTAGCCAGAGTATGCGTCGAGGAAACACAACGAATCGTGCCCCGCGGTAGCATCGATAATTTGGTCGATGCGGGGGAGAGGGAAGGGATCCTTTGGGCAAGCCTTATTGAGGTCTTTAGAATCGACACAGAGGCGCCAGGATTTGTCCTTCTTTGGTATCATTACCAGATTTGCTAGCCAGTCCGGATGTTTGATATCTCTGATGAATCCGGCTTCCAATAGTTTGGCTAGCTCTTCTCCCATTGCCTGTCTTTTGGGTTCAGAAAATCGTCGAAGAGCCTGTTTGACTGGCTTAAATCCTTTTAGGATGTTTAGGCTGTGTTCTGCCAACCTACGTGGGATTCCGGGCATATCCGAAGGATGCCAGGCGAAGATGTCCCAATTTTCCCGAAGGAATTCACGCAGTGCGGCGTCTACTTCGGGGTTCAATTGTGCCCCAATGGAGGCCGTCTTTATTGGGTCCGATGGATGGACCTGGAATTTTGTTATCTCCTGTGTCGGAATCTCCATTCTTGTTGTGGCGGGATTTAGAGCGGCGCCGCTGACGCCGTCGTTTGGGCTGCTTCTTTAAAGAGTCTGCCTCCGCTGCTTCTTCGCCGTCCCCATCTTTTGGGGTATCCACCATGTATATGTCATATGATGAGGTGGTCTTCCAGTGCCCTATAGGCGCTGGTTCCTGTTCGTCTCCGGCATCGTCGTCCATAGCGTCGATGTCGTCGGAGTCGTAGTCTAGCATGTCGGTTAGATCGTCGACAGTGGCTACAAAGTGGGTGGTGGGTGGGCTCAATTTCTTCGTCGTTCGATTACCCCAACCATCCTAGCCATAGTCCGCCAGACTCTCCGATAACGAGGATGCTTTAGTGAATTCAGGATATCGCCAAAAGGCGAGTATTGGAAGATGTCCGGCGGTGAATTCCATAACCGCGCCCAATCCGAATCGATTGGTAGAGGCGCGGGAGGTTCGAGTCCGCAAGGAGTCCGCGCCTCGGATGTTTCGAGGGACAAGATTAGTGTTCGCTCCATCGCCGTGGATGTTGAAGCCCCTGTGGCGGCGTCTATCCACCGCCCTCGTCTGGCGATCGGCGGACTAATGGCGAAGCGGATTCGCAGCGCCACCAAGGCTTTGCTCGGCGGCAGAGCTAGATCATGCCCATCGCAATAGATCGTGGCGCGCTTGGCTTGTGGCTCGGGTCCGTCGAAGATCAAGTCTCCATGGACATCGGCCGTGAAGTTTAGGCTTCGAATCGACTCGACGGCGGGCGTAGCTTCGATCTGCTCCAGATGGCCAAGTGAATTAGCCCGCGAGCGCGGCCGCCGAATCTGAAGATCTGTTCGGGAGAAAAGTCTCACCGGACAGCGTTGTTGGTTGAAGATGCCATCAAGCCTATCGGTGGCGACAGGAGGAACTCTCAATGAAAGCACCAATGTCGGTGTCAAAACCAGCGGATCTCGGGTAGGGGGTCCCGAATGTGCGTCTAGGCGGATGGTAACAGGAGACGAGGGACACGATGTTTTTACCTGTGTTCGGGCCCTCTCGATGGAGGTAAAACCCTACGCCCCGCTTGATTAATATTGATGATATGGGTAGTACAAGAGTGGATCTACCACGAGATCAAGGGGCTAAACCCTAGAAGCTAGCCTATGGTATGATTGTTGTAATGTATGTTGTCCTACGGACTAAAGCCCTCCGGTTTATATAGACACCGGAGGAGGCTAGGGTTACACAGAGTCGGTTACAATGGTAGGAGATCTACATATCCGTATCGCCAAGCTTGCCTTCCACGCCAAGGTAAGTCCCATCCGGACACGGGATGGAGTCTTCAATCTTGTATCTTCGTAGTCTTGGAGTCCGGTGGATAATGATAGTCCGGCTGTCCGGACACCCCCTAGTCCGGGACTCCCTCAATCATCCTCATTGGTGCCTCTCCGATGATGCATGAGTAGTTCATTGTAGACCTTCGGGTCCATAGTTAGTAGCTAGATGACTTCTCTCTCTCTCTCTCTCTCTCTCTCTCTCTCTCTCTCTCTCTCTCTCTTGATTCTCAATACAATGGTCTCTTGGGGACCTATTTGATGTAACTCTTTTTGCGGTGTGTTTGTTGGGATCCGATGAACTTTGAGTTTATGATCAGATCTATTAAATCCATGAAAGTTATTTGAGTTTTGATCTCTTATATGCATGATTTCTTATAGCCTCATATTTCTTCTTCAAATCTTTGGTTTAGTTAGGCCGACTAGATGCCATGGGAAGAGGTGCTTTGTGATGGGTTCGATCTTATGGTGCTCGATCCCAGTGACAGAAGTGGACATGACATGTATGTATCATTGTTATTAAGGATAACAAGATGGGGTCTATTCCTACATGAATAGATCTCGTCTACATCATGTCATCGTTCTTATTACATTACTCCATTTCTCCACGAACTTAATACACTAGATGCATGCTGGATAGCGGTCGATGTGTGGAGTAATAGTAGTAGATGCAGGCAGGAGTTGGTGTACTAATCTTGGACGACATGCGTATATAATGATCATTGCCTAGATATCTTCATAATTATTTGAACTTCTATCAATTGCCCAACAGTAATTTGTTTACCCAGCGTATGCCATTTTTCTCGAGAGAAGCCACTAGTGAAATCTACGGCCCCCGGGTATATTCTTTATCATATTTGCCTTCGAGATCTATTTTTGTTCACTTTTATTTTTAGATCTATTATTCCAAAAACCCAAAAATACATTGCTGCAATTTTTCTTTATTTATTTTATTTTGTGTTATTGCGAGATCTATTTATCCGATCTAGTACAAACCAATCTATCTTTTTACCCGGGAGGGATTGACAACCCCTCTTACGCGTCGGGTTGGAAGTATTTGTTCTTTGTGTGCAGGTACCGTTTACATAGTGTTGCTTGGTTCTCCTACTGGTTCGATAACCTTGGTCTCATCACTACGGGAAATACCTACCGCAGCTGTGCTACATCATCCCTTCCTCTTTGGGGAAATACTGACATAGCTCAAGCCGCATCAATCCCCACTCCCCATTTCTTTTCAATCTAGCAACCGAGTGCTTAACTAGGATGGTCCTGAACGCTCAGAAAAACAAACTGTTGACGAGCCTAGCGTCGGACCTTATCCCAATACATTGTTGATACAATGTTGTGCGTTGAGGATGGCATTGACAAGGCTGATAACCTTAAGCTGTTGATATACTTGTTTGAGCTTATGTCCGGACTAAAAATCAATTTTATGGAAAGCGATGTTTTTTGTGTGGTGCGTGATGATTCCACTCTCCAAAAATATGCTGATCCATTTGGGTGTTAGATTGGTTATTTTCCCATGAAATACCTGGGGCGCCAGTGAGTTATTCTATGTAGAGGAACATTGATTGGGAATTTGTTGATGTATGATACCTGAAGAGATGTGATGCATGGATTGGCAGATCGGCATCCATGCGGGGGAGGCTGATTCTCCCGAATTCCTCGTTATCTACTATCGTATACTACCACATGTCGATGTTTCTCCTTTCCAAAACCTTTATTGAAAGGTTGGATAAATACTGCACAAATTCTTTTGGTGTGGGGGAAAGAACAAGAGAAGATACCACCTTACCAAATGGTCTCATGTGTGTAGATCCAAAAAGAAAGGGGGTATTGGTGTTAAAGATCTTCATAAACAGAATATTTCCCTCCTGTCCAAGTGGTGGTGGAAATTAGGCACTAGAAAAGCATCGTGAGAAGATATTGTGAAGGCCAAATATCTATAGAGAAGTTCTATCACCTGTGTGAAACAGAAATTCAACAACTCCCCGGTCTCGAAGTGTAACATCCCAAATTTTCAATTTGGAATGTTATACACTAGATCATCAATGCATATCATATTTTATATTGCTTTTGGTTTGATCCTAGAAATTCTACGCAACTCAAGGACCTTCAGAGAGAGTTGGGGATTTCGTTAATTACATATTTGAGTTTTCTCAAATTTTGAAAATAGGATCATTTGGTTTTATATATTTTATCTTCAATTATTTCAATTATAAAAATATGAGAGAGGGAATAAAATGACTTTCCCAAAATAAAAAATATTGAGGATTTAATATAAAAATCAAATAAGGTTTATTTTGGAGTTTTTGCTATTTTATTTGAATTTAGAAAAAATTGCATGTTTTTCAAAACTGCACTTTAGGGCCAAGAAAATGTTCATCTCGTTCTGAATATTTTATTTAGACAGTGAAAATTTGTTTTGGCATTTTTAGATTTTTATTTATTTTTCTAGGATTTTTCTTAGTTTCGGCGGAACTGTTTTAAAAACGCAGAGAGCTTGATCGGGCGAAGCCAGCCTAAGCCAGGCCGCCCGCCTTGCCGCCATTGCCTCTCAAGACGAAATCGCGCCGCCGCCGCCCTTGGTGACCGGACACGGAGTCCGAGTAGTACTCCTCCGCCGCCTTGCCCCTCCCCAAGCCACCACCCTTTAAATACCAAGCCGGCCCCTCGAGCCCCAAGCAGCAGCCTGCTGCCAAGACTCCACCTGCCGCCTTGCCCCTGCCGCCCCACCACTTAGCACCGCCGCCGCCATCACCGCCGCCGCCGCCGCCACCCGCACCCACGCCCCGCAGCCCGCGGACCCGCCGAGCACGAGCCGAGGTAGCCTCCCCGCCGCTCGGTGTTTCTAAAGAAACCGATCCGTTTTTTTAGAAAAACCCTAGTTTCGTTTTTTTATATAGATCGGGTTTTTTTCTCTTTTCCGGTTTATTTATTTAGCGAGCGTTCGCCCGTTCGTTCGTTTTAACGGAAGAGTTCACTGTTTAGTCTCAGTTAACGAACGTTCGTTTGTTAATCTGTTCGTCAGTTTTTCTTTTTCTCGGATTTTCCGCGGTTATTTCTGATCGCGATTTCTGATCCGATTTTCATTCTAGTATAACTTTTCGGTCGTTTATCGGAATCAGGCGATTCAAGTGCCTAGAGTTTCATCTCGAAACCCTCTTTCCGTTTAACCAACTCAAACAAGTTTTTGCTTCTATAAAATTTGACTTAGGTCCAGATTAGTAAATGAAGCCCATTTCGTTCGCCGTTTGTGTTTCGGTCCTTCGTTCGATTTGATTCTTTTTGCAAACCAGAGTTCTTAAGTTGAACTTTCTGGTTAGTTCTCTTATTTGAGTTTTACCCGTGCTTTAGATGAGTGCTTATTGTATGCTTGTTTGTTTGCGATGGAGTACCCGGAGTGCGCCGCTTGCTACTTCGAATCTCTAGGTTTCACGGATCATCAGCAAGGCAAGTAACACTTTGATCATACTTCTTTACTACCCAGTTTTATTGCATTAGATCAATCCTCAAACAATTGCATGATTAGGATCTGATTAATATGTGGGTTTTGGGAAGTAGATGAGGTAGTACCTATTACCTGTTTTATTATCAAACCCTTAGGAGTTACTCTACGTTTGCTTATTATGCCATGCTTTGCTAGTATACGTGGATTGGGTGAGTGTATCCATGACAGATGTGAGATTGTTATTTAATGGTTTATTTAAGGTGGCAACTTAAACACACATCTCGATGGATTGAGGCACCTGGGTATTCCAGCGATTGCCTGTTTTCTTTATGGACCGCCACCCAGGCTCAAAGGGATCATGAGATTATTCATGCTAGAAACTTCCGTGTGCAGCCACAAGCTACTACGGGCTCTAGCATAGTTGATTAAGTCGTGCAAACTCTTACAGTGGTAGACTAGGAGATGTAGGGGAAAGTAGGCGTAACTGTCTACCCGATCGTAAGGTGCTAGCGCTTCTGAAAGACCATGTCTCGGTCATCCGTTTCTCAAACACCATGTAGTGCGAGAAGTCCACGGAGGAGATCGAGTCTTGTGGGGAAAAGTGCACAAACCTCTGCAGAGTGTATAAACTAATCATGGTTAGCTGTGTCCCCGGTTATGGACGTTTTGAGTATCTAGTACTTGGATTATCATGTGAATCTCATCATGTTACTTTAATTAATATTATTGGGTTTTAATGATGATGCTTAATTGGGATTGAGAGGATGTCTATCTTCTCCATGTTTAACAACCACCATGATAGTTAAATAAAATTTATTCCTTTGCAGTAGGGGAAAATTGGCTTTATGCAAAACTGTAATGATACGTCTCCAACGTATCTATAATTTTTAATTGTTCCATGCTATTATATTACCCCTTTTGGATGTTTATGGGCTTTACTTTCCACATTTATATCATTTTTGGGACTAACCTACTAACCGGAGGCCCAGCCCATATTGCTTTTTTTGCCTATTTCAGTATTTCGAAGAAAAGGAATATCAAACGTTGTCCAAACAGAATGAAACCTTTAGGAGCGTGATTTTTGGAACGAACGTGATCCAGAGGACTTGGAGTGCAAGTCAAGAAGCAGCCGAGGCCCCCACGAGATAGGAGGCCGTGCTCCCATGTAGGGCGCGCCCCCCTGTCTCGTGGGCCCCTCGGGCGGCCACTGACGTACTTCTTCCTCCTATATATACCTATGTACCCCGAAAACATCCAGGGGCACCACAAAACACAATTTCCACCACCGTAACCATCTGTATCCGCGAGATCCCATCTTGGAGCCTTCGCCGACACTCTGCTGGTGGGGGAATCGACCACGGAGGGCTTCTACATCAACATCCTTGCCCCTCCGGTGAGTTGTGAGTAGTTTACCACAGACCTACGGGTCCATAGTTATTAGATAGTTGGCTTCTTCTCTCTTTTTTGATCTCAATACAATGTTCTCCCCCTCTCTTGTGGAGATCTATTCGATGTAAACTCTTTTTGCGGTGTGTTTGTCGAGATCCGATGAATTGTGGGTTTATGATCAAGTTTATCTATGAATAATATTTGAATCTTCTCTGAATTCTTTTATGTATGATTGAGTTATCTTTGCAAGTCTCTTCGAATTATCAGTTTGGTTTGGCCTACTAGATTGATCTTTCTTGCCATGGGAGAAGTGCTTAGCTTTGGGTTCAATCTTGCGGTGTTCTTACCCACTGATAAAAAGGGTTGCAAGGCATGTATTGTATTGTTGCCATCGAGGATAAAAAGATGGGGTTTATATCATATTGCTTGTGTTTATCCCTCTACATCATGTCATCTTGCTTAATGCGTTACTCTGTTCTTATGAACTTAATACTCTAGATGCAGACAGGAGTCGGTCGATGTGTGGAGTAATAGTAGTAGATGCAGGCAGGAGTCGGTCTACTTGTTATGGACGTGATGCCTATATACATGATCATGCCTAGATAATCTCATAACTATGCACTTTTCTATCAATTGCTCGACAGTAATTTGTTCACCCACCGTAATACTTATGCTATCTTGAGAGAAGCCTCGAGTGAAACCTATGGCCCCCGGGTCTATCTCTTATCATATTTGCTTTCAATCTACTTTTATTTGCATCTTTACCTTTTGCATCTATATTACAAAATACCAAAAATATATTTATCTTATCATACTATCTTTATTAGATCTCACTTTCGCAAGTGGCCGTGAAGGGATTGACAACCCCTTTATCGCGTTGGTTGCGAGTTCTCAGTTTGTTTGTGTAGGTGCGTGGGACTTTTGAGGAGCCTCCTACTGGATTGATACCTTGGTTCTCAAAAATCGAGGGAAATACTTATGCTACTATTGCTGCATCACCCTCTCCTCTTCGAGGAAAACCAACGCAAGCTCAAGACGTAGCATGTAACCATAGAGCTTTTCCACCAGCCTTATATGCATGTAGTATAGCATATTTCTGTTCATTACTCTCTATGTGTTACATTGCCAGCATATTCCATGTGCTGACCCGTTTTCGGGCTGCAACGTTCATGTTGCAGACTTTTCAAACGACGAGTAAGGTGCCTTTAGGTCGTGGTTCTATACTAAGTGATGCCGTTGGAGTTGATGGACACACTTATCTTCCATGCCTTCCGCTGTTATCGTTATTAGATGGCCTTAAGCCATTTTTATTGTAATAAGTTCTCTTTTGAGACATTCGATGTAATAAGTGTGTGATTGCTACTCTATTATAAATCCTTCAAGTACTGTGCATGTCAACATTACTGATCCAGGGATGACACTAAAGCACAGAGATCGAACTATTTGAGGTCTGGTCGCTACAAGATGGTATCAGAGCACATGCTGACTGTAGGACACGACCACTAAGCTAAAAGCCCTAGATCACTACTCACTCTTCTCATTTCTGACTCCTCATCTTTTCTATTCTTTTAGGATGGCGGATGCAAGGAACAAATTCACGCAACCGGATGAAGATACACCCTTTGGACGTCACTTGAAGGAAGTCACTAGATACCTAAACATCGGAGTACCAAGCTTCACCGGGACCTACAATGCCACTTTACCTGAAGAGGAGCGCTGGATGATTCAAGTTCAAGTTCCAGGAAGGACGTGCATGCCGTCACTGAGCCCATAGAGTTTTCCTTTGATGCACCAACCTGGAGTCTAGGAAAGAGCATGGCAGCCCACATAACAATGGGACATATTGGAGAATTTTACCACAAGGATCTCAAGGATACTATCTACCAGATTTATGGGTGCCGAGATGAGCAATGGGAGATGATTAGCACCAGGAAGGATAGATCAATTGCAGCTTTCATCCAGGAGTTAAACCAGCACATTCGACATCGGGAAAACCAGATGTGCGCAGGCATGATAGACTTGAAGAAAGCCATGACCAAGATCACAGAGTTGGAGGAAGAACTCAAGTCTACACGCGATGGATATGAGGAGGAAATAGCAACACTAGTGGAGAAGAACGATGATCTGAAGAAGAAGCTAAAAGTGTTCATGGGATTTATCGCAACTGGAGGAGAAGATGATTGCACTTGTCTAGAGAACTACATCATCATCAACGACACCGACTCGGACCAAGATGATAGCAATGATGACTATGTTGATGAAGCTGGAGCAGATATCATGGAGTCTTCATCGGAGCAGTTTTTCTAGTCGACCACCATAACAGTAGTAGTATTCCCCCATGTATCTAGTATATTCCGAGCACTTTTATAACGATAGTTAGACCGTTGTATGCCCTTGTTTGATTGAATGAAGTGTTTTTGTTTGCATTTTGCCTCATGTGCATATGGGTATTGTTTTCTCTCTAGACCTCATTCAATTCTATATTCTCATCTTTTCTAAACCCTCAGATGCCTCCGAGACGTGACAATGGATTTGCTTTCCCACCGAAGCTCACTCAGTTGATCCAGCAGCAGAATGCGTTGATGCAGTTGCTAGTCCAAAATCAGAATCAGGGGAACAACAACAACCCACCACCGCCACCACCTGTTGATCACTTAACCCATTTTCCTAGGCTGAATTCGCCGGTGTTCTCTAGTAGCACCGAGCCGATTGTTGCAGATGATTGGCTCCGCAAGACAGCAAGGGAGTTGACCACTGTAGGATGCACAGATGCGGAGAGTGTGCGTTTTGCTGCACATCAGTTTGAAGGGCCCGCAGCATCATGGTGGGAGAATTTCACAGCCACTTATCCTATCGACACTATCACATGGGATCAGTTTCAGTAAGCTTTCCGTACTTCCCATGTTTCAGCAGGAGCTATGGCTATGAAGAAGCGTGAGTTTCGCAACCTGCGCCAAGGAGGGTGGACAGTTGGCCAGTATGTGGATGACTTTAGTAAATTAGCACGTTATGCCCCATATGACGTTGCTACAGATGCAGCTAAGCAGGAGAAGTTTCTGGAAGGACTGAATGATGAGCTGATCATGCAGTTGATGGTAGCAACTTTCAACAACTACCAGGAGTTGGTAGATAGAGCTCTTATGATTGAAGGGAAACAACAACAGATTGAAAACTGCAAGAGGAAGTATGGACAAGGGAAGTACAATTCTGGAGCTCAGCAGAAGCCACATTTTACCTCGAAATCGGGAGGACATTTCTAGCATACCCATGGAGGAGGTAGCTCGCACAATCATAATGGCCCTAAGAACGGTAACGGGAATGTAGGAAGCAACGGCCAGAACTGTACCAACCCGTCAACCCCAGCCAAGAGAGACCTGAGCCAAGTCACTTGCTATAAGTGCCAGAAAACTGGACATTATGCAAATGAATGTCCTAAAACCCAGAATGGAAATGGCAATGGAAGCTCTGGGAAGAAGCCGAACCCTTTCAACAGGGGACAGGTGAACCACGTTAACGTGGAGGAGGTTGAAGCCCAACCAGATGCAGTAATAGGTAAGTTTTTGGTTAAGTCATTTACTGCAATCGTTCTTTTTGATACTGGTGCATCGTATTCATACATATCAAGGGGATTTGTGGATAAGTATAAACTGCCCACCAAATTTCTTAGAACACCTATGTTAGTAAGCTCACCAGGAGCCGAGTATATGGTCAATCGAGGATGTTTTCAAGTGCCATTGAGTATAGGTAGGCATGTTTTCCCCTCGGATTTAATCATTTTGGAATCACAAGGTTTGGATGTAATTTTGGGTATGGATTGGCTATCGATGTATGGAGGAAACATCGGTTGCGCCAGTAAGTCGATTTTGCTTAACACTCCAGAAGGAAGAAGGATCAAGTATGTATCACGGCATGAGCCGAAGAGGACACAAGTACATTCCTTATCAGGAGTTGTGTAGGAGGAAGTACCAGTGGTGAAGGATTTCCCTGATGTATTTCCAGAAGAGTTGCCAGGCATGCTACCAGATAGAGACATTGAGTTTTTAATTGAGCTTTTGCCAGGCACGGGGCCGATATCTAAGAGACCGTACCGGATGCCCGCACAAGATTTGGAGAAAATAAGAAGCAAATTAAGGAGTTACTGGATAAAGGCTATATTCGCCCAAGTTCTTCACCATGGGGATCGCCAATACTTCTAGTGGAAAAGAAGGATGGATCGTTGAGGATGGTTGTTGATTATCGAGGACTGAATGAAGTAACAATCAAGAACAAGTACCCACTACCGATGATCAATGATTTGTTTACCAATTGCAAGGAGCTAAGGTATTTTCGAAGATCGATTTGCGATTGGGATACCATCAGTTGAAGATTTGAGAGCAGGATATACCTAAGACGGCTTTTACCACCAGGTACGGGCTGTATGAGTATACCGTTATGTCATTTGGGCTGACTAACATACCTGCCTATTTCATGAACATGATGAACAAGGTATTTATGGAGGTTCTGGATAAGTTCGTCGTGGTGTTCATTGATGATATTTTGGTCTACTCGAAGAATGAAGAAGAGCATAAGGAGCATCTGCGTTTGGTACCGGAGAAGCTCAGAGAACATCAGTTATATGCTAAGTTCAATCTGAGTTTTGGTTGAAGGAAGTTGGATTCCTCGGACATGTTATGTCCGGAGAAGGAATAGCAGTAGATCCCACCAAGGTTGTCACTGTGAAAAATTGGGTAGCACCAACGGCAGTTGGAGAGATCCGGAGTTTTCTTGGACTGGCAGGATACTACCAGAGATTCATTGATAATTTCTCAAAGATTGCGAAGCCCATGACGGAGTTGTTAAAGAAGGATACCAAGTTCAAATGGACTGAGGAATGTGAGGCCAGTTTCCAGGAGTTGAAGAAACGTTTGGTTACATTGCCAGTGTTGATTTTGCCAGATCAGCGCAAGGATTATGAGGTGTATTGCGACGCTTCATGTCGAGGACTTGGAGAAGTGCTTATGCAGGAGGGAAGAGTTGTTTCGTATGCTTCACGACAGCTTAAGCCCCATGAGTTGAATTATGCTACACATGATTTGGAATTAGCAGCCGTAGTGCATGCATTGAAGACATGGAGACATTTTCTCATCGGAAACCATTATGAGGTGTACACGGATCACAAGAGTTTGAAGTACATTTTCACGCAGAAGGAGCTGAATCTCACGCAAAGGAGATGGTTGGAGCTCATCAAGGATTATGATATGAGATTGCATTATCACCCCGGAAAGGCTAACGTAGTAGCCGATGCGGTGAGCCGTAAGAGCCATGTAAACACACTCATGACTGGAGGGTTACCAAAGGAGTTAGCCAAGGATCTTTCTGAGCTATGTTTGGAGATAGTTCTGAGAGGCTACGTTGCAGCATTGGAGATTCAGTCTACTTTGATGGATAAGATCAGAGAAGCTCAGAAGACTGACAAGGATATTGCCTCTATAAAGGAGAAGATGGGCAAAGGAAAAGCTAAAGGATTTCGTGAGGATGAGCACGATACCTTATGGTTTGAGGACCGCGTTTATGTGCCTAATGATCCGGAGATCAGGAAGTTGATTCTGCAAGAGGCCCATGATTCACCGTACTCGATTCACCCAGGAAATACCAAGATGTATTTGGGTTTGAAGGATACTTTCTGGTGGACCGGAATGAAGAATGATATTGCGGAGTATGTAGCGGTATGTGATGTCTGTCAGAGAGTGAAGGCATTGCCAATACCCGACTGGAAGTGGGATAAGTTAGGCATGGATTTTATCACGGGATTGCCCAGGACTCGTTCAGGCTACGACTCGATTTGGGTTGTAGTCGATCATTTGACGAAGGTAGCTCATTTCATCCCAATGAAGACCACTTACACCAGTGCTAAGTTGGCAAAGATATACATGACCAGGATCGTATGTCTGCATGGAGTTCCAAGGAGCATTGTATCATATAGAGGAACCCAGTTTACCTCAAAGTTCTAGAATCAGTTGCACGAAACCTTGGGTACTAGGCTAGAGTTCATTACAGCCTTTCATCTGCAGACAGATGGACAAACCGAGAGAGTCAATCAAATTTTGGAGGATATGCTGAGATCTTGTGCTCTAGATTATGGATCTAGTTGGGACGACAATTTGCCATATGCAGAGTTCTCTTACAACAACAGTTATCAATCCAGTTTGAAGATGGCCCCTTTCAAAGCCTTGTATGGAAGGAGGTGCAGGACCCCATTATCGTGGGACAAAGTTGGAGACCACCAGTTGTTTGGACCGGATTTGATTAAGGAGTCTGAACAAAAGGTGAAGTTGATTCGCGATAGGCTCAAAGTAGCCCAGTCCAGGCAGAAGAGCTATGAAGATTCTAAATGCAAGGAGACAGTGTACGACAGAGTTTATCTTCGTGTATCTCCACTTCGGGGAGTTAAGCGCTTTGGAGTTAAGGGAAAGTTGGCGCCACATTTTGTGGGACCATACAAAGTTTTGGAGCATATGGGAGAAGTTGCCTACAAGTTGGAGTTGCCTGAAGGATTGTCAGGATTTCATGATGTGTTCCATGTTTCCCAGTTGAAGAAGTGCCACGCAGAGATGGCTGATATACCGCTGAGAGATATAGTACCATTGGAAGCAATTCAGTTGGATAGTGATTTGACCTATGAGGAGAAACCAGTCAAGATTCTCGAGTATGCCAGCCGAGTCACCCGCAGCAAGGTTATCAAGTTTTGCAAAGTTCAGTGGAGCCACCACACCAAGGATGAAGCCACCTGGGAGCGAGAGGAAGATCTGCTGAAGGACCACCCTCACCTATTTTCTAGCCAACCCGAATCTCGAGGACGAGATTCATCTTAAGGGGGGTAGGTTTGTAACATCCCAAATTTTCAATTTGGAATGTTATACACTAGATCATCAATGCATATCATATTTTATCTTGCTTTTGGTTTGATCCTAGAAATTATACGCAACTCAAGAACCTTCACAGAGAGTTGGGGATTTGTTAATTTCATATTTGAGTTTTCTCAAATTTTGAAAATAGGATCATTTGGTTTTATTTATTTTATCTTCAATTATTTCAATTATAAAAGTATGAGAGAGGGAATAAAATGAATTTCCTAAAATAAAGAAATATTGAGGATTTAATAAAAAATTAAATAAGTTTTATTTTGGAGTTTTTGCTATTTTATTTGAATTTAGGAAAAATTGAACGTTTTTCAAAACTGCATTTTAGGGCCAAGAAAATGTTCATCTCGTTCTAAATATTTTATTTAGACGGCCAAAATTTGTTTTGACATTTTTAGATTTTTATTTATTTTTCTAGGATTTTTCTTAGTTTGGTGAATTGTTTTTTTAACGAAAGAAGCAGTGGGCAAGCCCAGCCGAGCCGAGCCAGCCGCCGCCTCCGCCGCCCCGCTGACCGGACACGAGTCCGAGCGGACTCCTCCCCCGCCGCCTTGCCCCCTCCCCAAGCCACCGCACCTTCCCCGTTTAAATACCAAGCCTTGCCTTGGAGCCCAAGCCACGACCACCGCCGCCTTGTGCCGCCCGCCGCCTAGCGCCCGCGCCGAGGAGCCGCCGCCGCGCCTACCACCGACACCCCGCACCCCACGCCGCCCCGCAGCCCCGACGGACCCCGCCGGAGCATCGCCGAAGCTCGAGCCGAGGTAGCCGCCCCGCCGCCCAGTTTTTCTAAAGAAACCGATCCGTTTTTTTATAGAAAAACCCTAGTTTCGTTTTTTATGTAGATCGGTTTATTTTTTCTCTTTTCCTGTTTATTTATTTAGCGAGCGTTCGCCCGTTTGTTCGTTTTAACGGACGAGTGCACTGTTTAGTCTCAGTTAACAAACGTTCGTTCGCAAATCTGTTCGTCAGTTTTTCTTTGTCTCGGATTTTCCGCGGTTATTTCTGATCGCGATTTCTGATCCGATTTTCATTCTAGTATAACTTTTCGCTCGTTTATCGGAATCAGGCGATTCAAGCGCCTAGAGTTTCGTCTCGAAACCCTCTTTCCGTTTAACCAACTCAAACAAGTTTTTGCTTCTGTAAAATTTGATTTAGGTCTAGATTAGTAAACGAAGCCCGTTTCGTTCGCCGTTTGTGTTTCGGTTCTTCGTTCGATTTGATTCTTTTTGCAAACCAGAGTTCTTAAGTTGAACCTTCTGGTTAGTTCTCTTATTTGAGTTTTACCCGTGCTTTAGATGAGTGCTTATTGTATGCTTGTTTGTTTGCGATGGAGTACCCGGAGTGCGCCGCTTGCTACTTCGAATCACTAGGTTTCACGGATCATCAGCAAGGCAAGTAACACTTTGATCATACTTATTTACTAGCCAGTTTTATTGCATTAGATCAATCCTCAAACAATTGCATGATTAGGATCTGATTAATATGTGGGTTTTGGGAAGTAGATGAGGCAGTACCTATTACATGTTTTATTATCAAACCCTTAGGAGTTACTCTACCTTTGCTTATTATGCCATGCTATGCTAGTAGACGTGGATTGGGTGAGTGTATCCATGACATATGTGAGATTTTTATTTAATGGTTTATTTAAGGTGGCAACTTAAACACACATCTCGATGGATTGAGGCACCTGGGTATTCCAGCGATTGCCTGTTTTCTTTATGGACCGCCACCCAGGCTCAAAGGGATCATGAGATTATTCATGCTAGAAACTTCCGTGTGCAGCCACAAGCTACTATGGGCTCTAGCATAGTTGATTAAGTCGTGCGAACTCTTACAGTGGTAGACTAGCAGATGTTGGGGAAAGTAGGTGTAATTGTCTACTCGATCGTAAGGTGCTAGCGCTTCTGAAAGACCATGTCTCGGTCATCCGTTTCTCAAACACCATGTAGTGCGAGAAGTCCACGGAGGAGATCGAGTCTTGTGGGGAAAAGTGCACAAACCTTTGCAAAGTGTATAAACTAATCATGGTTAGCCGTGTCCCCGGTTATGGACGTTTTGAGTATCTAGTACTTGGATTATCATGTGAATCTCATCATGTTACTTTAATTAATATTGTTGGGTTTTAATGATGATGCTTAATTGGGATTGGGAGGATGTCTATCTTCTCAATGTTTAACAACCACCATGATAGTTAAATAAAATTTATTCCTTTGCAGTAGGGAAAATTTGGCTTTATGCAAAACTGTAACCATAGAGCTTTTCCACTAGCCCTATATTCATGTAGTATAGCATATTTTTCTGTTCATTACTCTCTATGTGTTACATTGCCAGCATATTCCATGTGCTGACCCATTTTCGAGCTGCAACGTTCATGTTGCAGACTTTTCAGACGACGAGTAAGGTGCCTTCAGGTCGTGGTTCTATACTCAGTGATGCCGTTGGAGTTGATGGACACACTTATCTTCCAAGCCTTCCGTTGTTATCATTATTAGATGGCCCTAAGCCATTTTTATTGTAATAAGTTCTCTTTTGAGACATTCGATGTAATAAGTGTGTGATTGCTACTCTGTTATAAATCCTTCAAGTACAGTGCGTGTCAGCATTACTGATCCAGGGATGACACTAAAGCACAGAGATCGGACTATTTGAGGTCTGGTCGCTACAGGAAGTCACTTCTTAAAGAGAAAGAATATTATATGACCAGACTGGGGATATATATTCGTGTAGGGGACGTAGCTAGGCTTTGGCATGACTCCATAGCTATGCACCCACCCCTGCGGGTTACATACCCAGATTTATTTAGCATTGCAAACTTCCCTGATGATATGGTGTCTCAGTTCCAGGGGTGGGGGGGGGGGGTGGATCGCTGTTTAGATATGGTTGTTGGGGGATCTTACCTAGGAGCTTGGCAACATAAAAAACCATCAACAAGCTCAATTTGTCTGGTGGTAGTGACAAGATTGAATGGTTGTTTGGGTTGAAAGGCAAATACACAACCAAGTCAATGTATTCGTACCTGGAGAGAAACTTAGGTGGCTGCGACTACAGGTGGATTTGGAACGCCAAATTACCTGCTAAAATCCAGATCTTTTTGTGGCAGCTCCTTTAGGACGCGGTACTAACTAGAGATGCGATGAAACCTAGAAACTGGGCCGGAAACCCTCGATGTTCTTTCTGTAGTTGCAGAGAAACTTACCCGCACTTGTTCTTTTTATGCCCGATCGCCAGGATTTCCTGGCGAACAGTGGGGTCATTACTAGGCACTAATTTGTGCTCGAATAATCTTTGTCAATTTTATTCTTGGTTTTATGCATACTGTCCCGAAGGGGAGCGATTCTACACCATTGTATTAGTAGCTGTGTGCGGGGCCATCTGGAACTGTAGAAACAGAGCCAGCTTTGAGTTCAAGAAACCTGCATCTCCTTTTAAGATTATTTTTACAAAAAGCGTTCACTTATCTTATTGGGCAGGGCTTCTGAAGGGCGGGGACCGGCTGGACCTGGAGAGAGGAGCGACCCTTCTAAAGGAGAACATTAAAAGCATGATGAGGATCTGCGCGTCGGCCTGCCCAGATGAGTCCCTGGAGTGAAGATCTCGGCGCATCCCGTGGTAGTCCCTTTTTGTGTTTGTGGTTTCCTTGTGCCTTTGCGTAGGCTTATCATAATCTTGTAATATGTGGCTATCTTGCTATTGAACCTATGTAATTTGCGTGTTAGCGGTGGTCCAGGTTTTCGCCCCATGGTGGTCGTTTCGAGTCGAGCGACTGCAGTGGGTTTCCCTAGACTGCCGTGGACTCGCTTTTCCCCTTTCCCTTTTACTTTTGAACACTGTTGGATTCGGCTGTATTTTCGTTATCTTGGTAATAGAAAGGGGATTAGCCCAGTTAAAAAAAGCATACATGGAAAAAAATGTTAAAATCAAACCAAGTCAACAAAAAGGCAATCAAATTGACATTATCAACAAGCCGTGCATAATTGAAAAATCAATGTAGAATGTTCACTTAGAAAGCAGCCCCTGATGTTTGCTACGGTATCCCTACCTTTTGACAAGAGGCACTCCTTCGATTTGAGCGAAAAGTGACCTTGACGACCCGACAACACTAGGCAATCAGTGTGTGTTGGCAATTGTTTAAACCAATCTCCTCTTTGTTACCCACGATGCATATAGTAAGGCCCTGTTTGGTAGCAAAGTATTTTTTAAGTATTTTAAGAATACTACAGTTTTTGAGATTATCATAGTTTTATTTGCAATCAGCTGTTTGGTTGCCCCTAAAAACAGTGATTTTAATACTTTAGTATTGGCAAAACTGCAGTTTTTTCTCTGCATAAAAAAAAGAACCTCGACCTCTTTTTAAAAAACTGAGCAGCTAAAAAGAACGACATTGCAAGGATCCAGTGCGCTGTATTGAGCTTGACTGCATGGTTCCAGTTCACGCGCACCTCTATGACCCGGTGAAGTTGACACCGGCTACGTCGTGGTGCCGAGTGTCCTCTTTTGGTAACCTACAAGCCCTGGGCGCAGCCACTTTGTGCAAGCTTCCGGTCTTATGCATCTGCATGGCAACGCTAGCTAGCTAGGAGAAAAACGGTGCTCTATCGCCATGTACATGGCCGTTCTTGGCTGATCTGTTGGTGCACGAAACTGCTAGCCCCGTTGGTAAAACAGACGAGTCTGCTTAGCCACCGGCTAGCCAGTCTTTTTTACAAGGTCGCTGTGCCAAACAGGTTCTCAGTATTGAGAATACTCTAAAATATTGTGTTATATTAAAACCACGGTATTTGATACTTACAGGGTAGATTACCGTAGTTTTCTGATACTTTGGTTTTTACAATACTTTACTATCAAACATAGCCTAAACTTGAGAGCGAAGGTCAAATCACCGTGTGCAATCAAGAAATCATGAATATTGCAAATATGGATGGAGATTGATTAAGTTAGGATTCGGAAAAAAGTTCATCAAAAGTCAAGGAACATGACAGTTTACAAAAAGTTGCAACAATGACTAACTTATTTTAAACTAAATAAAACCTAAACCCTAAACGACACCCTAAGATATTTAAGGAGGGACATATATATCTAGGGGGGGGGGGAGCAAACCCAACGTGGTGGGGATGAATCCATCCCTAGGCCGGTTTCCTCCCCAAGTACAAACTCTAAAAATCTGCATATTGCTTTAATTCTATAGGATAGGGTTATGTCATGCATGTCGATGGCAATGATTTAGCTTGTGTTTCCTGATTTCCTTCTATCTAATACGGATGGTTTGTAGGGAGCTAAACATTCATTAGAATGTGTACCGTTTTTGCTTATTTACGTGCTTATTTGGCGCGGAACAATTCTCCTTCCCTAGTTCATTTGCTTTTTTGTTTTGCCTTCTGTTTTAATGCACAATTTGATAAACTTACGGTGGATAATAAGGACTTATGCTATAAAATAGAATAACGCAAAGAGCATAGATGCCAGATATTTCAAGCATTATATGCTTAGAAGACACTTCTTTGTCGTTTCTTATGTTTTGTCGATAAAATGGCAGGGTGCAGCAAAGTGCACCCTATGCTTATAGTAATCCTACGATGGTAGGATAGGAAAAGGTTGTCAAAATTTACTGCAATGGCAAGCGCTTGATATGGTTGTGTGGAAAAGTTGGTGAATAAGCTTCCGCTGTCCAATACTACTTTCATCGGTCTCACACCAAGTGACCGTCCACCGAAATACAGCCTTGTTGAGCCATGCGAGTAACAATTCCTGGAAATGCCACTAATAATTATAAATAAGAGGATCTGGTCACAAGTATCAGAAAAAATCAAATTGAAATAGTAAGAAATTGAGAAGGTACAGGAAAATAATAGTAACATTTTTTTGAGAAATAAAAAAATAGTAACTCGAATAAGCGTAGTATATGGGACGGTTGTTGGGCCAGGCCCAACCCAATGAGGCGAACGGGGGGGCTGCGAGTTCCCGGAAAAGGCGGGAAAAAGAAATCGCGCGGGAAGCTGTCGACTGCTCTGCTCCGGTTCCGTCTCCAGGCCGCGGGGAAAAACCAAACATGGAAATCCATGTCCGACTACAGCCGGGGACGATGAGGCGAATCCGATTTCAGACGGGAGCGCGTCGTCTCCACACCATATAATCCCCACCGATCAATCCAATCCCTCCTCAAACACAAACACAGCTAGCTAAGAAACCATGGCCGTCACGAAAGCGAGGAAAGCAATCAAGAGATCAGCTTCCGCCACCGCCGACGCCGGAGCCGGAGCCGGCAGCTCCATGTCCATGGCGCCTCCGCCCGGTCCCGGCGTGTTAAACGAGGTCCAGCAGCCCCCGCCGCTGCCTCCCGGCGTCTACTTCAACCCGACGAGCGCGGACAGCATGAGGTTCCTCAACCGGTGGATCGCCGGCGACAACAAGATGCCCGACGCGCGGGGGTTCATCTTCCACGCCGACATGTACGCGAACGACCCTTACGCGCTGCAGCAGCTGCACCCGCCGGCCAGCGCCCGCGCGGGCCAGCACACGTGGTGGTTCCTCGGCGAGAGCAAGTTCCAGAGCCCGTGCAGCGCGACCAAGAACAAGCGCGCCGACCGCAGCGTCCGGACCGGCGGGTTCTGGCGGGTGGAGCAGAGCAAGGAGGAGCTTCGCGAAGAGGGCGGGCGCAAGAACTGCTTCGGTTTCTACTACGTGCCCCCGCCCCCGTCCAAGAAGCGCAAGACGCCGTGGCTCATGCAGGAGTTCACCAGCGACATGGACAGGGGCGCCGGCAGGAGGGGCGTGCCCGCGCTCCACAAGCTCTACATCACGCCGCGCGCCACCGCCGAGGGCCGGACGGAAGTCTACGGGGAGGACGGCCTGACGGAGGGGAACAAGAAGCCTGTCCCGGCAGACTATTTCGCCGCGGCCGCCGCGCTGATGCCGCCGGGGAGTGTCCGTGGTCTCCGGCAAGAGCAAGTTGAGCCGCCACAGGCGTCGGATCTGCCGCCTTTGCCCCTGCCTCTTCCTCATTACGGCGGCGGCGACGACGACGACGACGGCCAAAACTTCATGGATGGCATAATGTCGTCGGTGGGTCCTCTTCATTATGACGACAGCGAGAAGGGCCAGAACTCCATGGGGGCAGCCAACGTTCTTGGTCAGTACCAGCAGCAGCATGATGAGGATGCGCCTGAGGATAATTTCAGCATCCCAATGGACCAACTCATGAGAATACTTGACAAGCCAGCGGAGTCGGAGGGGGAAGAACCGGCGTGGGACTCATTGCCGGATATCGTTGATCATGATGAGTTAGTGAAATTCAACAAGGATGATTAGATTGCAGCTCCACTTAGACTGAGACATCCAAGTTCCACTTAGACAGACAGATCGACTGATTTGCTAGCTAGAGCTAGAGACTATTCTTTGGTTGATTGGATTGGGGGATAATTTGTGAGCGCTTCTGGTCTATCTATGCCAGTAGTAGTTCTCCATGTACTGTGTTTGTATTATAGCATGTGATGTGGTTGGTTTCAAGACTGTTTATATTCACAATTACAGGGAAAGAAATGTTGATTTAGTAGGCTGTTTTTAACTTCCTGCCCTAGTAATTTTACTTGATTTTCGATCGTCCAAAAATGACGCAAGTGTCGTAGAAGATTTGCACGAGAGGCATGAAGTTTGAACATAGTTAGAGCATATTTCACCGATCCCTTAAAACCAGTTAGAGAAGTAAAATCACCATTTACTTCTCTAACCGGCACCTAGCCCAAATCCTAAAGTCTATAGTGGCATATACATTTTGGCGGCGGCTACAAATCAGGGGGTTGGCTGATTTTATCCAATTTTTAGCCGCCTAGCCAGCCGTCCGATTTGCTCAATTAGGATGTATTAGAGGCGCTCGATTCCTCCTCAAATATCACTCCTGTCCATGGGTCACGCATCATAGCTTGTCGTTTGCGAGCAGCACCGCCGTACTCGACTTGTCGCGCTGCCAGTAGCAATGCCCCGCCCCATTGCAGCGCCGCACGACCCCGTTGCAGCACTCCCTACAGCAGAAAAAAGCGTCGAGTAGTGGTCGTTCCCTTTTTGCTCTACATCAGCGGGCAGGATCAGCAGCGGAGGAAGAGCAGAGCTTGTGGCAGCAGTGGCAGGTGTTGACATTGATCTAGAGGAAGGGGATGATGACGCTCGGCGGGAAAAATGTGTTGTTGTGGCTTCCTACATGGGAAGATAAGGCGGATTCTAAGCGACCCATGGGGCCCATCCAGAGAAGCGGTATGTGGGCTGGGAAAATGACCGAGCGATGCACAACGTGCATGCACGCATGGCAGGAAGACGACACGGCTGGTTTCTCCAGAAATCAGCCGGATGGATTTAAGAGTTTTACATAAATTTTACAAGCGGCCGTCGACGAGTAAAAACACTCGCCCGCTCGCCACCGAGTAAAAGAAGCAACACACAACCGCCTCACTGCCCAAATCGACCCCGTTGCCCAAATCCACCACCGCGCGCCGCCTCCTATGGCTGGAACCGGCCGGCGCTGCTCGCCATTGCCCATCCGGAGCGCTTGGTCGGTACATCGACGCCACGACGCCGCCTCCTCCCGCGTCGGCGGCGATCCTCCTTCCGCCCCTCCTCATTCCGCACCGCACCAACGTTCCCCAACCTCCCCCGCCGCCGCCGCCGCCATCGCCGCTGGGGCCAAACTACCATGGTGTGCGACAACACAAAACGGGAACCCGGGTCGCTGAGATCTATGATCGAGACACTGGGACTGGTTCGCAAATGATGAGGAAGGCTACGGCGACGGAGGCAGCGGAGGCGGAAATGACAGCAGCGGCAGGACCAACATCTTCGATGGCAACAACATCTTCGACGACCCGGACCCGGTGATCGGTGTGTTGTCTAGAGCCGAATGGAAAGAGCTCGCCGAAGATAGCGACTCTCGGAAGCAAAAAAACAAACACGTATTTTTAGGGGTACATTTTATTTTTCTTTCTGAGAGGCATAGTTGTACCTCTCGCGAAAGCAAACCATGAGAAGCAAATTTGCGCCTCTCGCGGAAAGAAGAAACACGTTTTTCCCTTTTCGAGAGGCACAACTGTGCCTCTTGCGATAGAAAATGCGTGCCTCCACAAGAAGCGAACTTGTGCCTCACGCGAAAGGAAAACGCATTTTTTTCACGCAATAATTTTTCCATGAACACCTAGGGAAAAGCTGAGAAAACCATCGAAAACCCGAAAACCTGTACAGGACAATAAAATAGAATAAAATTTAAAGACAACGCCCAACATGCGACACGTGGCAGCCACTGTTATTGGGTTAAGTCCGACACTAGAGAGCGGTGATCGATCCCAGGATCGACTGGTTAATGCATAACCCGCTAGCAACTATGTCTCCTATTAGTTTTGTGTTTTGTATGTTGGGCGGAACCTACTTGAACAAAGGAGGCGGTTTACCACTTGTTTTTTTTTCTTCATTGTTTTCTTTCGTTCCTTTCTCTGCTTTTACTCCTTTTTTTCTTTTCTCATTGTTTTCTTTGTTTTTTTCTCGGTTTTCATTGTGTTTTTGTTTTATTTTTTTTCTTCTTTCTCTGATTTTCTTTATTTCTTTCTTGGTTTTTGCTGGTTTTCTTCTTTTTTTTTTCATTTTTTATCGGTTTTGTTTGCTTCTTTTCTTGTTTTTCATCGGTTTTCTTTTGTTTCCTCTCAGGTTTTCACTGTTTTTATATACACATTTTTGGTACATACCAAGACATTCAACCAATACATGTCTAACAGTTTTCAAATACAAGATAAACATTTATTAAATACATAGTCAACATTTTTTCTATACACATTTAACAATTTTTTCAATAGAAAGTAAAAAAAATTAATACTTGGTCAACTTTTTTTCTATACACACTTAATTTTTTTTCAAATGCTTGGTTAACCTTTTTAAAATACAAGTTTAACATTTTCTGAATACATGCTCAAATTTTTTGTATACACATTCTTTTAAATGCTTGTTTAACGTTTTTGAAATACCGAAATAATATTTTTTTAATATATGGTCAATATTTTTATATACATATTTAACATATTTTAAATTCTTGATTAACATTTTCAAACACAAGTTTAACATTTTAATAAACGGTCAACATTCTATACACATTTACATTTTTCATATTCTGGAATAAAGTTTTCAAAGTCTTCTTAAACATTTTTTAAATACATGATCAACTTTTTTCACACATATAGTATATTTTTTGTATACATTTTTCGTGTAAATGTGAGACATTTCTCTATACACATTTAACATTCTCCAAATGTCTGGCTAACATTCTGTTTTAGAAATGTTTTTTTAATATATTTATTTAGAATATTTGGAAGTATAAAACAAAGGTAAAAATCAAAGCAAATAAATAAAAATAAAGTGTAAAAAACGAGGCAGTCGCATAGGGGCGCCCCGAGAGGGTTGCTTCTCTCGCATGAAGAGCTTCTTATCTCGCATAGCAACTGGGATGGTCCGTTTACCATTTTTCGATCGCTGGTTCAAATCCGTTTTTTTCTCTGAGTTTTTTTCATTTGCTTTTCACCGGGTTTCTTCATTTAATTCATGATCGTTTTTTGTTTTCCTGTTTCCCTCCTTTTTCCTTGCTTTTCTTTGTTTCTTTCTCGGTTTTGTTTTTATTTGTTTCTTTCTCAATTTTCATTGACTTTTTCGCTTTCTTTTTTCTTTTTTCTTTCTTGGTTTTCTTTGTTTGTTGGTTGGTTTTCTCGGTTTTATTGTTTTGCATTGGTTTCTTCTTTTTTCCTTTCTTTTCTTTTCTTTCATTTTCCTTTTCGTTTTTATTAGGTTTCTTTGTTTTCCTTTGTTTCTTTGTCGATATTTCATTGGTTTTTTTTGTTCAATACGTGTACACTATTTCTCAGTACACAGTCAACATTTTTCTTATGGGACTATTGCATTTTTACCCCTAGTTGGTTCCTACCCACGGGTTTTGCCCTTACTTTTTCAATCGAGGTCCCTCGAATGCCCTTTGACCGTTTGAATAAAACTCTGAAAATTCATAACTAATTCATATGAACTCAGAAAATGCAAATAAGATATCAAAATGTTCATATAAGCATTACCTTTATGGGCATATCATTTGCCTTCAGGACAAAAGCATCATTTAAACTACCCGACGTAATTAATGTTATTAACATAATTAAAAATAAAAAGGTATAAACAATATTTTTTTCATGAATAAAAATTAGATGAAAAGGTAGGTGATGTTTTCTGAACATCCTGATACCTTATTTGCATTTTCCTGAGTTCGTATCAACTTGTTATGAAGTTTCCTAATAATGGTCAAAGTCGTTAGAACATTCATAACAAGTTGATACAAACTCAGAAAAATGCAAATAAGTTATCAGGATGTTCAGAAAATAGCACCTACATTTGCATGTAATTTTTATTCATGAAAAAATATTGTTTATACCTATTTATTTTTAATAATGTTAATAACATTAATTATCTCGGGTAGTTTAAATGATGCTTTTGTCCTAAATGCAAATGATATGCCCATAAAGTTAATGTTTATCTGAACATTTTGATATCTTATTTGCATTTTTGTGAGTTCGTATGAATTAGTTATGAATTTTCAAAGTTTTGGTCAAACGGTCAAATGGCATTCAAGGGACCTCGATGGAAAAAGTAAGGGCAAAACTGAGCAAGCTCGAAAATTAAGGGTAAAACCCGTGGGTAGGAACCAACTAGGGGTAAAAGTGCAATTGTCCATCAGAAACATTTATTATATACATATTTGACATTCTAAAATGCATTATTAACATTTTCAAAAAACTTATATTTTTATGTCTATTTATGCATACACATTGTACATTTTTGTTATATATCTAATACATTTTCTAATAGATGTTTAACATGTTTGAAATAGAAGTTAGTATTTTTTGAATGCTTGTCGATATTTTTCTCTATATACATTTTCATTTTTCAAATGCTTGATTAAAAAAAATTCAAGTACATGATTAACATTTTTTAATATGCGGCCAACATTTTTTATACACACTGAACATTGTTCAAATGCTTGTTTTTTTCCAATACTTGTTTAATATTTTAACCAAATGCTTGATTAATATTTTTTAAGTACCTGAAGAACTTTTTTCGTGCACATTGTATTTTTTTTGTAAACATGTATTGTATACATGAGAAATATTTTATCTATACATATTTATCATTTTTCAAACCCATTGGTTAACATTTTTTGCAATATCTTTTTGTTATATCTATTTAGAATATTTGGAGGTATAAAGAAAAGAAAAAAACAAAAATAAAAAACATGACAAAGAAAAAAGAACGAGGCATATGGGCGCCCTTCACGCGAGAGCTTCCTACGTCTCGCGTGAAGCGAGACATAGGGCACCCTTCAGGTATGGCCCAAGTGGGATGGCAGACACAAGCATTTCGTTTGGAAGTGTTCACAAGAAGCTCAAAAAGAAAAGAAAGTTTGCACGTAAGTTGGTAGAGGCACGCACGAAGCTAAGCCATCTTCACGTGATTTGTTTTTCTTTTGCAAGAATACTTCCGATCTATCCATCTTCAATCATGTCAGTACAATGAACACCAAAAATAATAAACGATGACTAAAAGCACTGAAGCGAGCCGAAGGCATATGCCTCCGTCAACCCCCCTCCCTTCCCGGAGCCGGGTAAAACTTGTTGTAGTAGACAGTCGGGAAGTCGTCGTGCTAGGGCCACATAGGACTAGTGCACTAGAATAGCAACTGCCACCGATGAAGAGATGCGTAGATCAGAAGTATCCAACCTACAGACACACGAACGTAGACGAACGAAGACCGGATCCAAGTAGATCCACCAAAGACAACCATCAACTGAAGCCCACAAGATCTACCGGAGATACACCTCAACACACCCTCCAACGATGCTAGATGCACCACCGGGACGAGGCCTAGCCGGGAAGAACCTTATTACATCTTCAGGGAGCCGACGTCATCTTGCCTTCCTAAGTAGGACATAAACCCTAAAAAAACTCAAATAAACATATCAAAACGGTTCGTCGACAAGGATTGGAATCCACCAGGCCTCCATGGCCCTAGGGCCACCGAAGACGAGGCGGGCCGACGGTGGCGCCGGGGGAAGGCAGAGAAATCCTAGGCTTTGTTTTTGGAGAGGCAGATGCAGCTAGGTTAAGAAAAAAGGATCCTTGGAGGTAGATAGAGAAGCTAATGTCATGGTGTGACAAATAAGAAATTGTGTAAAGGGATCCATCATGATGAAAGTTTGCATAGATATATTTTTGTTAAGTTTGCTGAAGATATTGGTGTGTGTACAACAAGAAGTGACGTGTAAGGCTCAGATGAGTCTGGAGTGTGTTGTGTAGGATCATGTGTACATGGCATCAAGCAATATGCATGAAGATGTGTGAGGCAGACACGACGTAGGGTGAAGCATGATTGCAGCTGGAGAAAGTCAGCTGGGTTGGACTAGATAGTCTAATGAATCGACGTGGATGTCCATCGATACAGAAGGTGGGGGGGTCAGTGACGACAATGTCTGAACGTAATGCTAATGGTGTACGACTTTTGGGGTGTGGAAACATGTGGTGCAGGCTTGAGGGCTTGTGCAGCTTCAAGAAAACTATGGTGTGAGGTTGATTCAAGACAGTGTATACATGAGAGCTTGAAGTCGATGGGGTGCAATGTAGCATGGCCAGCTACATGGAGTCATGTTGAAGGTGAAGTTGGATTCTTATGGAAGACTTCACTCTGGGCTGATGGAGGGGTAATGACGTAAGAGCTAAGAGAGTTGAAGCCTATTTTAGTAGGAAAAGCGAGAGACATGTGGTTCAGACTCGGGCCGAGTGATCTGATGGAGACATGATACTCGGAATCGGCTAAATATGACCGGCGGTTCTCTATGGTAGGGGTTGAGTGGTGTGGGCCGCGGCCCCGGAGACCTGACTAGGATAGCAGAGGTTCAACGCGATGATAACGACGATGCAAGCGGTAAGCACGGGACACGATGACATACCAAGACACTGGTGGTCAGACATGTGGTCAAACTAAGTGTAGATATGGTACTGAAGCAGTGTTGGCGAGTACCATTTTCAAGTTGGTGACTGGGTTTATCAGTGCCGGAAGATGGATGAGCATTCAACATGGGGAATATGAGAAAGTGTCGAGTCAAAGGATTGAAGGGCATAAGTCTGTATATTCTGTGATGTTTGGTGCACATGGGAAAGTGCGGATGTACATAAGGAGGCATAGTACAATAGCGGTGGGACATTGATGTCTACTACACAACTTATTCTTGTGAACTCGGGTTGGGCCTCCAAGCGTAGAGTTTTCTAGGACAATAGCAATTTTCCCTCAAGTGGATGACTTAAGGTTTATCAATCCTAGGAGGCGTAGGATGAAGATGGTCTTTCTCAAACAACCCTGCAACCAAATACAAGAAACCTTTTGTGTCCCCAACACACCAAATACAATGGTAAATTGTATAGGTGCACTAGTTCGGCAAAGAGATGGTGATACAAGTGTAATATGGATAGTAGATATAGGTTTTTCTAATTAGAAAATGAAAAAACAACAAGGTAGCAAGTGATAAAATGTAGCACAAACGGTATTGCAATGCTTGAAAACAAGGCCTAGGGTTCATATTTTCACTAGTGCAATCTCTCAACAGTGCTAAAATAATTGAATCATATGATAATCCCTCAACGTGTGACAAAGAGTCACTCCAAAGTTCTTATCTAGCGGTATGAGACCACCCCAAAGTTATCCTTTCCGATCAATCTATTGAGCCATTCCTATAAGTGCCACAAACAGCCCTTAGAGTTCGTACTAAAATAACACCATATGACACACATCAACCAACTCTAATGTCATCTAGATACTCCAATGTCACCACAAGTATCCGTGAGTTGATTATTTCATACGCATCAAACAACTTCAAATTCATAATATTCAATCCAACACAAAGAACTTCAAAGAGTGCCCCAAGATTTCCACTGGAGAAAGTAGGACGAAAACGTGCATCAACCCCTATGCATAGATAACCCCAATGCCACCTCGGGAATCCGCGAGTTGAGTGCCAAAACATAGATCAAGTGAATCAATATAATATCCCATTATCACTAGGGTATTCATATGCAAGACATACATCAAGTGTTCTCAAATCCATAAAAGTATTCAATCCGATAGTAGTAAAACCTCAGAGGTAAAAACTCAATTCATCACAACAAGATAGAGAGGGAGAAACACCACATGATCCAACTATATTTATAAAGCTCGCGGTACATCAAGATCGTGCCAAACCAAGAACACGAGAGAGAGAGAGAGAGAGAGAGAGAGAGAGAGAGAGAGATCAAACACATAGCTACTTGTACATACCCTCATCCCCGAGGGTGAACTTCTCCCTCCTCATCATGGTGGCGATCGGGATGATGAAGATGGCTTCTGGTGATGATTTCCCCCTCTGGAAGGGTGCTGGAACAATGCTCCAGATGGTCTTTTGAAGGTAAAGAGGCTTGCAGCGGCGGAGTCGAAGTTCTAGGATTATTTCTAGGAGTTCTATATTTATATGAATTTTTGGCGTTGGAATCACGCGAAGAGGTGCCACAGGGGGCCCACAAGGCACCAGGGCATGGCCACCCCCCTGGGCACACCCTGGTGGCTTTTTGGGCCCCTTTGGGTCTTCTGGTACTCCCCCGAAGCTTCCCGAGTCTCTAGAAAAAATCATCAAAAAGTTTTGCTGCATTTGATATGGATTTTTTGGAAAACAAAAAAACAAGCAGAAAACAGGAACTGGCACTGGGCACTAGGTCAATGTGTTAGTCCATGAAAGTCATATAAAAGCCATATAAAAGTGCACCAAAATCATACAAAACTATAATAAACATGTCATGAATACTTCATAAATTATAGATACGTTGGAGATGTATCAGCATCACCAAGCTTAATTCCTGCTCGCTGCTCGTCCTCGAGTAGGTAAATGATAAAATAAATAATTTATGAATTGTGAATGCTAGCATAGTGCATAAGTTCAATCAGTGATAATTCTAATCACGTTTCCTAGCATCATAATAGCAATTCTTTCTCATAAAGATCATCATGATAAAGTAGCAATCAATTCACATGATATGGTTCGAACAATACATTCTCTTGAAATTTAACAACATATGTTCTTAGTCACCAAACAATTGCAATTCAACTTATTTTCAACAAAGTCTAAGTAAGAGCTCCACATACTCAATTATCATATAGTCTTCTATGATGTCTAACACTCAAAGGATAATTTTAGAACAAATAGCATCCATCGAACACAGAGTAAGATAGGGGCTTAATGCTTCACCTCTCAACTTATTTATCAGAGATAATTGCAACAATAATAATAATTCATGATCAAATATATTTGAGTGGCCATATGTGCCTGGATCTTTCCCCTCCACATGATACTTGCCAACTAGAGAATAATTGAGGTTGAAATGAGATGGAATACTATTGACTCTTGCATAAGAGTAAATAGATAAAGTAGAATATAGGTCCTTCGCAGAGGGAAGCAGAGGTTGACATGCGCTTTTTATTTTTGGATGTGCAAGCCCATAATGCAAAGGAACGTCACGTTATATTGCCCCTTGTGATAGCAACCTTTATTATGCAGTCTTTCACTTTTATTTCTTTACCATCACAAGTTCGTATAACACTTATTTTCCCTTGCAATAAATGATCATACATATTTTAGGAGTAAATTTTATTGCTTTTTGCACCGATGACAACTTTCTTGAAGGACCTTATTCAATCCATACGTAGATATGGTGGACACTCATGGCAAGAAACTAGGTTTAAGGGTCTTTGCATGCACAAGTACTATCTCTACTTAGTATGAATTTTTGGCTAGCTAAAGATCCTAAGCAAGCACAACATGTTGGAGGATCCATAATAATATAACTTCTATACAAATATACCCAAACATAACTTATTACGTTCGGTTCCTTGTCCAACTTCAACTAATTTGATCAAGTTTGAAAATAACTAATGGGTATTCACAATCATAAAAGATGTCCAAGATAATATATTTGTATGTGAAAGTTCTCTTCCTTATATACTACTTATTCATGAATTGCTTATATGACCAATATTATGATTGTCAAACTTCAATAGATTTTACTTTCTAAACTCAATGTGAAGATACTACTAGGCATGGTACAAGTATATGAAACAATTTTTTTTTCCAATTTTATGATATTCAATTCATTCAACAATTTACTCTTAGGATATAAGTGAAGAACGAGAGTAAATTACAAACTACTCCAAAATGATATAAGTGAAGATCAAATGACTAGTTAAATGATTAAGTAGCTATGTGAGGATGCTCTCTCATTTAAAAAATTTAGATCTTAAGTTTTTTATCCAAAAAAACAAACAAATATAAAAGGGCACACCAAGAATAGCACATCTCAAACAAAGAAGCAAAAACTTAGTCTCAACCGATACTAACCGATAATTGTTGAAGAAGAAAGGTGGGATGCCTACCGGGGCATCCCCAAGCTTAGATGCTTGAGACTTCTTGGAATATTATCTAGGTATGCCTTGGCATCCCCAAGCTTGAGCTCTTGTGCATTCCTCTCATATAATGGTTTCCTTAAATCTCAAAAACTTCATCCACACAAAACTAAGCAAGAACTCGTGAGATAAGTTAGTATAAATCAATGCAAAACCTTATCATTTTGTACTATAGAAAATCACTAAAATTATTATTTGATATTCCATACTAAATGCCTCTGCATATTTAATACTCCTATCCTCAAATAGAATCATTAAACAAGCAAACATATACAAACAAAACAGCAATCTGTCTAAATAGAACAGTCTGTAAAGGATGAAGAAATGTTCATAATTATTTAACTCCAAAAACTCTAGAAAATTACCACATAGTAGAAAATTTATCATAGCTTACTGCGTAAAAATTTCAAGATTTTACCAAGTTCCGACTTTTCTGAAGAATTTAGACAATGATAGAAAACTTTCTATTTTCAAATAGCAACTCATAGACTTACAAAATAAGCATGGTAAAGGCTATAATTGACACTTTTATTGAAATAAAAGATACAAAAACGTATTCTAATAACAACAAGCAAATCTCAATAAAAGCGTTGACGCTCCAAGCAAAAAAACATATCATGTGACGAATAAAAATATAGCTCCAAGTGAGGTTACCGATAATGTTGAACACGAGAGAGGGGATGCCTTATGGGGCATCCCCAAGCTTGGGCGCTTGGGTCTTCCTTGAATATTAATTTGGGGTGCCTTGGGCATCACCAATCTTAGGGCATTGCCACTCCTTATTCTCCTCATATCGACATCTCATCCAAAACTTGAAAACTTTAGTCACACAAAACTTAATTGAACTTCGTGAGATAGGTTAGTATGATAAAGAACAATCATTCGCTTTGGTACTTTCAAGAAAAGATTCATAATTTTTATCACCCAATTCCTACTGTACTCTATCATTTCCACAATTTACATTGACCAATATAAGCAATAGAAACTATAAAACAAGCAAACTATGCATTGAAAACAAAATCTGTTAAAAACAAAATAGACTGTAATGACCTGAACAATGACCATACTTCTATGAATCCAAAAATTCTGAAAAATTAGTGCAACGTAGGAAATTTGTATATCAATCATGCATAAAAAATTCAGAATTTTACCACATCCCAGTGAATTATGTTAACTCCATAATTGGGCGCAAAAATTTCTGTTTTTGCACAAAATCAAGTCAACTATCATCCACATTATCCCAAAGGCTTTACTTGGCACTTTATTGAAACGAAAGCTATAAAACATGATTATTATAGTATCTTAATCATGTGAACACACAAAAACAATAGGTATAAGTGTTGGCTTGTCTCCCAACAAGCACTTTTCTTTAATGCCTTTTTAGCTGGGCATGATGATTTTAATGATGCTCACATAGAAGTAAAGAATTGAAACACAAAGAGAGCATCATGAATCACATAGCAAGTACATTTAATCCTAACTCACTTCCTATGCATAGGGATTTTGTGAGAACAATTCATGGGAACAAGAATCATCTAGCATAGGAAGGCAAAACAAGCAAAACTTCAAGATTTTCAACACATAGAGAGGAAACTTGATATTATTGCAATATGTAAAAGCATATGTTCCTCTCTCATAGTAATTTTCAGTAGCATCATGAATGAATTCACCAATATAGCTTTCACATAAAGCATTCTGCTCATGATTCATAAGCATATAAATTTTATTTCTCTCCACATATGCAAATTTATTCTCATCAATAGTTGTGGGAGCAAAGTCAACAAAATAACTATCATGAGATACTTGATTGAAATAATCAAATTGAACATTAAAATCATGATGAAAAGTTTCATGGTTATCATTGCTCCTTATAGCATACATGTCATCACAATAATCATCATAGATAGCAACTTTGTTCTTAGATAATAATCAATTAAAACCTCTTCCAAGGTAGTGGATTCATCACTAAATAAAGTCATGACCTCTCAAAATCCACTTTTATCATTATAATCATCAAAAAATTGGAGGCATGCAATCCTCATAATAAATATTCTCATCAAAACTTGGGGGACTAAAAATATCATCTTCATCAAACATAGCGCCCCCAAGCTTAAGACTTTGCATATCATTAGCATCATGGATATTCAAATAGTTCATACTAGCAACATTGCAATCATGATTATCATTCAATTAATTTATGCCAAACATTTTATTGAATTCTTCTTCTAACAATTGAGCACAATTTTCTGATCCATCATTTTCAAGGAAGACATAATAAAGATGAACAATATGAGGCAACCTCAATTCCATATTTTCTGTTGTTTTATTTTATAAAACCAAACTAGTGATAAACAAGAAACTAAAAGATTCAATTGCAAGATGTAATGATATACCTTCAAGCACTCACCTCCCCGGCAATGGCGCCAGAAAAGAGCTTGATGTCTACTACACAACTTATTCTTGTAGAATCGTGTTGGGCCTCCAAGCGCAGAGTTTTGTAGGACAGTAGCAATTTTCCCTCAAGTGGATGACCTAAGATTTATCAATCTGAGAGGCATAGGATGAAGATGATCTCTCTCAAACAACCCTGCAACCAAATACAAGAAATCTTTTGTGTCCCCAACACACCAAATACAATGGTAAATTGTATATGTGCACTAGTTCAGCGAAGAGATGGTGATACAAGTGTAGTATGGATAGTAGATATAGGTTTTTCTAATATGAGAAAAAAAACAGCAAGGTAGCAAGTGATAAAACGGAGCACAAACGGTATTGCAATGCTTGAAAACAAGGTCTAGGGTTCATACTTTCAGTAGTGCAATCTCTCAACAGTGCTAACATAATTGAATCATATAACAATCCCTCAACATGCGGCAAAGAGTCACTCCAAAGTTCTTATCTAGTGGAGCACATAAGATGAAATTGTTTGTAGGGTACAAAACCACCTCAAAGTTATCCTTTCCGATCAATATATTGAGCTATTCCTATAAGTCTCACAAACAGCCCTAGAGTTCGTACTAAAATAACACCATATGACACACATCCACCAACTCTAATATCACCTAGATACTCCAATGTCACCACAAGTATCCGTGAGTTGATTATTCAATTTTCACCAAACAACTTCAGATTCATAATATTCAATCCAACACAAAGAACTTCAAAGAGTGCCCCAAGAATTGTAGCAGAGAAAGTAGGACGAAAACTTGCATCAAACCCTATGCATAGATTACCCCAATGCCACCTCGGGAATCCGCGAGTTGAGTGTCAAAACATAGATCAAGTGAATCAATATAATATCCCATTGTCACCAGGGTATTCATATCCAAGACATACATCAAGTGTTCTCAAATCCATAAAAGTATTCAATCCAATAATAGTAAAACCTAAAAGGTAAAACTCAATTCATAACAACAAGATGGAGAGGAAGAAACAACATATGATCCAACTATATTAATAAAGCTCGCGGTACATCAAGATCGTGCCAAATCAAGAACACGAGAGAGACAGAGAGATCAAACACATAACTACTTGTACATACCCTTAGCCCCGAGGGTGAGCTACTCCCTCCTCATAATGGTGGCCGCCAAGATGATGAAGATGGCCTTCGGTGATGATTTCCCCCTCCGGCAGGGGGCTAGAATAGGGCTCCAGATGGTCTTTGAAAGGTATAGAGGCTTCCGGCAGAGGAGTCAAAGTTATAGGGTTATTTCTGGGAGTTTATGTATTTATATGAATTTTTGGCGTTGGAATCACGCGAAGAGGTGCCACAGGGGGCCCACAAGGCACCAGGGCGCAACCACCCCCGGGAGCGCCTTGCTGGCTTGTGGCCCCCTGTGGATCTTCTGGTACTCTCCTGAAGCTTCCTGTGTCCCTTTCCTTCTAGAAATAATCATCAAAAATTGTTGCTGCATTTGGACTTCATTTGATATGGATTTTCTGGAAACCAAAAACAAGCAGAAAACAACAACTAACACTGGGCACTAGGTCAATATGTTAGTCCATGGAAGTCATATAAAAGCCATATAAAAGTGCAAAAAATCATACAAAACTATAATAAACATGGCATGACTACTTCATAAATTATAGATATGTTGGAGACGTATCAGACATGTGTAAGAGACAATCCAGAAAAAGGGTGAGACAACTGCGATTTTGGCTCAAGGTGAAACAGTGCCATGTTGAAATTCCTTTTGGAAATACACATTACTGAAGAAAAAGCTATGAAATTGAGTTTGGGTAACTCTTATATGTGGCGTCTAACATGTGAGTTGTTCACTTTCACGCAGACAATTATCAGTGTGTGATTACACTGAATGGATACTCCGGAAATTGGGAACGCAAACTAGAGTAAAGGAGTAACTTAATTTTGCTTGAGAGTTGACTGTGAAGAAGACGAGAAGGGATTACAGTTGGATGTGGAATCATGTGGAGTCTGGAAGTAGCAGTGGTGCTCATGTTAGAATCTCAAGTCCAATATACATGGAGGTTCGACGCACTATGAATCCTAGTTGGTGAAGAATATTCGTCAAGGTGGAGTTTGTTAGAGTTGCCTTGAATATCTTGTACAATGTAGGAAATAGTTGGACTTGGATTGGAACTGTATGTAGATAGGGTACAAAGATGTGTTTGACTAGCACACTTGTATTCTAGACCTCTTATATAATGTGGGGATAGACACATGATGTACCTGATGAGAGTTATTTTACGCTCATCACACCGTAGTTTAAACTGATTTATTTCAACAAGATATCCGCTTAGCTATTGCTACTAATGACTAATGAATGCAAAGAACTCCAAAATCCTTTCTTTATTTTTCCATAGGTAATTGGCTAAATATGGACGAGATCAAGCATATACATGGAAATAATTAAGTAAACTAGAGATAAGAGATATCAAGTGGGAGGTGCACCAGAGCACAAGACGGTGTCTGATATGAGCGAAAGCGCTCGTGCCATGTACTTGCAGCTTTAGGAGGTCCAATAAAGAGACTATTATATAGTCGCATTCGTCTAATTCACAACAGAGCATCGTCCAAAAAACCATCTCCGCAACAGAAGCCATTTTTCCACCCTACCAATCGCTATTCCCATCTCATCTCCATAGACACCACCATCTTCACCACCACAACAAACCACCTTCAAGTTAGCCGTACTTGTAATCATGTATCGCATCTGGCAACCATTGTAAGACATATTATCAATAAAGTAATCATATTGATGTGTTCTTCAATGATTTCTTCTTGCGATTCGGTCACCATGTGTGAGTAATTCTGTAAGGTCATGGGTTGACGCACAGCCTTGCAACCCAATGTATTCGTTGGAGGGATTGATGGAATGACTTTGAACTAACGTCATGTATGCGTGAAATAAAATTGCATCACAGTTTTCTCTTGTCTCTCTCGCGTTCTTCGTCTCTGCAGGTACCCATGATCACAAAGATCAAGTCACAAGGAAGCTAAGGGTAGGGTAAATGTGAAGATCTATTCTGAACAGTAGTGATAGAAAGGTTTAGTACAGTAGCATGGATCCAATATCTCGGGATACAAGAGGTGTAATCATTAAACACCCAATGCTTTTGTCTGATTTATCTTAGTAACCAAGGTAACCTCGTGCAATAGAATGGGCCTATGGTTGGACAACTGACTCTTGATGCAGGGCACGTGCCGATCAAGATGTAATTTCGACACATCTCCACTTCGATACGTTGCTATATGAAAGTGCAACTAATCCCCGGGTGGTTTTGGTAATTAATAACAACATATATATCATTGAACTAATTGTTTCTTGAGAATATTTCAGAAAGTTCAGTGATATGGGTATGGCAATGACTGAAGATGTGGACCCCTCAAAATGCTAAGGAAAACATTGGCAAAAGCTCAAGACTCCATTTTTGGTTTAGTGATCCAAGATCACATTGAGTCCATAGGAAAGCCAATACTATTAAAAGGGGATGAGGTTATGATGATGATCTGGTTGCTCAAAGTGCTTAGTGATCTATCTCCCAAACTATCAGCAATCTTTCATTCCAACATATACTCATAAGTAATCTCGGTCCCACAGATTCCATAAACTCAGTCACACCGAGATGAACCACCTCAGCCATATAGCCAAACCCTAGTAATTTCGGATTTTTCGATTCCAAACTCGGTCTCACCGAAACTAGTGTTGCCAACCTTTGTAACCTTCTGTAATCATATCGGTGTCACCGAGATGATAAAGTCGGTCCCACCGAGAATGGCAAACCCTAGTCTTTGGAAGAATCGGACTCACCGAGATTGTATTTTCGGTCCCACGAAAATCCCAACGCTCACAAGATTTGAACTTTCGGTCTCACCGAGTTGTCAACTTCGGTCCGACCGAGATTGGTCAAATGTGTGTAACGGTTGGATTTTGTGTGGAGGCTATAAATACCCTCCACCTCCTCTTCATTCGTGGAGAGAGTCATCGAAAGAACTACCACTCCTACCTTACATTTCGAGAAGAAAACTACCTACCCTTGTGTTGAGATCAAGTTGCTCCACTCCCACCATATGAAACTTGATTTCTAGCCTTCCCAAGTTGCTTTCCACTCAATCCTTTCTTCCACCACAGCCAAATCAGTGAGGAGAGTTGAGTGTTGGGGAGATTATCATTTGAAGCACAAGAGCAAGGAGTTCATCATCACCAACACCATCTATTACCTTTTGGAGGGTGGTGCCTCCTAGATTGGTTAGGTGTCGCTTGGGAGCCTCCGTCAAGATGTGGAGTTGAACCAAGAAGTTTGTAAGGGCAAGGAGATCGCCTACTTCGTGAAGATCTACCCCGAGTAAGGCTAGTCCTCCGTGGGCGTATGCCATGATGGCATAGACAAGGTTGCTTCTTCGTGGACCCTTCGTGGGTGGAGCCCTTCGTGGACTCTCGCAGCCGTTACCCTCCGTGGGTTGAAGTCTCCATCAACGTGGATTGACGATAGCACCACCTATCGGAACCACGAGAAAAATCTCCGTGTCTCCAAATTGCGTTTGCTCTTCTCCACCTCTCCTTTACTACATGTGCAATTTACTTTCCGCTGCCATTACTCTAGAATTGCATGTGTAGGGTGATACTTGACTTGATCATCATTGTGAACTTGCTAAAAACTTGTCCTAATCAAAAGGCTAAACTTTTAAATTGTTAAGTAGTCTAATCACCCCCCCTCTAGACATACTTTCGATCCTACAAGTGGTATCGAGCTTTGGTCTCCATTGGATTGGTTTCCATTGCATTGACTCCATAAGCTTGGTTTCACAACCTAGGAGAGTATGGCGTCTAGTGAGGGTAATTTTCAGAGAGGTCCTTACTTAGATGGTTCAAATTTTGCTAGTTGGAAGCATAAAATGAAAATGCATATTCTTGGACATAACCGCCGCATGGGGCATTATTTGTGTTGGCTTGCAAGGTGAGTTCTTCGAGGAAGGAAAAGTTCGGATCGCGGCTACAGCGGATGAATTGCGGATGTTGCGAACAATGCTCAAGCTTGTGACATTCTCTTCAATGCTTTGTGTCCCGAGGAGTTCAACAAGATCAGCCGCCTTGAGAATGCAAAAGAGATTTGGGATACTTTGGTCGAAATGCACGAAGGTACCGAGTCCGTGAAGGAATCAAAGCTAGATGTTCTTCAAGGTCAACTTGACAAGTTCAAGATGAAGGAAGGTGAAGGAGTCGCTGAAATGTACTCTAGGCTTGCTCTCATCACAAATGAGATTGCCGGCTTAGGAAGCGAAGAAATGACCGACCGATTCATCATCAAGAAGATTCTCAGAGCTTTGGATGGAAAGTATGACACCGTGTGCACTTTGATCCAAATGATGCCAAACTACAAGAATCTCAAGCCTACCGAAGTCATTGAAAGAATTGTTGCTCATGAGATGACACTTAAAGATAAGGAAGAGCTTCACAACAAGTCAAGTGGTGCTTACAAAGCAACAGTTGAAGCTCCCACAACCTCAAGTGACAAGCTAGTTTCCAATGAAGAGATAAGTCTAATGGTGAAGAACTTCAACAAATTCTACAAGAGTAGAAGCAAGGAAAGAAGCTCAAAATCTAGATCATATGATGAAAAGAGATCTTCTAGTCATGATCGAAACTGCTACAATTGTGGAAGACCCGGACACTACTCAAATGAGTGTTCGACTCCCCACAAGAGAAGAGAAGAATCTCCAAGAAGAAGAAGCTCAAGAGAAGAGTCACCTCGGAAAGAGAGAAGGAGTAGAGATGACCGTTATGAACGAAGATCCTCTCGGAGAAGCAAGGATTCGGAAAGGAAAGACAAGTCATCAAAGAGCTACACAAGAAGAAAACATCAAGCTCATGTTGGTGAATGGGTCTCCGGCTCCGACTCCGATAATCACTCCGAAAGAAGCTATCACTCCAACTCCGAATACAGTCAAGATGAAGGTGTTGCCGGTCTTGCTCTCGTGTCCTCCAACTCCAACTCCTATGACTTGTTTGATTCACCAAATGAGGGAATTGGAAGATGCTTCATGGCAAAAGGCCCCAAGGTATCACACCCTGAATTCATTGACTTTGATAGTGATGAGGATGACTTGCTTGGTGAAGATGAGCTTTTACATGACAAATCTAGTGAGCCTAGTAATGATGAACATGCTAGTAGTCTTTATAGTCGAGAAGAGTCGAATGACAATGCTATGAAGGAGATTGAGCGTCTAACTAAAGAACTAAACACTCTTAAGTTAGCTCATGAAATAACTCAAGAAGATCATAGAGAGCTCCTAAGATCTCATGAGAAGCTACGCTTCGAGAAGCTCAATCTAGAGCAAGAACATGAGTTTCTAAAAGCTATCAATGACGATCTTCGAAAGAAGAGTTCTTCATATCTTGCCAAACGACTTCTCTTGTCTAATTTCTTGCCACCTATTAAAACTAAGCATGACAAGCATAAGAAAAATTCTTCATCTAGTAGTAACAGTAATCATGCTAAATCAAATGTTGTTACTTCTAGTAGTTCTCTTGATTCCACTAACAATGTTTCAAGCCAAGTTACACTTGAGCAAGAAAATAGTTTATTGAAAGGGATTATAGAGAAAGGTGTCTACAAGAGCCTTGCTGGAAGCAAGAACTTTGAGGAAATTGTTCGCAAGCAAGGAAGGCACCGGAAGAATCAAGGAATTGGTTTTGAGCGAAAGTTCAACGCCGAGGGTGTTGAATGGGAAGAAGGTCAATATCCCACTCCAAAGTTTGTTTCTCAAAAGGAGAAGTATGATCCTACTTCTTCCAATGTGGAACAAGCTCAAGATGACCTCCTACCACAAGACCACAAGCTAAAAGGCAAGGACAAGCTTCAAAAGGAGATTGATGCATTCATTGAAGCACCCAAGGCCATGGTCAAGTGGGTTCCCAAGGAAACTTCAAGTTCTACTTCGTCAAGCTCAACTACTACCCCAAGGATTCCCATCAAGATGATGTGGATCCCGAAGAAGAAGAACTAGAGAGTTCTTGAGGGTGACTCCGCCAACATACTTCACTCACATTCATTTTGGTAAGAACTTGTGCAATCAACTTCCACATCTTGCACTAGTTCATGGAGTCACAAACCCTCTTGTTGGTAAGTCAAGGGACAAGGTAATCATTGCTTTCATGGACATCATCTATTGTGTACTTCAATCTATGTCCATGGATATCCTTGTTTGTTCCTTGTGGGACTAACCCATGTAGGTATTGAAAGTGCCCGAATCCAAAGGATTGCTCCCAACTCTTGATGATCTTCATCAACATTGAGCATCCACATCTTCAACATCTACATGAAGTCTTCTACGACAACCCAAGGTTAGTTTGACCCTTTAAAAGGGGTTCTCACATCAAGGGGGAGCTTTGCTCTAAAGAATTGAGCTAAAGCATCTTCAAATGATGTGAACACATTAATGCTTTATGTAAAAGTGGTAACCCCACTTGTGCTTAAACGATGAGTATGACCTATGATCAAATGTTCTCATTTGACTCCTAAGTCAATATACTCATATATAGATGACCTAGTCATCGCCAAATTGTGTGATAGTAGCTAGTGTTTTGTTTGTGCATGTTTGACACATATTTCATTTGCTATCTTATTGTGTGAGCATGTTGGATGCATAATTTTATCCATTCGAGGACATCCATTTGTTGCTTTGGTCTTTTGGATTTTTCTTTTGACCAAATGGATGGACAAGAATGCCTAAGTTCCTCCCCTAGCTATCTATGCTTTCTTGTCTCAAACTCTATTCATGCTTATATCACAAACTTTGATCAAGTCTTTTTTGGACAGACCGAGTGAGGAGCACTCGAGCCACCGATCCGTCAAAAGCTTAACTTCCAAAACCTTCTAAGTATTTTCGGTCAAACCAATATACTCAAATCGGACAGACCAAATCACTTGATTGATCTAGGTTTTCACCTCGGTGAAACCGAAGTTGCAAATTTCGGCGTGATCAAGTGAGTAATCGCTTGCGATTAACCATCTCGGTGCCACCGAAGTTTTCCAACTCGGTCCCACCGACGGTGAAGGGTATATATACCGAGGGCAGCGCGTTGATTCTTTCTTCAAAACGCCGCCCCAAACCCTTTTTTGCCGTCGCCGTGGTCTTCGGATCGTCTCCGTCATCGCTCAGCGCCCTCGCCGCTGGTCTCCGTCGCCGTCAGCGGTCAATCTCACGCGCCGTTGCGCCAGAGAGAAACTCCACCAAGTTAGGGTGAGTTTGATCCCTCTCGTGTTTCAACCTCCGATTCAATGCACGATAGGTTTGCCTAGCTTCTTGCCACGTTTGAAATCTTCCTATCCAGCAGATTAGTTCATAGAACGAAATTCGAGTGAAAGTTTTAGGGTTAGGTTTCCGCCGAACACATATCGGTGTGACCGATTCTACATTCTCGGACTGACCGATTTGGCCTCCGCCATTGATCAGCACTTTTCGGTCCAACCGAAGTTGTGCAAATCGGTAAGACCGAAATGAGGATTTAGTGAAACCCTAGTGTTCTCGGCTAGACCGAAACCCATTTCGGTCCAACCGAAAGTGGTGTGAATGGTTCTGTTTAGACACTTCGGATTCACCGGATTTTAGACTCGGTCAGACCGAAATGCATTCTGTGAAAACCTAAAACTGAAATTTGAACTCATTCTTTTTGCAAAATCTTCTGCAGTTTGTGATAACTCTTCTATTCTCGCCTATACCTTATCTATTCATAGGTTGTCACCATGTCGATGCAAGTGACAGCCGTAACAGTCCTGAACCACCGCTTGAGATTCCAGAGGAGGCACTAGTCCCGAGGCCAGCAGCTTTTCCGATGATGGTGAGAGGAGCACACCAAGTGGTTTGCCTCCTGCTGCCACCGGCCGTGAAGAAGAGAAATTCGATGAAGAGGATTCGACTTTGTTCCGAGGAAGAGATCACATCTAAGCCTAAGAGGAAAGTGGTTGCCAAAGAGCATCAAGGGCAACAAACCAAGAAAGGCACCAAAGAAGGTGAAGAAGTCCACAGTTGCTAAGAAGCTGAGCATGGAAGAAGAAACCTCGAGCAAGGTAAAGAAAACTTCCAAGAGGAAGAGGATTGTACATGATGAAGCAGATTCGATGATTACGATGAGGAAGCACCCCACCTCCTCGAAGCCTAAGTTGATGGGAGATGCCATCAGGCAGGAGCACCTACTAAATCTAAGCCATCTGCTCCAAAGAAAGGCAGCTCAAGCCAAGCCTCGCCGCCAAGCCCAAGAAGACAAGTGAGAAACATTCCCGCTTCAGAGAAGAAGAAGGACAATGTGCCACCAGCCGAGTCGATGAAGAGGCACATGTATTGTCAAACTCGCATGTAAACCGCCACCCACAATGATGCTCATCCTCGAGCTGAAAACATGAAGGAAAGGAAGGACAAAGGTCTCAGGCTATGGAGGCAAGCTGATCCATATGCCACCAGGAGAAGGACAGCTGTTGACCCAAGGTTCCACACCAGAGAGCAACAAGATTTCTATGAGACAGTTCTCATGGACAAGAAGCCCATTGTCGCTGACACAAGATATGTTGACTGGGAATACATCGATAGTGAAGAGCACAGAGACTACTTCCCACACGTGCATGAGAGCTTCACTGCATGTGGTGTTGCAGAGTTCGTTGGTCAGAAACTGACTGCTTGGAATGATGAGATGATCATGCAATTCTATGCCACAGCACACTTCTATCCAGATGGCAGAATCATATGGATGACTGAAGGCCAGAGATTCTCTTCAACTGTTGAAGAGTGGGCTGCACTGCTGAATGCTCCAGTGCAAAGAGATGATGATGTTGATGTCTATGGGATTCCCAAGAAAAATCATGAGTCAATGAAGAACATGTACAATGAGGTACCAGCTAAAGATGTTGAGTTATGGAAGCTCGGCTCAGTGTATCACCTCCAGGCAGGTCTCCCAACCACAAACACAATTCTGAGGCATACTTTGATGCCCAAGTCTGGAGATCATCGCATGATAAGAGGCTATTCTATCAACATGCTGCATATTCTAGATCAGAAGGCACCTTTCAAGGTGATGGACCTGATAGTTGAGACTATCAAGAGGACAGCAGCAGACCAGAAGAGGTCATGTGGGTTTGCCCCGCACATTCAGATGCTCATCAATGCCAAGTTTGGCATGGGCACCTACTTGTTGGATAGACCCCACTTGCCACTGCAGCCTGAACATGAGGATAATGAAGTTGTGATGACTGAGGATGATCCCACGTCTGTTGAAGGTCAAGCTAAGTCTGAAGCTGCCAAACAAGCTAAAGCTGAGAAGGAAGCAGCAGCAGCAGCAGCTAAACCCAAGAGCGTTGGAGAACAGCTCCTTGAAGCTACCCAGAGGATTGAACTACGCCTGGCCAGCATAGTGCAGTCTCAGGAGAGTCTTGAGAGGATAGTTGAAGACAAGTTCCATGCTCTGGATGTCAAGCTGACTGAAGTGCAAGTCACCGTCAACAAGCTTGAGGCAGATATCGAGGAAGCCAAGAGGGAGAAGGCAGAGCTCATGAAGGAGATGCAGGATGACCTTGTCGAGGATGACTACGAGCAGCCTGCTCCGGTTCCCACAAAGCCCAGATCAGCTGCTATTCCAAAGGATGACCCTGAGGCTCTTGCATGATCAAGACCTCCCACAGCTCCATCGGCCCAGCTCCAGCTCCAGTGTCCACTCCTCCAGCTCCACAGACTTCAGCCAAGCCTTTGCAGATGCAGCTATCTCCACTCCATCAACCTGCACAGAGCCGCCACCGAGTCCCTAGTGACTTTTAGCTCTATACCTTTCGAACTTTTGGTAACTTGTTGCCAAAGGGGGAGAAATTGTATAGATCATAGGACTTCGAGAGAGAGAGTGCTCGCTTTTGCTCTTTCGTTTGCGGTTTCGTTGAGATACTTTTGGTTGTCGAGACTTTCAGTGTGTTTGATACTACGTTTGATTCTACCTTTGATGAGTGCTTGATCATACTATGTCTTAATGTGTGCTTAATGCTTATCATATGCTATTCATATCTTGTATGATCATTTACTCATGTCTTGGTGATTGGGTGCATGTTATTCATTCTTATCATTTTGTGCGCTCCACCAAGATGTATGTGACATGGAAGAGTGACCCATGATCCTAATCGATTGTGCATTTGCATTCAAACGCAAATCTTAAATAATGCACAAATTTAGGGGGAGCTCTTGCTTATCACGTACTTCTCAAAGCGACGATACTATTCATTGATTATATCATTTGTCGAAGCTTTGATCTATATGTTGTCATCAATTACCAAAAAGGGGGAGATTGAAAGTGCAACTAATCCCCGGGTGGTTTTGGTAATTAATAACAACATATATATCATTGAACTAATTGTTTCTTGAGAATATTTCAGAAAGTTCAGTGATATGGGTATGGCAATCACTGAAGATGTGGACCCCTCAAAATGCTAAGGAAAACATTGGCAAAAGCTCAAGACTCCATTTTTGGTTTAGTGATCCAAGATCACATTGAGTCCATAGGAAAGCCAATACTATTAAAAGGGGATGAGGTTATGATGATGATCCGTTGCTCAAAGTGCTTAGTGATCTATCTCCCAAACTATCGCAATCTTTCATTCCAACATATACTCATAAGTAATCTCGGTCCCACCGATTCCATAAACTCACCACACCGAGATGAACCACCTCAGCCATATAGCCAAACCCTAGTAATTTCGGATTTTCCAATTCCAAACTCGGTCTCACCGAAACTAGTGTTGCCAACCTTCAGAATCTTCAGAATCATATCGGTGTCACCGAGATGATAAAGTCGGTCCCACCGAGAATGGCAAACCCTAGTCTTTGGAAGAATCGGACTCACCGAGATTGTATTTTCGGTCCCACGAAAATCCCAACGCTCACAAGATTTGAACTTTCGGTCTCACCGAGTTGTCAACTTCGGTCCGACCGAGATTGGTCAAATGTGTGTAACGGTTGGATTTTGTGTGGAGGCTATAAATACCCTCCACCTCCTCTTCGTTCGTGGAGAGAGCCATTAGAAAGAACTACCACTCCTACCTTACATTTCGAGAAGAAAACTACCTACCCTTGTGTTGAGATCAAGTTGCTCCACTCCCACCATATGAAACTTGATTTCTAGCCTTCCCAAGTTGCTTTCCACTCAATCCTTTCTTCCACCACAGCCAAATCAGTGAGGAGAGTTGAGTGTTGGGGAGATTATCATTTGAAGCACAAGAGCAAGGAGTTCATCATCACCAACACCATCTATTACCTTTTGGAGGGTGGTGCCTCCTAGATTGGTTAGGTGTCGCTTGGGAGCCTCCACAAGATGTGGAGTTGAACCAAGAAGCTTGTAAGGGCAAGGAGATCGCCTACTTCGTGAAGATCTACCCCGAGTAAGGCTAGTCCTCCGTGGGCGTATGCCATGATGGCATAGACAAGGTTGCTTCTTCGTGGACCCTTCGTGGGTGGAGCCCTTCGTGGACTCTTGCAGCCGTTACCCTCCGTGGGTTGAAGTCTCCATCAACGTGGATTGACGATAGCACCACCTATCGGAACCACGAGAAAAATCTCCGTGTCTCCAAATTGCGTTTGCTCTTCTCCACCTCTCCTTTACTACATGTGCAATTTACTTTCCGCTGCCATTACTCTAGAATTGCATGTGTAGGGTGATACTTGACTTGATCATCATTGTGAACTTGCTAAAAACTTGTCCTAATCAAAAGGCTAAACTTTTAAATTGTCAAGTAGTCTAATCACCCCCCCTCTAGACATACTTTCGATCCTACACTATAACATCTTAAAGGTTGTATTCTAGAGCACAAATTAAGATCATGATGATCCCAATCACAAATATATGGTTGCAAGAATCAAGTCCTCATACCCATGCCCATTTTTTATCACAAGTGTTTTTCGTTGCAACTTGATTACGATTCGGTCTAAAAACTGGAATTTAATACTCTCGCAAAAGTTTGGTAGAAACCCTTTGTCGGGGGAGAACTGCCCGCCACGAACACCTATGGGGCCGGAGCCCCTTGTCTGTGCGGTACGAGGGTGGAGGGAGCACAGAGAGCAGATCGTAGCGAGCACGCGGGCGGTTTTTTACCCAGGTTCGGGCCGCGACGGACGCGTAAAACCCTACTCCTGCCTTGGTTTGTATTGAGCTCGGGAGCTTGAAGAGCTACAGTAGCAGCTACACCGAGCGAGAGTTGTCAAGGTTTTCCAGCCGAACCGAACCGAACCCCCTCCCGTTGTGCATGGGCCTCCTTTTATAGTGCAAGGGGTCACCGACAGGTGTCAACGTAGGAGAGAGGGGTAAAAATGTAAAAGAGGTGGTAGTTGGAACAGTGCGGGAACAGTGAAGCTACAGCGCGTGAACAGTGGTTGCTACCTACTTTGACAGTGGGGGACAAGGGCATTTAATGCCCGTCGCCGTCGACCCCAAAAGCTCCCGCCCTTGTGTCTCCGTCTGCCACGGCGATGGATTCACCACCGTGAAGTGCCACCGTGTCCCCCATGCTGCACAGCCATCCGCCACGCGTCCCTGGAAAGGCCCCAGGGCGACGCGTGGGCTGATGAGCTGGAGCGCGGGCACACAGCGCAACTCCCCCGGCAAGCACCTTGCCGGGGTCTTGACCTTGCCGGACCCGGGAGCTTGCCGGGCTCTGTAACTTGTCGCCCCGGGCCCTCGCCGACGCGATAGCGCCGAGGCGTGTCTTCTATGATGTAACCTTCTAGTCTTCTGGCGAGCTTCTCTTGCCGTGGCCTTGCGTGAGTGACGAACCTTGAGCTCGAACGGCCTTCCGCAAACTCCGCTTGCCGGGTCTCGATCTTCGTCTTGTATACTTCGTCTTTGAATGGCCCGACATGGAGCAGAAGGTCTTGGCGAGCACGCGGTAAACTCGCGGGAAGCTGCAACCGCCCGTGCACAAGTTGGGGTACCGAGGTACCCCTACCTTAGTACACCGACAGAGCCCCGGCCTGGGCCACACACACGGTGCCGAAGCGCTGGGCCAGGCCCAAAACAATCTGCACGGCACACGCGCCCACGGCGCGTGCCGAATCCACTTCCGCCTCGCCGCATCCCTCCCGCAACGGCACGCGTCGATTGCGGCGTCGTGGAGGCGTGGGCGGCGCGCGGCGGTCTTTAGGGCATCCACCCCGTGATCGTGGTGCAGGCGAGGTCACTTCACCCATCGCTCGGCCCGCTTTTTGCCACGCTGCCCTCATGCATGGGGGTCGTGGGCGGCGAAGGTGGGAGACCGAGCCGTCACGGGCGGAGATGGCGAGTCGGCCCCGCTCCTCTGCCCTCCTCGCTTCCCGATTGGCCGGGCAGGGCGGTTGAGCCCCCACCTCACCCTTTAAAAGGGGCGGAAGGGGAGCACAATGGTCTCACACTTCCCCTTCTCCCTTCGTCTTCAGCTTCCGTTCTTCTTTCTGCCATGGAAGGAGGAAATCCTAGCTCTTCAATGGTGGCAGCGAGGGTCGCCTCCAGGCAGCGCACTTCTCCCTATCCCGCACCCGTGGCGGCGGAGCCGGCCACGAGGGGGAGAGGGAGGGGGCGAGGCCGCGGACGAGGCCGAGGGCGTGGTCGAGGCGGTCGGGGGAGAGGCGGTCGCGGCGATGTGCCTCCCCCATCTCCTCCGGTGGCTCCTTTCCTCGAGGCGGTCCATACTGGAGACGATCCCTGGGAGTTCTTCATCAAGCTGCGCCGAGCGCCTCGTCGCCGCCTCCGGCTGCCGGCCCTGTTCATGAGCGCGATGGAACCGGATCCGCCCGAGGTGATGGAGTTGCGCATGAGGGGCTGTGGGATCAGCGGCACTCGAGTGAGCGTCGTGTCCCCAGCCCCGGCGTGATGTACTTCGACCGAGGGTGGAAGACGTCGCCGCATCCACAGCTTGACGGCGGGGTTTACCTCCATTTCAAGTTAATGGAGGCGACCTTCTCGCCGTCAAGGTCTTCGGGATTCCGGATCCGGCGAGATGCTGTGTGGACAGCTCCTCCGATAGCGAAGGTCCCTCCTCGAGTGAGAGTGACGAGGAGGGGAACGACAGCGACGACGACGGGATGGCGGGTCCGACTAGGCGTCGGACGCTGCCTCACAGGCCACCGGCGACCCCATCATCCGGTCGCCGCCTTCGAACTCCCCGGGCCGCCTCCTTGGGCGGTGGCGAGGGAGGCTGCGGAAGAGGAAGAGGGTGGCGGCAAGGCCGTCAAATCAGAGTACGAGGGCGAGGAGCCTCTCGCAGGCCGACGCCCCACCACCCCGTCTTCAAGCTCGCCTCCGGCGCCTCCGCCTCCGCCAAGCTCTGGCCGGCCCCGGAAGTTTCTTCAGGTCTTCGCGCCCGTAGCTCTCCTAGGCGCCTTTTGCCTTCTTCCCGCAAGCTTCTCTTGCCGGGCCTCCTTGACCTACCTCCTGAACTCCCTGAACAGAGAAACAGAGAGGGATTACGGGCATCTTATCTTTCAATTTGTAAGCCCTCGGCCTTAGTTGTATTTAAAATATGTAATCCTCTCTATCATGTTTTTCATCCTCTATGGACTTGTACTAAACTAGGATGTTTTTAATGAAAAGAGGGAATGCTTGTCGGACGCGTCTTTTACTTGACTTCGTGCCTTGTATGTTCCCATCCCACGCCTCGGGAGCTTGCGGTGCGAACACGCTTGTCGAAAAGGGACATCAAGCAGCCCGGCTGGCGGTGTTGCCTCCGCAAGCAACCTTGCGCTGGATTGCAGCGACTTGTGTTTGTTGAGCGGACTCGAAACAAAACAAGGGCGCGACACTTGTCGCAGCTCGCTTAAATCGTTGAGCGTGCTCGAAACAAACCAAGGGCGAATCGGGCCACGACACGCTCCTCCGCGCCAGGGTTTTACAAGACACGCCGTTCAAGGACGCAGCCCCGCTTTCCCGGTCCATGAGAGGATGCATGATGAGGATGAAAAACTTATCCGATTCCGCAGCTTTTGGTGCTATCATCCCGCCGAAGGAATCTTGAATTCGCAGCCTCGCAACTCTGGCTCCGCCAAAATCCAGTGCTGGTGTGCTCTCTTGGTTTCTCCTTGTTGCTGTAATTTCAGCCATGAAACAGCCTGAGGTATGTCCGCAACAGTTTCATTATTTACACGATATGTATATAAATCCTTTCTCCGCGACTTTGCAATACGATGCGTGCCTTGCCCTTCAGATGTTTATACTCACGCTGCTAGGGAAACTTGCGGCAAAGGAGCCCTTGCCGAAAGCGCCGAGTTTGGACTCAAGCAGCCCGCTGGCCAAGGTCTTACCGCAAGCAACCTTGCCGCGGCTAGTCGCAACGCACTTAGCTTGCTGAGCGGACTCGAAAACGAAACAAGGGCGCGACCCTTGTCGCAGCTCACTTAAATCGTTGAGCGTGCTCGAAAACAAGAGAAGGGTGCGGCTACCCACGGGTAGGTCCCTCCGCGCACAAGTTTCTCATACGAAGGGCATCTTGCGGCAGGGCTTGCTACGTTGCACCCTCTACTTTACATCCTTTGTGCGCTTTTACCCTACGCTTCTAGGGAACTTGCCGGCAAGGAGCCCTTGCCGCGAGCGCTGAGTGTTGGACTCGAAGCAGCCTGCTGGCTAAGGTCTTCCCGGCAAGCAACCTTGCCGCGGCTAGTCGCAACGCACTTATCTTGCTGAGCGGACTCGAAAACGAAACAAGGGCGCGACACTTGTCGCAGCTCACTTAAATCGTTGAGCGTGCTCGGAAACAAGATAAGGGTGCGGTTATCCGCGGTAAGTTCCTCCACAAGACAGGTATTATGCATAAAGGACTAACGACGAGGAACATAACATAAAAAAGCATGAAACTAAGGAGTGCTTTGCACAAAAGCTCGGACGACTTAGCTTTTCTATTTCCAACAATCCGTCGAGGCCGTACTCCTCCCCGAATCCTTCCCCCTTGTATGTTCTCGACCTCACGCTTTCGGGGAGCCCACCAACATAAACATGCTTGCTGAGCGCAGGCATCGGCGACCCGGCTGGCGGTGCAGTCCCCGGCGGGAAGAACTTGTCGGGCTGGTTGCGGCGTTCGGCGTGCTTTTATCGTCGAGCGGACTCAAGACGAACCGACGGCGCAACCCAACCACGATTCGACCCTTTCGCGTCCAGGTTCCTCATACAGGGTATGGATTCTCAGGGGGTACAACTCAAAAGTTCGGAGCTTGGCAATTTTCTTTGCCCTACTGGCCGGTGGAGCTCGATGGCACGCCCTCGACGGCGGCGCAGCACTCCGGAGAGGTGCGTTTGCCGGAGCAGGCACCAAAGCTGTTCTTGCCAGGCTTGATCTTTGGCTGGTCTGTCTTTGTTTCCTCGCACTTGCCGGTGGAGCTCGATGGGACGTCCTCGACGGCAGCGCAGCACTCCAAAGAGGTGCAGTTGCCGGAGTGGGCCCCAGAGCACTTGCCGGACTTGGTCTTCGTCTTCTTCCCCCCAGGAACTTCAGCGGCAAGTGTATTCTTGTCGGCCGCAGCTGCCGCATCCCGGTAGATCTTGTCGGCGCAGATAAGCGCATCCTTCTTGTCGCCGTGGACAGTGATGACGCTTATCGGCCCCGGCATCTTGAGTACGCTAAGCATAATGGGAAGCTGCCATGAACTTGGCGAGGCAGGACGGCCGAGTATTCCATTGTATGGCAACGGAATATCGGCGACGCCGAAAGTGATGTGCTCAGTCCTGAAATTGAGCTCCCGCCAAAGGTCACCGCAGAGTGATCTTTCCTTGGGCTTGCTCCGCCCCGGTTGATTCCTTGAAAGAACCGGTCTCTTCGAGCTCGCCATCTGAAATTTGAGTTTCTTGATCACAGCAGAGGAGATCAAGTTCAGCCCGCCCCGCCGTCAACCAACATTTTGGTGACCTTGAGGTTGCGGATGGTGGGCGAGACCAGCATCGGCAAGCACCCGACCGCGGTGGTGCGGTCGTGGTGATCCTCAAGATCAAAAATGATGGGCGTGTTGGACCATTTGAGGAGCTCTGCGACTCCATGGGCGGCTCCGCTGCATTCACCTCACGCACCCACCGCTTTAGCTGGCGGTGGGAGGTGTGAGAGGCGCCACCATCGACGCACAGACCTCCGTGGCCTTCGAACTCCTGCTCGCTGTTATCCTCATCCTCCATGTCTTCGCTGCCGCCTTCTTCATCCTTGTCGCGGCCCCGGGGAGGTCGATCACCTTGCCGCTGCTTGGCCTTGCCGCGGCGTCCTCCCCGGCCATTGAACGGCCGCTTCTTGCTCGGTTCTCCTCCGCCACCTTGGGCCTTCTCCTTGTCGTGCCTCTCGTACTCAGCCTTTTGCTGCTCGACGAGATACTCGACGCGCTTGCAGCTGGAGAGATCGTGGCCCTTGGTGCGGTGGATTTTGCAGTATTGCTTGTCGGAGCCGTCTTGCTTGTCGGCTGCCGCTACAGGGGCAGGCTCCTTGCCGCAGCCGCCAGCCTGTGTTTGCTTGGCGGGAGCCTCCTTGCCGGACTTCTCGACGGCAAGCACCTCTTTCTTGTTCTTCTTTCGGTTGTTCCGCCGCCGGCTCTTCTTTGCCGGGGCGGAGTCGTCGCTATCGCTTCCTCCTGCGCCAGCATCCTCCCCGGGGAGTCTCCTCCCTTCCGCAGGCGCACTTATCAGCCAGAGCATAGAGCTCACGACATCCCGAATCTTGGTCATCGCCATCTCTTCACGCGATGCGCGGTTACGCGACGTTTCGTGGAACGCGCCGATAACATGGGCGGGTGGACATCAGGATGTTGTGTTGCACACGGCTGAAGCGTTGGATATACTTGCGCAGGATTCTCCTTCCTTCGGGCCAAAATGTGGAGATCACTCTCTGGCCGTGGGGTTTGTGGCCGCCAGTGAAGGCGCCAACAAACTGATGGCAAAGGTCTGCCCAAGAAGAAATGGAGCCTTCGCAAGTGCATAAGCCAAGAACGAACGCTCGCTTAAGCACGAGCGGAAGTAGTTCGCCGAATCTTCTCGTCGCGCCCCGCAGCCTCGCACCGCGATGGTGTAGACACCGAGGAATTCCGAGGGTGCGTCTTGCCGTCAGATTCGCACGCCGGGCTTGAAATTCTTCATCTTTGGGCCATCGACGCGCCGCAGCTCGCGCGGGTGAACGCAGGCAGCTCGCCGCAGACGCAAGTCGCTCGTTCACCGGGCGCGCACGCGTCGACAGCGTTCCCGCTCTCGGTCGATTATCGCCGAAGCTTCGGCGGCGCGCCGATCGTGGTTCGAAGCGTCTTCTTGTCGCCGGTCGCCGAGGACTTGGCGTTGATCCCGACGAGCCCGCGGATCCGACGATGCCGTGGAGCCGCTGCCGGCGCTGTTCGGCGCGGACGGCGTCTTCGCTTCGTGGCGGGAGTGCACGGTGGTTGCACCCCGGCGGTCTTGTCGCCGTCGGCCTTCGCTTTCAGCTTGCCGCGCCGCGAGGTCGCCGCTGCCGTAAAGAGTCGTTGTTGGCGGCGATCAGGCTCGATGGTAGCCTCCGTCTTCGCCTTGTCTCGCCGCCGAGGGAAGTCGAGGAGCATTTGCGCCCTTGCGAGCGCTTCTGCCGGAGTGGAGGGGAGCGGGGGCGAGCGGCGCGATGAGCGGGACATGCTCGGACTCCTAACAGCGTTAGAAGGAGCAGGGTCCTGCCCCCGTGCCTTCGCTTTGCTTGTGGCCGGACGGTGGTCCGAAACATCCCGCGAGCCTCCGGTGTGTCCTTGCCCCAGCAGGCGGATACCACCTCCTGTGGTACGGCGCTGCTGGGTTGTCGTGTGCTGAGATGGACGCGACGCATCCACGGAGACCGAGGCACGGTCACCCGTCTTGTCCTTGGATCTGGTGGCGCCGCGAGTGTCCTCGCCGGCGACCACCCTTCCGACGGCGTCTCCTCCGCCCACCGTTGGCTCCGGTGGCGGCGGATGAGACGCAGCCGGGCCTGCAACCTCCGAAGCCTTCTTCTTCGGAGCCATGGCGTAATTGTTGATGAAGAATGCGCCCGCGTGAACGCCGGATCAGGTCCGCACAACCTCGACGCCCCCTACCTGGCGCGCCAAAGATGTCGGGGGAGAACTGCCCGCCACGAACACCTATGGGGCCGGAGCCCCTTGTCTGTGCGGTACGAGGGCGGAGGGATCACAGAGAGCAGATCGTGAGCGAAGCACGCTGGCGGTTTTACCCAGTTTCGCCGCGACGGACGCCAGAAACCCTACTCCTGCCTTGGTTTGTATTGAGCTCGGAGCTTGAAGAGCTACAAGAGCAGCTACACCGAGCGAGAGTTGTCAAGGTTTTCCAGCCGAATCGAACCGAACCCCCTCCCACAGTGCATGGGCCTCCTTTTATAGTGCAAGGGTCACCGACAGTGTCAACGAGGAGAGAGGGGTAAAATGTAAAAGAGGTGGTAGTTGGAACAAGGGAACGGTGAAGCTACAGCAGATGAACAATGGTTGCTACCTACTTTGTGATGGGGACAAGGGCATTTAATGCCGTCGCCGCCGACCCCAAAAGCTCCCCCCTTGTGTCTCCGCTCGCCACGGCGATGGATTCACCACCGTGAAGTGCCACCGTGTCCCCAGCTGCACAGCCATCCGCCACACGCCCTCGAAAGGCCCTGTATGACGCGTGGGCTGATGAGCTGGAGCGCTGGCACACAGCAGAACTCCCGGCAAGCACCTTGCCGGGTCTTGACCTTGCGGACCCGGAGCTTGCGGGCTCAGAATTTGTCGCCCCCGGCCCTCGCCGACGCGAGAAGCGCCGAGGCGTGTCTTCTATGATGTAACCTTCTAGTCTTCCGGCGAGCTTCTCTTGCTGTGGCCTTGCGTGAGTGACGAACCTTGAGCTCGAGCGGCCTTCCCGGCAAACTCCGCTTGCCGGGGTCTCGATCTTCTGTCTTGTATACTTCGTCTTTGAATGGCCTGACATGGAGCAGGAAGGTCTTCGGCGAGCACGTGGTAAACTCTGCCGCGGGAAGCTGCAACCGCCCGTGCACAAGTTGGGGTACTGAGGTACCCCTACCTTAGTACACCGACACCCTTGTCACAAGTGCACGCCCTCTCGTGGGTATGATAACTCAGGGTCACTCCTTGGGGAAATAGGTTGGGAACCTTTCTTCTATCCGTTCCTGGATCACCAAAGGGACTCACCAGACTTTTTCTGGCGCCGTTGCCACGGAGGAATTGTGTTAATTTTTTCTAGAGTCTTCATTTTTAGTTGTTGTTCTAGTTGTAGTTCTCATATTTGTTGGAAGTGTTGTCACTAGAAAACCCAATTTTTTTTATCATGGCTCATAACCTTGGAAGCTTTGCTGCTCCAAGCAATAGCTTTATGCGTGAACTCATCATACAACCTAATATTGTTGCCGAGAAATATCAGATTACTCTATGGTTCAGTAAGACTAATTTGGAAGCTCTACTTCTAAAGATTCCGTTATGCATTTGCATAATTTTTTCTGAGTTATGTAACATGACACGCGTAAAAGACTATGAATCTAACCCTTTGAAGTTGCGCCTATTTCCTTTCTCCTTGAGAGTAAAAGCTAAAGAACAGCTTCTAGCTTTGCCTAGAGGTAGTACAACTTCATGGAATGAATGTTGCAGTAAAATTTTGTCTAAGTTTGTCCCCTTGCAAAGATGCAACCGCGTTCACATATAACAAGTTTTAAGCAAAAATATCGCAAGCCACTAGCGCTTGCGTGGGATCGCATGAAGGAGGCTATAAGAAATTGTCCTAACCACGGGATGGAAGAATGGTTAATTATTCATATTTTTTATAATGCCTTAACTCACATGTCAAAAACTATGCTTAACACTACTACATGAGGAACTACTTTGGAAGACCCGACCCATCGCTAAAACAAAAAAGTTGCTGGACGATATGCAAGAGAATCATGCCCAATGGCATGTTGAGAATTGACACGTCTCCAACGTATCTATAATTTTTGACTATTTTGTGCAATTATATTATCAATCTTGGATGTTTCATAATCATTATATAGTCATTTTATATCAGTTTTTGGTACTAACCTATTGACATAGTGCCAAGTGCCAGTTCTAGTTTTCTGCATGTTTTTTACATCGCAGGAAATCAATATCAGACGGAGTCCAAATGCCACGTAACTTTACAATGATTTTTTATGGACCAAAAGGAAGAAGTTGGGCCCTGGTTGCACCTGGGGGGAGTCCCGAGGAGGGGACAACCCACCAATGCGCGCCCAGGTGGGTTGTGCCCACCTCGGGTGCCCCCTGGACCGACTCTTTGCTCTATAAATACCCCAATATTCTAGAAACCCTAGGGGAGTCGACGTAATTTTCATCCAGCCGCCGCAGAGTCCAGAACACCGAGATCCAATCTAGACACCATCACGGAGGGGTTCACCACTTCCATTGGTGCCTCTCCGATGATGTGTGAGCTATTCTTTGTAGACCTTCGGGTCCGTAGTTAGTAGCTAGATGGCTCTCTCTCTCTCTCTCTGATTATCAATACAATGATCTCTTGGAGATCCATATGATGTTAGTCCTTTTTGCGGTGTGTTTGTTGGGATCTGATGAACTTCGAGTTTATGATCAGTTATATCTTTTATATCCATGAAATTTATTTGAGTTCTTTGACCTCTCATATGCGTGATTGCTTATAGCCTCGTATTTCTTCTCCAATATTTGGGTTTTGTTTGGCCAACTTGATCTATTTATCTTGCAATGGGAAGAGGTGGCCGGTAGTGGGTTCAATCTTACGGTGCTTGATCCTAGTGACAGAAAGGGAATTGAGACGTATGTATCATTGCTATTAAGGATAAAAAGACGGGATCCATATCTGCCGCAATAGATAAATGGATCTTGTCTACATCATGTCATCATTCTTATAGCATTACTCCCTTTTTCCATGAACTTAATACACTAGATGCATGCTGGATAGCGGTCGATGTGTGGAGTAATAGTAGTAGATGCAGGCAGGAGTCGGTCTACTAATCTTGGACATGATGCCTTTGTAATGATCATTGCCTGGATATTGTCATGATTATTTGAAATTCTATCAATTGCCCAACAGTAATTTGTTCACCCAACTTTTGCTATTTTTCTCGAGAGAAGCCACTAGTGAAACCTACGGCCCCCGGGTCTTCTTTCTCATATATTTGCCTTGCGATCTACTTTTTCCTTGCGTTTATTTTCAGATCTATTAAACTAAAAAAATATAAAAATACCTTGGTGCAATTTATTTGATCCACGATCTATTTATCCCATCTACAAATTTATCTCACGTCCTTTGCCTACCTTGAGGCGCCATACCCCGAAAGGGATTGACAACCTTCAACACGTCGGGTTACGAGGTGTTGTTATTTGTGTGCAGGGGTTGTTTACGTTGTGTTGCTTGGTTCTCCTACTGGTTCAATAACCTTGGTTTCATATATGAGGGAAATACCTACCACCGCTGTGTTGCATCATCCCTTCCTCTTTGGGGAAAAACCGACGTAGCTTCACGCGACATCAAAAGGAATTTCTGGCGCCGTTGTCGGGGAGGATCTTCAACATAACCAGGTTCCTAATCACAAATCTCATCTCCTTGCAATTTACATTATTCGCCATTTACCTCTCGTTTTCCTCTCCCCCACTTAAAAAATTGCCATTTTATTCGCTCTCATTTTCGTTCGTCGTTTTCTTGTCAGATCTCTTGTTTGCTTGTGTGCCATGTGTCTTCTATTTGCTTGCATCTTTGCTTGCTAAATATCTCTTGATATGGAACCTCACCCACTTGCTAATCTTTTTAAGAGATCCAACTATCATGAACAAATTGCTAGTGATTTGAGTACACTAGATTATCTTTATGAAGTTTTGCTTGAGATTCCTGAATCTAAAAATTGTTACGAAGAAATTTATGAAGTGATTCATGATAGCTCTTTGAATGAAAAGCATGGTTGCAATGATTTTACTATAAATTCCATTAATGTTAATTGTGCTAATAATATGCAAAACCCCAATCTTGGGGATGCTAATTTTGCTATGTCCACTACTTATTGCAATGATCACGATTGGGGTGATTCTTCGTATGATCTTGAAAATTTATTTAAGCCCTATGATGAATATGAGATTGATAATAGTGTTTGCAATAATATTGAAAGTGGGTTCGGAAGAGTGTCAACTTTAGATCCCACTACTTTGGAGAATGTTCAATCTTATGAAACTTTTGATAAAAGTGGGTTTGGAGAGGTCATGACTTTAGTTAATGTTAATCCCACTATTTTGGAAGAGTGTCAACTTTGCATGCATGTGGTTCATGTAGAAAATATGTTATGTGATAGCTATATTGTTGAATTTGAATATGATCCCAAATATAATTATTTGATAGAGGGAAATATGGTTGTGGAAATCTTCATGTCACTAAGTTACTTCTCTTCATGTTGAGATTGCTATTGTTTCTTTCTTCTTCCTTGCATATGCTAGATCTTGCTTGTCTTGATAATTTGGTTGCCTACAAAATGCCTATGCATAGGAAGTATGTTAGACTTAAATGCGTTTTTGACATGTTTTATGATGCTCTCTTTGCGTTTCAATTATCATCTTTCATGTGAGCATCAACGCGTTATGCCTAGCTAGGGGTGTAAAACTAGAGCGCTTGTTGGGAGGCAACCCAATGAATAAAATTTATTTTTGCTTTTCGCTTTCTGTTCTTAAGTGTTAGCACAATTATGCTACTGTTATTATTGTGTTTTTTGTGTATTAATTAGTGTTTGTGCCAAGTAAAGCCTTTAGGATCTTCCGGGGTGATAGTTGTTTGATCTTGCTGAAAAAGACAAAAACTTTGCGGTCACAAAAACAATTCTCATAAATTATATAAAAAATATTTTGCTCTGATTCTTTTTTAAAAGATTAATATAAAAGTTATTCTGGTCTTCCTAATTTGGTAGAATTTTTGGAGTTACAGAATTATTCTAAAGTTCTAGATTACTATAGACTGTTCTGTTTTGACATATTCTGTTTTCCTTGTGTTGTGTGCTTATTTTGATGGCTCTATGGTTTTCTTTGATTAGTTTTTGCAATAGAAAAGTTGGAATAAAGTAGATATAATACAAAAACAAAATAATTATTGGTTTGACAGAGAACTTATAGTAGTTGTTTGCTTTCTTTTACTAACGGATCTCACAAGGGTTTTGTTGAGTTTTGTGTGATTGAAGTTTTCAAGTTTTGGGTTATCTTACGATGGATGAAAGAAGGATATAAGAGCCTAAGCTTGGGGATGCCTCAGAATCCCAAGCTATTATCCAAGAATGAGCAACCAACTAAGCTTGGGGATGCCCCCGAGTGGCATCCCCTATTTCTTCTAACAACCATCGGTATTTTACTTGAGACTATATTTTTATTCGTCACATGATATGTGTTTTTCTTGGAGCGTCTTGTATGATATGTGTCTTTGCTTGTTTTATTTTGTGTTTTAAGTCATCAATCCTTTCTGTACACACCTATTTGAGAGAGCAAAATTATGTCATGACTTGTTAGAATTGCTCTCTATGCTTCACTTAAATTTTTATGAGCAATGGACTTGTTCTAGTGCTTCACTTATATCTTTTTGAGCACGGTGTGCTTAGTATTTTTGAAGAAATGCTCTCTTGCGTTACTTAGATTTATTTGAGAGTTAGTAAAATTTTGAAGAAATTCTCTCTTGCTTCGCTTAAATTATTTTGAGAGAAAGAAAATATGTTATGCTCGTGATCTTCACTTATATTTGTTTGAGCTTATGAAAAGCAACACATGAAAATTAGTCCCAAAGTGATAGATATCCAAGAAGGATAAAGAAAGAAAAAAAATATGTCATGAAGATCATTGGACAAAATTGATTCTTAGTAATAGTTCTGAGATATGATGATGTGATATGTGAGTCATGTTGGTGAGTAATTGTGCTCTAGTAAGAATATTGGTGTTAAGGTTTGTGATTCCCTATGCATGCACGCAAGTCAATAATCATGCAATGAAAATTATATCCTACTTGTGGTGCATTACTCGGTGTTAAGTATGCTTAATTCCTGCTTATGAGATTATTCGTTTCTTGGTTGGTCGCTTCTCAATCTTTTTGCTAGCCTTCATTTTGCACCAAGTATGACCTCTACTTGTGCATCCAAAATCCTTTAAACCAGTTTGCCACATGAGTCCACTATATCTACCTATATGCAGAATTCTGTGTTGTTCTAAGCAAATTTGCATGTGCCATCTCCAATTTTCAAAATGAACTTCTCTTTTGTGTGTTTGTTTTGCTCGCGGAACGGTAACGGGTAGCCAATATTTTCCATGCTAGATGTGTTATTCTCACGATGAGTGTTTATTCACTTGTCATTGCACGAGAGTAAGGCAAAGGTATTAGGGATGCCCAATCCCGAAATGCAAAAATGAATTTACTTTATGTTGTCAAATAATAAATTCCTTGGAAAGTGTTGGTATGGAGGGCACCTGTGGATACGGTTAGCCATGGAAAGTGAAAGTTATGGTGGAAAAAGGAATAAACTTTATTTTCTGTTTGGGAACCACCTATGATATATCTAGCATGGAAAGTGTTGGGATGCTCCAAGTCCTTTTCGTTGGTGGGATGGATACACCTCCCAAAATGTTTTTATCTCTATTTTTTTGCTTTGAGCTCTGGCACCTCTACAAATCACGACTTCCCTTCGCGAAGGGCCTTTCTTTTACTTATGCAATTTTTAACTTTTGAAATTGAGTCTCCATCCTCTCTTATAAAAGCACCAACTAGGGGATGATACGTCTCCAACGTATCTATAATTTTTGATTGCTCCATGCTACTTTATCTACTGTTTTGGACTATATTGGGCTTTATTTTCCACTTTTATACTCCCTCCGTTTTTATTTACTCTGCATATTAGAGTTGACTGAAGTCAAACTTCATAAAGTTTGACCAAGTTTGTAGAAAAACATATAGACATTTATCATAATAAATCTATACGATGTGAAAGTACATTCAATAATAAATCTAATATTGTTTATTTTTTATTGTATCTTAATATTTTTGCTTATAAACTTGGTCAAAGTTTGTAAAGCTTGACTTTGACCAAAGCTAATATGCGAACTAAATAAAAACGGAGGGAGTATTACTTTTGGGACTAACCTACTAACCGGAGGCCCAGCCCAGAATTGTTGTTTTTTGCCTTTTTTAGTATTTCGAAGAAACAAAATATCAAACGGAGTCCAAACGGAATGAAACCTTCGGGATTGTGATTTTCCAACCGAACGTGATCCAGGAGACTTGGACCCTACTCCAAGCAGTGCCCGAGGAGGTCACGAGGGTGGAGGGCGCACCCCCCTGGGCACGCCCCCTACCTCATGGGCCCCTCAGAGCTCCACCGACGTACTCCTTCCTCCTATATATACCTACGTATCCCCGAACGATCAGAAAAGGAGCCAAAAACCTAATTCCACCGCCGAACCTTCTCAGATCCACGAGATCCCATCTTGGGGCCTGTTAGGAGCTTCACGAGGGGGCATCCACCAAGGAGGGCTTCTACATCATCACCATAGCCCCTCCGATGAAGTGTGAGTAGTTTACTTCAGACCTTCGGGTCCATAGCTAGTAGCTAGATGGCTTCTTCTCTCTTTTGGATCTCAATACAATGTTCTCCCTCTCTCGTGGAGATCTATTCGATGTAATCTTCTTTTTGCGGTGTGTTTGTTGAGACCGATGAACTGTGGGTTTATGATCCAAGATTATCTATGGAAAATATTTGATTCTTCTCTGAATTCTTTTATGTATGATTGAGTTATCTTTGCAAGTCTCTTGAATTATCCTTTTGGTTTGGCCAACTAGATTGGTAGTTCTTGCAATGGGAGAAGTGCTTAGCTTTGGGTTCAATCTTGCGGTGTCCTTACCAAAGGATGTAGGTGCAGCAAGGCACGATTGTATTGTTGCCATCGAGGATAACAAGATGTTTTTTTATCATATTGCATGAATTTATCCCTCTACATCATGTCATCTTGCTTACGGCATTACTCTGTTTTTAACTTAATACTCTAGTTGCATGCTGGATAGCGGTCGATGAGTGGAGTATGGTAGTAGATGCAGAATCGTTTCGATCTACTTGTTTTGGACGTGATGCCTATATACATGATCATTGCCTAGATATACTCATAACTATGCTCAATTCTGTCAATTTCTCAACAGTAATTTGTTCACCCACCGTAGAATACTTATGCTCTTGAGAGAAGCCACTAGTGAAACCTATGGCCCCCGGGTATATTCTCATCATATCAATCTATATCACTTTATTTACTTGCTTTGTTTTTACTTTGCCTTTACTTTTTACTTTGCATCTATCTATCAAAAATACCAAAAATATTATCTCTATCAGATCTCACTCTCGTAAGTGACCGTGAAGGGATTGACAACCCCTAAGCGTTGGTTGCGAGTTGCTATCGCTTTGTGTAGGTAAGAGGGACTTGTGCGTGGTCTCCTCTTGGATTGATACCTTGGTTCTCAAAACTAAGGGAAATACTTACGCTACTTTGCTGCATCATCCTCTCCTCTTCGGGAAATCCAACGCAGTGCTCAAGAGGTAGCAAGAAGAATTTCGCGCCGTTGTCGGGAGGCTCACGCAAGCAAGTCAACCATACCAAGTACCCATCGCAATCCCTATCTCTCGCATTACATTATTTGCCATTTGCCTCTCGTTTTCCTCTCCCCCACTTCACCCTTGCCGTTTTATTTGCCCTCTCTTTCCCAATCTCCTCCTCCTTTCCCTTTTGTTTGCTTTCTTCCGCCTTACTTTTTTTGCCGCTATGTCTGAAATTGGGGAGATTATCGTCCATATGGACAACAATGATAATACAGAAAATCCCGAGGCTCCGGCCGATGAACCTCATATCTTGCATACCAAAAAGTTTCGAATCGGTAGTGGTAACATCATTGGCAAAGGCGTTATTCAAGATTTCTTTACTTGTGCCGGTGCTTTACTTTCCATGGGCTGTTCTATTCTTCATCGAACTAGTAGCCTTGCGGATGTTATATCTATGCTTGTGGTTGCACTTGAAAGACAATTTATGCATATGCACCCTTGCATACAGAGAATTTTCTTAGAATTCTCTAATATTGAGCACTCTTCTATTAAGCACGCTGTTACTATCTTTTTGGCTCATGAATTTAGATTTATCATAAGAGAAGCCAAAGAAATCTTTGCGCACTATAGGGTGGACGCCGGTCATCCACCCATAGAAGCAATCCTCTATGATCAAGAGGAAATTAGACGTTTTCAATCTTCGGACTATGTCGCTTTCAATGAAAACCTTAGAAAAAAAGGTCCCTATCAATGTCTTAGTTGATTGCATTAACAAGCTTAATAATGATTTTGCCCTTAGAAATAATGAGCTAGGATACTCTCTCGAGTATAAGCTCACAAGATTTTGCCAAAAGAATGCTTTCAGTGATGAAATAGTTGTGCACTATGAAAGGCCAAGGGAGGAACCCGTTCCTCCCGTGATTGATCTTGGGGATTTCCGTCCCGCTAAATTTAGCCCTTTTGATTATTTTTGCTTGCTTCAAAGGAAACTTGCTGCCGAACGTAGGGAATACGAGATGAGCTTTCAAGATCTATCTTATTATTTTTGCACGACCTAGATCTATCCTTGCTTTTATGCCTAGCAAGGGGCGTTAAACTATAGCGCTTGTTGGGAGGCAACCCAATTTTATTTTGTGTTTTTTGTTTTTGATTCTGTTTAGGAATAAATAATCCATCTACCTTCTGTTTGGATGTGGTTTTATGTTTTAATTAGTGTTTGTGCCAAGTAGGACCTATAGGATAACCTACGATGATAGTTGATTTGATTCTGCTGGAAAACAGAAACTTTGCGCGCACGAATTTAGTTATGATAAATCACAGGAACGTGCTTTTGCATTTACTCTTTTTGCTGCTGATAAATAAACAAAATTTCCAGGACTTCCTATTTTTGCAGAATTGTTAGAGTTCCAGAAGTTTGCGTTAGTTACAGATTGCTATAGACTGTTCTGTTTTTGACAGATTCTGTTTTTCGTGTGTTGTTTGCTTATTTTGATGAATCTATGGCTAGTAAATTAGTTTATAAACCATAGAGAAGTTGGAATACAGTAGGTTTAACACCAATATAAATAAAGAATGAGTTCATTACAGTACCTTGAAGTAGTCTTTTGTTTTCTTTCTCTAACGGAGCTCACGAGATTTCTGTTGAGTTTTGTGTTGTGAAGTTTTCAAGTTTTGGGTGAATTCTTTTGATGGATTATGGAACAAGGAGTGGCAAGAGCCTAAGATTGGGGATGCCCATGGCACCCCCAAGATAATCCAAGGACACCAAAAAGTCAAAGCTTGGGGATGCCCCGGAAGGCATCCCTCTTTAAATCCACTTCCATCGGTAATTTACTTGGAGCTATATTTTTATTCACCAACATGATATGTGTTTTGCTTGGAGCGTCTTGTATTATTTGTGTCTTTGCTTGTTAGTCTACCACAATCATACTTGCTGTACACATCTTTTTGAGAGAGCCATACATGAATTGGAAATTGTTAGAATACTCTATGTGCTTCACTTATATCTTTTGAGCTTGATAGTTTTGCTCATAGTGCTTCACTTATATCTTTTGAGCGTGATAATTTTTGCTCTAGTACTTCACTTAGATCTTTTAGAGCACGGTGGTGGATTTGTTTTAAATAAACTATTGATCTCTCATGCTTCACTTAGATTATTTTGAGAGTCTTTAATAGCATGGTAATTTGCTTAATGTTAATATACTCGGTGTTCAAGATATGTGAAACTTTCTTTTGAGTGAATTGAATACTAAGATAAGTTTGATGCTTGATAATTGTTTTGAGATATGGAGGTGATAATATCAAAGTCGTGCTAGTTGGGTTATTATGAATTTGAAAAATACTTGTGTTGAAGTTTGCAAGTCCCGTAGCATGCACGTATGGTTAAAGTTGTGTAACAAATTTGAAACATGAAGTGTACCTGGCTTGTGCATCCTTATGAGTGGCGGTCGGGGATGAGCGATGGTCTTTTCCTACCAATCTATCCCCCTAGGAGCATGCGCGTAGTACTTGAATTTTTGATGAATTCTAAAATTTTGCAATAAGTATATGAGTTCTTTTGACTAATGTTGAGTCCATGGATTATACGCACTCTCACCTTTCCACCTTTGCTAGCCTCTTCGGTACCGTGCATTGCCCTTTCTCACCTTGAGAGTTGGTGCAAACCTCGCCGGTGCATCCAAACCCCGTGATACGATATACTCTATCACACATAAACCTCCTTATATCTTCCTCAAAACAGCCACCATACCTACCTATCATGGCATTTCCATAGCCATTCCGAGATATATTGCCATGCAACTTCCACCATCATCATCATGACATACATTAATTTTGTCATATTGCCATTGCATGATCTTGTAGTTGACATCGTATTTGTGGCAAAGCCACCATGCATTATTTTCCATACATGTCACTCTTGATTCATTGCACCATCCCGGTACACCGCCGGAGGCATTCATATAGAGTCATATATTGTTCTAAGTTTCGAGTTGTAATCCTTAAGTTGTAATCAATAGAAGTGTGATGATCATCATTATTAGAGCATTGCCCAAATAAAAAAAGGCCAAAAGAAAAAAAGAAAGGCCCAAAAAATGGAAAAAAAAAAGAAAATAAAAAAGGGGCAATGCTACTATCTCTTTTTCCACACTTGTGCTTCAAAGTAGCACCTTGTTCTTCATGTAGTGAGTCTCACATATTGTGCTTCAAAGTAGCACCTTTTTCCTCATGTAGTGAGTCTCATAAGTTGTCTTTTTATACTAGTGGGAATTTTTCATTATAGAACTTGGCTTGTATATTCCTACGATGGGCTTCCTCAAATGCCCTAGGTCTTCGTGAGCAAGCGAGTTGGATGCACACCCACTAGTTTTCTTTTGTTGAGCATTCATAGCTCTTGTGCATCCATTGCATGGCAATCCCTACTCCTCATGTTGACATCAATTGATGGGCATCTCCATAGCCCGTTGATTAGCCTCGTCAATGTGAGACTTTCTCCTTTTTTGTCTTCTCCACACAATCCCCATCATCATATTCTATTCCACCCATAGTGCTATATCCATGGCTCACGCTCATGTATTGCATGAAGGTTGAAAAAGTTTGAGATTATTTAAGTATGAAATAATTGCTTGGCTTGTCATCGGGGGTATAGAAGTTGGGAACATCTTTGTGTGACGAAAATGAAGCATAGCCTAACTATATGATTTTGTAGGGATGAACTTTCTTTTGCCATGTTATTTTGAGAAGAAATAATTGCTTTGATTAGTATGCTTGAAGTATTATTATTTTTGTGTCAATATGAACATTTGTATTGAATCTTTCAGATCTGAATATTCATATCACAATTAAGAAGATTTACATTGGAATTATGCCAAAGTATCACTCCGCAACAAAAATTCTTTTTTATCATTTACCTACTCAAGGACGAGCAGGAATTAAGTTTGGGGATGCCTGATACGTCTCCAACGTATCTATAATTATTGATTGCTCCATGCTACTTTATCTACTGTTTTGGACTATATTGGGCTTTATTTTCCACTTTTATATTACTTTTGGGACTAACCTACTAACCGAAGGCCCAGCCCAGAATTGCTGTTTTTTGCCTTTTTCAGTATTTCGAAGAAACAGAATATCAAACGGAGTCCAAACGGAATGAAACCTTCGGGATCGTGATTTTCCAACCGAACGTGATCCAGGAGACTTGAACCCTACTCCAAGCAGTGCCCGAGGAGGTCACGAGGGTGGAGGGTGTTGGGGAACGTAGTAATTTCAAAAAAATTCCTACGCACACGCAAGATCATGGTGATGGCATAGCAACGAGAGGGGAGAGTGTTCGTCCACGTACCCTCGTAGACCGTAAGCGGAAGCGTTAGCACAACGCGGTTGATGTAGTCGTACGTCTTCACGATCCGACCGATCCAAGCACCGAAGGTACGGAGCCTCCGAGTTCAGCACACGTTCAGCTCGATGACGATCTCCGGCCCTCCGATCCAGCAAAGGCTCCGGAGATGAGTTCCGTCAGCACGACGGCGTGGTGATGAGGATGATGTTCTACCGGCGCAGGGCTTCGCCTAAACTCCGCGACGATATGGCTGAGGTGGAATATGGTGGAAGGGGGCACCACACACGGCTAAGGAACGATCCGTAGATCAACTTGTGTGTCTATGGGGTGCCCCCTACCCCCGTATATAAAGGAGTGGAGGAGGAGGGCGGCCCTCTTCTATGGCGCCCTAGGGGAGTCCTACTCCCACCGGAGTAGGATTCCCCTTCCTAGTCCAACTAGGAGTCCTTCCATGTATTAGGAGTAGGAGACAAGGAAGGGAAGCGAGAAGGAAGGAAGGAGGGGTGCGGCCCTCCCTAGTCCAATTCGGACTAGTCCATTGAAGCGCGGCCTGCCCTAGGCAGCCCCTCTCTTTCGCAGGCCCAATAAGGCCCAATACTTCTCCCGGCGAATTCCGTAACTCCCAGTACTCAAAATACCGAATCACTCGGAACCTTTCCGAACTCCGAATATAGTCGTCCAATATATCGATCTTTACATCTCGACCATTTCGAGACTCCTCGTCATGTCCCTGATCTCATCCGGGACTCCGAACTCCTTCGGTACATCAAAACTCATAAACTCATAATATAAGCATCATCGAAACCTTTAGCGTGCGGACCCTACGGGTTCGAGAACTATGTAGACATGACCTAGAACTATTCTCGGTCAATAACCAATAGCGGGACCTGGATGCCCATATTGGCTCCTACATATTCTACGAAGATCTTTATCGGTCAAACCGCATAACAACATACGTTGTTCCCTTTGTCATCGGTATGTTACTTGCCCGAGATTCGATCGTCGGTATCCAATACCTAGTTCAATCTCGTCACCGGCAAGCCTCTTTACTCGTTCTGTAATGCATCATCCCGTAACCAACTCATTGATCACATTGCTTGCAAGGCTTATAATGATGTGCATTACGGAGAGGGCCCAGAGATACCTCTCCGACAATCAGAGTGACAAAACCTAATCTCGAAATACGCCAACTCAACATGTACCTTTGGAGACACCTATAGTACTCCTTTATAATCACCCAGTTACGTTGTGACGTTTGGTAGTACCAAAATGTTCCTCCGTAAACGGAGTTGCATAATCTCATAGTTACAGGAACATGTATAAGTCATGAAGAAAGCAATAGCAACATACTAAGCGATCAAGTGCTAAGCTAACGGAATGGGTCAAGTCAATCACATCATTCTCCTAATGATGTGATCCCGTTAATCAAATGACAACTCTTTTGTCCATGGCTAGGAAACATAACCATCTCTGATAAACGAGCTAGTCAAGTAGAGGCATACTAGTGACACTATGTTTGTCTATGTATTCACACATGTATTATGTTTCCGGTTAATACAATTCTAGCATGAATAATAAACATTTATCATGAAATAAGGAAATAAATAATAACTTTATTATTGCCTCTAGGGCATATTTCCTTCAGAGGGCACGCCCCCCCCCCCTTGGCACGACCCCTACCTCATGGGCCCCTCGGAGCTCCACCGACGTACTCCTTCCTCCTATATATATACCTACATATCCCCGAACGATCAGAAAAGGAGCCAAAAACCTAATTCCACCGCCGCAACCTTCTGTATCCACAAGATCCCATCTTGCCTGTTCCGGAGCTCCGCCGAAGGGGGCATCCACCATGGAGGGCTTCTACATCATCACCATAGCCCCTCCGATGAAGTGTGAGTAGTTTACTTTAGACCTTCGGGTCCATAGCTAGTAGCTAGATGGATTCTTCTCTCTTTTTGGATCTCAATACAATGTTCTCCCCCTCTCTCGTGGAGATCTATTCGATGTAATCTTATTTTTGTGGTGTGTTTGTTGAGACCGATGAATTGTGGGTTTATGATCCAGTATTATCTATGGAAAATATTTGATTCTTCTCTGAATTCTTTTATGTATGATTGAGTTATCTTTTCAAGTCTCTTCGAATTATCCTTTTTGGTTTGGCCAACTAGATTGGTAGTTCTTGCAATGGGAGAAGTGCTTAGCTTTGGGTTCAATCTTGCGGTGTCCTTACCCAGTGATAGAAGGGGCAGCAAGGCCCGTATTGTATTGTTGCCATCGAGGATAACAAGATGGGCTTTTTATCATATTGCATGAATTTATCCCTCTACATCATGTCATTTTGCTTACGGCGTTACTCTATTTTTAACTTAATGCTCTAGACTCATGCTGGATAGCGGTCGATGAGTGGAGTAATAGTAGTAGATGCAGAATCGTTTCGATCTACTTGTTTTGGACGCGATTCCTATATACATGATCATTGCCTAGATATACTCATAACTATGCTCAATTCTGTCAATTGCTCACAGTAATTTGTTCATCCACCGTAGAATACTTATGCTCTTGAGAGAAGCCACTAGTGAAACCTATGGCCCCCGTGTCTATTCTCATCATATCAATCTATATCACTTTATTTACTTGCTTTGTTTTTACTTTGCCTTTACTTTTTACTTTGCATCTATCTATCAAAAATACCAAAAATATTATCTCTATCAGATCTCACTCTCGTAAGTGACCGTGAAGGGATTGACAACCCCTAAGCGTTGGTTGCGAGTTGCTATCGTTTTGTGTAGGTACGAGGGACTTGTGCGTGGTCTGCTACTAGATTGATACCTTGGTTCTCGAAAACTGAGGGAAATACTTACGCTACTTTGCTGCATCATCCTCTCCTCTTCGGGGAAATCCAACTCAGTGCTCAAGAGGTAGCAGGGGACAATATGATCGTACTTAAGTATTGCGTGTAGCTAATATTCGAGTGTGTTTCATGAATGCATCAATGTTTGAGCATGATGGGCTAGGGACAACTTGTTTAAGCATTGATATTTTGAAAAACATGGTTGCTTGTTGATATGCTTGAGTATCTAAACTATTATGTCAAAACTAGACTATTTCTTTGAATCACATAAAATTCCAAATGTCCATGCTATAAAGAAAAGAATATGATATGACATGATAAACAACACTCCACATCAAAAATTCTGTTTTTATCACTTACCTACTCGAGGACGAGCAGGAGTTAAGCTTGAGGATGCTGATACGTCTCCAACGTATCTATAATTTTTTATTATTCCATGCTGTTTTATTATCAATCTTGGATGTTTTATAATCATTTTATAGTCATTTTATATCATTTTTTGGTACTAACCTATTGACATAGTGCCAAGTGAGTTGCTGTTTTCTGCATGTTTTTTACATCACAGGAAATCAATATCAGACGGAGTACAAATGCCATGTAACTTTATGATGATTTTTTATGGACCAAAAGGAAGAAGTTGGGCCTTGGTTGCACCTAGGGGGAGTCCCGAGGAGGGGACAACCCACCAGGGCGCGCCAGGAGGCCCAGGCGCGCCCAGGTGGGTTGTGCCCACCTCGGGTGCCCCCTGGACCGACTCTTTGCTCTATGAATACCCCAATATTCTAGAAACCCTAGGGGAGTTGACGAAATTTTCATCCAGCCACCGCAGAGTCCAGAACACCGAGATCCAATCTAGACACCATCACGGAGGGGTTCACCACTTCCATTTGTGTCTCTCCGGTGATGCGTGAGTAGTTCTTTGTAGACCTTCGGGTCCGTAGTTAGTAACTAGATGGCTTCTCTCTCTCTCTCTCTCTCTCTCTCTCTCTCTCTCTCTCTCTCTCTCTCTCTCTTGATTATCAATACAATGATCTCTTGGAGATCCATATGATGTAAGTCCTTTTTGCGGCGTGTTTGTTGGGATGAACTTCGAGTTTATGATCAGTTATATCTTTTTATATCCATGAAAGTTATTTGAGTTCCTTGATCTCTTATATGCGTGATTGCTTATAGCCTCATATTTCTTCTCCGATATTTGGGTTCTCGATCTATTTATCTTACAATGGGAAGAGGTTCCCGGTAGTGGGTTTGATCTTACGGTGCTTGATCCCAGTGACAGAAAGGGAACCGAGACATATGTATTGTTGCTACTAAGGATAAAAATATGGGATCCATATCTGCCGCAATAGATAAACGGATCTTGTCTACATCATGTCATCGTTCTTATTGCATTACTCCATTTTTCCATGAACTTAGTACACTAGATGCATGCTGGATAGCGGTCGATGTGTGGAGTAATAATAGTAGATGCAGGCAGGAGTCGGTCTACTAATCTTGGACGTGATGCCTATGTAATGATCATTGCCTGGATATCTTCATGATTATTTGAAGTTCTATCAATTGCCCAACGGTAATTTGTTCACCCACCGTTTGCTATTTTTCTTGAGAGAACCCACTAGTGAAACCTACGGCCCCGGGGTCTTCTTTCTCATATATTTGCCTTACGATCTACTTTTTCCTTGCGTTTATTTTCAAATATATTAAACTAAAAAATACAAAAATACATTGCTGCAATTTATTTGATCCGTGATCTATTTATCACATCGACAAACTTATCTCACGTCCTTTGTCTATCTTGAGGCGCCGTACCCCGAAAGGGATTGACAACCCCTTTAACACGTCGGGTTGCGAGGTGTTGTTATTTGTGTGCATGGGCTGTTTACGTTGTGTTGCTTGGTTCTCCTACTAGTTCGATAACCTTGGTTTCTTATCTGAGGGAAATACCTACCACCGCTGTGCTGCATCATCCCTTCCTCTTTGGGGAAAAACCGAAGTAGCTTCAAGCGACATCAAGAATTCTACCACCAAGAGGGTCAATGCTATTGAGGAGAAGAATACAGAGTTGACCGCAAAACTTGATGAACTCATCGCTATGATGAAAGGTGAATAAGAGGTAAACATTAATGCAATTACCAAAGAAAAATCTGCGATGTTAATTTAATTTCTTGTAATAGTTATATCCCTAACTAGAGAAATAACGAATTTGATCCTAGATTACCCTATCCTAATAGTAGTGGAGCACCAAGTAATTTTAATGGAATGAACAACGATAATAGAGCCACTTTGGATCATATTCTAAAAACTGTTTTTGTTAGCTAAGTGAGCAAAATTAAATATTCAAAAATATCTCCAAGAATCATGATAACTTTATTGGTTAATTGACCGGTAAGGTTGCTAGACTCACTAATGATATGCTTGCCTTAGGTGGAAGAACTAGGAGCATGGAGGCGCACATGTTCCTAAAATTGCAGAGAGTCAAACTTTGATTCTGGCTAAGCTTGCAGGAAAATTGGAACCAACCTAGTTGAGCATGTCAAAATGATCAGAAGTAGTGAAGGAAATGTAGAAGAGCTTAATAAGAGCCATATACCAGAATATACTTATTACGTTGTAGACTTCGTGAAGACGTTGACATCTACCTGAAGTACTAAATGACGAAGTGTGTAATCATTTTGTTGAACATGTAGCCACTAAGGTACATGAGTTGGATGATGAAACAGAGAAAATCTATATGGTAAGCTACCCACAAAACAAGAAGATATTTTTGAACCCACTATTGAAACTGAGACTTAAATTCAATGCTTTATGTGATCTAGGTGCTAGTGCTTCTACTATCCCTAAGTCCGTTACGACAGACTCAATGTTGGCCCTTATGTTAATAGCAAGATTAAGTTGAACATGGTCAATTCTATCTTTACACAACCAGTAGGAATTAATCATGGAGTAATCATTCAAATTAATGATTGCCCCATTATTATTGAGCTTGTTATACTTGATATGCCTGAAGATCCTATTGCACCTATCATTCTAGGTAGACAAATTTTTAGAACTATAAAAGCTACTATCACTGTCTTCGAAGTAAAGCAATTCATCCATGGCCTCTCCTAACACGACCCCATGAGGCGACATCCGCTTAAAGCCTTGTTACACGGCCTCTAACATTGTCTTGCAGCCACTAACAACCAATACCCTTTACCTGGTGTTTGACTTAGTGATGACGACACTCCATGACACAAAGTAAAAGGGGGTCATGAAGAGCACACAAAGGAAAAAATCACTTGGCCAAACACTTCCGAGTGAGCATAGATGATATGATTAAAAACACTGGATTACTTTGGATTTTTTAACAAAAAATACTTCATTTAGCAGTTTTTATCCGGACTACCCCTTCAACGTGAATTTTGCCAGTTTTCAACGCATTTAGCAATCTATCATTTGGGAATTCACTCTAAATAAAATGACAAAAATATGTCCTGCTTCAAAATAAGCCAATGTTCCGCTTCAAGTTTCTTTAACAAAGCAACATCCCAATGAATAGATTAATTCTCAGTTTTACTCACTGACCTGATCAAGAACTAAACTAATTTGTGCTTCATCTTGTAGGATCAAACCTCGAGTCATCAATAACACCCTTATAAAAGAATTTTGTTAGTTCGGTTAACCCTCTTACACCAAGGGTAAAGATCCTAGTATGGAAAAATATCTATATAACCACAATTATATGGCCAACTATATTTTTTTACTTGATAAAAAGTTCTCCATTTGAAAAATGATATTATAAAATCTAAATTCTAAAAAAATTAAACGGATCCATAGAAGGTATATACTATGAATAAACCAAATATAGCTCGGACTCGCATAAGAAATTGCACTAGTAATAATTCAAAACTTTCCCGGGTAAAGCTTATTGATGGAGTTAATCACTTTGATAATATGGTTAACTCTGCTATTGCATTATCCATTCATCACCTTCCATATGATCCATAAAACATCCCAAGTAAACACAATAAGTAATAACATAGAGCTTCATAAGAACGAAACAATTATATATTCCATATGCGCATGGCAATGATTACATACTAGTATATTTTTATCTTTTCTTAACAATACGTGTTCCTAAGTCCTAACTTCGTATAGAGCCTCCCTGGGATGATTATTTCTGTCCTTCTATCAACCCGATGGCCTTCCCTTGTTAACCTTTTTTGTTTGAATGGTAGTTAGATGAACACTCTTCGTTCTGAATACCAAAGATGTTGGGGAATTGGGGCCAAACATAGCCTTCCTCAAATCCATGAATGGTATTTTCGCTGTTTGAATAAACATAAAATAATTAAGGGTATGTATGTTCAGGTGTGTGAAATGGTCATAGAAGACCCGAACTTGGGGATTCTATCACAGGGTGCATGGATCCATCCAATTTGGCCTCTCTCATTATCATATATCACCAGCTAATCCTGCTCCTGCACCGTAATATCTGCAAAAGAGAAAAGTAACATCATTCTTTTGTACATGATTTGAGAGGTCTCATGGCTTATGAAGCCATTTTGCTTAGTTGTTATGTCTAAACTTCCTACCTCCAACAATGTTGAGATCCTTGAGGATGCCCAAACACGCATTCCCACATTTCTGGCATGAACGTAGCAAGAAATCTTTAGTAACCACAAACTTGAAGTTAATTACCGAATAATGTACCAGGTTACGTAATGCCTACAGTCAATGATGTATTCTCAGGAGGGATCTCCATAAACACTTTCTTGCAATTGGCAAAGTTCAAAACCAATGATTTGAATTCCTTTTTTAAATCAAGAATGAATTTGAATGGCATCTTCCCAACATAGAGGCAGAGACACCTCTTTTCAGCTCTTGCTTAGATCGCCCTTAAGCTCCAAGAGACAAGGCCTCATGAGCTCAATAATCCTACCCCCTTTGATCCATATTAATTGTTGCAGATTTAGTATAACTTTGTGCTAGATCAGTGATAAATTATATGGATCGAAGGGAGTACCATATTAGAATAGAAAAATATTACTCCCTCTGATCCAAACTAATTGACGCTACCTTAATATAGGCCTGATATGGTTGTGCGGAAGAGTAGGTGAATGAGCTTCGGCTGCCCAATATACTACCATCGGTCTCACACCAATTGACCGGCCATCAAAATATAGGCTTGCTGAACCAGGTGAGTAATAATTCCTGGAAAGACCATTCATTAGAATTATAAATGAGAGTATCTGGTCATAACTATCAGAAAAATTCAAATTAAAACAGTAGGAAGTTGAGAAGGTACAGGGGAAAAATAGTAACTTCTCTTTTGAGACAAAAGAAAAAAAAATAGTAACGCGAAAATGCGTAGGAGTATATGCGACGGTTGTTGGGCCAGGCCCAACGAGGCGAAGGGGGGAACACGAGTTTCCGCAAAAGGCGGGAAACAGAAATCGCGCGGGAAGCGCATCGACTGCTCTGTTCCGTCTCCAGGCCGAATGTCCGATTACAGCTTGGGACGATGAGGCGAATCCGATTTCAGAAGGAAGCGCGTCGTCTCCACACTATATAATCCCAGCCCACCGATCAATCCAATCCCTCCTCAAACACAGCTAGCTAAGAAATCATGGCCGTCACGAAAGCGAGAAAAGCAGTCAAGAGATTAACTTCCGCCACCGCCGACGCCGGAGCCGGAGCCAGCAGCTCCATGTCCATGGCGCCTCCGCCCGTACCAAGTGGGTTGAACGAGGTCAAGCAGCCCCCGCCGCTGCCTCCCGGCGTCTACTTCAACCCGACGAAGGCGGACAGGATGGGGTTCCTCAACCGGTGGATCGCCGGCGACGACAAGATGCCCGACGTGCGGGGGTTCATCTTCCACGCCGACATGTACGACAACGACCCCTACGCGCTGCAGCGGCTGCACCCGCCGGCCAGCTCCCGCGAGGGAAAGCACACGTGGTGGTTCCTCGGCGAGAACAAGTTCCAGAGCCCGTGCAGCGCGACCAAGAACAAGCGCGCCGACCGCAGCGTCCGGACCGGCGGGTTCTGGCGGGTGGAGCAGAGCAAGGAGGAGCTTCCCGAAGAGGGCGGGCTTAAGAACTGCTTCGGGTTCTACTACGTCCCCCCGCCTCCGTCCAAGAAGCGCAAGACGCCGTGGCTCATGCAGGAGTTCACCAGCGACATGGACAGGGGCGCCGGCAGGAGGGGCGTGCCCGCGCTCCACAAGCTCTACATCACGCCGCGCGCCACCGCCGAGGGCCGTACGGAAGTCTACGGGGAGGACGGCCTGACGGCGGGGAACAAGAAGCCTGTCCCGGCAGACTATTTCGCCGCCGCCGCCGCGCTGATGCCGCCGGGGAGTGTCCGTGGTCTCCGACAAGAGCAAGTTGAGCCGCCACAGGCGTCGGATCTGCCGCCTTTGCCCCCGCCTCTTCCTCATTACGGCGGCGGCGACGACGACGACAACGGCCAAAACTTCATGAATGGCATAATGTCGTCGGTGGGTCCTCTTCACTACGACGACAGCGAGAAGGGACAGAACTCCATGGGGGCAGCCAACGTTCTTGGTCAGTACCAGCAGCAGCATGATGAGGATGCGCCTGAGGATAATTTCAGCATCCCAATGGACCAACTCATGAGAATACTTGACAAGCCAGCGGAGTCGGAGGGGGAAGAACCGGCGTGGGACTCATTGCCGGATATCGTTGATCATGATGAGTTAGTGAAATTCAACAAGGATGCTTAGATTGCAGCTCCACTTAGACTGAGGAATCCAAGTTCCACTTAGACAGACAGATCGACTGATCTGCTAGCTAGAGCTAGAGACTATTCTTTGGTTGATTGGATTGGGGGATAATTTGTGAGAGCTTCTGGTCTATCTATGCCAGTAGTAGTTCTCCATGTACTGTGTTTGTATTATAGCATGTGATGTGGTTGGTTTCAAGACTGTTTATATTCACAGTTAGATGGAAAGAAATGTTGGTTTAGTTGGCTGTTTTCAATTTCCTGTCCTAGTAAGTTTACTTGATTCGATCGTCCAAAAATGGCGCGAGTGTCATAGAAGATTTGCACGAGGCATGAAGTTTGAACATAGGTAGAGTATCTTTCGCCGATCCCCTAAAACCGGTTAGAGAATTAAAATCATGGTTTACTCCTCTAACTTGCACCAACCGAAGTCCTAAAGTCTACAGTAATTTTGGAGGCTGCTGCAAATCGGGCGGCTGATTTTATCCAATTTTAAGCCGCCTAGCCAGCCGTCCAATTTTCTCAACTAGGATGTATTAGAGCCGCTCGACTCCCCCTCAATCATCGCTCATGTCCATGGTGGTCACGCATCATAGCTTGTCGCCGGCAAGCAACACCGCCGTACTCGACTTGTCGCACCGCCAGTAGCAATGCCCCACCCCATTGCAGCGCCGGCGAGTAGTGGCGAGCGCTCCCCATTGTAGCGCCACACGACCCCATTGTAGCACTCCCTACAGCAGAAAAAAGCAGCGAGCAGCGGCCGTTCCCTTTTTGCTCTGCAGCAGCGAAGGGGGAGCAAAGCTTGCGCCATCAGGGGCAGATCGAGACACTGGGACTAGGTCGCAAATGACGAAGAAGGCTATGGCGACGTCGGCAGTGGAGGCGAAAACATCGGCAGCGGCAGGACCAACATCTTCGACGGCCCAGACCCGGTGATCGGTGGGTTGTCTAGAGCCGAGTGGAAAGAGGCCGCAGAAAATAGCGGCTCTTGGAAGCAAAAAAAACACGTTTTTTCTTTCTGTGAGGCATACATGTGCCTTTCGCGGAAGCAAACCACAGAAGCAAATTTGTGCCTCTCGTGAAAAAAAACATGCTTCCCCTTTTCGAGGGGCACAATTGTGCCTCTTGCAGAAGCAAATCTATGCCTCACGCGAAAGGAAAAAAACACGCATTTTTTCACACAATTTTTTCTCCAAGCTTTTCCACAAATACCCAGGGAAAAGCTGAAAAACCCCGAAACAACCATCAAAAACCCGAAAACCTGTACAGAAATATAAAATAAAATTCAGAGGGAGCGCCCAGCACGGGACACGTGGCGAGGACTGTTGTTGGGTTAAGTCTGACAGTAGAGAGCGGTGATCGATTCCAGGATAGACTGGTTCGTGCGTAACCCGCTAGCAACTGTGTCTCCTATCAGGCTTGTGTGTTGTAAGTTGGATGGGGCCTACTTGAATTAAAAGAGGCAGTTTACCACTTGTTTTTTCGTGTTTTCTGTTTTTCTTTGTTTTTACTCGTTTTTTCTTTTCTCTTTTTTTTCTTTACTTTTTGCTCGGTTTTCATTCTTTTTTATTTTCTTTCTTTTTATTTGATTTTCTTATTTCCTTCTCAGCTTACACTGCTTTTTTCATTTTATCAGTTTTGTTTGCTTCTTTTATTATTTTTCATCGGTTTTCTTTTGTTTTCTCTCAGGTTTTCGTAGTTTTTTTTACGCATTTTTGGTACATACCAATAGATGTTTAACGTTTTTAAAATACAAGATTAACATTTATTAAAATAGATAGTCAATATTATTTCTATACACATTTAACATTTTTCGAATACTACATTACCTTTTTTCAATGGGAATAAACATTTTTTGAATACATGGTCAACTTTTTTATATACACGCTTAATATTTTTTTTCAAATGCTTGATTAACTTTTTAAATACAAGTTAATTTTTTGAATACCTGCTCAATTTTTTCTATGCACATTTATTTTTTTCAAATTCTTCCTTAACATTTTTATATACCAAAATAATAAATTTTAGTATATGGTCAATATTTATATATACACATTCAACATATTGTAAATTCTTGATTAACATTTTTCAATACAAGTTTAACATTTTTAATGCATGTTCAACCTTCTATAGACATTTAACATTTTTCATATTATTGAATAATGTTTTACAAATTCTTGTTAATAATTTTTTCAAATACTTGGATCAACATTTATTAAATACTTGATCAATTTTTTTCTCGCATATTGTATATTTTTTGTATACATTTTCGTATAAACATTTCGCAATAGAAATTTAACATTTTCCAAATGCTTAGCTAACAATCTTTTTTAGAAATGTTTTTCTAAAAGATTTATTTAAAATAGTAGCAAGTATTAAAGAATTGAAAAAAATAAAGCAAAAAATGAAAAAGCGTCAAAAAAAAGAGCCTTCGGCCTCCCGCGCGGCTGGGCCGGCCCACTCTCGCTCTGCCGTATGTGAGGGTTCCCTAGGTCTCGCTATAAGCTAGACATAGGGGCACCCCGACAGGGTTGCTTCTCTCGCATGAAGAATTTCTTATCTCGCATAGCAACTGGGCTGGTCCGTTTACCCTTTTTGATCGCTGTTTCGTATCTGTTTTTTCCTCTTTTTTACTAAGTTTTTTTTCTATGTTTTTCATAGGTTTTCCTCATTTTATTCACGACCGTTTTTGGTTTTCCTGTTTCCTTGCTTTTTTGATGGTTTTCTTTGTTTCTTTCTTGGTTTTTATCGGATTTCTTTTTCTTTTTATTCTTTTTTTCTTTCTGGATTTTCATTGGTTTTTTCTGCTTTCTTTTTTCTTTGTTTCTTTCTTGGTTTGCACTGGTTTTTCTTTGTTTCTTTCTTCGTTTTCTCAGTTTCATTGTTTTGCATTGGTTTCTTCCTTTTTCGTCTCATTTCTTTTCTTTATTTTTATTTTTATTTTTGCTAGGTTTCTTAGAAAACTTATATTTTTATGTCTATTTTTTCATACACATTGTACATTTTTGGTCTATATATAATACATTTTTCTAATAGATGTTTAACATGTTTCAAATAGAAGTTTAATAATTTTTGAATACACGGTCAATATTTTCTCTATATACATTTATCATTTTTTCAAATGCTTTATTAATATTTTTCAACTACATGACTAACATTTTTTAATACACGGACAACATTTTTCTATACACATTTAACATTTTTCAAATGCTTGATTAAAAATTTCACATACAAGATTAACATTTTTTAAATACGCGGTCAACATTTTTATACACAATGAACATTTATCAAATGCTTGATTTTTTTCCCAAATACTTGTTTAATATTTTAGTGAAATGCTTTATTAATATTTTTTAAGTACCTGAAGAACCTTTTTCACGCACATTTTTTTTGTAAACAGGTATTTTATACATGAGAAATATTTTATATATACATATTTAGCATTTTTTTTTCAAACGATCGGTCAACAGTTTTTCCAATATTTTTTGTAAAGTGTTTTTTATATTTATTTAGAATATTTGGAGGTGTAAACAAAGAAATAAAATAAAAGAGAAAAAATAAAAAATAAAACATGAGAAAGAAAGAAAGAACAAGGCATATTGGCGCCCGTCACGCGAGAGTTTCCTATGTCTCGCGTGAAGCGAGACATAAGGGCGTCCTTCAGACATGGCCCAAGTGGGATCACTCGCGCAAGCATTTCATTCGGAAGTGTTCGCGAGAAGCTCAAAAATAAAAGAAAGTGTGCACGTAAGTTGGTAGAGGCACGCACAAAGTTGAGCCATCTTCATGTGATTTGTTTTTCTTTTGCGAGAAAACTTCCGATCTATCCATCTTCAATCATGTTAGTACAATGAACACCCCAAAAAAATTACATCCAGATTCATAGACGAGCGACCGATGACTACAAGCACTGAAGCGAGCCGAAGGCATGCCGCCATCATCTCCCCTCCCTTCCCGGAGCCGGACAAAACTTGTTGTAGTACACAGTCAGCAACTCGTTGTGCTAGGGCCCCATAGGACTAGTGCATTAGAATAGCAACCGCCGCCGATGAAGAGACGCGTAGATCCAAAGTATCCAACCTACAGACACACAAACATAGATGGACAAAGACCCGATCCAAGTAGATCCACCAAAGACAACCACCGACCGAATCCCACGAGATATGCCGGAGATAAACCTCCACACACCCTCCGACGATGCTAGATGCACCACTGCGATGGGGCCTAGGCGGTCGGAACCTTATTCCATCTTCAGAGAGCCGACATCGTTTCGCCTTCCCGAGAAGGACACAAACCCTAAATAAACTCAAATAAACATCTCAAAACGGCCCGTCGGCAAGGGTTGGAATCCACCAGGCCTCCATGGTCCTAGGGCCACTGAAGACGAGGCGGACCGGCGGCGGCACCAGGGGGAGGCAGAGAAACCCTAGGCTTTGTTTTTGGAGAGGCGAGTGCGGCTACGTTAAGAAAAAAGGAGCCTTGGAGGTACGTAGAGAAGCTAATGTCATGGGGTGAAAAATAAGAAATCGCGTAGTGGGATCCATCATGATCAAGCTTTGCACATATATATTCTTGTTAAGTTTGTTGAAGAGATTTGTGTGTGTGCAACAAGAACTGATGCATAAGGCTCGGATGAGTCTAGAGTACGTTGTGTAGGATCATGCATGAACATGGCATCAAGCAATGCACGGAGATATGCGGGGCAGACACGACGCAGGATGAAGCATGATTGCTGCTGGACAAAGTCCGCTTGGTTGGACTAGATAGTCTGACAAATCGACGTGGATGTCGATCAATACAGAAGGCGGTGGTGGGATAGGTGACGACAATGTATGAGCGTAATGCTGATGGTGACCGACTTCTGGGCGTGGAAACACGTGGTGCGGGCTTCAGGGCTTGTGCAACTTCGAGAAAACTATGGCGCGAGGTTGATTCAAGGCAGTGCATACATGAGAGCTTGAAGTCAATGGGGTGCGGTGTAGCATGGCCAACTACATTGAGTCATGTTGAAGGTGAAGTTGGATTCTTGCGGAAGACTTCACTCTATGCTGTGGAGGGGAAATGGCGTAAGAGCTAGGAGACGTTGGCATTGAAACACCCACTACCTAAAGTATTAAATGACGAATCGTATAATCGTTTTGTTGAACATGATGTAGCCACTAAGGTACATGAGTTGGATGATGAAAGGGGCAAAATCTATATGGTAAGCTACATGCTAAGCAAGAGGATATTTTTGAACCCACTATTGAAACTGAGATTGGTTTGAACAAATTCAATGCTTGATGTGATCTAGGTGCTAGTTTCTACTATCCCTAAGTCCGTTATGATAGACACAATGTTGGTCCTTATGTTAATAGTGAGATTAAGTTGAACATGGCTAATTCTATCTTTACACAACCAGTAGGAATTAATCATGGAGTGATCATTCAAATTAATGATTGCCTCCTTGTGATTTATCTTGTTATAGTTGATATGCCTGAAGATCCTATTGCACCTATCATTCTAGGTAGGCCATTTTTTAGAACTATAAAAGTTACTACCAATGTCTTTGAAGTAAAGCAATTCACCCGTGGCCTCTCCTAACATAGGAAAAAGTCGATCCCATGAGGCGACATCCGCTTAAAGTCTTCGTACACGGCCTCTAACATTGTCTCGCAGCCACTAACAACCAATACCCTTTACCTAGTGATGACAACACTCCATGACACAAAGTAAAAGGGGGGGGGGTCATGAAGAGCACACCAAGGAAAGAAAATCACTTGGCCAAACACTTCCGAGTGAGCATAGATGATATGATTAAAAGCAATGAATTACTTTGACATTTTTTACAAAAAATACTTCATTTAGCAGTGTTTATCCGGACTACCCGTTTAGCGGTAATTTTGCCAGTTTTTAACCCATTTAGAAATCTATCATTTGGGAATTCACTTTAAATAAATGACAAAAAGATGTCCTGCTTCAAAATAAGCCAATGTTCCGCTTCAAATTTTCTTTAACAAAGCAACATCCCAATGAATATATTGATTCTCAGTTTTACTGACTGACCCGATCAAGAACTAAACTAATTTGTGCTTCATCTTGTAGGATCAAATCTCGAGTCATCAATAACACCCTTATAAAAAACTTCGTTAGTTCGTTTAACCCTCTTACACCGAGGGTAAAGATCCTAATATAGAAAAATATCTATATAACCACAATTATATGGCCAACTATATTTTTTTAATTGATCAAAAATTTCTCCATTTGAGAAAACAGAATATAAAATCTAAATTCTAAAAAAACTAAACGGATCCATAGAAGTTATATGCTATGAATAAACCAAATATAGCCAGACTCACATAAGAAATTGCATTAGTAATAATTCATATGAAATCATAAAAGAATTAGAACTTTCGTGTGTAAAGTTTATTGATGGAGTTAATCACTTTGAAAATATGGTTAACTATGCTATTGCATTATCCATTCATCACCTTCCATATGATCCATAAAACATCTCAAGTAAACACAATAAGTAATAACATACGTGCTTCATAAGAACGAAACAATTATATATTTCATATGCACATGGCGATGATTACATACTAGTAGATTTTTTTATCTTTTCTTAACAATACACGATCCTAAGTCCTAACTTCGTATAGAGCCTCTCAGGGATGATTATTTCTGTCCTTCTATCAACCTGATGGCCTTCCCTTGTTAACCTTTCTTTGTTTGAACGGTAGTTAGCTGCACACTCTTCGTTCTAAATACCAAAGATGCTGGGGAATTGGGCCAAACATAGCCTTCCTCAAATACTTGAATGGTAAATTCGCTGTTTCAATAAACATAAAATAATTAAGGGTATGTATGTTCAGGTGTGTGAAATGATCATAGGAGGGAAGACCCGAACTTGGGGATTCTATCACAGGGGTGCATGGATCCATCCAATCCGAACTCTCTCATTATCATATATCACCAGCTATCCTGCTCCTGCACCATAATATCTGCAACAAGAGAAAAGTAACATCGTTCTTTTGTACATGATTTGAGAGAGCTCATGGCTTATGGAGCCACTTTGCTTGGTTGTTATGTCTAAACTTCCTACCTCCAACAATGTTGAGATCCTTGAGGGTGCCCAAACACGCGTACCCACATTTCTGGCATGAACGTAGCAACAAATATTTAGTAACCAAGAATTTGAAGTTAATTACTGAATAATGTATCAGGTTACGGAATGCCAACGGTCAATGAGGTATTCTCAGGAGGGATCTCCATAAACACTTTTTTGCCATTGGCAAATTTCAAACAAATGATTTGAACTCCTTTTTGAAATCAAGTATGAATTTGGATGGCTTCTTTCCTTCCCAGCATAGAGGTAGAGACACCCCTTTTCAACTCTTGCTTAGATCACCCTTAAGCTGCAAGAGACAAGACCTCATGAGCTCAATAATCCTAGTCCCTTTGATCCATATTAACTGTCGCTGATTTAGTATAACTTTGTGCTAAATCAATGACAAATAATATGAATCGGAAGAAGTACCATATCTCTACTACCTAAAAGAACCGTAAGGTTCCGTTTCCCCTCTTACGTCCCTTCGTCCCCCTTCGTCCATCGTCGATTCAAGTTTTTTTTTCACGCACAATAGTCCATGCCGAAAACACGGGAACGCAATCCCATCTACTCCGTAGCACCGATCCACCGCGCCTCACCTCCGTCCTGGGCGGCTCCGCGCTGCCTCCTCCCCTCCCAAGCACGGCCGCCGCCACACACCCCCATCACCCCATCAGAGTACACCTCCCATACTCCTCTCTCTCTCTCTCTCTCTCTCTCTCTTGGAGCCGCCGTCGCTCCCCATCCACCCTGCGTGCATCAGATCGACCTTGTTCCCTCTCCTTGCAACGTGGGAGATGGAAGGGGCCGCCCGTCAGCCACCAATCTGATGGCGGCGTGGTCATCTACCTCCTCTCTCCCCACGTTGGTCCAGCCTGGCGGCTGCATCGGCGAAACTGCTGGCAGTGACACGGTTCGCGGGTGTGGCGATAGGAAATATCGGCCGGTCATCTTCGAGGGCGCCTACCACGGCGATCCCGCAGTCCAGCCTCCCCGCCTCCAAGATGTGGCCTGGACGAGGCCGTCTTCTCCTTTCCTCCGTGGCGTCCAATGAAGAGCTACACTGCCGTGGCACCACATGACTTGTGTTGTACCTTCACCCCACGGCCCTTTTGTGTTGGGAGGAGGCAGCGTTTGTCCGTAGCACTCCATGTCCCACAATCACCATTCCTTTCTTACTTAGTGTCGTACAAGTGATGCAATCAGGATTTGCTGGCCTTTTAACATATCCCTGGTGGAGTGAAGGGGACGGAAGAATTGGAAATACAATGAGGTAATATTTTTGTACAGGATAATTGCTTGAGTTTTTTCCTCTTCTCTAATCAAGGCGATTGCTGTGTTAGTTAGATGGTTGCAGGTGCAGCTACATCTGAATATTTCATTCTTAAACGTCAAATAAAGCAAACAAATATTTTATTTGTTCCCTAATGATCATATTTGGTGTTATTTCTTTAGGATGGTGCATGGAGAACATGCTCTGTTGCCATCTTCATCCACGAATTGGCTCCCAAATCTAAAAGGCGCGGCTGCCGAATAGGAATCTAACAAGGTGCGGCTGCTGAACTAGGAGAACCACAGATGAGTTTTTGTTCGTCAGTGAATCTATCTAGCACAGGATTACACCATACGTCATTCTTCCCATCATTTATGTTCTGTAAATGAGATATGCAATTTTTTCTCGGTATCTTGGATAATGACAGTCTGGTTCTTGAAGTGCGAAAATTAAACTGATCTAAGTTATTTTCTTTTTTCAGGACCTAGTCACAAAGAATGAGTTTGAGACAAACCTTGTGTCATGTGTTATCGCACTCAGATATTGGAGCCTTGGAGAATGTAAAAGAAATGTTAAACGGATAGATGTGGCCCCTCTAAACTTACTTGAATTATTCAGCAAAGGTCCGCGATTAATGGTACCCATGTACATTCAGTAGGGCGAGTTGGTCTTGCTATATTGCATTCAGGCTTAGTGTTGAAATTTCATCAAAAATAAGTTCAAGCATGATATTTAAGATCAATTCTGGAAGGACGACCTGACACACCTGAACATAAGAAAAACATAAGGTGACCAAAAAATACATTGAACCAAATGTGTCTGACTGAATTTTATTTGGAGGTACTGAATTTTATTTGGAATCGTACATGTTATTATTCTTTGGATGTGACTGGCCATTGCTAGCATCCATACATGTAGCCACATTTATGTGATATGGTCAGTATATATCTATCATGAGAATAGTGTCTCATGCAATCAAGTCGCAGTTGTTTATCCTCTTCGATTATCTTGCGCTGCAGAATTGTTCTACGGAACAAATTTATAGGTGGTATTCGTTATTTCTCGGTAATCTATATGGAACAATGATCGCACATATTCCTGTAAGCTATAGTCCCTTCACATTTATGCATATTCTTGCTGAGGCAGAAAAGAAAAGTATTTATAGTAAGTAGATATATTTCTTCCCATTTGTGTATTCTTGCTGGGAGAGAAAAACATTAGCGACAAATAAGCAGTTATGTATAAACTTCTGTCATGCAAACTGGAAACAAAAAATGATTATCATTTTCTGCTCTCTGACTTGCAATGCAGAATGTGAGAGCTTATACCCCCATACAACAAGTAAGTGTTACAAAATCTTTCAATGGTGGTCTTGTATACCCTCGTAATTATTGTTGTTGTCCTCATGTATAAATAGCCAGATTCTTTTTCAGTTTTTTCTTGGGCGTCGATGAGCACATGAGCTCGGAGGAGGCCACCATGGAGCTGATGCCACCTCGGCAAACAAAAACTGTGCAGAACGAGAATGACGAGGCGAGCCAGTACTACAGAGGAGCTGGACCATAGGGAGGTCTTAATTTTAAGTAGCAATGTTGGTTGCTAGCATAGGTAAGGTTTGAAGTATCTGTCCACCTTTTAAAATATAAGTACTAAATGATGATTATAGTGATTTATGACAATTAGGTGCCGTTTGGTTTAGCATATAAGTGTCTAAATACTAAATATAGGTATCTATTCACACTTTGGTTTAGCAATCAGGTACCATTTTCTTCATCTTGCTAGCTCCACTTTGTTGCAAAGGAACTATTGACTATAGTGATTTATGACCGGACGTCCTGTTGATTTAGTGATTTATGATTCCTACAAGTATATAGGAATATTTCAGCTCCATCATAGGGAAAATAATCTGAAATAGAGTTTCGGTGAACTTGACTATCATGACGTGAACTTGCTTCATTTAGTTGGAACTCGGCTATCATGGTGTTTACAGTCCATTATTCATGCTTGCTTTGACACTTGTGTGTTAAATCAATGCTTATGTATCTTATTAATGTTGCTCAAAATATCATGTTTGTAAGATCAAGTAGATGTTCTGGTGACCTCAGAACACCATTTCATAATACTCTTCTTGTGATGAATTTGTTTGCTCCCGTAGCAACGCACGGGCAATTACCTAGTTAGAATAAAAGATATTACTCCCTCTGATCCAAATTAATTGACACAATCTTAATACAACTTTAGCACAAAGTTGTACTAAGGCTGCGTCAATTAATTAAGTTATACTAAGTTGCGCCAAATAATTTGGATTGGATGGAGTAATAATTCCAGGAAAGACCATTCGTTGGAATTATAAATGAGATCTGGGCACAGTTATCAGAAAAATTTAAATTAAAACAGTAGGAAGTTGAGAAGGTACAGGAAAAAAAAATAGTGACTTTTCTTTTGAGACAAAAAAAAATAGGAACTCGAATAAGCGTAGTATGCGCGACGGTTGTTGGGCCAGGCCCAACGAGGCGAAGGGGGGACGCGAGTTTCCGCAAAAGGCGGGAAATAGAAATCGCGCGGGAAGCGCATCGACTGATCGCCGGGGTAAAAGTAAAAACTAAACATGGAAATCCGACTGCAGCTTGGGACGATGAGGCGAATCCGATTTCAGAAGGAAGCGCGTCGTCTCCACACTATATAATCCCAGCCCACCGATCAATCCAATCCCTTCTCAAACACAGCTAGCTAAGAAATCATGGCCGTCACGAAAGCGAGAAAAGCAGTCAAGAGATCAACTTCCGCCACCGCCGACGCCGGAGCGGGAGCCAGCAGTTCCATGTCCATGGCGCCTCCGCCCGGGCCCGGCAGGTTGAACGAGCTCCAGCAGCCGCCCCCGCTGCCCCCCGAGGTCTACTTCAACCCGACGAACGCGGAGAGCATAGGGTTCCTCAACCGGTGGATCGCCGGCGACGACAAGATGCCCGACGCGCGGGGGTTCACGGTTCATCTTGCACGCCAACATGTACAACAACGACCCCTACGCGCTGCAGCGGCTGCACCCGCCGGCCAGCGCCCGCGCGGGCCAGCACACGTGGTGGTTCCTCGGCGAGAGCAAGTTCCAGAGCGTGCAGCGCGGCCATGAACAAGCGCGCCGACCGCAGGCGTCCGGACCGGCGGGTTCGGCGGGTGGAGCGAGCAAGGAGGAGCTTCGAGGGCGGGCATAAGAGCGCCGGGTTCCACTACGCCCCGAAGAAGCCCAAGACGCCGTGGCTCATGCAGAGTTCACCGGCGACGAGGCGAAGGGCGCCGGCAGAAGGGCGTGCCGCGCTCCACAAGCTCTATGTCACGCCGCGCCCCGAGGGCCTGAGGGAAGTCTACGGGGAGGACGGCCTGACGGAGGGGAACAAGAAGCCTGTCCCGGCAGACTATTTCGCCGCGGCCGCCGCGCTGATGCCGCCGGGTAGTGTCCGTGGTCTCCGGCAAGAGCACGTTGAGCCGCCACAGGCGCAGGATCTGCCGCCTTCGCCCCCGCCTCTTCCTCATTACGGCGACGACGGCCAAAGCTTCATGAAGGGCATAGTGTCGTCGGTGGGTCTTCTTCATTACGACGACAGCGAGATGCGGCAGGACTTCATGGGGGCAGCAACGCCAGCGGACGTTCTTGGTCAGTACCAGCAGCAGCATATGGGGGTGCCTCCACCTGCGCCGCCGGGCCTCCATGACGAGGAGGCGCCGTCGGATAATCTCAGCATGCCAATGGACCAATTCATGAAAATACTTGACGAGCCAGCGCCAGCGGAGACGGTCAGGGGGGAAAAACCGGCGTGGGACTCTTTGCCGGACATAGTTGATCATGATGAGTTCGTGGAATTCAACAAGGATGCTTAGATTGCAGCTCCACTTAGACTGAGAGATCCAAGTTCCACTTAGAAAGACAAATCGATTGATCTGCTAGCTAGAGACTATTCTTTGGTTGATTAATTTGGTTTGGGGCATTAATTTGTGAGGGCTTCTGATCTATGCCAGCAGTAGTTCTCCATGTACTGTGTGTTTGTATTAGTTATTATCATGTGATGTGATGTTTTTTGAGGGATTATCATGTGATGTGATTGATTTTAACTTTCAAGATTGTTTATATTTAACAATTGCAGGGAGAGAAACGTTGATTTAGTTTCAAATTCCTGCCCTAGTAATTTTGCTTGATTCGATCATACGAAACTACCCCCTCCGCTGGTCTAGCCGCCGCCCCCGGCCATCCCTCTAGGCACGCCCGCCACCATCCCCCACCACTGTCCCCCACCCTGAACCCTAAGATAGATAATAGGGTAGCCCTCCGGCGAGTCCCTTTCTTCTCCCGGCTCACTACGGCCAACTCTCGAAAATCATCTGACCCCCATTTCAAATTCAATGAACTCTCATTTAGCTAAACTGACTTCTATCCACCACATGTATTGTCACCATGGTTTTGGGTACCGGGCGGTAAATTCGGTTACCGCCCGGTAACCGCGTTTCCCGCTCCCCCACGAGAATCATGTATACCGAGCAAAAAATCCCGAACTTTTTGAATTTTTTGAATTTAAACTCCTAGCATCTAGTTAAATAAGATACATCTCTAACTGAAACACAAGCAAACTTGTGTCGCAGTTTTAAAGATCTTTAACCAGCAGCTGCAGGTCGTGTGTTCGAGGGCAGCCAGCAGCATTTTTTCCTTTTTGATTTAATTTTTGAAGCTGTAGTTTACAAAAAAATATGAGCGTGGGAGGGTCGAACTCGCGACCTGCATATGCGCAGCATCGGAGCAGACCTCTTACCGCTGCGCTAGCACTACTTTAGACAATTTTTCATGCTCAAGAATTATCTATTCTGGTCTTAAAAATTTTGAATTCAAATTTTAATTTTAAATTTCGCTCGATTTTTTTTCGGAATTTCGTGGTTACCGTGGTAACCGAGTTTACCGCCCCCCCTCGAGAAAAATGTTCCATTCGGAATCCAAAACCTTGATTGTCACTGACATGCTGTAGACGACCCCATGGGTTTTCTCCAACAACAACTTGATCTCATCATCAACTTCTGATCTGTAGTGACTAAGTTCTTATGGTTACCTGCAATCCTTTTTTTGATCTATTTTGCATGGCATAACACCTGACCTCATTTTTCTCTTTTGACTGAGAATTTGTAGTATCTGTTTGACCTATCATGGTGCTTATGTTTCCCCATGTCTGCAAGTTTATTTTGTGGGTTGATTTGCCATGGCTGGGTTTTGGGTTTTCTGCTTTGTTGTTAGCTGTTTTTTTAAATCCTGTTAATTAGCAGTTTAGCACCCATTGGGTTTGCAGCTTCCATGAATTTGTAGTCAATTTTCTGTGCCTATTTAGTATGGCTCACAATACGAGAAATGCAGCAGGTTCAGCTTTAGGGGAAGAGCAGGAACAATTGTTTGATTTCCCATAGAGAAAAGGAACAATTGTTTGATGCCTATAAACATTAGAAATATGTATCTAGGCATGCTATTAGAAACCTAGCCTTTTTTTTGCATCAGGTGTTGAATTCCTAGCCTAGTAACAATACACAGTTTTCCCTGTTGCACACATAGTTTCGACTAGACAGATTTTGCTTTCATCTCTCTGTACTAGGATATCTGTCTTTTGTTGTTGATGGTGGTTTTGGGAATAAAAATTGATCTGCTGAATGATTGTTGCGATCAGGTTATCATACATTGAGATAATTATCTGCACAAAGTTGACAGCGTTTCATGCAAACTTCTTGTCATGCAAGAACAAAGTAATCCCAGAGCTCATGTCCGCTTAGATAATTATCTGCATAAAATAGATAATCTGTACTATTAAAGAGGATCGAACGTCGTGATGGTTCGACCTCGTTCGATCCCCACCTCCCTTCGCACGCTAACGCAGTAAAACAAATCTCTCGATCCGGCAGGCAGGAGAAGCCCAAAAAATCAGCCCACGCTCCCACCATCGTCACTCAAGAAAAAAAAAAGAATAAACTGCCGCCAGACAAACACGTCTCGTCTCCACCTCTCCCCGCCCCGGAAAAAAATCGTGTACGACCGGGTCGTACAGGACCGAACGTGAGACCCTCTCCCGCATGCGCCACCTGGCGATGCGAATCTTAAAGCAGCAACCGTCTCTTATCTCTCCGGCACCCCCAAACTACATCGCCGCCGTTGTGATGCGCCACGGCTGCTCGCCACATCGCCGCCGTCCTGCTCCTCAACGTCAGGTACACCACCTCAGCTCAGCGCGCTCCACTCCCGTCGGAAACGGCGACGTCCCCGCCGGCCACGGCGATGTTCGTGGGCGGCTGGGCGCCTCCACTCGCGGCAGGCCGGCGCACCATGCATGCTGCATGCATCCTTCAGTTGCGGCCAAATTCACGATGCCGGTGTGTTACTAAGTTCGCTACGATCTGGGCACATGTAAGATGACTCAATCATCACGTTCCCTGTAATTTGTTGTTGCTTGACTTGAGCTTGGGGCGTCGAGGAGCGTGGTCGTGGATGGCTGGGGAGAGCAGCGGGGATAGGGCGGCGGCGGTGGCGGCGGAGGCGGCGACGATGACAAGCGAGCGCTGGCAGCGCCGGCGGCGACGACGACGAGCGTTTGGCGGCGCCGGCGGCAGCGGCGAAGAAAAGGGGATTAGGGATTTGGTAAACGAGATTCACGATTTGCTACTGGGGACAGAGGATACTTGAACAGACTTGTGCTTTGAGATTCGTTTCTCCATGTGTCACGCGCTGGAGAGGGTCTCACGAACGACACCGTACGACCCGGGTCGCACAAGATTTTCTTCCCCCTGCCCCCTCGCTCCCGATCTCGTCTCTCTCCTGCCAAATATCTTGAGAGGAAGGAGCGCAGCGGAGGCGCCGAGAAGGAGGGGGTCGCCTTGCGCGCTTCTGCTGACGACGATTATGCCCACCGCCGAGCCCCAAGCCGCGGGACACCGGGCGCGGCCACCGCCGCCCGCGAGGACGGGAAAAAGCAGGGCGCGGGACACCGGCGGCCACCGCCCACGCGCGAGACGGGAAGAGCAGGGCGCGGAGTCGGCGAGGCCTCAAGGAGGCGCCGGCCCCAACCCGACCCCTACCCCAGGCGAGCTCGGTTCCACTGCCTGTAATCCGCTCGAGCCTCGCCTCCAGCGTGTGTCTTCGTTGCCATCCGTGCACACGCCCACCACACCGCGAAGCTTCCGCCCTACTTGTAATGACAGATTGATGTAAGCATGCTTCCTGTCCCGATGCCTAATTTTGGGTCTCGGTGTTGAGTTCTGCTTGGTTTGTCTTCTTGATGCCTAATTTTGGCTCTCGGTGTTTAATTCTTCTTGGTTTGTTTGGAATTACAGGCCTTATTCCCGGATTGGGTCTTGTGACCACAAACCTGGAGACATACAAGATCGATGAGGTAGACGTTCTTCAATTTGTTTAGTGATCTACTCTTTTCCTCAAGGTTGGAGGATCCTTTCTTCATGTGTATCTTCCTCCTGCAGATGTGATCGTTGGTACTAACTAAGGTGGTTTGGTGTTTCATGAAGTTTAACAGATTGGTGCTCATGCCGTGGTGGTATGCCAGCTGCTTGCAGCATGCGTTAGCAATCAACACCAGGACTCCATAAAGACCCAAAGAGAGGCAGAGCAACAATGAAGATATGTTTATACCGAGCATGTAGGGGCAGCCTGCAAGTTGCCGGCGTTCTTCAGGTTGCTCTTGATGTCCACGTTGAGCATAGATATATCCTAATTTGCTATGCATTTGAGTTCTAATTACAATACAATAATGAATTTTTTTTTTTGCAGAACTATCAAACAACTTAAATTAACAAGTTGGCAACCTTTGAATGTGTAGAACAGTAGCGAGGAGATTGTTGCCGAGCTTACAAATTACTATGCTCAGCATGCACATATCTGATTTCCTCATGTTGGCCTTTTTACATCCAGAAAAAGACTGTCCAAACAACACCTATGGTCAATTTTAATTGTCAACGGCTGTTTGTTTTGTACACATTATTTTCTAAATTTATGTCAAACTTCAACTGATATATACTTCTAACAGAGTCAAACATGCTACACGCATATCATTTTCTTAGATGGTATATAGGGCTTGAATAGTAATTGTGAGTTCTCATGTACTATGTAAGTATGTATAACATAAGAGAGACTACATGGATGACATATCATTAGAAAAATTGAAAGAATTATGGTGGTTATTAATTTGCTCGAAATGATTACTCCACTACAATGCTTCTCATAGCTTTATAGTTCTGTGATGCAAGCATATGTGTTCTGAAGCCTTTTTTGCCAGGGAACTCTGAAGCATGTGGTTGAAGTAAATATTGTACGGTCAGGGAAAATGTTTGCATATTCAGGAGCAGACTGCAAGCTGCTGGGGCGAAAACACAATTGGCACCGTACAGCAGGCAAAGCTTCACTACAGAGTTCTGCATAGGGATATGCATTTTGCAAAGGTATTGGCCTTCTTTTCAGTGAAGCAAATAGAATTTAACACATGTTCTCGTTGTGCCAACGATTTTTGTGTTGCACATTGGTTTGTAAGTTTTTGTGCATTTGGTATGAAATTTATCACTCGCTTTTGATTGCTTTTGATTGCTTTTTCCCCAATGAGAGGCCTTGCTAATAGATTGGCATCTCTCATTGTACTATGATTGTGAAAGATGCAAAGCAACGACATCCTCCAACAAGGTGCATCTAATGCATTCTAGGACCTTAGAGACAAAGCTGGATCCATTATTGTGAAGATGAGCAAGTAGTTGAATGTTTTGTAAAGAACAAATTCCAGAACAGAAACATGATGAGGTGGTTCAGCCAGGTCACAGCTCTAATAATCAGTAACTACAGTAATATCTAAATATTTCACTTGTCTAAAATGCTTGTCTTATTTTACTTTTTATTAGTCAAGCCCGAGAAACATTTCTGCTACATCGGGATTTACTACTTCCAATCAGTGTGTTGTTGGTTATACATGGGAGTTCAAAAAATGCAGACTCCTTTCTTTGCTGCATGATTGTAGATGGCTACCAAATAGGAAATTTCTCAACCTTCAGTAAATATAGATGTATTTTGTACGTGCAGGTTTGATGCATGATTGCAGATGCGTGTAGGTTTCAGCTTGTGCAAGGGTAAGGAGGGACGGGCAGAAGAAATGATGATTGTCGAGGGGGGAAGAAGCGGGATAAAATCAGTTTATTGATGAACCACATTCCAATCAGTGTGTTCTTGGTTATACATGGGAGTTCAAAAAAATGCAGACTCCTTCCTTTGCTGCATGATTGTAGATGGCTACCAAATAGGAAATTTCTCAACCTTCAGTAAATATAGATGTATTTTGTACGTGCAGGTTTGATGCATGATTGCAGATGCGTGTAGGTTTCAGCTTGTGCAAGGGTAAGGAGGGACGGGCAGAAGAAATGATGATTGTCGAGGGGGGAAGAAGCGGGATAAAATCAGTTTATTGATGAACCACATTCCATCATGTTCAACTAATTTTTGATCTCAGACAATTATTGATCACTATGTTTTTTATCCCGTGGCAACGCACGGGCATTAAACTAGTATGTATGAGGTGTGGGTGTCAGACTAATTTATTTGAGTGCAGTTCATTTTATGCTCTATGGTTCGTGCTTTCTCAAATGAAAACATGGCTGAATTAGTATCTTTCTGAATTAGTGCAAGGTATTTGAGCTTCTTGGGCCTCTTTAATTTCTCATCTGTGCATATAGTGTAGTAGTATCCTGATAACTAGCATCATGAGTGTATCATCGGTTGCACTTCTGTTCATAATTAGGAATGGCTGCACAACTTCCCATGAAAGGAAATTGTCCACAACAGCTCTCGCAGGTGTAAAGAAAATGTTGCTGAAATTGTGTCATTCGAGCACTAACTAATGATCTGGAGCTACCTAACCGCCGCATACTTTCTCCTTGCACACTTGTGTTTCTGTAAATGTTCTATCTTGAAATGATTCTTCAATAAAGGAAAGCTGCTCAGATTTTTTTTTTCCAATCTGTTATTTGTTTGTTCTGATGGCTTTTGGATGTGGTATCGAGAAATAAACAATCACTGCTCTGTTTTTTGTGCTCAACTGGTTTTCTCCCTGGACCGAATATCTAGATTTGCGGTCGTCTGGGCCATGTTTTCATTTCCTTGATGTGGTTTGCTGCAGTTTGTCTATCTTCCTGTCTTTGGTGGTTTCTTGCTGAAACTTTGGCCTGTGTGTGGCTGATGGTAAGTGCAGTGATCCTGCTGCCCCTGATTTGGTTCAGATCATGGACTGCACCATGAATGCATGTCCTAATGTTCACTAGATTAACTGTATTTGAATATTGTGAAACAATAGTTCTTGTCGATTTTGAAATTCGTAGCAAAGTGTTTGCGAGGATACTCAACGGCTGTTATATTAATTTGTCCTTGTACGAGCGCGCGCCGCGGATCTTTAACTGTTCATGCTCGGCACATGTAGTCTTGTGCTCTTCATTCGCAATCCATGATATACATCTTGAATGCAGCAAAATCCACAAATTGTTCGCTCCAGGAAGCATGTGAAACACGACAACTACACAAGTAGGAGTACTTATGGGATTACTGTACTCATGTGATCCACAATGAGACTTCCAGAGAAAAAAATATCAATTTCAGCTTTAATCCAACTACGAGCACACTTCCCGTTTGGAGTTACAGTATTCCCACAAGTGCTGTCGTGGCGGCATGATAGGCGGTCTGTACGGTGCAAGGGCCCATATGCTGAACATGAACCCATCGTCGAAAATCCAGGGACTCTCCCAACGCACCGGATCATATGAATATAAGACGCTAACCACATCGCGACCATCAATGATGGATCTGTATGAAAGATAAATCTTGCGTGTATTTTTTTCTCTACATGTATTTTTCTTTTTCCAGCAATGCTGTTATTCTCAGCAAACTTTGCTGTGGCTATCATATACTGTATGAAAGACAGAGAAAAAAACACAGAACATTAGTCGTACTGAATATTGGCTGTATTCAACACAGGCAACTTACTGCACGACCACAGCAGAAAAAAAGAGCACTTAAAAGAAGATACATGAACAAGCAAAATAGTTAAAAGAGTTGTTGTTCCAATAAATTGGTAGCAAAGATATTACATTTCTTACATGGCAGCCAATTAGGCAATAATACAAGCTTAGCTAGCTTCATCAGCAGAAAATACTGACGCTGTGGCTACTAATTGGATTTTGGAGTTCAGGGACTCCTTCCAACCACACACAGGATAGATCATGGCAATGCCGTGAATGATTTATTGATTTGTACAATTTGACCTTATGAGTGGAAGTGAATCACAGCAGGAGAAGCCTTCGGCAACGTCTCTGTGATCTTATTTCTCAACGAATCCTTCTCATCGCTGGTCCGTGGATAACTCAAAGGACGAACCTCAACATGAGGAAACTTGACGGCGCAAACCTTGCACACCTTCCTGTCATGCAGAGATACCTCCTTGATATTCACAGCAGCCTCCATGACACGCCTGATGTGTCCTGTGAAGTTATCATCGGACTGAAAGCCATATATGGTTAGCTTGGCTAGACCCTTATGCTTGAAATCAGGGTCAGATGGCTCCCACTTCACATCAGTTTTCTCGGAGTAACTTTTTTGGGACTCCATGTGGCACTTATGATCCCATACCGTGATGCAAAACTCCACAAACGGTGCAGCTTCAAGAAGGAACATTGTCCAGGCAATATCACATTCCTCAGGAAGATTGTCCAGATTCACATACCGTAGTTTGGCAAGCCAAGGTGAAAGCACTTTCGGGGATTCTGGTTGAATCCAAATCTGGGACAGATAAAACAAATTTACAATGAGAGAAAGTCATTCATAAATTGAATCCTTAAGTAACGCATAAGTTACTACTGTTGCATACAATAGGCATACAATGAGAATGGGAGAGGATGATTGGAGTGAGGTACCTTTTCACTTCGAAATTCTAGGGATAGATCGTTTACAGAGTGGACATTAGCAAGCTGCTGGCTTAGCTTGAGTGTCTTGTGTGAAAAACATGCCTTAGCAAGGCTCAGCTTCGAAAGCTCAGGGACAAAACCAATAGCCAAGGGATGTTCAGCACAGGAGGGCCAACTATTAAAGGTCATCCGCTGGAGCTTTGGTAGAAAGGTGAGCTCCACTGTTTTGAATTCACAATCGGAGATAACAAGCTCCACGAGTCGTGCGTGTTCTACATGCAGCACCGAAGAGACCCCCTCGTCACACATGGACAAAGATAGTGACTCCAGCTGCTTGCAATAGCTTAGGATGTTGGTTATGTCTGATTCACCAAACCTCATGTATTGTAGATGCAGCCCCGTGAGGCCAGCAAATGCGTCTGGGCAATCACGAAAAAAATCATTGAACTGCTGAGCAAAGATCAGGCGGTAGGCTTCGCTGCAAAGATGACCATTCCTGGGCGTCAAGATCTCAAACTCAGCTGAGTCCACTTTCTGGCCCGCCATGGCGAGGCCAACACATTTGCCAATGGAGAGACAGCGAGAAGGACTCAAAAAAAAAAATTTGAGCTTCAGCTTACGAATGGTGATCTTCGAAGACCTTGCATTGAGGATCTTGTTTGTAACATTGGCCACGACGGTGTGAATGCGGACCAAGTCATCAGTGCTAAGATCAATCACGATCTGCATTTTTTTGGAAAGTATGCAGGTTTTTACAGCATCGAGGGTACCAGTGGCGGATCCAGGAATTCAACTTTGGGTGTTCAATTTTTTTTTCACCCTAACAGTTTGAGAATATGGTTTAGGGTTTTCCGTGGGGCAAAGCCTCTCCACGTCTTTCTATATATATATAACAATCAGCATACAATTACATACGTACAATGATACGTGTACATGACATACTAGACCTATTTTAACACTCCCCCTCAATCTGAACTTCTACTCTGTACAAGGTTTAGATTGGTACTAAAACGGTCTAGCATCTGTCTGGTGGCTGGTTTAGTAAACACATCAGCCAACTGATCGTTAGAAGAAATAAATCTGACCTCGAGAGCTCCAGAAGCAACACGCTCACGTACAAAGTGAAAATCAATCTCGATGTGCTTGGTACGTGCATGGAAACTGTGTTGGCAGTCAGATATGTGGCCCCTAAGTTATCACACCAGAGAACCGGAACACGCTGCTGAGACACTCCAAGCTCTTTGAGTAGTGACTCTATGCAGATGGCTTCAGCAGCTCCATTCGCCAAAGCTTTGTACTCGGCCTCTGTGCTTGATCTCGACACTGTTGGTTGTTTCTTCGAACTCCAGGAAATGAGATTCGGTCCAACGAATATGGCGAAACCTCCAGTTGATCGGCGATCATCCGGACAACCTGCCCAATCTGCATCAGTGAAGATACTAATGCTAGTAGAGACAGCCTTGCGAAATTTCAGCCCTGTGTGCAACGTTCCTTTCACATAGCGTAAAATCCGCTTAACTGCTTCCCAATGAGCATCAGTGGGCTGTGAGAGAAACTGACACACCTTGTTCACGGCAAATAAAATATCCAGACGGGTGAGCGTTAAGTACTGCAGTCCACCAACAACACTACGATACCGGAAAGAATCATCGGTACTAAGAGGTCGTCCAGACACTCGTGCAAGCTGCTCGGAAGTAGACAGCGGTGTGGAAGTAGGCTTACAATTCTCCATGCTCACACGGTGTAAAAGATCCAAGGCATACTTCCGTTGAGTCAATGTCATCCCCCCGGAATTGTAGGACGCTTCCAAACCAAGAAAATACTCCAATGGCCCAAGGTCCTTGATAGGAAAACTGGCAGCGAGGGCGTGAACAAGGACATCAACCCCGCGTGGAGAAGATCCGGCAATGACAATGTCATCCACATAGACAAGCATATAGATCTGAACATCCCGATAGCGGAAGTAAAACAGAGATGTATCCGCTTTGGAAGAGGCAAAACCCAAAGCGAGAAGGCGAGCACTGAGCCGAGCGTACCATGCACGAGGGGACTGCTTGAGTCCATAGAGGGCGCGCTGAAGCTTGCACACATGCGAGGGAAAACGAGCATCCTCGAAACCAGGTGGCTGCTGCATATAGACGTCCTCGGAGAGATACCCATGAAGGAAAGCATTGCTGACATCAATCTGCCGAAGACTCCAGCCGCGAGAAACAGCCAAGGCAAGAACCAAGCGAATAAATGGCGGCTTGACAACCGGACTGAAGGTATCACCATAGTCATGCCAAGCTGCTGTGTGAAACCTCGGGCGACCAGACGAGCTTTGTACTTATCAACAGTACCATCCGGACGGTGCTTGGTCTTGAAGATCCATTTGCTCCTGACAACATTGACACCGCGCGGCCGAGGCACAAGAACCCAAGTCTTGTTGTGATGCAAAGCAGTGAGTTCATCAATCATCGGGGTACGCCAGGCAGTCTCACGGAGAGCGTCACGATGAGAGACAGGCACCGCAAGAAACGCTCGGCGACGGGGATCATAGCGGATAGTCCCGTCAGTAGGAACAAGGGCACACCGAGTATGATCATGGGTGCGGGTAACCATGGTGTGAGCCGGGGCAGCTGGGGGCGTCGCGGTCGAGGGAGGTGAACTCCCCTCAATAGAGGGCGACGCGAGCTGCGATGGCGATGACGGAGCCGCATCCGTGAGTACCGGGACGGAGGACACCGCGTCACCGCGTGGCAAGGAGGCCGCGGAGGAACCGGGCGCGGGGGTCGGGCCGGGCGAACGGCGGCGGCCGGACCGGGCGAACCGGGCGGCGGTGGTTGATGGGCCAGCCAGACGGGCGAGGCGGCGACCGAGCCGGGCGACACGGGAGCCGAGCCAGGCGACGCGGGAGCCGAGCGGGGAGACGTGCATGGCCCATGCACGTCGATCGCCGAGGAGGGCTGGACCTCAGCCACGTGGGGGCGGCGGGCAGAGGGCGTGGAAGCGTCGTGCACGTTGGACGCCGGAGAGGGCGAAGCCGAAGAATCCTGCACAGAAGCAACAGGGCCTGGGACATGCGTGTCAGTAGAAAAATAGGTGGAAACATGATGTGATAAATTATAAGGCAATTGTCGACTTTTAGCACGCTGACAAGAATCACACACGGAAGTCTGGCGTTCAGAAGAACACACTAGATCATTATTCCTAACAACTTGTTGAACAATATTATTTGAGGGATGACCGAGACGCTGGTGCCACTGGGACGGGGTGGCCTTGACGCTGAGGGACGCTTGGCGGGTGGAGGATGACGAGGCGCGACCAAACGGTATGGGGTAGAGGCCACCATGGCATCTACCGCGAAGAAGAATTTTCTTCATGACCGTGTCCTTGACAAGGAAAGGAAACGGTGAAATTCCACAAAAACATCATTATCAAGGACGAGACGATAAACGGAGAGGAGATGTTGATGAATGTGTGGTAGACGAAGAATATTGCGTAAACGAAGAGATGAACCGGGTATAGTGGAATGACCAATATGCGAAATAGACAAACCTGCACCGTTTGCCACTTGCACTTGATCCTTCCCGCCGTAGCGCTCGTGGAAGTGCGCATTTATCAAGATCATTCGTCAGGTGGTCCGTCGCACCGGTGTCCAGGATCCAGTGCGGTGGCTCATGGGAGGAGGATGTGGACGTAGAGTTGGCGGCGCGGTGGTCATGATCATAGCGGCTGCGACAGTCGCCAGCCTCATGACCTCAATTCTTGCATATCTGGCACCGGGGACGCCAGCGGCGGTTGTGACCACCCCCGTTGCCACCTCCGTTTCCTCCTCCATTGCGGCTATTGCCGCCGTTGTTGTTATGACCAGAGGCGTTGCCCTAGTTGTTGCCGTAGCCGCCCGAGTTGGGCGGGAGGGAAACGGCGGAGGGGCGGCCACCGCTCTGGCGGCCAGAATCGGCGGCTCGGCCGGAAGTGTTGTTGTAGACCGGCCGAGACGCGACGTTGGCGGATGACTGCCAATCCTCGAGCTCGGACTGCTGCTGAAGGGCCTTGTAGTGGAGAACACTGGAGTAGAACGCGGGAAGCGTGATTGGCACGCCCGCGAAGTTCATGGAGGCGGCGATGGGGTTGAATGCCGAGCCGAGCCCGGTCAGCATATAGTCGATGTTCTCATCATCGCGAAGAGGAGAGCCGGCGGCGGCCATCGAGTCAGCGAGGGCCTTGACCTTCTGCACGTACTCGCCGGCGGGACGGTCTCCCTTGCGCAGCGCCTGAATCTGGCGCCGGAGGTTGCGCACGCCGGCGCTGTTCTCGGCGGCGAACATGGTGTGCACGGCCGCCCAGGCGGCGGCGGCCGACCTGCAGCCGATGAGCTGCGCGGAGATCTCCATGCTCATCGAGCCAAGGAGATGCCCGAGAACCTTCTGATCCAGCGTCCACCATTGCTCATAGTCGGGGTTGGACACGGTGCGGGCGGCATCGCCGGTGCCTGTCGTCACGGTCGGCGCCGGCGCGGTGGCCGAGCCGTCGAGGAAACCGTGGAGGCGCACTCCGACGAAGTTGGGGAGGGCAAGCGCCCGCCAGAGCATGAAATTGCTGCGGTCAAGTGAGACCGCGATGGGCGGACAAACGGGTGTGGGAGCCGTCGCGGCGGGTGGGGCGATGACGGGGGCGATCGGGACGAGGGCGGAGGGAGTGGAGAGCGTGAGCGCAGAGGAGGGAGTCACCGTGGATGCCGGCGCGGTGGACATCGCGGCGGCCGCGAAGAAGCTGCGGCGGCGGCGGCGGCAGGAGAAGAGGCGGCGGCGGCTAGGGTAGGCTCTGATACCAAGTTTGAGAATAGGGTTTAGGGTTTTCCGTGGGGCAAAGCCTCTCCACGTTTTCTATATATATAACAATCAGCATACAATTATATACGTACAATGATACGTGTACATGACATACTAGACCTATTTTAACACTAACAAAAATGGCCTCATTTAGTTGGAAATCAATTAAAATAATGAGGCAATCGGATCTTCGTCCGTACATTAGCCACTTCAGCTAAGGAGCTATATCTCTCTCTAAATTCATACTGAAGCTACACATTGATTGGGGATTTCTATATCAGGTTGGAAGGGGATTCACCTTGGGCTGGCCACAGTGTGACAGAGGGCCGCCTCGTCCCGCTCTAGAGGATTTTTTTGAGAACCTGGTGGGTTAGGCTAGATTGTTTATATGCGTGTCCGATGGACTAGGCCTCATCCAGCTCTAGATGATTTCCTTTTTTTGAAAACCTGGTGGGTTAGGAGTAGTAACCGGCAGCAGGACCTCTCCCGCGTGGGTAACTGGCTGGTTCGTGCTCCTGGGCGAGTGGGCTGCTGGCCTGCTGCCGATGGACTAGGCCTGTTGACATGTACGCTTAGTATATCTGCCTATATGTATGAATTCTTTTGCAGAAATTTTTGGGTGTACACCCATGCCCTGTACTGGATCCGCCCCTGGAGGGTACCCACCCTCTCCAGAATGTTGAGCAGCAAATCAGCAGGCAGCTCGCTTAGCCTGTCCCTATTGCCAGCTTCTAAGTCAGCAGGCAGCTCCCTTAGCATGTCTCCATTACAAGCTTGTACTTCAGCAGGCAGTTCGCTTAGGGAGCCCCCATTACTAGCTTCTCTCTTCGACTGCATTTTGCCAGATGGAAAAATTAGTCATCGGTGATGGATCGATAAATTGACTTCCATCAGATGAAAAATTACAGCAACAAAACATAAAACAACTTACATCATGTCGGCCGCGGTGACAGCTATTAAGCTTCATGGCGATGCAATAAGCAGAGATAATAGTTATTGAAACGACGATATCGCGACAATCGTGAACGCTCAGGCTAAACTTGTTATAGACTCCTCCGATCCTGCTCACTATAGAACTCCGATACTACGCAAAAAAGAGACGGAGACGGATGAGGTTTCCGAATCTTCTTCAAGCCGGTGCAGAATCCGTAAACCGAACGATTTACTATTATCTCACGAGAGGCAGACATATAAAAACAATTCCTTTTTCTAATATAAATCGAAATTGATCCGTTTCTTCTTCGAATCCGAAGACAGAACGAAATTGGCACCTTTCCCTTGCTTCTCCCAATCCGATTGCAGAAAGAATTTGATCTTCCTTCATCGTCTGGAAGGTAGCATCTGGAGTAGGGGACAAGTCTAGGGAGGAGATCGGTGGGTGCCGCCGCCGGAGGGTGGGTGGGGAGGGGACAGCGATAGGGCAGACGATGTATGCATATCTCTCCTCACATATTAGGCAGAAATCACATATTTGACCTGAGGCAGAAATCAAATCACAAACTGACCTGGTCACGAAAAAATTTCACTCTGCTGACCCTTTGGTGTGGCGCCCGACAGCTGGCCGCCGCACCCTACTGTGCAGCGCCCATCCCTTAGGCGTCACACTTCCTGCCAGCGTGGCAGCCCTGGTCCAGTTGCGGCCCCACAGACAACACTGCAGCGCCTAAGTCTTAGACGCCACACATGTAATGTGCAGCGCCTAGCTCTTGGGCGCTGCACAGTCTGTGTTTCATTTGGGCTGGCCCACCCTCTCTCCCCTCCCACCCCCACCCCACACACCCCCACCCCACCCAAACCCTTAGGCTTGCGGCCCTCCTCTCTTCCTCTCTCCCCCCTCTCAAATCCTTCTCAAATCTTGCAAATCCGGAGTATTTGACCGTGGATTTCGAAGCCAACCCCTCCCTTAAGGTAATCTCCTCCGATCCCCTCGTTTTCATCCATAGGAATTGTCACATTTTCTCAAATCTTGCTAGTTTGGGGAAAACCCTAGTTTTGACTTGGATTTGCAAATTTGTGTTGAATGATGTTATGTTTCTTTGCTAAGTTGGGTTGGTTAAGCTTCCATAGTATGCTAGGGTTAGGGTTATGTGTGTTTGATGTTGGTGTTAGGGTTATGCTATGGTTATGGTTGTTATGTGGGGGTTAGGGTTATTAATTCATATATATATATATGTTAGGGCATATGTGTGCAAATATTTTTCTTAAGTATTTACTTGATATATGTGTGTTTTTGATTATTGTAGGGATGGGGAGAACATGTGTTTATGTTCATCATGTGGATAGAGAGGCCTTTTTGAAAGGCAATGTTGAGACGGACCCGGATGAGCTTGACATGGTGTTTGAGAGTAGTCCTAGCTATGCGGAGCTTTTGGAACAAGTGAGGAAAGATTTGAATTGGATGGACCCAAAGTGACGCTGTTGAGTTCGAGGAAGGCATAATGTTGGTTTTGGAATGCACATCCGTTGGAAGACAATGCGTAGAACTCCGAGCAACGTTGGGTTGCATACAAGGAGACGGTTGCGAATCTCTAGACAAGGCTCTTGAGTTATTTGCCTCCAAGAAGGTTGAGTCTACTTTGAATTTAGACTTGAACCGAACCCTCCCGTTGGTTGCTAGCACTCCCCACCCATGAACCAAGATCAAATGAGTGAACCTCAATTCACGCAACAAGATTGGCCAACATTGAGCCCGACTCCAAACAACCAAAATGAAGGTTTTGAAGAGGAGAATGATGAGTACGAGGAGGATGACAACAAAGTTGACCTCCATGACAACAATGTGGGTGATCTCGACCAATATCATGTGCAAGAGACAATGGACCAATCCATCCCTTTTTCCGTGCATATGCATCGGACTCGGATGACGATGGTCCCGATAAATAAGTTGATGAGGAGGGTTCACGCCAAGGAGGCCAAGCATTCAAGAAGGTATTCAGGCGGGATCACAAGACACCATTGTTCAAGGATCTTAGTCTCATGGATGAAGCCGTTGTGGATGGTGGCAAATGCATATCTCTTGGAGCTAGGCCAAGTTCTCACCGTGATTTGAAGACGGCAAGAACGGGATATATCCCGGTTGTGAGTTTCAATCCTTCTTGGAATTGAAGATGTGGCTCGACAACTACTCGGTTACACATTATCGTCCACATAAAGTGGCCAACTCGGATGTTAATGTGCGTTACACGGTCAAATGTGAAGTGCCAACATGTCCATGGATTGTGCGTGCAAGGCCATGGAAAGGAGGTCCCACTTGGCGCATAGTGAGTTGTCTACCAACTCACATGTGCCGGCACAAGAATGTGGATGGCAAGCTTGTGTACCAACAACACAGAGAACTCACGTCCGAGTTCATTGCTTACAGGCTGTCCAACCAAATATCCACACTTCCAATAATGAGCATCAAGAGTGTCATTGACCTTGTGAAAGCCATCTTTCATTACATGGTGAAGTACGGCATGGCATGGAAGGCAAAGCAAGCCGCATTCAAGATGTTGTATGGCAGTTGGGAGGAAGCATACAACCGACTCCCTAGGTTGTTGTTAGCTATGGCCGCCACAAACCCAGGCATGGTTCACGTGGTTGAGCCTCATGGGCACCAAACTTTGATTCATAACGGGAGGACCGTTCGAGTATTTGGCTGTGCATTTTGGGCCTTTGAGCAATGCGTGAGGGCTTTTGAGCATTATCGGCCCGTCATCGCCATTGATGGCACGTTCTTGACTGGACAATACAAGGGCACTTTATTGGTTGCAATAGCAAGTGATGCCAATAACTGGGTGTTGCCTTTGGCTTTCGCTTTGGTTGAGGTGGAGAACAATGATAATCGGGAGTGGTTCTTGCGCCGGCGAGAACAAGGGTATTACTGGCTGAAAGGGAAATTTGTGTCATATCGGATCGCCATGCTGGAATTCTAAATGCGGTGGTGGTTGACATTCCCGGACATAGAAAGTTGCATCATCGATGGTGCATGAGGCACTTTTGTGCAAACTTCTATAGGGCATGTGGTATCAGTGAGTTGGCCGATGATCTTCAGGATTGTTGTCTCACTTTCACCAACAAGCGGTTTTCCACATTGTTCAATGCATTGCTCAGACACAAGAAACTTGACCCCGGCGGTCAGGAGTTTCTCAATAAGAACATTGCCAAAAGGAATATGTGGGCACGTGCTTTCGATGAAGATGGTCGGAGGTACGGTCAAATGACAAGCAATATGGCAGAATGCTTCAATAAGGTGCTCAAGGGTGTACGTGCATTACCCGTGACGGCAATAGTTCAATACACATTTGACAAGATGAATGAATACTTTTTAAAGCACTCAATGGAGACTGATAAGCAGATTGCTGGTGAGAACAAGGATAAGCACAAGTACAATTTCCCACCAAAGGTTGAAGAATGGTTGGAATTTCAATCACGAAAGGCAGACTCCGAAGAAGTTGTACTATATGACGACAACGAGTGGAAGTATGAGGTGAAAGAGCCCGGAGGAACCACAAACGATGGTGCCAACACGGAGGCCGGGCTTTCAAGGTCTCCCTAACACGGTGTGATTGCAGCTGCATGAGGCCGTCTTTGCTTCATCTCCCATGCTCGCACTTGTTAAATGCATCCCGGGTTAGGAATGTGGACGTCAATGACCCTCTTACCGTGAGGGAGTCCGAGTTCTCAATCATGACGGTAAAGAATACATGGACTCCACGGTTCCAGCCATACTTGGACCAATCACAATGGCCGGAGTATCATGGAGTTCAACTTTGGCCGGACCCGGAACTGAAGGTCGTTAGACGGGGAAGACGTAAGACAAAGCGTCTTAGAGGTGACATGGACGGATGGGGCCGTGGTGGCGGTGGAGAATACGGCACCGACCAATTCCAAGAGCCTCGTGAGGAATCCCGTTGTGGGGGCTGCAGTAATGGGGGACACAACACAAGAACTTGTCCCAAACCAAGAAAGAGATCAAAGAAAAATGGTTCAAGCACAAGCCAAGCAAATGATGGCCAACCAAGTGAACCAAGGGGTAGCCAACCAAGTCAAACAAGTGGTGGAGTGCCAAACCACTCAAATCAAACAAGCCAATGAGGAACTAGGCAACAAAGAGGGAGTCAACTTGGTCTTAGAAGAGGCTGTGGTGGTGGTAGAGGCCGTGGTGAAGGTCTTGGCCGTGGTGATGGTCTTGGCCGTGGTGGTGGTAGAGGTCGTGGTGATGGTCTTGGCCGTGGTGGTGGTAGAGGTCGTGGTGATGGTCTTGGCCGTGGTGCTGGTAGAGGCCATGGTGGTGGTGGTGGTAGAGGCCGCGGTGGTGGTGTAGGCCGTGGTGCTGGTGGAGGCCGTGGTGGTGATCTTGGCATTGGCGGCGGCTGTAGTGGAGGAATGTTCTCTTGGCTCAATGGACCATTGCCGTATGTGACTTACTATGATCTTGTTCTTTTGGCTCAATGCTTGTGTTGTCATTTTGTATTGTGTGACTAACTATTATATTGTCATTTTCATAGGTATGGAAGCAATGAAGGGGGTGGAGGACACGGAGGGGGAATGTGAGATCCCTTGGTGGTGCGAGGAGGGAGAAGAATAAGAAGAAGAAGAGAGGAAGAAGAAGAAACTACATGGACCGTGATTTGGACAAGTATATGTGCTATGTGTGTATGACTATGTGAGGGGACTAATATTTCTGTGTATGACTATGTGAGACCCTATATGTGTATGACTATGTGATTTGGACAAGTATATGTGCTATGTGTGTATGAGTATGTGATTTGGACTAGTATTTCAGTGTTTTGGATGTGATTATGTGGCATCTTTATGAATCACAAAACAAAAAAACCAGTAGGTATTTGAAAACAGCAGTTAGTGCAGCGCCCAAGGCCAAGGCGCTGCACTGTGTAGTGTGGCGCCCGAGGGCTAGGCGATGCACTGTGCAAAACCTACTGGAACGCTCCTGGTGCTCTCTGGACTGGCATGTCCACGTGTGCAGCGCCTATGGGCGAGGCGCCACACTACAGTCAGGCGCCTTTCCTTAGGCGCTACACACTGACATGCCGATCAGAGCACCAGAGTTTCAGAGACTTTCCACCCCAAAAATTGCTAAGTCAGTGTGCAGCGCCTAAGGGCAAGGCGCCACACTACACAGTGCAGCGCCTAGCACTTGGGCGCAGAAGAGGGTGCAGCCTTGCCCTTAGGCGCTGCACACCGACTTAGCAATTTTGGGGTGGAAAGCCACCGAATGCTCTGGTGCTCTCTGGCTGGCATGTCCAGTGTGTGCAGCGCCTAAGGGCAAGGCGCCTTGACTGTAGTGTGGCGCCTTTCCCTTGGGCGCTGCACACCTAGACATTTATTAGGCTGCACCAACTCCTCCCACCCATCCCCACCCCACACACCCCCACCCTCCACACAAACCCAAGCTCGGTGCCTCCCTCCGCCCCTCTCTCCCCCTCTCAAATCCTTCTCAGATCCGGAGTATTTGACCGTGGATTTCGAAGCCAATCCCCTCCCTTAAGGTAATCTCCTCCGATCCCCTTGGTTCATCCATAGGAATTGTCACATTTGCTCAAATCTTGCTAGTTTGGGGGAAACCCTAGTTTTTGATAGGATTTGGAAATTTGTGTTTCTTTGCTAATTTGGTATGGTTAGGCTTTCATAGTATGCTAGGGTTAGGGTTATGTGTGTTTGATGTTGGTGTTAGGGTAATGTTGGTCTTAGGGTTGTGTTCATTGTTAAGTGGGGGTTAGGGTTGACCAATAATTCTCGGTTTTGTAGGCATGGCTTCATCCGGTTCCATGACGAGGCCACCGTGTGCTAACCAAGAAGACATGCCGAACAAGTGGGAGGACGCATCTTTGGACAAGGTGAAGGAGAAAGATGTCAACATCCCGCAATGTTGGTGTGCAGATGTTTGCAAGGTGAAGGTGTCCACCGATCAAAGAAAGCATGGACGGAAGGGCGGAGATATTTTGTATGCCCGAACTATGCTTATGATCGTGCACTTCCAACTAACGCCTATGACCAACCACCGGTAAGCTCGAGAAGTAAAATGTTACTCTCAAATGTGTGTCAACACTAACAACAAATTTTATGCGATCACCACCGCCTCTATGCAAGTACTTCACGTGGATAGATCTTGAAGTGCCAGAAGATGTGAAAAAGGACCAATACGCAGATTGTCTTAGGTGGCAACGGTGGTTCGAAGAATCGTTTCGAAGAGGCTTGGAGGAAGAGCGTCGTTAGAAGGAGAGGATGGAGCGGAAGAAACGAGAGGAGGAGAGGGCACGCCAAGCGAAACTTGCTCATGAGGAGGAGAGGGCAAGAAAGCTTGCAAAGGCTCGCAAGGCGCAAGAGGAGGACTCGACACGTGACAAGAAGGGGAAATGGCCTCGCTCTACTCAGTAGGGACTTCGCTTCGGTGCACTCGTCGTCAACTATCTTCTAATGAATGTGTTGTGAAGTTGTGAGGGCATGTGAGATGTTGGTGAACTATCTTCTAGGGCAAGCTGCCATTTGTCATTTGTAATGAATGTGTCGTGAACCATGTCATACTAATGTTTGAATTATCTTAAGTTATGAACTTGTCGGCATAAAATTTGTGTTTGTTCAAATTGCTGTGATGCTGCAGTCATTGTAAGTATTATGGATGTGATGCTGCAGTCATTGTAAGTATTATGGATGTGATGCAAGCCAACTGTTGGCTTTTTGGATAGCCATGGGAGTAGTGCAGCGCCTAAGGGTAGGGCGCTGCACTGTACAGTGTAGCGCCTAACTGTTGGGCGCCACACAATCAAGGCAGCGCCTAAGCATCAAGCTGCAGTGTTGCTATAAGCTAAACTGCAAAAACAGATGCCATTTTGGCCTCCTGCAGCAGCACTCACATAACTACAACATCAATAAAAGTACTATAAACTGCACATGCTAAGCAAAGAGAACTAATAACTTGAACATCATATCATTTAAGACAATTCAACATTACTTCAAGTTTGCAAACACAAATACCATAACATAACCTCGCAAGTTCATCAACCTCACAAGTTCACAAGTTCATCATATAACATTACTTCAAGTTTCAACATATAACATAACCTCACAAGTTCATCAACCTAACACAAAGCACTAATGCCTTCCGCGCGTGTTCCTGGTACCACGCGTGCAGGCAATCTTCTTCTTCTTAGGAGCACGAGGCTTCTCTTCATGCACTTCCTCCTCCGCCTGCGGCTCCGCCTCCGCCTCCTCCTCCGCCTCATCATCCAAGCTAGCCATCCGCGAGGTCCCTACGACCACCTTTGGGTTGCCTCTGTTGTCATAGTCGCATGGTACCGGCGCCTGGGCTGCCTAGGCTTGAATACATATGCGGACCGAGCTTGAGCGTCCGCCAAAATCATGTCATCATCAAGCTCATGGCCCTATCACACAACGAAACAATATGGTCAAGGCCGGTGTCGTAATCAAGTGAGAATCACATCTAAAGGCTTAGTCATACCTCTTGGGTGAGTGCACCCTCATCATCCATATGAGCATATGAGGAACTCACATCGTCCCCCTCATGGTGAGATGCGGGGTCTGATGGTGTACCAGACCTAGAGGCAGATGGTTCATCATATTCAGGATCACGGCAACCGAGAAGGTTCGATAACCGCCTTAACTTCTTGGCCTGACGCTGTAACATGAACAAGTGTGTAACATATCAAACTTCGCAACATAGACTGGCTCTCATAGTGAATGTGATATGTACCTTGAGGAATGCTCGTAGTGAACCATCATCATTGCCGGTTCAACCGGTGTCTTCTCCGTAATAGTGGCTCTCGTCACCGCTTTCTTGATCTCGATGCGCTAAGGATGAGAAAGAATGAATGTGTTAGCCATTCAAACATGTGTAATACGGTCAACGGGAAAGTAAAGAAGGGAACACTTTACCACATAGTTAATCACCGGAACAGCAGGCACTCCTTGCCCTTTCCTGACATCTCTGTTGTACTTCCCCTTTGCTAGATCCTCAAAGTTTATGGGTTCTTCAATAATATCCTCATTATATGCCGGCGGCAATATCTCAACTCGAGTAGTTCCAATAAACCATCGTACGTAGTTATCAAAAGCTTGTTGGCTGTGCTCACGAAGCGGGGCGCGTGCAGTGCTACGAGCTTACTCCACAGAAAGCTGGAAGCGGGTAACATACGAAGCATGATGCTTGTCCCAGTCCTTTATCCTCCGCTGCCTTCTCCTGTCCAACCTGCGTGGTACAAAACCAAGCATTAGCACAATCGAAAGGAGTCCCGATGCTTAGACAATACGCAGACATGCTCTCTTACCTATGAAGTGCTTTGTCCGTGTCCACCCAGTCCGGAGGGTGAGGCTGGAACAGACCAAACTGACGATACACGCGATGCGGCAAATGAAACTCAACCGCCCAGTTGCATATCAGTGGGCACCGCATAAGTCAGAGATCCTTATCCCGCAAGCACATCGGTTTGAGGCGGAACTCCTCGGTGTACCCCAAGCTCTCACCCGCGCCATATGGCTGCCATTCCACCTATGAAACAGGGCAACAATGCAAATTTGATGACTATTTTTCAAGCAAGCATGTTAAAGGACTGAAGTAATGACCTCCTTACCTGCTCAGCCATAATTGTGTCCAACTCGGCAATGTACTTTTGGTACATGAGATTGACATCGTTCGTCATCTCGGAAACAATATCCCACTTATAAGCCCACGTGGGGCGCCGTAATTCGTCATGTTCATCTCGCATACCAAGGATCAAACTCGACGCTTTCAAGGCCCAACAGCAGACGCCCCACTCCATACGAAAGTAGAAGCAGATTACCACCAATGCTCGTGACTATCTGTGATCCTGCAACACGCATTGTCCAGCTACATATGAAAGAAAAACAATGTTAACTTGAGAGCAAGCTTGCATTGCTAATGAAGAAATGAGTTGATCACAAAACAGACCAACTACCTGTCGGTACAAGTAGGCAAGAGTCGCTGAACCCCAGCTCCATTTGCTATCGAAGATGGTCAACGCCTTCAGCCACATCCATGGAGCGTTCTTGCTAGTGGAGTCAGGAAACAAAGTCCTCGACACAATGTACCACATATACACACGAGCATGTGTCTGGATCACATCATCAGTGGCATCCGGGGGGCACGTCGCAAAGTTATTTTCAATCCACGTGAAAGCAGCTCCGGCTGCTTTCCTTTCCCTCTTCTTCTTCTCTTCTCCCTCCTCTACATCAGCCTCAGCCTCGGTAGGAGCCATACCGATAAGAGCAATCATCTGCTCACGCCACCCATCAGAATCGGTGCTCATACAAAGAGGCCTCCCGTCGATAGCAAGACCGGTGATCAACGAGACATCCTCGAGCGTCACGGTCATCTCCCCAGTCCGAAGATGTAAACTGTGTGTCTCCGGCCTCCATCGATCAACAAGAGCGGACACCAGTGGAGCATTCAGATTCGGCGTGGACCGGCTGACCAATAGAATCCACGGGAGTAGTCCTGCCTGCTTGATGTACGGTGTGTACCGCTCATCGTAAGGCATGGCAGGACCAGAGACTCCGTGATACCGAATCTTCAGAGGTTCAAGCTTCTGCAAAAAACAAGTAATGACAAATCTTAGGGCATGTAAATTTCAACTAAAGGCAAATTTGCAAAAGATTTAGATTACTCATTATTACCTTATCCTTCTCGCGCGTCATGTAGGACCGGTGTTGCACGTCGTAGACATCGTCCAGAAGCCAAACCATCCTTACAATTTCAAACAATAAACATACATGAGTTCATCTTCATCTCAAATATACACTAAACATATAACATGTGTTCAACTAAAAGAATCCCAACATCTCCTTCTCACACAATGAATATGTCATATGTGTTCAAATAAACTAAACATCTAATATTTCAAATAAACTCAACATCTAATATATATATCTAAACAAACATCTCATATATGTCCACAAAAATCAACATCTCATAGTTATCTATAAAAATAGGCATCTCATATATATCTAAAAAAACTAAACAATCTAGGGTTTCACTAATAAGAATCATATATTGTGAACTAATAAATAACACTACGGTACTACCAATATGAATACACATCCTAAATCGAGCAAATCAAACAAATCAAGGGTTCCATCAAATCTTGGACAAATCTCTAAAATGGCAACAAATTTACGGAGCAAAAGAAAGAGAACGGAAGAGTTTACCTAGTAGGATGGATTGGGGATCGAATCCACGGATCAAATCTTTAGATCGGAGAGGGATGAGCGGGGGGATTAGATGGGGGCGCCGCCGCTGCTCTCTGTCCAGAGAGCGGAGAGATGAAGAAACTGCATGGTCGGGCTGGGGCAGCAGCGCAAGTCCTCGTGGCAGCGCCTAAGGTATAAGCGCTGCGACGTCACAAAGGTGGCGCCTATCCTTAGGGCGCTGCAAAAGTGCGTGTGGTGCCAAGAATCGACCAGGGCTGCCACGCTGGCAGGAAGTGTGACGCCTAAGGGATGGGCGCTGCACAGTAGGGTGCGGCGCCCAGCTGTCGGGCGCCACACCAAAGGGTCAGCAGAGTGAAATTTTTTCGTGACCAGGTCAGTTTGTGATTTGATTTCTGCCTCAGGTCAAATATGTGATTTCTGCCCACATATTAAGATTGGGCTCGGGCTAATCTACACAATTGAGCCCATAGGCCCATTTCAACACAACAGTAAAACTATCAAGAACACTCGAATACGGCCCACTAAAGATTTTTCCAATTTCGAGGCACATGACTCGCTAAATACAACTCTAGGTATTCCTGACTCCTGAGGGCGTCATCTATGCTCCATCAGTCCGAAATCACTAACTAAGGAGTACTTCTTGCGGAGATAACTCCAACTCCCTCAGGTTGCGACAAGTGGCGTGCTGCATGTGCGCCACTTGTCGCAACTCGGGAGTTATCCATTTTTTCGTAGATCCGTTTATTTAAAACCTTGTATCTCTTAAACCATGCGTCCAAATCCCGAACCGCTTTCGCCGTTGGATTCCTCGCATCGAGATCTTCAAAACTAGATCCCATGTTGATAGGTTTTGATGAACTTTTTTTTCACGAAAAAACAGGATGAAAAAAACGATGAAACAACCGAACAGGGAACACGGGCTTTTTCCCTTTCCAAAAGAGGCACGCCCGTGCCTCTGACGAAATCACAACCGTGTCTCTCGCTGAAGCAAAACCGTGCCTCTCGCGAAAGAAAAAAAACAAAAAACGCGTTTTTTTTCCTTTCTAAAAAAGGCACGGCCGTGCCTCTCGCGAAAGAAAAAAACAAAAAATGCGTTTTTTTTCCTTTCCGAAAGAGGCACGGCCGTGCCTCTCGCGAAAGCACAACCGTGCCTCTCGCGAAAAAAAAACAAAAAACGCGTTTTTTCCCTTTCCGAAAGAGGCACGCCCGTGCCTCCCGCGAAAGCACAACCGTGCCTCTCGTGGAAGCAAAATCGTGCCTCTCGCGAAAGAAAAAAAAACAGGAAACACGTTTTTTTTCCTTTCCGAAAGAGGCACGCCCGTGCCTCTCGCGAAAGCACAACCGTGCCTCTCGCGGAAGCAAAACCGTGCCTCTCGCGAAAGAAAAAAAGACAGAAAACACGTTTTTTTTTTGGTTTCAAAGAGGCACGGCCGTGCCTCTCACGAAAGCACAACCGTGCCTCTCGCGGAAGCAAAAGCGTGCCTCTCGCGAAAGAAAAAAAACAGAAAACACGTTTTTTCCCTTTCCGAAAGAGGCACGCCTGTGCCTCTCGCGAAAGCACAACCGTGCCTCTCGCGAAAGCAAAACCGTGCCTCTCGCGAAAGAAAAAAAACAGAAAATACGTTTTTTCGTTTCCAAGAGGCACGATTGTGCCTCTCGCGAAAGAGAAAGCACAACCGTGCCTCTCGCGAAAACAAAACCGTGACTCTCGCGAAAAAATGCTTTTTTTTGTGCAGAAAAATTATTTTTTTCAAAAAAAATTGGTCGAAAAGCTAGGAAAGACCGGTAGAAAACCAAAACGTCAAAAAAACTGAAAAAAAACCGTTTGAAAAGCCGAAAACGCGCGCAGAAAAATAAAAAAAATCCGGAAGGAGCGCCCAGAGCGCGACACGTGGCGAATGGCTGAGAGCGCGCCAAGTGGCGCTGATCGTTGCGAGGCTCCCGAAGGAGCGCTCGTTAATTAGTTGCTTCCCCATCAGTCCCCTGATCTAAATTGTATGATATATAAACGAGACACGTATTACCATGCAAAAAAAGATCTACATTGTATCCCGATGGATATTGTTAATCAATAAAGTGAGCGTGTTTACAACTTTACATATAGAAAAGGTTTAAAAATCCGCTAATATATGGCACCACTTTGGGAGATTTTAATTTATTTCATTTTGGGAGTAGTGAAATAAATTAGCACTTGTGCCTTTTGAGGGTCATAAAGCAGCAAAAGAAATATGCACATGATGCTTTTGGAGAATAAACTATCGAACATATTCCTGCAACTAAGTTGATCTCATACGAGTTTTACCACCAAGTACTTCCACCCAAGCATCATACCCCCAGTCTAATATTGTGGTGCGAAGACATCGCCTGGGACACCAATCTTGAACTTGTACAAGTACCAGAGGCCACAAGGGGAGGGGGGGGGGGGATGAGCGCTTCTAGAATTATGCTCATATGAACCGTTGCAAATTTATTTCTCGCAAAAAAAGTTGCAAATTTATGGCAAGAAAACAGTTTAACATGGATGTGATCCGTATAATTTTGTAATAGGTAGATCTTCAGAACCTTAATGTAGGATCCCAACTTCAATTTAGTACAGTAGCGTGAAGCCAATCCTTTGGGATACATGCAGTATAGTCATTAGACATCCAATATTCTTGTTTGATTATCTTAATAACCGAGGTAATCCCGCACGACAAATAGGACATATGGTTGGACAACTAACTCTTGATGCATGGCGCGTTCCGGTCAAAATGTAATTTGGATACACCCCCACTTTGTCTCGTTGAAAGCACATCTTAATGAGTGTCTTCCAGAGCACAAATTAATATCATGGTGATCCCGACCACAGACATATGGTTGTAAGAATCAAGTCCTCAGACTCATGCTTATTTTTATTATAAGTCTTTCAGCAGAAAGGGTGATAACATTCCGGTCCAAAAACTGGAATTTAATACTCTCACAAAAGCTTGGTAGAAACCCTTGTTACAGTGCACGTCCTCTCATGGGTTTGATAACTTAGGATCACACTTTGAGGAAAGAGGCAGAGAACCTTTCTGCTACCCGTTACCGGATAACTAAAGGGACTCATCATCGTGATAAATCTTTCATCACTGACCACCGGGGCATAGATAGGCCAGTCGCCCGCCTATGATGATATGAATTGGTCGATAAGTACCGTTTAGTTATGTAGTAGTGGTAGGTCACGTTGGCGTGCATGACCTTTATCTGCTCAAAGGTCTCCCGATTCTCCTATTCCTCGCGGAAGGAAACCATTAGGGGAACGAGACAAACTTCGGGACGGCGACGCTGCCGAGGGGGAAATTTTCCTTGCTCGGCCGCCATGGAGGTGTACCACCGTCAAGTTGAAGGCAGAACCTGCCTGCTCCATTGACGGGAAGGAGCTTATCCAGTGCTACTTCCATTCTCACGAGCCTTAATCTCCGACACACACACACACACACACATCCCTTGTGGGCGCTGTTCCATGATGTGCCTCGTTAGATTCCTCACATCAAGATCTTCAAAACTAGATCTCATGTAGATAGGTTTTGACGAACCTTTTTTTTCCTAAAAAAGCCGGACAATAAAACCGAAGCGGGAGCACATTTTTTTCTTTTCCGAAAGAGGCATGAGTGTGCCTCTAGCGGAAGCAAATCCGTGCCTCCATGAGAAGTAACCCGTGCCTCTCGCGGAAGAAAAAAAATAAAACCCATTTCTTTTTTCTATTTTCAAGAGGCACGACCATGCCTCTCGCGGAAGTAAATCTGTGCCTCTCGCGAAAGGAGAAAAAAAGAAAACACTTTTTCTTTTCATTTCCGAGAGGCACAACGTAAGGGGAAAAACGTATTTTTTTCGTTTTCGAGATGCAACGACTATGCCTCTCGCAAAAGCAAATCCGTGCCTCTCGTGAAAGAAAAACCGTGCTTCTTGCGGAAAGAAAAAAAAGGTGTTTTTTCGCAATTGTTTTCAAAAAAAATGTCGAAAAGCTAAGAAAGACCGGTGAAAACTGAAAACCCAAAAAAGGGGGAAAACCATCTAAAAAGCAGAAAACGGTGCGGACAAATTTTTAGAAAATAAAAATCAAAAGGAGCTCCCAAAGCGCGACACATGGCGGTGGCTGAGAGCGCGCCAAGTGACGTGATCTCGGCCCATCCCAGATGATCGTTGGAGAGGCTCCCGAAGGAGCGCTCCTTGGTTACACTACTAGAAAAAGGGCTGCTAGTGGCGCAACTGTTTTCGCTACTAATGGCGCACTATAGGTGCGCCACTAGTATAGCCCATGGTGCGTCATTAGTATCTGGTATACTAATGGCGCACCACATAGAAGTGCACCATTAGTAACATTTTTTTTCAGAAATTTTTTTGATGGCTTAATCTCGGATTAATATGCTTAATCTCAAGTCAAATCACACTAAGTGGTCAAACTTCCCAGAAGGTCGCCCATCCTCACACTACTCCAGCCCGAGCACGCTTAACTTCACAGTTCTATCCAACCCCAGCACCACCTCACTTAACAGGCACTTGTTGATATATCTATCATATCAATCCTATTATACCTTGTCGATGTCTAGGACTTTGTTCATATTCATGACTATGATGAAATTTTGAAAAATATTTCAAACTTCCCGGTCATATTAAAAAAATTCAAAAACATTTTTTTTCTGTTACTAGTGGCGCACCTAGCAAACGGTGCGCCACTAGTAAGTTTGAATTTTTTGAATTTTTTTGCCTCTAGATCTTGAAAGTCCGTAACTTTTTTCTGTTAGGTTTTTTGGGATCTTGAAAATGTTTTGCGGATATAAAAAACTTTATAATCCGACTTCGTATGCAAAAGTTATGCCCATTTTACAAATTTTCAAAGAGATTTTGCAAATAAAGTCAAAATTCATATTTGTAAATTTTCCCAACAACTAGACCACATATCACATGGAAAACTTATTTTCTTTTTTTTTGACATTTTCATCATTTTCTTTTATTTTTTAAACTGAAAAGGCGGTCCACGGGGTGTGGAATTTTTGGGCCAAGTTAGTAATGGCGCACCGTGGGAGTGGTGCACCATTACTAGTTGAACTAGTAATGGCGCACCACTCCCACGGTGCGCCATTACTAGTTTTGAAAAAAATATAAAAAATTGAAAAAAATTACAAGTGGCGCACGCCATTACTAGTTTTGAAAAAAAATAAAAAAAAATTGAAAAGACATTTACTAATGGCGCACCGTGGATGTGGTGCGCCATTACTAGTTAACTAGTAATGGCGCACTATCCCCTGGTGCGCCATTAGTAGTTTTGAAAAAAAATTGTAACTAATGGCGCACCGTGGATGTGGTGCGCTATTAGTATTTGGACACTAATGGCGCACCAACACATGGTGCGCCATTAGTATATAGTAGTGGCGCACCACATGTCTGGTACACCATTAGTGTCCATTTCATTTATAGCCCTTTTTCTAGTAGTGTCAGTTGCTCCCCAAGCTGACGGTGCGTGCAATTTGCGGTCTTCAGCCATTTTGCCACGACATGCTAGAACCCAGCGGGCCGCAGGCCACAAGCAGTATCGTGCTGCATCATAATGGGCATTTGCACTTTGCAAAACCTATTTACAGCGAGAGCAACTATCTAGCGCATACCTCGTCATGGCCCGGTTCTATTTGGCGCGTAGGTTATCGAATAACAACCTAGCGCATACCCCTTTGCGGCCCGGTTCTGTTTCAGCCAGCCCATTCCGGGTTTCATCCCCTATCGTTTTTCCCTTTCTTTTTCTTATGCTTTTCTTTCTTTTTTGCTTTCCATTTACCCTTTTTCTTTAAAGGTACCTTTTTCTATTTTTCATTTCCTTTTTTTCTTTTTTCTTTTTTCCTTTTTACTTTCTTTCGTTTTTCTTATTCATTATTCGAACATATTTCAAATTCATGAAAATTTTGTAAAATCATGATTTTCTTTCGAAATCATGAACATGTTTCTAATTAACAAATATATTTTTTAAACCGTGAACATTTTTTAAAATTTGTGAATATTTTCCAAAATCACATCATTTTTAAAATTTTCCTACATTTGGATAAAAATTTGAGAACATTTATTTTAACTGGTAAACATTATTTGAAATTTCGAATTTTTTTTGTAATTTCCGAAAAAACATGTGTTTTTACAAACATTTTTTAAATGCATGGACATTTTTTGGAACTCATAGCCATTATTTGAAGAGATTATTTTTTTGTGAAATTTGGGAACAATTTTGAAATTGGCCAAAAAAATTAAATTGTGAGGATTTTTATGAATATATGGATATTTTTTTATATCCTGAACATTTTTTAATATGCGAGCATTGTTTGAGAATCATGATCAAATTTTTATTTCCCTAAAATGTTTTTCAAAAATCATGAACTTTTTCTAAATATGCAAACATATTTGAATCCGCAAACATTTTACTATCTCACGTACATTTTTTTAAACATTAACATTTTTCTGAATTCAAAATATTCTTTTTGAAGGTCTTCTTTTAATTTGTATTTTTAGATCCCAAATTAGCGCCCCGCCCCGCATGGGCCGGCCCAACAAATAACACAACATGTGCTTCCGGGAGAAGCAAAAATATGCTTTCTGAAGAAGGGCAAAAAACACAGCTGTGCTTTTCAAAATAAGTGGTAAAAACCATGCTTTCGGGGGTGTGATTTTATTTTCTGTTCCAGATATTTCCGGCTTTCGGTCTTCTGGGAGTTTCATTGTTTTCATTTTCCTTTTTTTCCTTTTTTGTTGATGTTTTTTATTTCCTTTTCCCCCAGGTTCTTCGTGAAAAATTTATTCATCAAAACCTACTAACATGTGATTTAGTTTTGAAGATCTCATCGTGAAAAAACCAATGGTGATAATGGTTTGTAATTTGAACGAAATACAAGAGATAAAACAATTTGAAGAAATCAATCTATAAAAAAATAAACTCCAAGTTTCGACAAATGGCACACATGCATCTGCCACTTGTCAACAGTAGAAAATGCGGGGAGTGATCTTTGAGATACCCTTAATTTTGATTTCGAGTTAGCACTCACGGCTAGTAACCATGTTCGTTAACGGAAGGCGATGCTCACGAGGCTTCTGTATTGTGCCGGCTCATATAACCTTCTATGATTTCGATATTACAAAGTTGCTAGATGTTTCTGGATTGATTCTTCTTTTACATTTTCTCGCTGGTGTTTTCTACTTGTTTGTTTGGTATTTTCACTTTTCTCCTTTTGTTTTAATTTGTCTTCTCCTTTGCTTTTTTTTCATTTTATTTTTGTGAATATTTCTACAAATCTAGAGAAATATTCAAATTTATAAACTTTCATCAAATTCATGTACTTATTTGAAATGTGTGAACTTTTTTTTCAAATTCATTGTTTTTGATGTGTTTTGGTTTTAAAAACTACAAACCTTTTCAAATTCATTCAAAAAACTCGCGAACATTTATCAAATGTGAAAAGTTTTAAATCCTTGAACTTTTTTTCCAATGCATGAACTATTAAAAATTCATGACTTTTCAAGTTCATGAACTTTTTCAAAGTTATAAACTTTTTTTTTGAATTTTGTGAACTTTTCAAAAATTAAAGTTTTCCCCCGAAAGTCAAGGCCAGCGCTCATGGTCAATGGTCATCGTTACGGTCAATGGTCCAGGCAAGCGAACGCTCATTCTTGGGCTGGCCAGGCGAGTGGGCGCTGTTGTCGCCAACCAGCGCCACGAGCGCTAACAAGGAGCTCTTTGTGCCCCACTGAAGAAAGACCCTCTTATTTGGCCAACGTCAGCTGGAAAGGATGTCAATTCCAAATGTTTTTGCTGATAATTTTAGTTGTAGAAGCCTAGAAGGTGACAATTTCTTCAAAGCATGGAAATTTTTCTAGAGAAGACAATTTTTTATTCAATACTGACATCGTTTGATCGAGATCAAACGGTTGCAAGGCTGTTCGTTGGAGCTCCTTTCCAGTAAACGTTTGCATGTTAGCACTAGGAAAAAAATGCTCTTTGTGCACTTTCGATAAATAAAAAAATAACATCGCTTGATCGAGATCACATGTTATTTTCAGTTCCGGATTTTTCGGTTTTCGGTCCCTTTTGGTTTCATTGTTTTCATTTTTGCTTCTTTATTTTTATTTTGTTTAATTTTTTATTTCTATTTTCCCCATGGTTTTTTCATGAAAAAGGTATGCCGAAACCTACTAACATCTAATCTAGTTTTAAAAATCTCGACGCAAGAAACCCAACAATGAAGATGGTTCATAATTGGAACGTAATTCAAGAGTTAAAACGCTTTGAAAAAATCAATCTACGAAAAAAAAAGAAATCTCAAGTTGCGACAAATGATGCACATGCAATGTGTCATTTTAAAATTTTTATTTTTGCATGGTAATACGTGTCTCATTCATATTATAAAGATTAAGTACAAGTCACGTAAGGACCGACATGACAAAATTGAAAAGATAACATAACATCTCTAAGCTTGACACCAACGCTCATCACCTGCCTCCGGCACCACAACAGCAGCCACCGAAGGAAAGAATGACGAATCACTTCCTCACCCGAGCTCGACGCGGCTCCATCGCTGATATGCAGTTGCGGACCTCCAAGGTGGCTCAACAAAAGTGAAGCCCTTACTGTTGAACGAATCAGACCGGGGCAACACCCCGGACACGCCATCGAACTCCAGATCTGGCACCCCACCGCGACTAAAGACGCCGCAGAAGGAAACCATACCTGCCATCCACGAACCACGAACCTAGCACATGTTCCATCTTCCAGATGTCGTCGATGCAGCCCACAATCTGCATCCGTTCCTGGACTACCTCCCAAGCTCCGCGCCAACGCTGGAGCAAACGCCGTCGCAACGGCGGAGCCCAAGGACACAGGTCCACCACGAGGATGCCGTCGCTGCCACACCATCCTTGCTTGAACAGACTAGTTTCCAAATTCATCCCCAACCATATGACCGATAGCCTCGTCAGGGAAGGATCCGAAAAATCTTTATTCACCACCGTCACCGTCGCCGCCGAAGCAAAAACAATGGGCAACCTAAAAACCTAGACTACGAGGGAGTAAAAACGATTCACACGCGTGGATCCAGCAACCCCCTCACCACCAACGACCGAGGTCGCCGGCAGAGGGAGCCGCCGGAGGACGGCGCTGGAAGATTGGCCTTTCCTGACGGCGTCTAGGGTTCCAGCTGCCGGGAACAGGAGGAAACAATCTCGCGCTACAGTACATACTCAAAAGGTTCGCCACAATATGCAGTGTGTCATTTGTCAGTATTAAAAAAGGAGGGAGTAATCTTCACAAGAGGTATCTCTTATTTAGTTATTTTGATTTAGGGCTCTTGGCTAACATGCATGTTCGTTAACGGCAGGCACGCTCACGTGGCTTTCATATTCCGTCGGCTCATATGACCCTATGTGGTTTCGATACTAAAAAGCTGCTAGATGCTTCTGGATTGGTTCTTCTTTTACATTTTTCTGTTGGTGTTTTCTACCGGTTTGTTCGGTATTTTTTTTATTTTTCTTCTTTTTTTTATATTTTTGTTTCTCTTTCTCTCCTATTTTTTGCTCTTTTGTTTTCATTTATATTTTTGTGAATATTTCTTCAAATATAGAAGATTTATCTCTACTCCTATAAAAGACTGAGTTGGTGGTGATGGTGTGTCTGCCATCCAACCATTTCGACCGTCCGATCTACATCTAACGATACTGAATCAGTTCGACACTTTTCACAAAAAGGCGCTCGCCACTCCAGCCTCTCCCGATCCGAACCCCATCGTAACCGCTCTCTCGATCGGGAACCCTCTCGTGGCTTCATCTCTCCCCACCCCCTCTGGCCAGCCATGGAACCTCGATCTGCCGCGGTGGCTGCCCCCGGTGTAGTTGTTGGAAATATGCCCTAGAGGCAATAATAAAAGGATTATTATTATATTTTCTTGTTCATGATAATAGTCTTTATTCATGCTATAACTGTATTATCCGGAAATCGTAATACACGTGTGAATACATAGACCATAATATGTCCCTAGTAAGCCTCTAGTCGACTAGCTCATTGATCAACAGATAGTCATGGTTTCACGCTATGGACATTGGATGTCGTTGATAATCGGATCACATCATTAGGAGAATGATGTGATGGACAAGACCCAATCCTAAGCATAGCACAAGATCGTAGTTCGCTTGCTAGAGCTTTTCCAATGTCAAGTATCCTTTCCTTAGACCATGAGGTCGTAACTCCCGGATGCCGAGGAGTGCTTTGGTGTACCAAACGTCACAACGAATCGGGTGACTATAAAGGTGCACTACGGTATCTCCGAAAGTGTCATTGGGTTGACACGGATCGAGGCGGGATTTGTCACTCCGTATGACGGAGAGGTATCTCTGGGCCCACTCGGTAATGCATCATCATAATGAGCTCAAAGTGACCAAGTGTTTGGTCACGGATCATGCATTACGGATACGAGTAAAGTGACTTGCGGTAACGAGACCGAACGAGGTATTGGGATACCAACGATCGAGTCTCGGGCAAGTAACGTACCGATTGACAAAGGGAATTGAATACGGGGTTGTTTAATCCTCGACATTGTGGTTCATCCGATGAGATCATCGAGGAGCATGTGGGAGCCAACATGGGTATCCAGATCCCGCTGTTGGTCATTGCCCGAGAGTCGTCTCGGTCATGTCTACGTGTCTCCCGAACCCGTAGGGTCTACACACTTAAGGTTCGATGACGCTAGGGTTGTATGAATATGAGTATGCAGCATACCAAATGTTGTTCGGAGTCCCGGATGAGATCTCGGACCTCACGAGGAGTTCCGAAATGGTCCGGAGGTAAAGAATTATATATAGGAAGTGTTGTTTCGGCCATCGGGAAAGTTTTGGGGTCACCCGGTATTGTACCGGGACCACCGGGTGGGCCCACCTATCCCGAAGGGCCCCAAGGGCTGAAGTGGGGAGGGGAACCAGCCCATAGTGGGCTGGTGCGCCCCCCTAGTCCCACCTCCTGCGCCTAGGGTTGAAACCCTAGGGTGGGGGGCGCCCCACTTGCCTTGGTGGCACTCTACCCCCTGGCCGCCGCCCCCCTTGGGAGATGGCATCTCCCAGGGCCGGCGCCCCCCCTGGGGGCCTATATAAAGGAGGGCAAGGGGAGGCAGCCGGACCCTGTGCATTGGCGCTTCCTCCCCGCTACACCTCGTCCTCCTCCCGCAGCAGCTTGGCGAAGCCTGCCGGAGTTCTCTGCATCCACCACCACGTCGTCAGGTCTTTGGATCATCATCAACCTCTCCTTCCCCTTGCTGGATTAAGAAGGAGGAGACGTCTCCCGTCCGCACGTGTGTTGAACGCGGAGGTGCTGTCCGCTCAGACTTGGTCATCGGTGATCTGAATCACGGCGAGTACGACTCCATCATCACCCTTCCCTTGAACGCTTCCGCACGCGATCTACAAGTGGTATGTAGATGCAATCTCCCTCCCTTGACTCGTTGCTTAGATGAACTCATAGATGGATCTTGGTGAAACCGTAGGAAAAATTTTAATTTTCTGCAACGTTCCCCAATAGTGGCATCATGAGCTAGGTCTATGCGTAGTTCTCTATTGCATGAGTAGAACACAATTTTGTTGTGGGCGTAGATCTTGTCAACTTGCTTGCCACTACTAGTCTTTTCTTGCTTCAGCGGTATTGTGGGATGAAGCGGCCCGGACCAACCTTACGCGTACGCTTACGTGAGACCGGTTCCACCGACAGACATGCACAAGTTGCATAAGGTGGCTGGCGGGTGTCTGTCTCTCCCACTTTAGTTGGAGCGGATTCGATGAAAAGGGTCCTTATGAAGGGTAAATAGAAGTTGACAAAATCACGTTGTGGTTATTCGTAGGTAAGAAAACGTTCTTGCTAGAACCCAATTGCAGCCACGTAAAAGATGCAACAACAATTAGAGGACGCCTAACTTGTTTTTTGCAGCAATTGTCATGTGATGTGATATGGCCGAAGTTGTGATGAATGATGAATGATATATTGTGATGTATGAGACCATGTTCTTGTAATAGGAATCACGACTTGCATGTCGATGAGTATGACAACCGCAGGAGCCATAGGAGTTGTCTTTATTTTTTGTATGACTGCGTGTCATTGAAGAACGCCATGTAAATTACTTTACTTTATTGCTAAACGCGTTAGCCATAGAAGTAGAAATAGTCGTTGGCGTGACAACTTCATGAAGACACGATGATGGAGATCATGATGATGGAGATCATGGTGTCATGCCGGTGACAAGATGATCATGGAGCCCCGAAGATGGAGATCAATGGAGCTATATGATATTGGCCATATCATGTCACTACTATATAATTGCATGTGATGTTTATTATATTTATGCATCTTGTTTACTTAGAACGACGGTAGTAAATAAGATGATCCCTTACAACAATTTCAACAAGTGTTCTTCCCTAACTATGCACCGTTGCTAAAGTTCGTCGTTTCGAAGCACCACGTGATGATCGGGTGTGATAGATCCTTACGTTCACATACAACGGGTGTAAGACAGTTTTACACATGCAAAACACTTAGGGTTAACTTGACGAGCCTAGCATGTACAGACATGGCCTCGGAACACAGAGACCGAAAGGTCGAACACGAGTCGTATGGAAGATATGATCAACATGAAGATGTTCACTGACGATGACTAGTCCGTCTCACGTGATGATCGGACACGGCCTAGTCGACTCGGATTGTGTAACACTTAGATGACTAGAGGGATGTCTAATCTGAGTGGGAGTTCATTGTAATAATTTGATTAGATGAACTTAATTATCATGAACTTAGTCTAAAACCTTGCAAATATGTCTTGTAGATCAAATGGCCAATGCTCATGTCAACATGAACTTCAACGCTCCTAGAGAAAACCAAGCTGAAAGATAATGGCAGAACTATACGGACTAGGTCCGAACCCGAGGATCATCCTCATAGCTGCCAGAAACAATATGTCCTAGAAGGACCGCTAGGTGACGCTCCGTCCCGAGAGAACCAAGACGTTATGAACGCTTGGCGGTCTCGTCTTGATGATTACTCCCTCGTTCAAGGCGGCATGCTTTACAGACTTAGAACCGGGCTCCAAAAGCGTTTTGAGCAGCACGGAGCATATGAGATGTTCGAGGAGCTGAAACTAGTTTTCCAAGCTCATGCCCGGTCAAGAGATATGAAGTCTCCGACAAGTTCTATAGTTGTAAGATGGAGGAAAATAGTTCTCAAGTGAGCACATACTCAAAATGTCTGGTTGCACAACCTTTGTCTCACTGGACATTAACCTCCGGACGAGGCGGTCATTGACAGAATCCTTGATCGCTCTCACCAAGCTACAAGAGCTTTGTGATGAACTACAATATGCGGGGATGGTGAAGACCATTCTGAAGTATTTTCAATGTCAAGTCAGCAGAGGTTGAAATCAAGAAAGAACATCAAGTGTTGATGGTCAATAAGACCACTAAGTTCAAGAAGGGCAAGGGCAAGAAGAACTTCAAGAAGGACGGCAAGGATGTTACCGCCCGTAAGCCGCTTGCCGAAGAAGTCAAAGAATGGACCCAAGCCCGAGATCGAGTGCTTTTATTGCAAGGGAAGGGTCACTAGAAGCGGAACTGCCCCAAATACTTAGCGGATAAGAAGGCCGCAACACTAAAGGTATATTTGATATACATGTAATTGATGTGTACCTTACCAAGACTCGTAATAACTCCCGGTATTTGATACCGTGCCGCTGCTCATATTTGTAACTCACAACAGAGCTGCGGAATAAGCGGAGATGGCGAAGGACGAGGTGACGATCTTGGCGTCGGGAATGGTTCCAAGGTCGATGTGATCGCCGTCGCACGCTACCTCTACATTTACCTACTTAGATTAGTTATAAACCTTAATAATTGTTATTTAGTGCCAAGTTTGAGCATGAACATTGTATCCGAATCTCGCTTGATACGAGATGGCTACTCATTTAAATCTGAGAATAATGGTTGTTCTATTTATATGAGAGATATGTTTTATGGTCATGCCCCGATGGTCAATGGTTTATTCTTAATGAATCTCGAGCGTACTATTACACATATTCATAGTGTGAATGCCAAAAGATGTAAAGTTGATAACGATAGTCCCACATACTTGTGGCATCGCCGCCTTGGTCACATTGGTGTCAAGCGCATGAAGAAGCTCCATGCTGATGGACTTTTAGAGTCTCTCGATTATGAATCATTTCACACATGCGAACCATGCTACATGGGCAAAATGACCAAGACTCCGTTCTCCGGAACAATGGAGCGAGCAACCAACTTGTTGGAAATCATACATACCGATGTGTGCGGTCCAATGAGCGTTGAGGCTCGCGGAGGATATCGTTATGTTCTCACTCTCACTGATGACTTGAGTAGATATGGGTATGTCTACTTAATGAAACACAAGTCTGAGACCTTTGAAAAGTTCAAAGAATTTCAGAATGAGGTAGAGAATCAATGTGACCGAAAGATAAAGTTCCTACGATCAGATCATGGAGGAGAATATTTAAGTCACGAATTTGGTACACACTTAAGGAAATGTGGAATCGTTTCACAACTCACGCCGCCTGGAACACCTCAACATAACGGTGTATCCGAACGTCGTAATCGCACTCTATTGGATATGGTGCGGTCTATGATGTCTCTTACCGATTTACCGCTATCATTTTAGAGATACGCTCTAGAGACAGCTACATTCACTTTAAATAGGGCACCGTCTAAATCCGTTGAGACGACACCGTATGAATTATGGTTTGGGAAGAAACCTAAGCTGTCGTTTCTAAAAGTTTGGGGATGCGATGCTTATGTCAAGAAACTTCAACCTGAAAAGCTCGAACCCAAGTCGGAAAAATGCGTCTTCACAGGATACCCTAAGGAAACCATTGGGTATACCTTCTACTTAAGATCCGAGGGCAAGATCTTTGTTGCCAAGAACGGATCCTTTACGGAAAAGAGTTTCTCTCGAAAGAATTAAGTGGGAGGAAAGTAAAACTCGATGAAGTACTACCTCTCGAACAGAAAGTAGTGCAGCTCAGAAAATGTTCATGTGATGCCTACACCAATCAAGAGGAAAATAATGATGATGATCAAGGTACTTGGATCAAGTTGCTCTTGAACTTCGAGGTCCACAAGGACACGCTCAGCGCCAGAGTGGTACAAAGCAACCCTGTCCCGGAAATCATGTTGTTAGACAACGGTGAACCTTCGAACTATGAAGAAGCAATGGCGGGCCCAGATTCCAACAAATGGCTTGAAGCCATGAAATCCGAGATAGAATCCATGTATGAAAACAAAGTATGGACTTTGACAGACTTGCGCGATGATCGACGAGCGATAGAAAACAAATGGATCTTTAAGAAGAAGACGGACACGGATGGTAATGTTACCATCTATAAAGCTCGACTTGTCGCTAAGGGTTATCGACAAGTTCAAGGGGTTGACTATGATGAGACATTCTCTCCCGTAGCGAAGCTGAAGTCCGTCCGAATCATGTTAGCAATTGCCGCATACTATGATTATGAGATATGGCAGATGGACGTCAAAACGGCGTTCCTTAACAGACATCTTAAGGAAGAGTTGTATATGATGCAGCCGGAAGGTTTTGTCGATCCTAATAATGCTAACAAAGCATGCAAGCTCCAGCGATCCATTTATGGGTTGGTGCAAGCATCTCGGAGTTGGAACATTCGCTTTGATGAGATGATCAAAGCGTTTGGGTTTATGCAGACTTATGGAGAAGCCTACGTTTACAAGAAAGTGAGTGGGAGCTCTGTAGCATTTCTCATATTATATGTAGATGACATACTCTTGATGGGAAATGATATAGAACTTCGGACAACATTAAGGCCTACTTGAATAAGTGTTTTTCAATGAAGGACCTTGGAGAAGTGCTTACATATTAGGCATCAAGATCTATAAGGATAGATCGAGACGCCTCATAGGTCTTTCACAAAGCACATACCTTGATAAGATTTTGAAGAAGTTCAAAATGGATCAGTCCAAGAAAGGGTTCTTGCTCGTGTTGCAAGGTGTGAGATCGAGCTCGGCTCAATCCCGACCACGGCAAAAGATAAAGAAGAGATGAGTGTCATCCCTATGCTTCAGCCATAGGATCTATTATGTATGCCATCTCTGTGTACCGGACTGATGTAAACCTTGCCGTAAGTTTGGTAGGAAGGTACCAAAGTAATCCCGCAAGGAACACCGGATAGCGGTCAAGAATATCTGAAGTACCGAAAAGGAAAAAGGACATGTTTTCGTTTATGGAGGTGACGAAGAGCTCGTCAGAAGGGTTACGCCGACGCTTAGCTTCGACACGATCCGATGACTCTAAGTCACAAACCGGATACGTGAATATGTTGAATGGTGGAGCAAGATGGTAGTGCATTTGCAAGCGAGCGTCGTGGTGGGATCTACATGTGAAGCGGAGTACATGGCAGCCTCGGAGGCAGCTCATGAAGCAATTTGGGTGAAGGAGTTCATCACCGACCTAGGAGTCATACCCAATGCGTCGGGGCCGATCAAACTCTTTCGTGACAACACTGGAGCTATTGCCCTTGCCAAGGAGCCTGTGTTTCACAAGAAGACCAGCACATCAAGCGTCGCTTCAACTCCATCCGTGAAAATGTTCAAGATGGAGATATAGATATTTGCAAAGTACACACGGATCTGAATGTCGCAGATCCGCTGACTAAACCTCTCATGAAAGCAAAACATGATCAACACGTAACTCTATGGGTGTGCGATTCATCACAATGTAACTAGATTATTGACTCTAGTGCAAGTGGGAGACTATTGGAAATATGCCCTAGAGGCAATAATAAAAGGATTATTATTATATTTCCTTGTTCATGATAATAGTCTTTATTCATGCTATAAGCGTATTATCCGGAAATCGTAATACACGTGTGAATACATAGACCATAATATGTCCCTAGTAAGCCTCTAGTTGACTAGCTCGTTGATCAACAGATAGTCATGGTTTCTCGCTATGGACATTGGATGTCGTTGATAACGGATCACATCATTAGGAGAATGATGTGATGGACAAGACCCAGTCCTAAGCATAGCACAAGATCGTAGTTCGTTTGCTAGAGCTTTTCCAATGTCAAGTATCCTTTCCTTAGACCATGAGGTCGTAACTCCCGCATGCCGTAGGAGTGCTTTGGGTGTACCAAACGCCACAACGAATCGGGTGACTATAAAGGTGCACTACGGTATCTCTGAAAGTGTCCATTGGGTTGACACGGATCGAGATCGGATTTGTCACTCCGTATGACGGAGAGGTATCTCTGGGCCCACTCGGTAATGCATCATCATAATGAGCTCAAAGTGACCAAGTGTTTGGTCACGGATCATGCATTACGGTATGAGTAAAGTGACTTGCGAAGCTTGAGACTGAACGAGGTATTGGGATACCAACGATCGAGTCTCGGGCAAGTAACGTACCGATTGACAAAGGGAATTGAATACGGGGTTGTTTAATCCTCGACATCGTGGTTCATCCGATGAGATCATCGAGGAGCATGTGGGAGCCAACATGGGTATCCAGAACCCGCTGTTGGTCATTGCCCGAGAGTTGTCTCGGTCATGTCTACGTGTCTCCCGAACCCGTAGGGTCTACACACTTAAGGTTCGATGATGCTAGGGTTGTATGAATATGAGTATGCAGCATACCGAATGTTGTTCAGAGTCCCGGATGAGATCCCGGATGTCACGAGGAGTTCCGGAATGGTCCGGAGGTAAAGAATTATATATAGGAAGTGTTGTTTCGGCCATCGGGAAAGTTTTGGGGTCACCCGGTATTGTACCGGGACCACCGGAAGGGTCCCAGGGGTCCACCGGGTGGGCCCACCTATCCCGGAGGGCCCCAAGGGCTGAAGTGGGGAGGAGAACCAGCCCATAGTGGGCTGGTGCGCCCCCCTAGGTCCACCCCCTGCGCCTAGGGTTGAAACCCTAGGAGGGGGCGCCCACTGCCTTGGGGCACTCCACCCCTCGCCGCCGCCCCTTGGGAGATGGCATCTCCCAGGGCCGGCGCCCCCCTGGGGGCCTATATAAAGGAGGGCAAGGGGGAGGGCAGCCGGACCCTGTGCATTGGCGCCTCCCTCCCCCTGCTACACCTCCTCCTCCTCCCGCAGCAGCTTGGCGAAGCCCTGTCGGAGTTCTGCTGCATCCACCACCACGCCGTCGTGCTGCTGGATCATCATCAACCTCTCCTTCCTTCTTGCTGGATCAAGAAGGAGGAGACGTCTCCCGTCCCGTACGTGTGTTGAACGCGGAGGTGCTGTCCGTTCAACACTTGGTCATCAGTGATCTGAATCACGGCAAGTACGACTCCATAGTCACCCTTCTCTTGAACGCTTCCGCACGCGATCTACAAGTGGTATGTAGATGCAATATCACTCCCTTGACTCGTTGCTTAGATGAACTCATAGATGGATCTTGGTGAAACCGTAGGAAAAATTTTAATTTTCTGCAACGTTCCCCAACTGTAGTCTGCCCCAGTGACTCGCATGTCTCCTCTCTGCCTCTGCAGCTCCCCGCTCATTCCCCCTTCCCAATCCGGGCCATTTCCTATATTCCGCGTCTCCTCCGATGCCGACCTCCGCAAGTACGGCGCCAACACATCTCCTGCATCTTCATCTATACCAGTCGTCACACCGCCCACTATCTCCTCCCTGTCTCCTCCGCCCCTCCCTCGTCTCCTTTCAGCATTGTAAAAGGAGCACGAGGTCAAAGGGGGGCAAGCGCTGAGCGGCTGGAGGCTGAGGCCTGACGGGACACCATGCATTAGGGACAATCTCTGCTCGTTTTCCACCAGGTGCTACCTCAAATTAACGCCTACTCTGAGCCCGCATTCGCTAGCTACAGCCGTGGCCAACCATTGTCCACAATGGCTTAGGCTGATGCCTGATGGGATACCATGCTTAGACGAGGAGTGCACGCCGTGGAAGTAATCTGTTCTACGGTTCCACCCTGAACGGCAGCGGGCTTCCGAGATCCTCGCCAGTCGAGGTAAATATTCTTCTGCTTCTTCGATGTTACTTGATGCACGCTAGGTGCTTGACAAAATGACAGAGTGTGTATATCGTCATACACGTATTTAGTATTAGCCATTCAATTGGTAGATGCAGCTTCTTGGAACTGTTGAAAATTGGCCTCCGGTGAAGAATAACAGTGCGATGACTAACTATGTATCAGGTACCACACATGTTTTGTCTGTCCATTTCTATGTCATTATTTTCTTCTGGCTTTGGTTGCTTTGTTAGTGAATGGGCCGGTGAGGGGTTTACTCTTAGAACTTCTAAATTTTAGTTCAAATCATGACCTGAAATTTGGACATTTCACAAACTTGTTTTTAGTTTGCATCCAATGATTCCGTATATGAAGTTTCTGAACCTAATTAAGTGTTTGCATCTTAAAATACACCCACCTTAGTTTTTAAATTGCAGTGAAAAAATTGTAAAATACATGTTGCACATTGAGTGTTGGAAATTAAAGTGAAGGTATTGACTTACATTTTAAATACTTGACATACTTTTTGTGAACTTGCATTGAGTTTATAGATTATAATTTCTATTACTAACTTGGAAAGTCTTATTACTTCAGGCCTTGAATCCCTACATGGTGATCCTATCCTGGTAAACAAGTACTTAAGAACAATTTTTGGCCAATGTTACCTTTTTTTGGCTCATGGTTCAACATGTTTCCAAATCAGATATGGAAGACAAGTACTCCAGCCGCTGATGAAAGTGGCCCAGAAGCACACATAATGACGGGCGTGGTTTTGATTTATAGAGAATTTGAGGATCAAATGAGATGGAGATTTAGTTCTCTAATGAGATGGAGGATCAAATGAGATGGAGGATCAAATGAGACGGACGTGGTTCAGTTTTTTCATCATTTCTACTCAAGGTGGCGAAAGGTTTCCTTGTGATCGGCGCGACACCAATCTTCTGGGTGTTATGGAAGACCAAGAATAAATCCTACTTTAAATGTGTTCGTCATGGAGATCCAACCACTGTAGTTTTTTATGTTTGAAATTTCTTAACATCTTGGGCAACCTTTGCAGAAAGGGGCTCTTTAAGGACTGTTGCGACAGCGATCCCGTAAGCTGGCGATGGTGGTGTAGGAAGTGTATGGGCGTCGACATAGCTGGAACCAATAAATTTGTCGTCCTCCTTTTTGTGCTCTCCTGTGTTGGCCTATTTGGGATTCTACGCCCAATTTCTTTTTTCTCTGCAGGAGAGTTGGCTATAGTTCGTCAATTACTGGTCGACGATGCTGGTGGTCATGTTACCAAGGTATGATGTAGGGAGTAGTTGTTTATGCTTTTGTGTTCTGTTTGGGTGGCTTATACCTGGCCTGTACGTTGGTGTGTGTGCATGTGTATACTGGAATGATTTCAACAACGATATTGGGCATGTAAGCTACTTTTCTTGGAAAAAAGGGCAACTACATGGCAAACATGACAGCTGTTAAGATTTTACCGAAGAGAAAGTTGTGCAAATTCTTATTTTGGGGGAAATTTCACCCAAATTTATAAACCTTTCCAAAATTCATGAACTTGTTTCAAATTTGTGTTTTTTTTTCAAATTCATGATTTTTTATGTGTTGAGTTTTTTGAATACACAAACCTTTTCAAATTTATTAACTTTTTTAACTCCCAAGCATTTTTCAAATTTACAAACTTTTTAAAATTCCTCAACTATTTTCCAATGCCTGAACTTTTAAAAATTCATGACTTTTTTCAAGTTCATGTAATTTTTTTAATAATGTGATGTTTTAAAATTAATGATTTTTCCAAAAGTCGGCTAGCGCCCATGGTCAATGTCATCGTCACGGTCAACGGTCCAGGCGAGCGCTCGTTCTTGTGCTGGCAGCAAGTGAGCGTTGATGTCACCAACCAGCGCCATGAGCGCTGACAAGGAACTCTCTATGCTCCACTAAAAAAAGACCCTCTTATTTCATCAACGCCAGCCAGAAAGGGTGCCAAATCCAAACGTTTTTGCTGATAATTTTAGTTGTAGAAGCCAAGAAATTGACAATTTATTCAAAGCATGGGATTTTTTTTCTAGAAAAGACTTTTTTTAATTGAAAACTGACATCGTTTGATCGAGATCAAACTGTTGCAAGGTTGTTCGCTGGAGTTCCTTCTCAGCGAACGTTCACTAGTTAGCATTAAAAAAAAAGCTCTCTGTGCACTTTTGAAAAATAAATAAATAACATCGTTTGATCGAGATCACATGTTATTTTCTGTTCCAGATATTTCTTGTTTTCGGTCTGTCTTGGTTTAACTGTTTTTATTTTTACTTTTTGTTTACTTTTTAGTTCAGTTTTCCCCTGTTTTTTCCATGGAAAAAGGTTTGTCGAACTTACTAACATATGATCTAGTTTTGAAGATCTTGATGCGAGAAATCCAACGATGAAAATGGTTCGTAACTAAAATGTAAGTCAAGAGTTAAAACGTTTTGAGAAAATCAATCTACAAAAAGGAAAAACTCCAGGTTGCGACAAATGACGCACATGCAGTCTGCCATTTGTCAACACTAGAAAAGGTGGGGAGTGATCTTTGCAAGAGATATCCCTTAATTATCAATTTTGATTTAGGATTGTTCGTTCACGGTAGGTGACCCTCACGTGGCTTCCATATTGTGCCGGCTCATATGACCTTCTCAATATTGGTGGGGTATTGAGAATGGCAAAAAGAAGATGGCGTGGTTAAAGTGTGACAAAATGACACTGCCGAAATAAAAAGGCGGCATGGGGTACAGAGACATGAGAGCATTTAACTAAGCTATGTTGGCTAAACAGGCTTGGCGTTTTATTGATTCCCCAGATAGTTTGTGTGTCCGCCTTCTAAAGGCCAAGTATTATCCGAACGGTAATATTCTTAATATTGTGTTTCCGGCGAACTCATCGGCAGTATGGAAATGTATTGTTTATGGCCTGGATCTGGTTAAGAAGGGTATTATATGGAGAGTGGGCGACGGTGCTACGATTAAAGCATGACGCGGTCCATGGATTCCGCGTGGCCATGATTACCGGCCGGTTACGCCTAAACGAAACTGAGGTTTAATCGTGTTTCTGATTTTCTTGATACTAATGCATGGAATATGGAGCGACTTGAGGAGCATTTTTTGCCTATGGACGTACATCATATTTTGAAAATTCGAACATCAGCTAGGAATCGTCATGATTTCCTTGCCTGGGCTCCTAAAAAAGAATGGGAGATTTAGTGTGAAGAGTGCTTATGGGCTGGCTACTCATGAACATGAGGATAATTTTGCAGGTGGTGCTTCCAATACCTGCCCGGGTGGTGAGCGTTCTCTATGGTCATGTATCTGGTGAGTGAAAGTTCCGCTCAAGATGCGGGTCACCACCTGAAAGGTTGCGGCAGGGGCCTTAGCAACAAATGAAAGCAAAGTGACTAGACATCTCTCAAATCGTGGAACATGTCATGTGTGTGGTCTTGAAGTGGAGAGCTCCTTCCATGCTTTAATTACATGCGGCCATGCAAGGGCCCTCTGGGAGGCCATGAGCGAGTTCTGGCCGCTACCGGCGACGGACCAACTGATAGACAATGGCAAGGAGTGGTTGTTACATGTTTTATCTGGATGTTCTAATCAAGTTTGTGACATGGTTATTTTGCTTATTTGGCGTATTTGGAGTCTCAGGTCAGATATAGCACATGCCAAGGTAGTTCCTCTGTTGGAAATAAGTGTTGATTTCTTGGTCAGTTATCTGAAGTCCCTAGATCTTGCTCGGGGATATAACACTGAAGAGATTATTAAAGGTAAAATGACCCTTTTGGAGGTCCGGACTCCGGAGCCTATGGGTAGCAGCTAGTGTGTGCCATGGGCTCCTCCTCAAGTGGGCCAGGTGGCCCTCTCGGGGGATGGTTCCTCTTCTGTTCATGATGGCTCCGCTGCGACTGGTATGGTGCTACGACGTCATGATGGTTCGGTCATCTTTGCTGCTTATAGGGTTTCATTCGGATACAATGATGCTCTTGAAGCGGAGATCCATGCGTTTATGCAAGACATGGCTTTAGCTCTCCAACACACATAACTGCAAGTTATTGTCCACTCAGATTCAATTGAGGCTCTGTCCATCTTATCAAATAGAATCTCTCATGGTCGGCTTATGGGCACTTGGTAGCTGAGATCAAGGCCCTGATGGAGGAGAGGGAGTTTATTCCCCAGAAGATTTGATCAAAATAGGGTAGCAGATTGTCTGGCTAATTACAGCCATACCGAATCGTGTACTGCTGTTTGGCTTCAGAGAGGCCCTCCATGTATCGTGGATCTCTTGCCAGTAGATTGTAATCCTATAATTTTGGAATAAAACTCATCTTTGACGCAAAAAAAGAAAAACTGCTATATGATTCTGGATTGTTTACCCTTTTATGTTTTTTCTTTGGTGTTTTTGTCGATTTGTTCAGTACTTTCGCTTTTTATTTTTTTGTTTTTCTTTGCCTCCTCTCTTTCGCTTCTTTTTCCAATTTTCATTTTTGTGAATATTTTCCAAATCTGGCGAAATTTTTAAATTTTAAAACCTTTCTGAAATTCATGAACTTGTGTCAAATGTTTGAAATTTTTAAAAATTCATGGTTTTTAATGTGTTGGATTTTTAAAATCCACAAACCTTTTCAAATCCACTAACTTCTTAAAATGTATGAACATTTTCAAATGTGCAAACTTTTTTCACATTCGTGCACTTTTTTTTCAATGCGTGAACTTTTTAAATATACTTGACCATTTTCAAGTTCATGAGATTTTTTCAAACTCATAAACATTGTTTTGAATAAGTGATTAAAAAATCATATTCTTTTCCTGAAAGTCAACATCCATCGCTCGTGGTCAATGGGTTAATAGTTCAGGCGAGCGGACCAAGCGAGAGCGAACGCCCAGGCGAGTGGTCGCGTGGGCGCGCCAACCAGCGCCATGAGCGTTGACAAGGAGCTCTCTGTGCTCCACTAAAAAAGACCCTCTTATTTGACAAATGTCAGCCGGAAGCGGTGGCAATTTGAAACGTTTTTGCTGATAATTTTAATTGTAGAAGCCTAGAAAGGTGACAATTTTATCAAAGCATGGCATTTTTTTCTAGAGAAGACATTTAAAAAAAAAAGGAAAAAAGTCCAAAAAAACCTTGAGCTTGTAAGCGAAAGTTAAATCAGGCTCTGAAGTTGTAAAACGGGAAATTAGTACACCGAACTCTGGATTCCAGTCTATTTTAAACCTTGTGAGTGTTTAGCTGATATTTGGTGACATGGCAAGGAATGTTAACGGGCTCGCTGGCGTCAGGACAAATCGGGCCAGCCCATTACCACAGTCGCTCGCTTTGATTTTTTTTTTTCATTTTCTTGTCTTCTCTTTTTGTTGCTGTAATGATCATAAATTCCTTTACATTTTCGTAATGACAATAAGTTCTTAAACTACAGGAACCCACTTGTCTTCTGTTAGGAGCGACAGAAATTAAGGATGTAGATAACGTCCACACGTGTGGTGTGAGCAACACCCGCCCATACGCTTTATACACACAGATTGTGTCATGTCACCGCATGCATGCATGTGGGAATCTTTTTGGATTTTTAGTTTTTAAAATATTTTATCTCTTAAATGAAAAATCCGATTGAAGATCCATTTTCACCATTAAATCCATCGCGACGAGATCTTTGAAACTAGAACATAATATATATATATATTTCGATGATATATTTTTGGGGTTAAAAGTTGTCATATCTATTGCACATGAATTTCCATGGTGTTTACACTGAAGTTGTCATAATATGTTTCAACAATTTTTTCTTCTACCTTTAAAAGTAATTTTTGACATATTATAAAACAGGGAATTAAGAAACTAGATTTGCCATGAACCATATGAAGGAAATATGCCCTAGAGGCAATAATAAAGTTATTATTTATTTCCTTATTTCATGATAAATGTTTATCATTCATGCTAGAATTGTATTAACCGGAAACATGATACATGTGTGAATGCATAGACAAAACAACATGTCACTAGTATGCCTCTACTAGACTAGCTTGTTAATCAAAGATGGTTATGTTTCCTGACCATGAACAAGGAGTTGTTATTTGATTAACAAGGTCACATCATTAGTAGAATGATCTGATTGACATGACCCATTCCCTTAGCTTAGCACACGATCGTTTAGTATGTTGCTACCTGCTTTTATCCATAACATATACATGTTCCCGTAACTATGAGATTATGCAACTCCGTTTACGGAGGAACACTTTGGTGCTACCAAACGTCACAACGAATCGGGTGATTATAAAGGAGTACTACAGGTGTCTCCAAAGGCAAATGTTGGGTTGGCATATTTCGAGATTAGGTTTTGTCACTCCGATTGTCGGAGAGGTATCTCTGGGCCCTCTCGGTAATGCACATCACTTAAGCCTTGCAAGCACTACAACTAATGAGTTAGTTGTGAGATGATGTATTACGGAACGAGTAAAGAGACTTGCGTAACGAGATTGAACTAGGTATTGGATACCGACGATCGAATCTCGGGCAAGTAACATACCGATGACAAAGGAACAACGATGTTGTTATGCGGTCCGACCGATAAAGATCTTCGTAGAATATGTAGGAACCAATATGGGCATCCAGGTCCGCTGTTGGTTATTGACCGTGAATAGTTCTAGGTCATGTCTACATTGTTCTCGAACCGTAGGGTCCGCACGCTTAAGGTTTCGATGGCGATGTTATTATGAGTTTATGTATTTTGATGTACGAAGGAGTTCGAGTCCGGATGTGATCACGGACATGACGAGGAGTCTCAAATGGTCGAGACATAAAGATTGATATATTGGAAGCCTATGTTTGGAGTTCGAATGGTTCCGGCGAAAACGGAATTTCGAGTACCGGAGGTTACTGGAACCCCGGAGGTAAATGGGCCTCGATGGGCCTTAGTGGAAAGGAGAAGGGCCAGCCCTGGGTGGGCGCTGCGCCCCCTTCCCTAGTCCTACTAGGACTAGGAGAAGGGCCCCCCTCTCTCTTTCCCTCCGGGAATCCTAGTCCAACTAGGATTGGGGGAATCCTACTCAGAGGAGTAGGACTCCTTGGCGCGCCTCCCTTGGCCGCCGCCCCCCCCCCTTGCTCCTTTATATACGGGGCAGGGGGCACCTTGAACACACAAGTTGATCTTTAGATCGTTCCTTAGCCGTGTCGGTGCCCCTCCACCATATTCCACCTCGGTTATACCGTCATGAAGCTTAAGCGAAGCCCCTGCGCCGTGAAACATCAAGATCGTCCACCACGCCGTCGTCCGTGGAACTCTCCTCGACACTCGGCTGGATCGAGTCGAGGGACGCCATCGAGCTGTACGTGTGTCAAGAACTCGGGGCGTCGGAGTAACGGCGCCGGATCGGTCGGATCGCGAGGAGAACGTCGACTACTTCCTCTACGTTGTGATCGCTTCCGCTTGGTCTCTGAGGGTATGTGGACAACACTCTCCCCTCTCGTTGCTATACATCACCATGATCTTGCGTGTGCGTAGGAAATTTTTGAAATTACTACGTTCCCCAACAAATGGCATCCGAGCCTAGGTTTTTCTATGGTTTGATGTTTTGCACGAGTAGAACACAAGTGAGTTGTGGGCGATACAAGTCATACTACCTACCAAAGATGTCATACTTTGGTTCAGCGGTATTGTGAGATGAAGCGGCCCTGACCGACATTACGCCAGACGCTTACGCGAGACTGGTTTCACCGCCACGAGCACTCGTTGCTTAAAGGTGATTGGTGGGTGCTGTCTCTCTCACTTTAGTTGAACTGAGTGTGGCTACGCCCGGTCCTTGAGAAGGTTAAACGGAGTCTATTTGACGAAGTATCGTTGTGGTTTTGATGCGTAGGTGAGACCGGTTCTTGCTTAAGCCCGTAGCAGCCACGTAAAATTTGCAACAACAAAGTAGAGGACGTCTAACTTGTTTTTGCGGGGCATGTTGTGATGTGATATGGTCAAGACGTGATGCTATATTTTATTGTATGAGATGATCATGTTTTGTAACCAAAGTTATCGGCAACTGGCAGGAGCCATATGGTTGTCGCTTTATTGTATGCAATGCAATCGCATCGTAATGCTTTACTTTATCACTAAGCGGTAGCGATAGTCGTAATAGCATAAGTTTGGCGAGACAACAACGATGCTACGATGGAGATCAAGGTGTCGCTACCGGTGACGATGGTGATCATGGTGGTCTTTGCAAGATGGAGATCATGAAGCACAAGATGATGATGACCATATCATATCACTTATATTGATTTGCATGTGATGTTTATCCTTTTATGCATCTTATCTTGCTTTGATTGACGGTAGCATTATAAGATGATCTCTCACTAAATTATCAAGAAGTGTTCTCCCAGTATGCACCGCTGCCAAAGTTTGTCGTGCCCGCACACCACGTGATGATCGGGTGTGATAAGCTCTCGTCCATCTACAACGGGTGCAAGCCAGTTTTGCACACGCAGAATACTCGGGTTATACTTGACGAGCCTAGCATATACAGATATGGCCTCGGAACACGGAGACCGAAAGGTCGGCGTGAATCATATAGTAGATATGATCAACATAAGATGTTCACCATTGAAAACTACTCCATTTCACGTGATGATCGGTTATGGTTTAGTTGATTTGGATCACGTGATCACTTAGATGACTAGAGATGTTTTTCTAAGTGGGAGTTCTTAAGTAATATGATTAATTGAACTTAAATTTATCATGAACTTAGTACCGATAGTATCTTGCTTGTTTATGTTTGATTGTAGATAGATGGCTCGTCTTTGTTGTTCCGTTGAATTTTAATGCGTTCCTTGAGAAAGCAAAGTTGAAAGATGATGGTAGCAATTACACGGATCGGGTCCAGAATTTGAGGATCATCCTCATTGCTGCCTGTAAGAGTTACGCCTGGATGCACCGCTAGGTGACAGAACTCTTCTTGGAGCAACGCCAGATGTTGTGAAGCGTCTGGCGAGCAAAAGCGATGACTACTCTATAGTTCAATGTGCCATGCTTTACGGCTTAGAACCGGGACTTCAACGACGTTTTGAACGTCATGGAGCATATGAGATGTTCCAGAGTTGAAGTTGATATTCAAAATGTAATGCCCGGATTGAGAGATATGAAGTCTCCAATAAGTTCTATAGCTGCAAGATGGAGGAGAACAGTTACATTAGTGAGCATATACTCAAGATGTCCGGGTACTACAATCACTTGACACAATTGGGAGTTAATCTTCCGGATGATTGTGTCATTGATGAATTCTCCAATCACCGCCACCAAGCTACAAAGGCTTCGTGATGAACTATAATATGCAAGGGTTAGTAAAAACTATACCGAGCTCTTCGCAATGCTAAAGGCTGGAGGTAGAAATCAAGAAGGAGCATCAAGTGTTGATGGTCAATAAGACCACTAGTTTCAAGAAGAAAGGCAAAGGGAAGAAGAAGGGAATCTCAAGAAGAACAAGCAAGCAAGTTGTTGCTCAGAGAAGAAACCCAAGTCCGGCCCTAAACCTGGCCGAGTGCTTCTACCGCAAGCGGTCGGTCCTCGAAGCGGAACTGCCCCAAGTATTTGGCGGATAAGAAGGATGGCAAGGTGAACAAAGGTATATGTGATATACATGTTATTGATGTGTACCTTACTAGAGCTCGCAGTAGCACTGGTATTTGATCTGGTTCATTGCTAATATTTGCAACTCAAACAGGACTACGGATTGCGAACACCGCAAAGGACGAGGTGACGATGCGCGTGGGAAATGGTTCCAAAGTCGATGTGATCGCGGTCGGCACGCTACCTCTACATCTACCTTCGGATTAGTTTTAGACCTAAATAATTGTTATTTGGTGCCTGCGTTGAGCATGAACATTATATCTGGATCTTGTTTGATGCGAGACGGTTATTCATTTAAATCAGAGAATAATGGTTGTTCTATTTATATGAGTAATATCTTTTATGGTCATGCACCCTTGAGGAATGGTCTATTTCTTATGAATCTCGATAGTAGTGATACACATATTCATAATGTTGAAACCAAAAGATGCAGAGTTGATAATGATAGTGCAACTTATTTGTGGTAATCGCCGTTTAGGTCATATCGGTGTAAAGCGCATGAAGAAACTCCATCTTGATGGACTTTTGGAGTCACTTGATTATGAATCACTTGGCACTTATGTAACCGTGCCTCATGGGCAAGATGACTAGAACACCGTTCTCGGTACTATGGAGAGAGCAACAGATTTGTTGGAAATCATACATCTGAGATGTATGTGGTCCGATGAATGTTGAGGCTCGTGGCGGGTATCGTTATTTTCTCACCTTCACAGATGACTTAAGCGGATACGGGTATATCTACTTAATGAAACATAAGTCCAAACGTTTGAAAAGTTCAAAGAATTTCAGAGTGAAGTTGAAAATCATCGTAACAAGAAAATTAAGTTTCTACGATCCGATCGTGGAGGTGAATATTTGAGTTACGAGTTTGGTCTACATTTGAAACAATGCGAATAGTTTCAGCAACTCACGCCACCGGAACACCACAACGTAATGGTGTGTCCGAACGTCGAATCGTACTTTACTAGATATGGTACGATCTATGATGTCTCTTCTGATTTACCGCTATCGTTTTGGGGTTATGCTCTAGAGACGGCCGCATTCACACTGAATAGAACACCGTCGAAATCCGTTGAGACGACACCTTATGAACTATGGTTTGGCAAGAAACCAAAGTTGTCGTTTCTTAAAGTTTGGGGATGCGATGCTTATGTGAAAAAGCTTCAACCCGATAAGCTCGAACCCAAATCGAGAAATGTGTCTTCATAGGATACCCAAAGGAGACAGTTGGGTACACCTTCTATCACAGATCCGAAGGCAAAACATTCGTTGCTAAGAATGGATCCTTTCTAGAGAAGGAGTTTCTCTCGAAAGAAGTGAGTGGGAGGAAAGTGGAACTTGATGAGGTAAAGTACCTTCTCCCTTACTTGAAAGTAGTTAAATCGCAGAAACCAGTTTACGAGACATCTACACCAAGTAGCGAGGAAGTTGATGATGTTGATCATGAAACTTGAGATCAAGTTATCGCAGAACCTCGTAGATCAACCAGAATAAGATCCGCACTGAGAATGGTACGGTAATCCTGTTCGGAAGTCATGCTACTAGATCATGATGAACCTACGAACTATGAAGAAGCGATGGTGAGCCCAGATTCATAAAATGGCTTGAAGCCATGAAATCGAGATGGGATCCATGTATGAAAACAAAGTGTGGACTTTGGTTGACTTGCCCGAGGGTAGGCAAGCAATAGAAAACAAGTGGATCTTCAAGAAGAAGACCGACGACGACGGTAATGTTATCGTCTATAAAGCTCGACTTGTCGCAAAAGGGTTTCGACAAGTTCAAGGGATTGACTACGATGAGACCTTCTCACCCGTAGCGATGCTTAAGTCCGTCCGAATCATGTTAGCAATTGCCGCATTTTATGATTATGAAATTTGGCAAATGGATGTAAAGCGCATTCTGAATGGATTTACGGAAGAAGAGTTGTATATGATGCAACCGAAGGTTTTATCGATCCAAAGGAGCTAACAAAGTGTGCAAGCTCCGGCGATCCATCTATGGACTGGTGCAAGCATCTCGAGTTGGAATAAACGCTTTGATAGTGTGATCAAAGCATTTGGGTTTGTGAGACTTTTGGAGAAGCCTGTATTTACAAGAAAGTGAGTGGGAGCTCTGTAGCATTTCTGATATTATATGTGGATGACATATTGCTGATCGGAAATGATATAGAATTTCTGGATAGCATAAAGGGATACTTGAATAAGAGTTTTTCAATGAAAGACCTCGGTGAAGCTGCTTACATATTGGGCATTAAGATCTATAGAGATAGATCAAGACGCTTAATTGGACTTTCACAAAGCACATACCTTGACAAAATTTTGAAGAAGTTCAAAATGGATCAAGCAAAGAAGGGTTCTTGCCTGTGTTACAAGGTGTGAAGTTGAGTCGACTCAATGCCCGACCACTGCAGAAGATAGAGAGAAAATGAAAGACGTTCCTATGCTTGACCATAGGCTCTATCATGTATGCAATCTTGTGTACGGACCGATGTGTGCCTTGCTATAAGCCTAGCAGGAGGTACCAAAGTAATCCAGAGTGGATCATGGACAGCGGTCAAGAACATCTGAAATACCGAAAAGGACTAAGGATATGTTTCTCGATATGGAGGTGACAAAGAGCTCATCGTGAACGGTTACGTTGATGCAAGCTTTGACACCGATCCGGACGATTCTAAATCGCAGACCGGATCGTATTTACACTAAACGGAGGAGCTGTCGGTTGGTGCGATTCTAAACAAAGCGTCAGGCGGGATCTACATGTGAAGCGGAATACATAGCAGCTTCGAAGCAGCTAATGAAGGAGTGCGGATGAAGGAGTTCATATCCGATCTAGGTGTCATACCTAGTGCATCGGGTCCAATGAAAATCTTCGTGACAATATGGAGCAATTGCCTTAGCAAAGGAATCCAGATTTCACAAGAGGACCAAGCACATCAAGAGACGCTTCAATTCCATCCGGACTTAGTCCAGACGGGAGACATAGAAATTTGCAAGATACATACGGATCGGAATGTTGCAGACCGTTGACTAAGCCTCTTCCACGAGCAAAACATGATCAGCACCAAGACTCCATGGGTGTTAGAATCATTACTATGTAATCTAGATTATTGACTCTAGTGCAAGTGGGAGATCAAGGAAATATGCCCTAGAGGCAATAATAAAGTTATTATTTATTTCCTTATTTCATGATAAATGTTTATCATTCATGCTAGAATTGTATTAACCGGAAACATGATACATGTGTGAATGCATAGACAAAACAACATGTCACTAGTATGCCTCTACTAGACTAGCTTGTTAATCAAAGATGGTTATGTTTCCGACCATGAACAAGGAGTTGTTATTTGATTAACAAGGTCACATCATTAGTAGAATGATCGATTGACATGACCCATTCCCTTAGCTTAGCACACGATCGTTTAGTATGTTGCTCTGCTTTTATCCATAACATATACATGTTCTCGTAACTATGAGATTATGCAACTCCGTTTACCGGAGGAACACTTTGGGTGCTACCAAACGTCACAACGTAACTGGGTGATTATAAAGGAGTACTACAGGTGTCTCCAAAGGCAAATGTTGGGTTGGCATATTTCGAGATTAGGTTTTGTCACTCCGATTGTCGGAGAGGTATCTCTGGGCCCTCTCGGTAATGCACATCACTTAAAGCCTTGCAAGCACTACAACTAATGAGTTAGTTGTGAGATGATGTATTACGGAACGAGTAAAGAGACTTGCCGGTAACGAGATTGAACTAGGTATTGGATACCGACGATTCGAATCTCGGGCAAGTAACATACCGATGACAAAGGAACAACGTATGTTGTTATGCGGTCCGACCGATAAAGATCTTCGTAGAATATGTAGGAACCAATATGGGCATCCAGGTCCCGCTGTTGGTTATTGACCGTGAATAGTTCTAGGTCATGTCTACATTGTTCTCGAACCGTAGGGTCCGCACGCTTAAGGTTTCGATGTGATGTTATTATGAGTTTATGTATTTTGATGTACCGAAGGAGTTCGAGTCCGGATGTGATCACGGACATGACGAGGAGTCTCGAAATGGTCGAGACATAAAGATTGATATATTGGAAGCCTATGTTTGGAGTTCGAATGGTTCCGGTAAAACGGAATTTCTCGGAGTACCGGAGGTTACTGGAACCCCGGAGGTAAATGGGCCTCGATGGGCCTTAGTGGAAAGGAGAAGGGCCAGCCCTAGGTGGGCGCGCCCCCCTTCCCTAGTCCTACTAGGACTAGGAGAAGGGCCGCCCCCTCTCTCTCTTTCCCTCAGGAATCCTAGTCCAACTAGGATTGGGGGAATCCTACTCAGAGGAGTAGGACTCCTGGCGCGCCTCCCTTGGCCGCCGCCCCCCCCTTGCTCCTTTATATACGAGGCGGGGGCACCTTGGAACACACAAGTTGATCTTTAGATCGTTCCTTAGCCGTGTCGGTGCCCCTCCACCATATTCCACCTCGGTTATACCGTCATGAAGCTTAAGCGAAGCCTCGCGCCGGTGAAACATCAAGATCGTCACCACGCCGTCGTCTTGTGGAACTCTCCCTCGACACTCAATTTGGATCGAGTACGAGGGACGTCATCGAGCTGACGTGTGTCAAGAACGGGGCGTCGGAGTAACGGCGCCGGGATCGGTCGGATCGCGAGGAGAACGTCGACTACTTCCTCTACGTTGTGATCGCCCGCCGGTCTCTGGGGTATGTGGACAACACTCTCCCCTCTCGTTGCTATACATCACCATGATCTTGCGTGTGCGTAGGAAAATTTTTGAAATTACTACGTTCCCCAACACCATAAACTAAAATTGACATGGTACATGTACTTAAAATTGCAAAGTTTCATACAAAAATAATTTCCTTGGTCAAAATACTAAAATTGCCATGATCTATAAACTAAAATTGCCACATGGCAATTTTAGTGTAAACACTATAACAACTATAGTGTAAACATCATGACAATTTTTGGCAAAAAAATCATTGAAATATATCAACATGGGATCTAGTCTTGAAGATCTCGTCGAGACGGTTTTAATGGTGAAAACGGATTTTAAATTATAATTTTTAATTAGGAGATAAAACATTTTAAGCTGAAAACCAAAAAGATTCCCGATGATGTTATCTGTTTTGACGTGGCAAAATGAATGGTAATGGAGGCTTTGGGCCATGTTGCTTCGTGCCACACGTGTGGGCATTATCATTTGAGAAAATTAATAGCAACAAACAGTACACTTCGAAGAGTCAAACTCGGAACATCGAACTCGCAGTGCTCGCACTTAGCCAATCGCCCCAATAGCTGCTGGTGATTATCTTTAGTGCGCCGTGTAAGCAGGCATAGGAGCGTTCATATAATGAAACATATTTGAAAATTTTGAAACATTTATTGAGAAAAAAAACTGTGAACAACTTTATTTTTTAACGGAAATAATTTACTAAATTCCAAAAATATTTTTGAAAAATCTGACACAGTAACATTTTGCCAAATACACATTTTAAATTTTCTTAATGGCAATAAAATTTTATACAACTATAAGATCATTTTTTCCCATTGTTTTAACATTTAAAAAATTAAGTTTCAAATTTGTTCCTATATTTTCAAAACATTTTAATGTTTTAAATAGTGTTAGCTTTTTCAAAATTGATTATGTACCAAACTGTGTTTTAAAAACAGTCAGATTTTTTGAAATGTTACAATTTTTTGAATGTACGAAATAGTTTTTGAATCACCCAATTTTTTTACATTGTATAAACATGTTTTTTCGAATGTCACGTACATTATGTTAACTAGTGACATTTTATAGATGTCACAAACATTTTCTTACACATTTTCCCAGGTTTTAAAATTTTGTTCGCATATTTTAAAAATAATAATAAGTGTTTTCGCACTTTAAAATTTTGTTCAGGTTACAAAATTTGTTCCCATGTTTTCAAAAAATGTTTATGTTTCAAAAAGTGCTTGTTTTTTAGAACTTGATTGTTCATGCTTTTAAACTTGTCGGAGATTTCAAAAATTGTTTACTTTTTCAATATTTATTTGCCCTTATAAAATTGTTTTCAGATCTTGACGTTGTTGTGTATGGTTAAATTATGTGGGCCTCTGTTTATATAGCACTAACGGCCATTGGTTTTAGGCTAGCGCGAGCAAGTTAACCTGTGTCAGCGCGTCTTGTATTTGTATGTCACGCGTTGGTTCCTCCGAAGTGTCTCTTTTTTCTGTATTTGTATGTCACGCGTTAAAAACAGAAGAAGAAACTCGCTTCGCACATATTGGGCCGGCCCAGTCGTGTTCGCGGTAAAAAAGAAAATCCGGGATTGAACCTGTCACCGGAAAATCCTATTGGACGCTCGCTGCGTCCACTTGTCGAGGCTTCGCACAGAGAGAGCTAGCGATAGCGATCTAGATGGGCCGGCCCAGTTAGGAGGTAGCGCTAGCGCTGCAGCGTCCGGTTTTGGGAACCTTCTGGAGGGTTCCTGAACGGTTTTGGGAACCTTCTAGAAGGTTCTTGAACCGGGTTTTCACTGGGTTTTTCTGTTTGCTTTTTCTTTGGTATTTTTTCTGTTTTTTTCTTTTTCTTTCTTTGTTTTTCTGTTTCTTTATTTCATCTTTCAATTCCTTTTTCTTCTCTTTTTGTTCACATTTCAAATTATGTTTGGGAGTTTCAAAAAATCTTTCCATTTCAAATTCGCGCTTCGAAATTTGTTCTCCATTTCAAAATTTGTTCTCAACATTTAAAAATTATTCGTGCTTTAAAAAATTGTTCGCGCTTCTAAATTTGTTCTCCATTTCGAAATTTGTTCTCAACATTCAAAAATTGTTCGTGCTTTCAAAAATTGTTCGCGCTTCTAAATTTGTTCTCCATTTCAAAATTTGTTCTCAACATTCAAAAATTGTCCGCGCTTCCAAATTTGTTCTCCATTTTAAAATTTGTTCTCAACATTCAAAAATTGTTCGTGCTTTAAAAAATAGTTCGCGCTTCTAAATTTGTTCTCCATTTCGAAATTTGTTCTCAACATTCAAAAATTGTTCGTGCTTTAAAAAATTGTTCGCGCTTCCAAATTTGTTCTCCATTTCAAAATTTGTTCTCAACATTCAAAAATTGTTCGTGCTTTCAAAAATTGTTCGCGCTTCCAAATTTGTTCTCCATTTCAAAATTTGTTCTCAACATTCAAAAATTGTTCGTGCTTTCAAAAATTGTTCGCGCTTCTAAATTTGTTCTCCATTTCAAAATTTGTTCTCAACATTCAAAAATTGTTCGTGCTTTAAAAAATTGTTCGCGCTTCTAAATTTGTTCTCCATTTCGAAATTTGTTCTCAACATTCAAAAATTGTTCGTGCTTTAAAAAATTGGTCGAGCTTCCAAATTTGTTCTCCATTTCAAAATTTGTTCTCAACATTCAAAAACTGTTCGTGCTTTAAAAAATTGGTCGAGCTTCCAAATTTGTTCTCTATTTCAAAATTTGTTCTCAACATTCAAAAATTGTTCGTGCTTTAAAAAATTGGTCGAGCTTCCAAATTTGTTTTCCATTTCAAAATTTGTTCTCAACATTCAAAAATTGTTCGTGCTTTAAAAAATTGGTCGAGCTTCCAAATTTGTTCTCCATTTCAAAATTTGTTCTCAACATTCAAAAATTGTTCGTGCTTTAAAAAATTGTTTGCATCGTTTCAGAAACTGTTCACCTATTAATGGTTTATTCACAAAACAAAAATCATTTTTTTTCAAAAAAAGTTCCCATTTCCAAAATTTGTTCACAAATACAAAAACTGTTCACATGTTTAAATTTTGTTTGCAAATGCAAAAATGTATGAAAATTTCAAAAAAATGTTCCAAATGTTGTTCACAAATTCACAGATGTTCAGGAGTTTCAAAATTTTGTTCGCATTTACGAAAATTGGTCACATTTTCATAAAATATGTTCTGAATTTGAAATATTGTTTGTATTTTGCAAAAAGGTTTAGAATTTCATATCTTTTCATTTAAGAATGTTCGAAATTTTTAAATTTGTTCGTGTTTTCAAAAAAGTTTGGAGGTTCAAATTCTGTATGTTTTTTTTTTCAGAATTTCAATTTTTTGTTCTCGTTTTTCAAAATTTGTTCCAGTTGTTTCAAAGATTGTTTCGTGCTTTCAAAAAAATACTCGCATTTCCGAAAGGAATAGGAATTTAATAAATTGTATGTGTTTCTTAATTTCTTTGAGTAATGTTGAGTTACGCTGCTTCTCGTTTGTTATTTATACTTTGCCGCTACCCAAGTTTCACAACCAGTTAGTCAGCTCGACTGGCAGCGATGCTCCGTATTTTGCAGCAGCACTCCGGATCGAATCTTGGCTCGCACACATTTTCTTTTCGGAGTTTTTGCGCCTGACCATACGCTAACGGTTTGAAACAAAATGGCCGGCCCAATCGGGCAAGGTCTGTGCGAACTGGCGACTATTTGCCGCAGAATGCGGCAAATAGGATCACCCCCTGCCACCTCCCACAATCCCGGTTTGGGAACCCTCTCAAGATTTAAAATAGACCGGGATCAGAGAATTTGTTGTGCTGATTTCAAGGATTAAAAGTTTAAGGTTTGATTTAGCTTTGGTATACAAATTTAAGGTTTATTTTCAACCTTTTCCTTTTAAAAGCTGTCATTGTTTGATTGAGACCAAACGGTTGCAAGGGTGTTCGCTGGGAGTTCCTTCCCAGCAAACGCATATTAGCATTAGAAAGAAAAAAAGGCTCTATGTGCACTTTCAGAAAAGAGGAAAATGCTTCGGAAGTCACCGTGTTTGCGTCGTGTGCTCACTTTGGTCACCGTACTTAGGGATACATGCAATACGGTCAGTATATACGACAAGACGTGATTATACGGTCACTATAGTGCGTATTGAACTCGTACACCGCCCCGCTTGACCAGTCTACAGGTTCCACGTCATCGTATGTTATATGGCCCACTTTGCATGGGGGGAGGGGTTGTGCAAATACGCCAAGTCTTGTATCCCCACCCTCCCTCTATTCCCCTCCCCATTTCCAAATCCCTAGTTCCCCCGCTCTCTGTTCCCCTCCCCTTCTCCAGCCGCCGCCGCCGCGTCAGTTGCCCCACCCCCGCCGTCGTCGCCGCCATGTCCGTGAGCTCGGTGAGGTCATCTCTTGGCGATCGGGCTATGGCGGTCCCTCTCATCCGATGCCTTCATTGCCACACGCGTGTGAAGTTCTACTTGTCGAACACAAACAAGCATGAGGGTTGGGTGTTCTACAAGTGCATCAATGTAAGATCTTCATGTTTTTGTGTGTTCTACAAGTATTTGTTGGATTTGCTGGAGTGCTTTGTTGGGGAACGTAGTAATTTCAAAAAAATTCCTACGTACACGCAAGATCATGGTGATGGCATAGCAACGAGAGGGAGAGTATTGTCCACGCCCTCGTGAGACCGTAAGCGAAGCGTTATGACAACGCTGTTGATGTAGTAAACGTCTTCATGATCCGACCGATCCAAGTACCGAACGTATGGCACCTCCGAGTTCAAAGCACACGTTCAGCTCGATGACGATCCCCGGACTCCGATCCAGCAAAGTGTCGGGGATGAGTTCCGTCAGCATACGGCGTGGTGATGATGATGATGCTCTACCAGCGCAGGGCTTCGCCTAAACTCCACGACGATATGACCGAGGTGGAATATGGTGGAGGGGGCACCTTACACGGCTAAGGAACGATCCGTAGATCAACTTGTGTGTCTATGAGGTGCCCCCTGCCCCCGTATGTAAAGGAGTGGAGGAGGGGGAGGGCCGGCCCTCTCTATGGTGCGTCCTAGGGGAGTCCTACTCCCACCGGGAGTAGGATTCCCCTTTTCCTAGTAGAACTAGGAACCCTTCCATGTAGTAGGAGTAGGAGAGAAGGAAAGGGAAGAGGGAAGGAGAAGGAAGGAAGGGGGCGCCCCCCTCCCTAGTCCAATCCGGACTAGTCCAAGGGGAGGGGTGCGGCCACCCTTTTGGCCCTTTCTCTCCTTTCCCGTATGGCCCATTGAGGCCCAATACGAATTCCGTAACTCTCCGGTACTCCGAAAAATACCCGAATCACTCGGAACCTTTCCGAACTCCGAATATAGTCGTCCAATATATAGATCTTTACGTCTCGACCATTTCGAGACTCCTCGTCATGTCCCCGATCTCATCCGGGACTCCGAACTCCTTCGGGTCATCAAAACTCATAAACTCATAATAAAACTGTCATCGAAACCTTAAGCGAGCGGACCCTACGGGTTCGAGAACTATATAGACATGACCTAGAACTATTCTTGGTCAATAACCAATAGCGGAACCTGGATGCTCATATTGGTTCCTACATATTCTACGAAGATCTTTATCGGTCAAACCGCATAACAACATACGTTGTTCCCTTTGTCATCGGTATGTTACTTGCCCGAGATTAGATCGTCGGTATCCAATACCTAGTTCAATCTCGTTACCGGCAAGTCTCTTTACTCGTTACGTAATGCATCATTCCGTTACTAACTCCTTAGCTACATTGCTTGCAAGGCTTATAGTGATGTGCATTACCGAGAGGGCCCAGAGATACCTCTCCGACAATCGGAGTGACAAAACCTAATCTCGAAATACGCCAACCCAACATGTACCTTTGGAGACACCTGTAGTACTCCTTTATAATCACCCAGTTACGTTGTGACGTTTGGTAGCACCCAAAGTGTTCCTCTGGTAAACGAGAGTTGCATAATCTCATAGTTACAGGAACATGTATAAGTCATGAAGAAAGCAATAGCAATGTACTAAACGATCAAGTGCTAGGCTAACGGAATGGGTCATGTCAATCACATCATTCTCCTAATGATGTGATCCCGTTAATCAAATGACAACACATGTCTATGATTTGGAAACATAACCATCTTTGATCAACAAGCTAGTCAAGTAGAGGCATACTAGTGACACTATGTTTGTCTATGTATTCACACATGTGTTATGTTTCCGGTTAATACAATTCTAGCATGAATAATAAACATTTATCATGAAATAAGGAAATAAATAATAACTTTATTATTGCCTCTAGGGTATATTTCCTTCAGTCTCCCACTTGCACTAGAGTCAATAATCTAGCTCACATCGCCATGTGATTTAACACCAATATTCATATCTGTATATGATTAACACCCATAGTTCACATCTTCATGTGACAAACATCCAAAGTGTTTACTAGAGTCAATAATCTAGTTCACATCTCTATGTGATTAACACCCAAAGAGTACTAAGGTGTGATCATGTTTTGCTCATGAGAGAAGCTTAGTCAACGGTTCTGTCATATTCAGAGCCGTATGTATTTTGCAAATATTCTATGTCTATAATGCTCTGCACGGAGCTACTCTAGCTAATTGCTCCCACTTTCCGTATGTATCCAGATTGAGACTTAGAGTCATCTGGATCGGTGTAAAAGATTGCACCAATGTAACTCTTTATGACGGGCTCTTTTATCACCTCCATAATCGAGAAATATTTCCTTAGTTCTCACTAAGGATAATTTTGACCAATGTCCAGTGATCTACTCCTAGATCACTATTGTACTCCCTTGCCAAATTTAGAGCAAGGTATACAATAGGTCTAGTACATAGCATAGTATACTTTATAGAACCTATGACTGAGGCATAGGGAATGACTTTCATTCTATTTTCTATTTTCTGCCGTGGTCGGGATTTGAGTCTTACTCAATTTCACACCTTTGCAACACAGGCAAGAACTTTTCTTTGACTGTTCTATTTTGAACTACTTCAAAATCTTGACAAGGTATGTACTTATTGAAAAAACTTATCAAACATCTTGATTTATCTCAATAGATCTTGATGCTCAATATGTAAGTAGCTTTACTGAAGTCTTTCTTTTATAGAACTCCTTTCAAACACTCCTTTATGCTTTGCAGAATAATTCTACATTATTTCCGATCAACAATATGTCATTCACATATACTTATCAGAAATGCTGTAGTGCTCCCACTCACTTTCTTGTAAATACAGGCTTCACCGTAAGTCTGTACAAAACTATATGCTTTGATCAACTTATCAAAGCGTATATTCCAACTCTGAGATGCTTGCACCAGTCCATAGATGGATTGCTGAAGCTTGCACACTTTGTTAGCATCTTTAGGATTGACAAAACCTTCTGGTTGCATCATATACAACTCTTCTTTAATAAATCCATTAAGGAATGCAGTTTTGACATCCATTTGCCAGATTTCATAAAATGTGGCAATTGCTAACATGATTCGGACAGACTTAAGCATCGATACGAGTGAGAAAATCTCATCGTATTCAGCACCTTGAACTTGTTGAAAACCTTTTGCAACAAGTCGAGCTTAGTGGATAGTAACACTACTATCAGCGTCCGTCTTCCTCTTGAAGATCCATTTATTTAACATGGCTTGCTGATCATCGAGAAAGTCAATCAAAGTCCATACTTTGTTCTCATACATGGATCATATCTCAGATTTTATGGCCTCAAGCCATTTCGAGGAATCTGGGCTCATCATTGCTTCCTCATAGTTCGTAGGTTCATCATGGTCTAGTAACATGACTTCCAGAACATGATTACTGCACCACTCTGGTGCGGATCTTATTCTGGAAGATCTACGAGGTTTTGTAGTAACTTGATCTGAAGTTTCATGATCATCATCATTAGCTTCCTCACTAATTGGTGTAGGAATCACTGGAACTGATTTCTGTGATGAACTACTTTCCAATTCGGGAGAAGGTACAAATTACCTTATCAAGCTCTACTTTCCTACCACTCACTTCTTTCGAGAGAAACTCCTTCTCCAGAAAGGATCCATTCTTAGCAATGAATATCTTGCCTTTGGATCTGTGATAGAAGGTGTACCCAACAGTTTCCTTTGGGCATTCTATGAAGACGCACTTCTCCGATTTGGGTTCGAGCTTATTAGGTTGAAAACCTTTTTCATATAAGCATCGCAACTCCAAACTTTAAGAAACGACAGCTTAGGTTTACTGCTAAACCATAGTTCATACGGTGTCGTCTCAACGGATTTAGATGGTGCCCTTTTAATGTGAATGCAACTGTCTCTAAATGCATAACCCCAAAACAATAATGGTAAATCAGTAAGAGACATCATAGGTCGCACCATATCCAATAAAGTGCGGTTACGACGTTCGGACACACCATAACGTTGTAGTGTTCCAGGTGGCATGAGCTGTGAAACTATTCCACATTGTTTTAATTGAAGACCAAACTCGTAACTCAAATATTGGTCTCCGCGATCAAATCATAGAAACTTTTATTTTCTTGTTACGATGATTCTCCACTTCACTCTGAAATTCTTTGAACCTTTCAACTATTTTAGACTTATGTTTCATCAAGTAGATATACCCATATCTGCTCAAATCATCTTGTGAAGGTCAGAAAATAACGATACTTGCCACGAGCGTCAACACTCATTGGATCGCATACATCGGTATGTATTATTTCCAATAAGTCAGTAGCTTGTTCCATTGTTCCGGAGAACGGAGTTTAAGTCATCTTGCCCAAAAGCACGGTTCGCAAGCATCAAATGATTCATAACCAAGTGATTCCGAAAGCCCATTAGTATGGAGTTTCTTCATGCGCTTTACACCGATATGACCTAAACGGCAGTGCCACAAATAAGTTGCACTACAATTATTAACTTTGCATCTTTTGGCATCAATATTATGAATATGTGTATCACTACGATCGAGATCCAACAAACTATTTTCATTGGGTGTATAACCATCGAAGGTCTTATTCATGTAAACAGAATAACAATTATTCTTTAACTTCAAATGAATAACCGCATCGCAATAAACATGATCAAATCATATTCATGCTCAACGCAAATGCTAAATAACATTTATTTAGGTTTAACACTAATCTCAAAAGTATAGGGAGTGTGCGATGATGATCATAGTAATCTTGGAACTACTTCCAACACTCATCGTCACTTCCCCTTCAACTAGTCTCTGTTTATTCTGTAACTCCTGTTTTGAGTTACTAATCTTAGTAACCGAACAAGTATCAAATACTCAGGGGCTACTATAAACACTAGTAAGGCACACATCAATAACCTGTATATCAAATATACCCTTGTTCACTTTGCCATCCTTCTTATCCACCAGATATTTAGGGCATTTCCGCTTCCAGTGACCATTTCTTTTGCAGTGTAAGCACTCAGTTTTAGGCTTTGGTCCAGCTTTGGGCTTCTTCGCGGGAGTGAAAACTTGCTTGCCATTCTACTTGAAGTTTCCCTTTCTTTCCCTTTGCCCTTTTCTTGAAACTAGTGGTCTTGTCAATCATCAACACTTGATGCTCTTTCTTGATTTCTACCTTCGTCGATTTCAACATCACGAAGAGCTCGGGAATCGTTTACGTCATCCCTTGCATACTATAGTTCATCACGAAGTTCTAGTAACTTAGTGATGGTGACTAGAGAATTTCATCAATCACTATCTTATCCGGAAGATTAACTCCCACTTGATTCAAGCGATTGAAGTACCCAGACAATCTGAGCACATGCTTACTAGTTGAGCGATTCTCCTCCATCTTTTAGCTATAGAACTTGTTGGAGACTTCATATCTCTCAACTCGGTTATTTGCTTGAAATATTAACATCAACTCCTGGAACATCTCATATGGTCCATGACGTTCAAAACGTCTTTGAAGTCCCGATTCTAAGCTGTTAAGCATGGTGCACTAAACTATCAAGTAGTCATCATATTGAGCTAGCCAAATGTTCATAACGTCTGCATCTGCTCCTGCATTAGGTCTGTCACCTAGCGGTGCATCAAGGACATAATTCTTCTGTGCAGCAAAGAGGATAAACCTCAAATCACGGATCCAGTCCGCATCATTGCTACTAACATTTTTCAACATAATTTTCTCTAGGAACATATCAAAATAAACATATGAAAGCAACAACACGAGCTATTGATCTACAACTTAATTTACAAAATACTACCAGGACTAAGTTCATGATAAATTTAAGTTCAATTAATCATATTACTTAAGAACTCCCACTTAGACAGACATCTCTCTAGTCATCTAAGTGATCACGTGATCCAAATCAACTAAACCATGTCCGATCATCACGTGAGATGGAGTAGTTTCAATGGTGAACATCACTATGTTGATCATATCTACTATATGATTCACGCTCGACCTTCGGTCTCCGTGTTCGAGGCCATATCATTATATGCTAGGCTCGTCAAGTTTAACTTTGAGTATTCGCGTGTGCAACCGTTTTGCACCGTTGTATTTGAGCGTAGAGCCTATCACACCCGATCATCACGTGGTGTCTCAGACGAAGAACTTTCATAGCGGTGCATACTCGGGAGAACACTTCTTGATAATTTTGTGAGAGATCATCTTAAAATGCTACTGATCAATCAAAGCAAGATAAGATGCATAAAGGATAAACATCACATGCAATCAATATAAGTGATATGATATGGCCATCATCATCTTGTGCTTGTGATATCCATCTTCAAAGCACCGTCGTGATCACCATCGTCACCGGCGCGACACCTTGATCCCCATCGTAGCATCGTTGTCGTTACGCCAACTATTGCTTCTACGACTATCGCTACCGCTTAGTGATAAAGTAAAGCAATTACAGGGCGTTTGCATTTCATACAATAAAGCGACAACCATATGGCTCCTGCCAGTTGCCGATAACTTTGGTTACAAAACATGATCATCTTATACAATAAAATATAACATCAGGTCTTGACCATATCACATCACAACATGCCGTGCAAAAACAAGTTAGACGTCCTCTACTTTGTTGTTGCCAATTTTACGTGGCTGCTACGGGCTTAGCAAGAACCGTTCTTACCTACGCATCAAAACCACAATGATAGTTCGTCAAGTTAGTGCTATTTTAACCTTCGCAAGGACCGGGCGTAGCCACACTCGATTCAGCTAAAGTGAGAGAGACAGACACCCGCCAGCCATCTTTAAGCACGAGTGCTCATAATGGTGAAACCAGTCTCGCATAAGCGTCGCGCGTAATGTCGGTCCGGCCGCATCTCTCAATCTGGCCAACCAAAGTATGACATGCTGGTAAGCAGTATGACTTGTATCGCCCACAACTCACTTGTGTTCTACTCGTGCTTATGACATCTACGCATAAAACCAGGCTCGGATGCCACTGTTGGGGAACGTAGTAATTTCAAAAAATTTCCTACGTACACGCAAGATCATGGTGATGGCATAGCAATGAGAGGGGAGAGTATTGTCCACATACCCTCGTAGACCGTAAGCGGAAGCATTATGACAACGCGGTTGATGTAGTCGTACGTTTTCATGATCCGACCGATCCAAGTACCGAACGTACGGCACCTCCGAGTTCAGCACACGTTCAGCTCGATGACGATCCCCGTACTCTGATCCAGCAAAGTGTGGGGGATGAGTTCCGTCAGCACGACGGCGTGGTGATGATGATGATGCTCTACCGGCGCAGGGCTTCGCCTAAACTCCGCGATGATATGACCGAGGTGGAATATGGTGGAGGGGGGCACCGCACACAGCTAAGGAACGATCCGTAAATTAACTTGTGTGTCTATGGGGTGCCCCCTGCCCCCGTATATAAAGGAGTGGAGGAGGGGGAGGGCCGGCCCTCTCTATGGCGCACCCTAGGGGAGTCCTACTCCCACCGGGAGTTGGATTCCCCTTTTCCTAGTAGAACTAGGAACCCTTCCATGTAGTAGGAGTAGGAGAGAAGGAAAGGGAAGAGAGAAGGAGAAGGAAGGAAGGGGGCGCCCCCCCTCCCTAGTCCAATTCGGACTAGTCCAAGGGGAGGGGTGCAGCCACCCTTTTGGCCCTTTCTTTCCTTTCCCGTATGGCCCATTGAGGTCCAATACGAATTCCCGTAACTCTTCGGTACTCCGAAAAATACCCGAATCACTCGGAACCTTTCCGAACTCCGAATATAGTCGTCCAATATATAGATCTTTATGTCTCGACCATTTCGAGACTCCTCGTCATGTCCCCGATCTCATCCGGGACTCCGAACTCCTTCGGGTCATCAAAACTCATAAACTCATAATAAAACTGTCATCGAAACCTTAAGCGTGCGGACCCTACGGGTTCGAGAACTATATAGACATGACCTAGAACTATTCTTGGTCAATAACCAATAGCGGAACCTGGATGCTCATATTGGTTCCTACATATTCTACGAAGATCTTTATCGGTCAAACCGCATAACAACATACGTTGTTCCTTTGTCATCGGTATGTTACTTGCCCGAGATTCGATCGTCGGTATCAATACCTAGTTCAATCTCGTTATCGCAAGTCTATTTACTCGTTCGTAATGCATCATTTCGTAACTAACTCCTTAACTACATTGCTTGCAAGGCTTATAGTGATGTGCATTACCGAGAGGGCCCAGAGATACCTCTCCGACAATCGGAGTGACAAAACCTAATCTCGAAATCGCCAACCCAACATGTACCTTTGGAGACACCTTTAGTACTCCTTTATAATCACCCGATTACGTTGTGACGTTTGGTAGCACCAAAGTGTTCCTCCGAGAAGCGAGAGTTGCATAATCTCATAGTTACAGGAACATGTATAAGTCATGAAGAAAGCAATAGCAATATACTAAATGATCAAGTGCTAGGCTAACGGAATGGGTCATGTCAATCACATCATTCTCCTAATGATGTGATCCCGTTAATCAAATGACAACACATGTCTATGGTTAGGAAACATAACCATCTTTGATCAACAAGCTAGTCAAGTAGAGGCATACTAGTGACACTATGTTTGTCTATGTATTCACACATGTATTATGTTTCCGGTTAATACAATTCTAGCATGAATAATAAACATTTATCATGAAATAAGGAAATAAATAATAACTTTATTATTGCCTCTAGGGCATATTTCCTTCATGCTTAAGTTTTTCCTCTTTTTGGTGTATTTGGTGTACATAGGGTCCTTGTGGGTTCTGGAACTGGGAGTTGGATTACATTGCTTATCTTGTTGACAATCATTTCCTCGATGGGAATGAAGCAATGGATGCAATTGGCGCTGTAGAGGATATGAGGGAACAACTCATTTGAGAAAGGGAAGAAAGGGCTAGGCTTGCAGGCATTGGAGCTGGAATAGATGACAGGAGGCCTTCAGGCAGTCCCATGACCAAGCAGTAGGCAGATGCTCTTTTAGGTTTAGGTAGAGAAATGCTTCTGGTTTTGAAGGCAATGATGGGATTAGTCATAGTGCCCTGTGTTATGTTTGGTATCTCCCTTCTGAAGAAATGATGGCAACTAATGCTTGGTCAGGATGCAATGCTTGTTTAGGTTAAGAATGATGTTATGGAGGTTGCAAAACTCTTTTGGTCATGATGTAATGCTTGTTCAGTATGTAATGCTTGTTTAGGATCTAAACCTCTTTTGGAGATAATGTAATGGCTTTGATAGGAAGCTGGTAATGACATGTGACTTGTTAAGCTAAATGTTATTGATGGTTGTTCATATGCTAGTTAACTTTCAATATTGCTGGCTAAAATTGTGGTTGCATCCAGCATTGATGTTGTTGATTTCATGTTGTGCTTGATGACCATGCACTAGTGACCAAGAAAGATGTAAAATTGTGGCTGAAAGAAACTCAGTGAACAATAGGTTGATACAAGTTGTGGTGACCAAGAAATAAGAATTAGTTTAGTAGCAAACATACTCATTGCAAAATATTTTGATACTAGTTGAAAGAAGCTTATTGCATAATGGTTCTTATTGGGGATATTACCACTAGGCATAAATCGGCCAGCCTGGGCCGGGTTAACTTCATTAGTGGTATAAGCAGAGAAAGGCCCAAGGCCTGTAGTCGGTTTAGACCTTGTAGCCGTAAACCGGCCTGATGTATACCTTGTATTGTAAGTTAGGAATAGAGAGATACCAACCGGGATACGAGTATGAACCGGTTGGGACTCTATGAACCGACGGGCGTCACCCGTGTATATAAGGGGACGACCGGCGGACAGTTCAAGGACGACAACCACAACTCGAGCCTAGGCGAAGCTTGTTTGCTCCTAGCCATCGAGACCACATCAATTCCATCACAACTAGACGTAGGCTTTTACCTTCATCGAAGGGGCCGAACTAGTATAAAACTCCCGTGTCTTTGTGTCCGCTTTAACCCCTTCAAGTAAACTCGTAGCGATGGCTCCACGACTAAGTCCTTTCGCTAGGACATCTGCCGTGACGAATCCACGACAGTTGGCGCCCACCGTGGGGCTATCGCACGATGGTTTGACGATCTTGGAGGGCAAGCTCAAGGGACTCGAAGGCTATGTTGTGGGCGGATGACCAAGAGTCGTCATGGCGGGATCTACATCGGCGATGCGGGATGGGGTCGAGGCCGATTCAATCGAGTATGGGTACCGGGTCCCCTTTGGTGGCATACACGTTTTCATCGGCAAGATCGGTGAGCCTGGGCCTGAGCCGGACATCTGCACCGACCTCATCGAGACGGCTCAGCGTGCGAGACCTACCCAGGCTAAACCGGCCGTGAAGCATGTCTTCGTTGGAGTCGTCCACGGAGGAGAATGCGAGGACGGTTCAGAACACGGTAGTGAGACCGTCGTCTATTCCGGCGACGAGTCCTCAACAGGAGAGACTGAATCATTGTACCGATTCACGGGGCGATATGATCGGGGCTGTTCGATGGCGGCGAGATTCCGGAGCCCCAGTGCCGATTAACGGGTTGGAATATTCATGGCCGGTACGTAGGCGGCGAATCACTCTTCGACCGCCGCAGTGATGCTTTCCGGATCAGCAGCGGCTGCGGTAGCTGGGGCAGGAGGCCTTGAGCGCCCGCCGGTTCAAGTTCTATCAGATCTGTTTGATGCACTAGCTGCGCTTATGGCAGAGGACAATCCGGCGGATCAGGAGGCCCATGATGTAGAGATTGCGAAAGTGAAAGAGCAGATCACGCAAGCCAAAGCGGATCTAGCGGCAGAAAAGGACAGGATGGCTGCAGAGCGGGCCGCTCTGGACGCCCAGGCTTACAAACTCATGCTTGACCAGAGTGCGTCGCAGGAGGTGTTGAAGCGGAAGTATAGATCATACGCCATTAGGGTTTGACCCGAAATCTCTTCAGACCCCGGGAGCTGGACCCAGTAATCCGCAGCAGCACCGGGAGGCAAACCGGATTGAGGCACCAGGGCCAGGGGCGACGGTCCAACCTCACCTGATGGAGCCTCCTCAGCAGAACATTGTGGTTCCTCCACCGGTTCAGACGCCCCCAGGTCATTATTCTAACCCTATGGACAACCTTGTTGCAGCCGCCGCACGATTGGAGGCTATCGATCGAAGGGACTCCCAAGCGGTAGAGAGCGCGGGTTAAGGAGCTTCTCGAACTGCGATTCAGCAGAAGCATATTCGCACAGCCGTGATCGGATTCATTCTCGCCCCATCAAGCGGAGCTATAGCGGTAGCGTGGATGAACCGCCATATCGAGCAATGCGGGACCGTGAAGCGCCCGTGGCAATAACCCGACAGTGGCATCCGCGATGCTCGGGAGGTGGTGGACCGGCCCGCACGGCGAAGGGAGGCTGAATTAGCGCGCAGATGACGCTGGTCAACTTACACCGTCCGCCCTACCACCTTCGCCGACCAGGAGTCGCATCCGCTTTAGGGGTGCCTTGTTTGATCCCCGCTTTACGCAATGTGCGCCTGCCTAAAGATTTCAATGGTCCGCGCAAGGTACCAAATTACACCGCCAATTTGTCCCCTGAAGCGTGGGTAGAAAGTTATGAGATGGCCATGGAGATGCTAGACGTGGATGAGACTGCGTGTGCAAAATACTTTACCATGATGCTCGAAGGCACGGCTCGTACTTGGTTGAAGAGCCTCTTGCCCAATTCTATCAGCTCATGGGCCCGATTGCGGGCCGGTTTATCAAATTTCAAGGATACATGTAAGCAGCCCAAGTCCATAGTGGACTGGCGGCTTGTGTCGAGGAGGAAGGAGAATCAACGACCCGTTGGGTACGCGCGTTTGAGATTTTGCACTCATCGGCGGGATTAATCCGACTCGCAATCTTAACCTCGGAAGGCAAGCGCCGGTTTGAGCCTTTGAAATTGAAATTGGGGCGCATGAAGCGGTTACTGTAATGACATGGGAACCCTCATGGCCGCTTTAGTGAAGTATGCTGATTCGGACAGTACCAAGGATCCCGAGGCTGATGATGATGAAGCAGGGAAGGGAAAGAAGAATGGCAACTCCAAGGGGCAACAGTACAAACCGGCGGGTCATGGAAACGAAGGCAAGCGTAAAGCGGATGGCAACATGGACTTTGTGGCCAATACTAATGCACAGGACAGGGGGCAGTGGCGCAGAGGTAAAGCGGCAAATCGTAATGGGGGTCCCAATCCTAACGCAAGCCGTTTGAATTACTTGTTGAATCGGCCTTGCCCAAAGCATGGGACGAAGGAGTCACCGGCTAACCACCTTTGGAAAGATTGTTATATTATGCAGGAGTTCAAAAACTCTAATGCCTTCAGCTATGACCAGGGGTCAGGTGGCGGTTCAGGATCCGGTTTCCACGGGCCGGGTCACGATGGAGCTTCCGGTTCAGGTCTTAATCAGGGCGGTCACAACAACCAGAATAATCAGAACGGCCAGCAGCAGCAGCAACAGCAGTCGGGTTATCAGAGCCAACCAAAGCGGTTGAACAATGGGCAATATCATGTTTTCACGACTAGCTTGGATAAGCGTGACCAAAAATTCCACAAGCGAGCAGTGAACTCTGTTGAACCGGCCTTGCCATGTTACTTACGCTGGTCAGAGCAGCCTATCATGTGGAGCAGAGAGGATCATCCACCCCGGGTTGATAATCCGGGCCAGCTAGCATTAGTGGTAGACCCTCAGGTGGGGGGTTATAAGTTCACCAAGGTGCTTATGGATGGAGGAAGCAGTATTAACATACTGTACTATGAGACATTCCGCCGCATGGGTCTAACAGACAAGGATCTCAGACCGTCTAATACGGTGTTCCATGGTGTAGTTCCAGGCAAATCTGCATATCCTGTTGGTAAGATAGCCCTAGATGTGGCTTTTGGGGACGAGCACGATTCTCGGTCTGAAAAACTAACCTTTGAGGTGGTGAAGATCCGGAGCCCGTATCACGCCTTGTTTGGGCGGCCGGCTTATGCTAAGTTCATGGCGCGACCTTGTTATATCTACTTGCAGCTCAAGATGCCGGGTTACAAAGGGACAATAATAGTTCATGGGAGCCGCAGGGTTGCTTTGGAATGTGAGGAAGGTGATGCAGCCTATGCAGAGTCGGTCTGTGCCACGGAGGAGTTGAAGTTCTATAAGGACAATGTTGATCCGGCAAATATGACCCCTTTGAAGAAGCCAACTACAGAGCATGATTCGAATCTGAAGTTTAAATCGGCAGCTGAGACCAAGCTTGTTGACTTCGTGCCCGACGATTCGTCCAAGCAGTTCACTATCAGTGCCAACCTGGATCCCAAATAGGAAGGCGCACTCATCGAGTTCATCCGTGAGAATCGGGACATCTTCGCATGGAAGCCATCTGACATGCCAGGTGTACCGAGGGAACTCGCTGAGCACACTCTTAATGTGGATCCTAAGTATAAACCGGTGAAACAATTCCTCCGCCGGTTTAACGAAGAAAGGCGCAAAGCCATTGGAGAGGAAGTAGCCAGGCTTTTGGCAGCTGGCTTTATCATTGAGGTGTTTCATCCAGAGTGGCTTGCTAATCCGGTGCTGGTTCTTAAGAAAAACGGTACTTGGCGTATGTGTGTGGATTACACAGATCTTAACAAGGCCTGTCCAGCAGATCCTTTTGCCCTCCCCTGCATTGATCAAATCATTGATGCCACGGTGGGGTGTGAGCGTTTGAGTTTTTTGGATGCGTATTCTGGATATCATCAGATCAAAATGGCGGTTAAGGACCAGGAGAAAACAACGTTTATCACTCCCTTTGGAGCCTTACGCTATGTATCTATGCCCCCGGGCTCAAGAGCGTAAGCTACCTATCGGTGGTGCGTCTGAAATTACTGCATAAACAGATCGGCCGCAATGTGCACGCCTATGTGGATGATATTGTAGTAAAATCAAGGCAGATGGAGACGCTGGTGGATGATTTGAAGGAAACCTTTGACAACTTGCGCATTTACAAGATAATGCTTAATCCGGCCAAGTGTGTTTTTGGTGTTCCGGCAGGCAAGTTATTGGGGTTTCTGGTGTCTAACAGAGGAATTGAGGCTAATCCGGAGAAAATTAAGGCTATTACTTCCTTGGCTAAACCGAAGTGCATAAATGATGTTCAGTGTTTGGCAGGCAGAATCGCCGCACTGAGCCGGTTTATCAGCCGCCTCGGAGAGAAGGCCATCCCGTTGTACCAAATCTTTGAGGAAGACAGATAACCGTGCGAGTCCGGCTGCGATGAAGCATTTGAGGACTTAAGCGGCGATTAGCCAATCCGCTTTGTTCTCGCAGCTCCGGTTGACAAGGAGCCACTATTGTTATATGTAGCAGCCAATGCTCGGCGATTAGCATGGCTATTGTGGTGGAACGCAAGGAGGCGAGCAAGGAATATCCGGTTCAGCGGCGGTTTATTATATCGATGAGGTACTCATTGAGTCCAAGCAAAGGTATCCGCATTGGCGAAGCTAGTCTATGGTGTCTTCATGGCCAGCGGAAGTTGAAGCGATATTTTCAAGGGCACCCCATCACGTGGTCGGATTCAGCTCCCTTGGGTGATATCATCTGTAACCGGAGGCGCGGCGGATTATAAGTGGGCTATAGAGCTTGGGCCACATGGATGAAGTATGTACCTCGGACGGCGGTGAAGTCTCAAGCACTTGTCGATTTCATTAATGATTGGGCGGAGTTGCAAGCACCGGAGGAGAAGCCGGATCACACATATTGGACTATTCATTTTGATGGATCGAGGCGGTTGGAAGGCTCGGGGTGGAGTCGATTAACTTCCCACGAGGTGATAAGTTTTGTTATGTTCTCCGCTTAATGTTCCCTTGTACTAATAATGCAGCTGAGTACGAAGCCTTGCTCCATGGTCTCCGGATGGCTAAAGAGATGAACTTAAGCCGGGTGAAGTGCTTTGGTGACTCGGACCTTGTGGCTCAGCAGGTGTCTGGCACTTGGGATTCTAAGGACCCGCTCATGGCTGCATATCACCGGGAAGTGGATAATATTGCGGGTTGCTTCAAGGGTTATCAAGTGGATCATGTGGACCGTCGGAAGAATGAAGCGGCAGACGCTTTAAGCCGGTTGGGTTCTCAACGCAAACCGGTCCCGCCTAATGTCTTTTGGACGTATTGCACAACCCGTCGATCTGACTTCGGGTGAAGCGGATTTGGCTATTCTGATCCGGAGGCTCAATTAGTGGCAGCCCTACATGCTATTCCGGATTGGACGGTTCCTTTTCTTGCGTACATGACCCGAGGGGAGTTGCCAGAAGATGAGATTCTGGCCAGACAGATCGTCCGGCGATCCAAGTCTATGACGATTCTCAATGGTGAATTACATCATTGCGATATATCGAGGGCATTTCAACGTTGTGTTTACTTTGAGGAAGGTTGTGAAATCTTAAGAGAAATCCATGAAGGGATTGTGGACACCACGCGGATCAAAGTCCCTGGTAGCAAAGGCGTTTAAATCACGGGTTTCTTGGTTGATACAAGACGACGATGCAGAGGACTTGGTTAAGCGATGTGATGGATGTCGAAATTTTCAAGGCGTGCTCACGCATCGGCTCAAGAGTTGAGGATGATCCCAATAACGTGGCCGTTTGCAACTTGGGGCTGGATATGGTTGGACCCTTTAAAAGATCCAAGGATAAGAAAACCCACCTTTTGGTGGCGGTTGACAAATTTACCAAGTGGGTTGAAGCGGGCACTGTCGGCAAGTGTGATGCAGCAACAGCGGTGCGTTCATCAAAAGGTGATTTTCGGTTTGGCTTTCCACGGTATCATTATCGACAATGGTACCAATCTATCCAAGGGTGCTATGAAGGAGTTACGTGAGCGTGAGCACATCCGGCAGCGTGTCATCGATGGCACACCCCGGTCCAATGGACAGGCGAGCAGGCTAATCAAGAGATCTTACGAGGCATCAAACCCCGGCTTATGGTCCCATTACAGAGGACACCAGGATGCTGGGTCGAAGAGCTACCATCGGTGCTATGGAGTATCAATACTACGCCAAACCGGTCTACTGGGTATACACCGTTCTTCATGGTCTATGGAGCAGAGGCAGTTCTCCCCAGCGATATCCGGCACGATTCGCCTCGTGTGGCAGCTTATGTTGAAGCGGACAACGAGACAACACGACAAGACGCTTTGGACTTATTGGATGAGGAGCATGATATAGCAGCCGCCCGTTCGGCGATTTACCAGCAAGATCTTCGTCGTTATCACAGTCGCCGGGTTAGAACCAGAACCTTTCAAGAAGGAGATTTGGTGCTTCGACTCATCCAAGACCAGACAGATATGCACAAGTTATCCCCACCTTGGGAGGGACCTTTCGTGGTCAGCAAGAATCTGCACAACGGGTCATACTATCTGATTGATATTCGAGAGCATCAAGATTCACGCACATCAGAGGAGGAGACCAATAGGCCGTGGAACATAGCTCATCTTCGGCCTTACTATACTTGAGCCATTGGCTCTATCTATGTACATAGCATGACAGTGTATATATTACCTTGGATATAATAAAACTGGAGCCTCAGCTAAAGCGGGGTCTCTGTCTTTCTTATCATGCGTGGTTACATGGACTACCTCTATTTTTAAAGCGGCCTCCGGTTTACCCCTTGACAATTGCTTTTTTATATCACTAGGGGCCTTGGTCGAGTCCGAACCAACGCGACACCTTTTGATAGGCGACAGCCACCAGATCATTTGGGGACATGGTCAAGTCTGAACCGATCCGCCTCTTGGTCGACCTAAGGCCATCAAATCACTTGGGGTATGGTCGAACCCGAACCATTACCACGCCTCTTGATCGGCATATATGCCACGAGTCATTTGGGGACTGGCTGACTTGAATCATTGTCACACCTATTGGGGCTTGATCTGTCCGACCATGGTAATACCATCTGAACAACTCAGTATAGCGTATGTTTGCAAAACGGTTTTATCATTGCCTTGGTTTCCACGTTGTTTTCATGGTTTGTTTGATTTTTGTTTTTGTTGGATTTCTTTTTCAACAAAGACATCTTTTTTCCAGTTCAGCCGATGGATTTGGTTTCCCTTTGATCCGGAGATATACGCCCGGTTTACCTTTTCCTGTTACCCTCATCGAGTAACAAGGGGGCTTGTGTTGATTCAACACGGTTTATATGGGAGCTGTTCTCTCCCCGCTTTATTGACGGTAATGGTTTATAAAACCTCCGCTTCAAAGCTTGGCTAAGCCAGCTTCATGCCCAGACATGGCAGGTACTTGTATCATTTATTTGTTGTGTTACTGATACATATATCAAGATCATAAACCGACTGGCGGTATAACCGCCACCGAAGTTCAAATTTTTCTGATTGCAGGAAACACGAATCGAGGTTTTTCGAACAAAAAGCTTGATGCTTATGCACGAAGGCATATTCAAGATAAGTATTAAACTATCCTATTACAAGGCAAGGCGGTGCTCAAATCGATCATTGTTCTTTTGGACGGATGCCAAAGACAACTATTCAAACCGGCCTCCGGTTCAAGCCTGCTCCTCATCCTCCGCCGCTTGACTTCCTCGTCTCTACCCATTGGCTGAAATCAACGGTGGTCGGTCAATTCCCATTAAAGCTTGGAAAACAGCCTCTTCATGGATCAGGGAAGGCGGTTCAATATCGAGGGCGTAAGTGTGCTTACGGATTGGAGGGATCAGATTTTCCGCTTCAAGAGTTGGGGCAGGCACTCGCTTGTTCTGGTCATTGTACTGTGCTTGATAATGCGTCAAGTCTGCTTCTTCAGCCAGCTGACAAGCCAGAGGGCGCACTGCACGGTTTATTGCCCATAAATCCTCTTCATTAAAATCAAAGCCATCTTCCTTCACACCAGGGTCAAAATCCGGTACCCATGCCTTGGCCCGGATCAAAGCATTAATAGCTCCGGTTCGAGCAGCAGATTTCTTCAGCTCCTCAATCCGGGCCGGAAGCATGGACAACCTGTTCAGCGTATCTTGGAGTAAAGAAGGTGCCGAGTTGTTATGAGAAGCTGTGGTGATGATCCGCTGGGCTCCGGTATATAGTTGTTCTACTAAGGTGTAGACAGCCTTCAGTTTCCTCCGCACGTCGTTTCCTAAGTGCCCGATGCATGTGCCTACAACAACAAAGAGACAGTCTCAAACCGGATTTATACTACAGCAATTTGAAATCATTGCACACGTTTAAAGGTGCTTACCAAAGATCGCCGCGGTCATGGAGTGTACTTGCCGCTTTACGGATCTAAGTTCATCTACCACCGGTTTAAGGGCAACTTCTGCATTTTCCGCTCGTTTGATTAAAGTGGCTTTCTCAGTGGCCCAATCAGCCCGTTCTTTCTTGAAGCCTTCTTTCAGCTGTTCAGTGGTGTTCAGAGCACTGCTCAATTCTTTCTTGACCTTGTCTGTTTCGGCCTGTTGGGTTTTCAACGCCTCTTGTAAATCGGCAATCCGGTCCTCTTTGATTCTCACCTCAGCCTGCATACAGACAGTATTTTCAACAAGAGGTTCAAGACATTGAAGTATCAACCACATAACAAAGTTATATGCCTGATACTTGGGGGCTAATGCACCTTCAATTTTTATGCATGTTACTAGGTTGCAAAGTCCCAAGCTCAATACAAGTATTCAACTTGGCACTTGGGGGCTAATGGCTATTTGATCTACGTATGTTTCCTCGGACAGTTTCATATTCAAGCCCCGGTTTAAGTATGCTAAGTTAAATCGGCCCTTGGGGGCTATATAGGTGGATTTCAAGTGTTAAGGAACATAATTCAAGTCCCGGTTTGATCAAGGTTACAAACCGACCCTTGGGGGCTAGGAGGATTGATACAATGGCAGTAAGTAAAGAAGTGGGTTACCTCAAATTTATCCCTCATCATTTTGACCAGGCCAGCTTCACAGTCACGGCTGGTATAAAGCCGGTTCAAATAACCGGAATGAAGGTCTTGGGCACTCAGAGCAGCGTATGTCTCCAGTTCAACATCCCATTTTCCTTTGTTCAAAGCGGAAACATCCTCTTTCACAGTATGTCTAGTTAAAGTGGCGAGATTCCCGGTTGAGCGGCCCATACCGATGTCATAGCGTCATCATCTTTGGACTCGACGGATTGTGTGGGCACGGCCGTTTTGTCAGCAGGACTGTGGGATTTATCAAACCGGACGGAGCTGGCAGGCGGATCGGCAGAAATTGAAGTGTTAATAGGCCTTTCTTCGAGAATAACATCATCTTGTAACAGAGGATCATTGGGAATATCTTCAGAGGCAAAATCTTCAAGATCTGGCACTCTCTCATCTGGGGCGGCATCTTCTTCAGCCGCTTTATCCAAACAGGCCTTCTTGCTTGGTTTCGGTTTGGCCCTAAAAGGAAAAACAAAGAGTCAGTGAAAAGCATAAGCCATCACACAATATACTGGAAGCATATGCTCGGTTTTGCTTACCCGCAACTATTTTCAATGGTGGTAATTGAGTGGCGATGATTCACGGAGGATGAATGGGAAGTGACACGATAATCGAGTCGGACGGATTAAGAGGTTGTGGAAGAAACCCGCTTTAGAATTTAAAGCAATAAAAGGTCGGAGACCTCGAATGGCGCTTCGAACCGGGCTGTTGGGTAAACCGGCAGAGGTAACTACGACCATTGTGCGGGTTGTGCAGCAAGCTTCATGTTGCTGCGTCTTCATAAGAAATTTGGGATCCAAATAAGCAAGAGGGTGAGAAAATTAACTTTCTCGGTTTGCTGGCGAAATTTTGCACGAGCAAGTTTTCGAATCGGAGAGAGAATAGTTACCTCAGCAAATCCCGCATTGCTGGCCTCAGCGTCGTCCTGACAAGCATCATCATCAATAAGGCGTGTAAAAAGTAAGCCAAGTGAATCAAGTTCTACCTCAAGATCCGGATTACCCACATCATCATCAATGGCTGGGTCAGATGAAGCGGTGGTCTTTCTTTTGTGAGCTGGTTTCTTAATAACTTTGATCTTGGGCCGGGTTGGCCGCCCTGCTTTCTCCGCTTTATCTTGTGAAAGTTTCTTGCTCCAAAACGGATTATCACCCTGGATCAGAAGTAATTTAATGTCAGACACATAAAGCAGTAACAGGTTTAATGATGGAGCAAATAAAATCTTACTGCTGGCGGTTTGTTGGTAGTGCAGTAAGGAGGCAGACCGGTTTGGGCACAGAGGTGCTCTGGTTCATTCAACATCTTCTTTACCGAATCTGTGACTTCATCATCAGAGAGTTGGATTTTGGTGTGTCGGAGTGGGTCGTCGACACTATCAGTATACTCACACATCAAACCGGAGCGCCGGCTTAGAGGCAGTATGCTCCATGATATCCAACAACGGGCAAGGTCTATTCCCGATAAACCGTTGGCCATAAAGGCTCGAAGCTTGGACAGTTGCGGAGCATATTTGCTTCTTTCCTTAGCACTCAGTCTTTGTGGAAAAGGATGAGTGTTGCTCAGCCGTTCTGGACGGAAGCCAGGCAAGGGATTTTCACCCTCAGGAGAAGTATCTTTGCAGTAAAACCAGGTTGCATTCCATTCCTTGGGGTGAGTATGGAGTTTGACGTGGGGATAAGTGATTTCCTTCCTCTTTTGAATAGCCATGCCACCCAATTCAGTATTGGGACCGTCGGTGAATTCAGTGCGACGGTTTAAATGAAAGAGGTCTCTAAACAATTCAACAGAAGGCTCCTCTTGAAGATATACTTCAGATAGTACTTGAAAATGGGCAGTTGGACATGAATTGGGGCCGATATCACGTGGACGGAGCTGAAATTGGCTAACACATCCGGTAAAATTTAGAACCGGGCGGTTTAAAGCCCCGGGCCAGGTGATCTGCGAAGACAACAACCTCTCCTTCCTGGGGTGTAGGAGGACATTCCTCTCCAGGAACCCTCCAGTGGATCGTGTCTTTATTGTCTAAGGCACCGATTGAGACTAGGTCATCCAGCTGTGATTCTGTGATGCGAGAAGGAACCCAGTTGCATTCATACACTTGTTTGGCCATGGTGAGATCTACAAGAAATAGTTGATCCGGTTCAAGAGCATGCTGGATAAAAGAAGGCGTTGATCTAAGATATGATAAACCAGAGGCAGTATCTATAAACCGGTTTTATGCAATGCGGTGTCATGAGGATTCTAGCGGTTCAATCAGGGGACTAATGATACATACCGGTTTAGCAATTTTTCTATGGTAAGTTAAACCTCCTGACCTAAGTATTGGGAGCAGTTGAAGCTATGGATAACTAAGTATGCAGAAACAAGTTTCGCAAGATCCTATTACAGCTGCGGATCAAACGCGAGCTCATAAAAAAACAGAAAATATTTCGAGGAGTAAGGCGGAAACAGAAGTGATCTATGGAGCAGATATGTGCGGGAGATCTATGGGCTTACATGAGAAACTATAGCGGATGCGTAGGGATCACTATTAAATACAGCACAAGGTCATGGCTCCGTTCAAAGTCAGAGAACAGATATGAACGCGCGAAGAACACAGCATGAACATGGAACCCTAAAGAACAGATCTAGGTCAAGAAGAGGAGAAAGCTTACCAGGAATGGAGAAGACGCAGAAAGATGCCGCAATGCTCTGGTACGTTCAGGTCGATGCAGCGGCCCAAGACGAGGCAGAGGTCGATGATGGTGGCGGAGCTCAAAGACCAGCGCGCGAGGAAGGCGAAGAAGAAGGAGGCGAAGGAAAGGAAAGAAATGACCCTTCGGTCCTATTTATAAAGCAACGAGCTAGGTCAAGCGCGGATCCGAGAGCTTTGTTAAAAGAGGCGTTATAAATGATAAAATTTCAGGATAGCGTCATGTCGGTTTACTGACAACGAAGTGATGACGATCGGCGGTTTACCGATCACTAGAAGATTTCCAAGATGCAAGTTTTTGTGAAGGATTGACATGAACCAGTTCAAATAAATCTGGGGCCTAATGTTGGGGATATTACCACTAGGCATAAACCGGCCAGCCTGGGCCGGGTTAACTTCATTAGTGGTATAAGCAGAGAAAGGCCCAAGGCCTGTAGTCGGTTTAGAACTTGTAGCCGTAAACCGGCCTGATGTATAACTTGTATTGTAAGTTAGGAATAGAGAGATACCAACCGGGATACGAGTATGAACCGGTTGGGACTCTATGAACCGACGGGCGTCACCCGTGTATATAAGGGGACGACCCGGCGACGGTTCAAGGACAGACAACCACAACTCGAGCCTAGGTGAAGCTTGTTTGCTCCCTAGCCATCGAGACCACATCAATTCCATCACAACTAGACATAGGCTTTTACCTTCATCGAAGGGGCTGAACTAGTATAAAACTCCCGTGTCTTTGTGTCTGCTTTAACCCCTTCAAGTAAACTCGTAGCGATGGCTCCACGACTAAGTCCTTTCGCTAGGACATCTGCCGTGACAAATCCACGACAGTTCTAGTCATTGAAGGGTAATTCATGATCAACAATTGATCCAAGCTCACAAACTAACATCAGTATGGATCAATTGTTACATAACCCAACATTGCAAGTTTGACCGTCTTACATAAAGATAGAACTACACTGCGAGTGAACAAAAGACACCATATCATTCTAACACAACCCAACATTGGTAGGTTCATCTAAAACATCAAACATAGATGTTCTCTTGGCCTTCTTAGGCATCACTTGGTCTTCCTGAACCTTTCTCTTACCAGCAACAACAGTTTTCCTTCTCATCTCCTCCTTCTTTGCAGCTTCTTTTTCTGCAGCAGCACCTTGTCTATCAGCCTCTCTCTGTGCAGCAGCAGCCAGCCTCTCTGCAAGTTTCTTTGCAACTGCTTCTTTTCTCTCAGCCTTCTTTTTAGCTTGTCTATTAGCTTCCTGTTTTGCTTTGTTCTCAGCTGATATGGCCTTCATTGTCTCTGCAATTATCTTCTTTGTCTCTTGTGTTGCCTTCTTATTTAGTTCAGCTTCTTCTTTCCTCCTCTCTCTGTTTTGAGCTGCTACCTGCCTCTTCCTTGTTGCAACTACTGCCTTCTTCTCAGCTTGCTCATGCCTTTTCCTAGCAATATCTTCTGATGTTCTTCTCTCCTTGCGGCAAGTAGAGCTTGTTTCTTGTCCTCCACTTCTTTGTCTCTCTGTTTCTTCAATACTAGCAACTTCTTAGCTAATTCCCCTTGTTGAATGGTGGTTGTGCTAGAGCTTGGCTATGCTTGGTTCATCAAAACCTGTACAGCTGAGATGAATGTGGACTCTGGAACATGCCTTGCTTCAGTCACTGTTTGAACTAGCCTCTGCATGAAGTTAAAACAATCAACTTGAATGCAATATTGAACTAGCCAGCAATATTGAATTCCACTGGACACTAGTGAGCCTTACCTGCTGCATCAAGAGATCCACCATAAGATCTTCAATAACTGCATTGTTTTTTGTAGAGTTCTCATCCTGTTAATACAAAAGTAAGATATCCATGTTAGCTTGTTTTGACAACTGGCATTCTCACAAGAAATACATAAGAGTAACTAGGAAATAAAAGTAAGACATGGGCATTTTCTTGTTGAGTTGGATTTGCTTGTTGAGTTGGATTTGCTTGTTGGCTACTCTCCTCATGATTTGTTTGCACACTTTCAACAACCTGCATGTTTGGAGGAGGCAGTCATGCCTTCAAGTGTGGGCAACCCTTCTTGTTGTGATCTGCCTCATCACAATACTTGCAATGGATGATCACACCATGCCTAGACAACTTCTTTCCACCAATGCTACAAACCACTTCTCCTGGAGCTTTCCTTCTGCTTGCGCATGGTCTGCCTACTTGTTTTTCATAAAGTGGGGGCTCAAGTGGGGGGCCACTCATCTTTTCCCACTCTGTCCTGTCTTTGCATGGGTATATGATGTTGTTGTAGGCTTTTTTGAATATCTCCATAGAGTAGAAGTCATTTACTAGTTGTAAAGGATCAACTCTTTCATGTTTTTCACAAGCTATGACATGTACACAGGGGACCCCAAGATGTCTTCTAGAACTACGTCGGTATTTCCCCAAAGAGAAAGGGATGATGCAGCACAGTGACGGTAGGTATTTCCCTTAGTGATGAGACCAAGGTTATCGAACCAGTAGGAGAACCTCGCAACACAACGTAAATAGCCCCTGCACACAAATAACAAATACTCGCAACTCAACGTGTTAAAGGGGTTGTCAATCCCTTTCGGGAAACAGCGCCAGAAATTGGCAAATGAACGTGAGAAAGTTGTAATAGATTGGATAGTTGGATCGCGGATAAAATAAATTGCAACAAGGTATTTTTATATTTTTGGTTTAATAAAACTAAAAATAAAAGCAAATAAATAGATCGCGAAGGCAAATATATTAAAGAAGAGACCCGGGGGCCGTAGGTTTCACTGGTGGCTTCTCTCGAGAAAATAGCAAACAGTGGGAAAACAATTACTGTTGGGCAATTGATAGAACTTCAAATAATTATGACGATATCCACGCAATGATAATTATATAGGCATCACGTCCAAGATTAGTAGACCTACTCCTGCCTGCATCTACTACTATTACTCCACACATCGACTGCTATCCAACATGCATCTAGTGTATTAAGTTCATGGAATAACGAAATAATGCAATAAGAACGATGACATGATGTAGACAAGATCTATTTATGTAGAAATAGACCCCATCTTGTTATCCTTAATAGCAACAATACATACATGTCGTTTCCCTTTCTATCGCTGGGATCAAGCACCATAAGATCGAACCCATCACAAAGCACCTCTTCCCATTGCAAAACAAAGAGATGAAGTTGGCCAAACAAAACCCAAATATCGGAGAAGAAATACGAGGCTATAATCAATCATGCATATAAGAGATCAAGAGAAGACTCAAATAACTTTCATGGATAAAAACATAGATCTGATCATAAACTCAAAGTTCATCAGATCCCAACAAACACACCGCAAAAGACTTACATCATATGGATCTCCAAGAGATCATTGTATTGAGAATCAAGAGAGAGAGAGAGAGGAAGCCATCTAGCTACTAACTACGGACCCGTAGGTCTACAAAGAACTACTCACGCATCATCGTAGAGGCACCAATGGACATGATGAACCCCTCCGTGATGGTGTCTAGATTGGTTCTGGTGTTTCTGGAACTTGCGGCGGCTAGAATTGATTTTCGTCGGCTCTGTTAGGGTTTCTGGAATATTGGGGTATTTATAGAGAAAAGAGGCGGTGCGGGAGGCCACTGAGGTGGGCACAACCCAGCTGGACGCGCCTGGGGACCCATGCGCGCCCTGGTGTCTTGTACCCCCTCGAGCTCCCTCTCCGGTACTTCTTCGGCCCACTGGATGTCTTCCAGTCCAAAAAATCCACAAAAAGTTTCGCTGCATTGGACTCCATTTGGTATTGATTTCCTGTGATGTAAAAAAACAGACAGAAAACAACAACTGGCACTGGGCACTATGTCAATAGGTTAGTACCAAAAATGATATAAAATGATTATAAAATGATTGTAAAACATCCAAGAATGATAATATAACAACATGTAAATTATAGATACATTGGAGACGTATCAACATCCCCAAGCTGAATTCCTGCTCGTCCTCGAGTAGCTAAATGATAAAACAGAATTTTTGATGTGGAATGATGCCTAACATGTTCATCACATTCTCTTTTCTTTGTAGCATGGACATTTGGACTTTTATATGGTTCAAAGTAATAGTCTAGTTTTGACATGAAAATTTTAATACTCAAGCATATCAACAAGCAACCATGTCTTTCAAAATATCAACACTAAAGCAAGTTATCCCTAGCCCATCATGCTCAACCATTGATCCATTCATGAAACACACTCGAATATTAGCTACACCCAATGCTCAAATACGATCATAGTGCCCCTTAGTTGGTGCTTTATAAGAGAAGATGGAGACTCTTCAAAATAAATATTGCATAAGGTAAAAGAAAGGCCCTTCGCAGAGGTAAGTAGGGATTTGTAGAGGTGCCAGAGCTCAAAGCGAAAATTGAGAAATAAAAACATTTTGGGAGGCATACTTTTCCCACCAACGAAAACGACTGAGAGCTCCAAACACTTTCCATGCTAGATATATCATATCCGGTTCCCAAACAGAAAAAAAAGTTTATTCCTTTTTCCACCATACTTTCACTTTCCATGGCTAATCATATCCATGGGTGCCCTCCATACCAACACTTTCCAAGGAATTTATTATTTGACAACATAAAGTAAATTCATTTTTCATTTCGGGACTGAGCATCCCTAATACCTTTGCCGTACTCTTGTGCAATGGCAAGTGAATAAACACTCATCGTGAGAATAACACATATAGCATGGAAAACATTGGCCACCCCTCACCACCTCGCGAGCGGTACGAGCACACAAAAGAGAAATTTATTTTGAAGATTAGAGATGGCACATGCAAATTTGCTTAGAACGGCACGGAAATACCGCATATAGGTAGGTATAGTGGACTCATATGGCAAAACTCGTTTAAAGGGTTTTGGATGCACAATTAGTGATCATACTTGGTGCAAAAATTAAGGCTAGCAAAAACATTGAGAAGCGCCCAACCAAGAAACGAAGAATCTTGTACCCAAGCATTAAGCATAAGTAACACCGAATAATGCACCACAAGTAGGATATAAATTTCATTGCATAACTATTGACTTTCTTACTTGCATAGGGAATCAAAAACCTTAACACCAATATTCTCACTAAAGCATAATTACTCATCAACATGACTCACATATCATATTGTCATATCTCAAAACCATTACTAAGAACTAAGTTTATTTTGTCCAATGATCTTCATGAAAGTTTTTATTATATCTTTCTTGTATATCTATCACTTTGGGACTATTTTCATATGTTGCTTTGAATAAGCTCAAACAAATTTAAGTGAAAAACATGAGCATAATATTTCTTTCTCTCAAAATAATCTAAGTGAAGCAAGAGATAATTTCTTAAAAAATTACTAACTCCCCGAAGCATGAGAGCATCTATCTATTATATATAAAAAGTAATTTACTGGTTTTACGGGCTAACCAAAAAATTTAAAAATAGGCTAGAAAATACCACAATAATCAGAATCATCTAGCCTTTAATTTTCTACGTCTTAAAATCATAACCGTTAGGTCCACTTTAAAGTTGAATTATTTACCCACCAATGCCACCCTCGAAATTATATATACACCAGGTTCCCTAAAAAAAGTTGTACGCCACGTTACCCGGCCCTTCAAGAATCGATCAAAGATTGTGGCCCTCATATATCCGATAAAAAAAGAGCATCGTCCTCATAATCCTTGTGAAGGTTAAGTTTGAGTCTTCCTCCCCAAGAAAACAAGGTTGATGGTGTGGATTCATGTGCGTTTCCAGCCAGCCAGCGAGGAATTGGTCAGCCACCATGCTACTCCTCAACAAATCAAGATGAATCTGCAATGCCGATCGATATGCCTTGCCAGCCGGAGGAATTGGTAAGCCGCCATGCTATTCCATATGCGTTGCCAGCCAACCGAGGAATTGATCTGCTGACCATGCTGAACTAAGATCAATCTGTATTTCCTACGTGGCCGAAAAATTTATCAGCTAGCCTCCTCAAGGAAAGGAATCAAGATCAATCTGTAACGTGGATTGATAATTTGATATGCGTTTTCTGCATGCGTTCCCGGCCTACGGAGGAACTGGTCAGCAGGCCGTGGTAGCCTTCCCATGGAGACAAGATCGATCTGCGGCATGGGACGATATGCGTTTGTTTGGTGTGTTTCCGGCCGGCCGAGGAATTGATTAGCTGATCGTGCTAGCCCCACCTAGGAATCAAGATAAATCTTTGTTTCCTGCATGCGTTTGTGACTTGTGGAAGTGATTATCATCTAGCTTATTCAGACATGCTAGCATCACCAAGAAATCAATCAATATGCCTGCCTTCCTGGACTTGAGATCAATCTATATTTCCTCCATGTGTGTTTTCCATATGGCGGAGGAATTGATCAGCTAGCTTCTCAATAATGTGCTAACCTCCTTAAGATATTAATCAATTTGCTTACTATACTAGCTAGCTTCATTAAAGACCACGTCTCTTTCCAGCAAGCATTCAGCAACAAGTGACGTGATCTCATAGATGGTGTGAGATCGTGGAAAAGTAATCAGGTTTTGGAACTTCGGACCAGTGCAAACACCGGAAGAGCCGTCAACCGCAGAAGCCGCACCTTGCAAGAAGTCGACGGACAAGGGAGTACGTACAATCAAAGACAAAGTCTAGATTTGTCATCCGGGCCTACATATATATTAAGCTGGAGTATAGGACAGAGATCATGGCTCAGGGATGAAGGACAGAGATCATGGCGTGGCTACATGGCGTACTGATCATTATCTCATTGAATTTAAAGAGGATAGAAGGATTAATGGAGGCATGCATGGACGTGTACACATGTTTTGTCTATACGCGGCAGTAGGTAGAAGGAAAAGTATACGACCGAAGTGGCCAACATCAAACGAGCGCATACATGATGTAGTTGCGGTTGGCAGGGCTGAGGCGTCGCCTGAAGTTGTTTCCCTGAAATAACTTCATGCCTCGATCGACCGTTTAGCTTGAAGCTCAGTTTTATTTGGAACTGCTCTTATATTCATTCTTTAGTAATCATATGATAGTTTTTCTTGTAGAGATACTGGCTTCACTTTTTCTGAAGTCAATTAGATGTATATGTGTGTACGTAGAATGTTTTCTAATGCCTGTCCATAGTTGAAACTTGAAAGTCGTTTATACCAACACTACAAGATCATATTAACTTCTTATTTTTCATATAACATGTGTGCTGCCGTTCCAAAAAAATTACACGTGGTCTGCTTGAAATTAAGATTTTCTACACATAATGTAAAATCATGTTAAAATTTCCACCCTTTTGTCATATATGCATCATACATTCTGGCCTCTGAACAAAATACACATACAAAGCTCCGGTCGGTGACACCGCTCGGAATCAAACTACAACTAAAGTGATGCTCCAACGTAATATCAGCCAAGTGCCGGGTTATGCAATTTCGAAGAAGATTCCGCAGAGTAATAACATGAAACACTTGTGGGACAAGAGGTATATATTCCCATATATATAATAATGTCAGTGCAAGGCTGAGACAATCTCTAAACAAGGTTGGGCTATGTCGGCCAGAACCTTTTCTTCACATATTGTGAGCTTTACATAGCACTCTGAAGAGTCACGAGAAGGGAAAACTGTAAGCAAAGGTAAATGAGAAAGGTGGCAAATCAAGTGATGTGGTCAAGCAGTCAAGGCAATAATTTTAGAGCATATACATCATGCTTGCATTAATATTTAATATGAGATTCTGTATGCTTATGGTATCTTATAGTTTCTATATCGGATAAAATTAAGTTTCGGATTAAGAATCACTGACATACTAGGAAACATCAACACTCCTTATTATATGATATTTAATGCTTATTACATAGTACAAGCATATAGTGGGACTGCATTCATGTATCAATATATTTTATCTGTACCAGAACACAACCAACCCTATTTTTATTCATTTATTTTATCTTTATTTTTTTGGAAAATTAATAGTACTATTGAGCATAGATAACAGTAAATATAATTAGTACTTCAAATTGTTCGATATGCATGCCAGTCCCAAGCCCGGAAAATATGAAAAAGTTTATCACGTGCAACAACCCAGTACATAATTGTTTGGATCTAGACAAATTTTGATAAATTTGTGCATAAAAAATCACATACAATTTCAATTTTGCTCATTAGGTAAAAAGGATTTGAAACACATATATACTACAAATCACCTAAAATACAATTAGTTCTCTAATAATATAAAAATATTCTTAAAAGTAACTCTAATTTTGTTAAATCAAATAAAGATATTGACCGCACAGTTGCGCGTGCCACTATTCTAGATTAAGCACGCCTTATTTAATAGCACAAGGGAAATTATAGATGTGCCACTATTAATCTAATGCCACTAATAACATTGTGTTTAAAAATGAGAATATGGTGTCTTACAAAGTGAGTTTATTCAAAATTTTAGATAAAAAACTATTCATTGTATGATATCTAAATAGACGTTGGGATTGGTCAGAACAAAGCAACATGACTAGAATTTCCGTTCAAACATATTTCATCATTAACAGAAAATGTATTTGTTAGAAGAAATTCTAAAATTTCTCAAATTTTAATCTTAGATATTGTTATATATGATATCATCTATCTTGGAACGAAGTGAGTAAATGAGGCATGCATATACTAGGTAATATAAAAGTATTCGATGGCCTGCATGTCAATGCAGATGAACTATTTTGCTCCAAACATCTAATATTCTGTACGAACTATCGAATCTCTAATCCATACTCATGCAATGTCAAACGCAAACTATCACCTGACATCAGGTCTGAACTTTAATTCAGCGAACTAATATATTGCCACAAAGTAATGAACACAGAACTCACAATATTTTATATGAAAACATAGGAATATTTCTTTAAAATTTCAATATGCTAGAAATGATATCCTCGCCTTAAATTCAATCGCCCAAAAATGACCTCAGTTACCCGTTTGGTATTCTCGCTATATTATTTTCAATCGCCTAATAAGTAAATAAATGTAACTAGATAAAGATAATTTTCACATACATATTTATATGTCAATGAGAAAAGCTAACACACTTAAGATTAATTATTTTTGTCAAAGTCTTATATTTGAAAATTTCATCACATGTGGTCCCAACTTCATTTAAACAAATCAAATAATACATTATCATTATTACACTTTCTAAAGTTCTAGCCCGCGCATCGAGCGGGCCACTCTGCTAGTTTCTTTAAAAATAAGAAAGCACACCATGCTCAAAAAGATATAAGTGAAGTACTAGCAATTCCATGGCTCTAAAAATTCAAGTGAAGCATAGGAACAAGCATAGCATAACTTTTGGCTCTCTCAAAAAGGTGTGTCTAGCAAGGATTCAAGACTTAGAACACAAAGCAAAAAAAGCAAAGACTCATATCATACAAGATGCTCCAAGAAAAACTCATAATATGTGACGAAATAAAAATATAGCTCCAAGTAAAATACCGATGGTTGTTAGAAGAAAGAGGGGATGCCACTCGGGGGCATCCCCAAGCTTAGTTGCTTCCTACTTCTTGAATATTATCTTGGGGTGCCTCGGGAATCCCCAGGCTTAGCCTTTTGGTAATCCTTATTCCTTCATCCATTGTAATATCACCCAAAACTTGAAAACTTCAATCACACAAAACTCAACAAAACCTTCATGAGATCCGTTAGTATAAGAAAGCAAACCACTACTATAAGTACTGTTGCAAACCCATTCATATTTTATTTTTGCATTATATCTAATGTATTCCAACTTTTCTATGGCAAAAAAATCTTCAAAGAAAACCATACAATCATCAAATCAAGCATACAATGCAAAGAAAACAGAATCTGTCAAAAACAGAACAGTCTGTAGCAATCTGACTACTTCGAATACTTCTGTAACTTCAAAAATTCTGAAAAATTAGGACAACGTGGGAAATTTGTCTACCAATCCATATCAAAAAGAATGAATTAAAAATCACGTTCTAGTATTTTTTTATGATTTTTCTACTGGACTCAAAAGTTTCTGTTTTTTACTGGATCAAACCAACGTGTCTCCCGCATCATCCCAAAGTTCTTAGTTGGCACAAACACTAACTTAAACCACAAAAACACATCTAACCAGAGGCATTATTGGGCATTTTATTGAAAACAGCAAGGAAACCAAAAAACAAAAAGATACAAGTTGGGTTGCCTCCCAACGAGAGCTATCGTTTTAGGTCCCTAGCTAGCAATAACGCATAGGATCTAAGTTTTGTCATGTTTATCCTTGTTTTCCTTGGAGGTATTTGTGTCAGGGGTTTTTGCAAATAAAACATAAAACACATTATCCATGGAAACCTTAGCACTATCAAGTTGCTTTTTATCATAACCCTTTTGATTTCTGGCAGCAATCTAAAGTAATGTTGATTGACATTATTGAAAACTTGTTGCATCATGTCTAAAACAGGGACTTGATTTTTAAGATTCTCATCAAAGATTTGGTTATGTACAAGCAAATGCCTCAATGCATAATCACTATTATAAAGAATTTCATCAATCACGGGTTTTTCACGATTCATACCATAAAAATCAAAGATTTCCCTAGCTTCCCGTATTATGTAGTCAAATTCATTCATCAGAACAAGAGTAGCTAACTTTTTAGCTTTAGGATTCTTTATACGGGCGACTCATAGAAAAAACTTTGTAAGGTAGGATGAGTACGGATAAATTTAGTTTCAAGTTTCAGAACTAGTACCGAAATAGCTTCTGCATAAGATTTAGTCCTTTTAAGTATAGGAATATCATCAAGACTTAATTTTCCGACACAATTGAAAATTCTTGGATATGTTCTTTTCCCATAAAATTCCCTTGCCCCAAGACAAAAGTTTTGGCATCTAGATTACCCGTACGCTCCATTTTAGGAGTTAGGCCATCATCTATTTCTGCCATACCAAAATCACTCATGGTGACTTCACAACAAGATTGCACTCAAAAACAGATCTGACGAGAAAACGGTGAACAAAAAAGAGGGCGAATAAAATGGCAAAATTTTGTGAATTGTTGTAAACATGGCATGAATAGTTCATAAATTATAGATACATTGGTCTTGTTTATGTAACTTAGCTATGACGGGCAATGGCTGGCGCCTGCCACAGGTAGAGGACCGAGAAGTGGTGGGTGATAACCCACAAGTATAGGGGATCACAATAGTTTTTGAGGGTAGAGTATTCAACCCGAATTTATTGATTCGACACAATGGGAGCCAAAGAAAATTCACGAATATTAGCAGTTGAGTTGTCAATTCAACCACACCTAAAAGACTTAATATCTACAGCAAAATATTTAGTAGCATAGTAGTATGGAAGTAACGATAACGGTGATAAAAGTAACAGTAGCAGTTTTGTAGTGATTGTAAGAGTGACAATGGAAAAGTAACTTAGCAAAGATCAATATGTGAAAAGCTCGTAGGCATTGGATCAGTGATGGATAATTATGTCGGATGGCATTCATCATGTAGCAGGCATAACCTAGAGCGACGCTCAACTAGCTCCAATTCATCAATGTATTGTAGGCATGTATTCCGTATATAGTCATACGTGCTTATGGAAAAGAACTTGCATGACATCTTTTGTCCTACCCTCCCGTGACAGCGGGGTCCATAAGTAAACTAAGGGATATTAAGGCATCCTTTTAATAGAGAACCGGAACAAAGCACTAACACTTAGTAAATACATGAACTCCTCAAACTATGGTAATCATCGGAAAGAATCCCAATTATTGTCACCTTGGGGTATGCGGATCATAACACGTAATAGGTGTCTACAAGTTGCAAGATAGGATCAAGAACACATATATATTCATGGAAACATAATAGGTTCAGATCTGAAATCATGGCACTCGGGCCCTAGTGACAAGCATTAAGCATAGAAAAGCCATAACAACATCAATCTCAGAACATAGTGGATAGTAGGCATCAAGCCCTAACAAAACTAACGTGATTACATGATAAATCTCATCCAACCCATCACCGTCCAGCTAGCCTATGAAGGAATTACTCACTCCCGGCGGTGAGCATCATGGAATTGGCGATGGAGGATGGTTGGTGATGACGATGGCATCGATTTCCCCTCTCTAGAGCCCAAAACAGGCTCCAGATCTGTCCTTCCGGTGAAGATCAGGAGGTGGTGGTGGCTCCATATCGCAAAACGCGATGAACTCTTCTCTCTGATTTTTTTCTCCCCAAATAGGGTTATATGGAGTTGGAGTTGAGGTCAATGGAGGTCAAGGGGTCCCACAAGCCCGGGAGGCATGCCCAAGGGGGGCAGGGCTTATGTCCACTAGGTGGACCCCCTCTGGTATCTTTTTCCGCCAGTATTTTTTATATATTCCAAAAATATTCTTCATAAACTTTTAGGTCAATCCGAGAACTTTTATTTCTACACAAAATAACACCATGACAATTCTGCTAAAAACATCGTCAGTCCGGGTTAGTTCCATTCAAATCATGCAGATTAGAGTCCAAAACAAGGGCAAAAGAGTTTGGAGAAGTAGATACAATGGGGACGTATCAACTCCCCCAATCTTAACCCATTTCTTGTCCTCAAGCAATTTAGTTGACAAACTGAAAGTGATAAAGAAAAACGTTTACAAACACTGTTTGATCTTGTTGTTGCAAATATGTCTAACTAATGTTCAGGTTTTCAGCAAAGATTATGAACTAACCATATTCACAATAACATTTAGGTCTCACAGTTACTCATATCAATGGCATAATCAACTAGCGAGCAATAATAATAAATCTCAGGTGGCAACACTTTTTCAAAACAATCATGATATAATATGACAAAATGGTATCTCGCTAGCCCTTTCTGAGACCGCAAAACATAAATGCAGAGCACCCCTGAAGATAAAGGACTAACTTGACATTGTAATTCATGGCAAAAGAGATCTAGTCACAATCATACCCAACATCAATTAATAACAAAGCATATAAATGACAGAAGTGCCCTCCAGCTAGTGCTTTTTATAAGAAGATGATGACTCAACAATAAAAGTAAATAGATATGCCCTTCGCAGAGGGAAGCAGGGATTTGCAGAGGTGCCAGAGCTTGAAGCTTTTGAAACAAAGGTGAATATAATTTTTAGCGGTATGCTTTCATTGTCAACATAACAACCAAGAGTTCTCACTATCTTCCATGCTAGACACATTATAGGCGGTTCCCAAACAGAATAGTAAAGTTTTTACTCCCCCTCCACCAACAATCACACTCCACGGCTAGCCGAATCCACGGGTGTGGTCCATACCAACAAGAGTCCTGGGGGAGTTTTGTTTACTTATTTGAATTTTGATTTTGATCATTGATCATAGGACTAGGCATCCAGAATACCAGCCACTTTCTCATGAATGACAAGTGAATAAACACTCATCGTGAGAATAACCCACCTAGCATGGAAGATACTGACAGCTCCAGTCGCTACATGAGCGATTCGGGCATACAAAACAGATTATTATTTCAAGGTTTAGAGTTTGGCACATGCAAATTTACTTGGAACGGTAGTTAAATACCGCATATAGGTAGGTATGGTGGACTCATATGGAACAACTTAGGGTTTAAGGAAGTATATGCATAAGCAGTATTCCCGCTTAGTACAAGTGAAGGCTAGCAAAAGATTGAGGAGCGACCAACTAGAGAGCGGCAACGGTCATAAACATGCATTGTGATTAATCAACATTGAATGCAAGCATGAGTAGGATATAAGTCACCATGAACACAATTATCGTGGAGGCTTGATGTCTACTACACAACCTTCTTCTTGTAGATGTTGTTAGGCCTGCAAGTGCACAAGTTTGTAGGACAGTAGCAAAATTCCCTCAAGTGGATGAACTAAGGTTTATCAATCCTTAGGAGGCGTAGGATGAAGATGGTCTCTCTCAAGCAACCCTGCAACCAAATAACAAAGAGTCTCTTGTGTCCCCAACACACCCAATACAATGGTAAATTGTATAGGTGCACTAGTTCGGCGAAGAGATGGAGATACAAGTGCAATATGGATGGTAGATAAAGGTATTTGTAATCTGAAATAATAAAAACAGCAAGGTAACTAATGATAAAAGTGAGCGTAAACGGTATTGCAATGATAGGAAACAAGGCCTAGGGTTCATACTTTGACTAGTGCAAGTTCTCTCAACAATAATAACATAGATAGATCATATAACAAGCCCTCGACATGCAACAAAGAGTCACTCCAAAGCCACTAATAGCGGAGAACAAACGTAGAGATTATGGTAGGGTACGAAACCACCTCAAAGTTATTCTTTCGGATTGATCTATTAAAGAGTTCGTACTAGAATAACACCTTAAGACACAAATCAACCAAAACCCTAATGTCACCTAGATACTCCATTGTCACCTCAAGTATCCGTGGGCATGATTATACGATATGCATCACACAGTCTCAAATTCATCCAACCAACACAAAGTACTTCAAAGAGTGCCCCAAAGTTTCTACCGGAGAGTCAAGAAAACGTGTGCCAACCCCTATGCATAGGTTCATGGGCGGAACCCGCAAGTTGGTCACCAAAACATACATCAAGAGGCACGTGATATCCCATTGTCACCACAGATAAACACGGCAAGACATACATCAAGTGTTCTCAAATAAAGACTCATTTCAATAATATAACTTCAAGAGGGAAACTCAATTCATCACAAGAGAGTAGAGGGGGAGAAACATCATAAGACCCAACTATAATAGCAAAGCTCGCGATACATCAAGATCGTGCCATAGAGAGAACACGAGAGAGAGAGATCAAACACACAGCTACTAGTACATACCCTCAGCCCCGAGGGTGAACTACTCCCTCCTCGTCACGGAGAGCGCCGGGATGATGAAGATGGTCACCGGTGATGGGTTCCCCCTCCGGCAGGGTGCCGGAACAGGCTCCCAGAGGTTTTTCGTGGCTACAGAGGCTTGCGGCGGCGGAACTCCCGATCTATCTTGATATTCTATGGTTTTAGGGTACGCAGGGTTATATAGGCGAAAGAAGTCGGTCGGGGGATGCTCGAGGGGTCCACGAGACAGGGGGCGCACCCTGTAGGGGGGGCGCCCCCCTATCTCCTGGGCTACTCGAGTATCTTCTGACGTGAACTTCAAGTCTCCAGGATGATATTCTTCCAAAAAATCACGTTGCCGAAGGTTTCATTCCGTTTGGACTCTGTTTGATATTCCTTTTCCTCGAAATACTAAAAGAGGCAATAAATCAGCAATATGGACTGGGCCTCCGGTTAGTAGGTTAGTCCCAAAAATAATATAAATATGTAAAATAAAGCCCATAAACATCCAAAAGGGGTAATATAATAGCATGGAACAATCAAAAATTATAGATACGTTGGAGACGTATCTATGTTGTTTTTGTTTCAACTACATGTGTGAAGATGTGCCAAGTCAAGCCACTTAAATCATTCAGAAGAGGATACCAGCCTATCATACTACATCATAACCATTTTAAAATGCATGTTGGCACTCAAGATAAACCATTATACACTCCTAGCTAATTAAGCACGGCATGAGTAACTATAATCTCTAATTGTCATTGCAAACATGTTTCATTCATAATAGGCTGAATCAGAAACAATGAGCTAATCATATTTACAAAAACAAAATAGGTCGAGTTCATACCCGCTTTTCTTCATCCAATCATTTCATCAAATATCGTCATTATTGCCTTTCACTTGCACGACCGTACAGTGTGAATATTAATAAGAGTGCACATGCATTGTACTAAGCTGGAATCTGCAAACATTTATTCGAAGGAGAAGACTAGGTAATATGGGCTTTTTGTTAGATCAACAATAATGCATATGCGAGCCACTCAACATTTTATCGTGGTCTTCTTTTTTTTGACTGTGAACGATAGTGGGAGAGGCTCCCACTGACTTTTGTATTACTCACAAGATAACATTTTTTACATCATTACAATGTGGAGTTTTATGCCCCCGCCAAGGCTAGTCAAAATTTTGCAACAATATCACAAGCCCTGTATGTAAGTAACTAAGAAGGGACGAAGCTCTTCTCTACAATTGAGCACAAGGAGATTCAAATGATCTTTGAATCTAGCCAGCCAGGAACCGAAAGAATGAGGTATCCCTATGAAGTGCTCATTGTTCCTCTCCTTCCATATACTCCACGCAGCCATCATAAATATGTCTATAAACATAGGTCGCTGCCATTGGCCTCTCATCGTGGACTTCTCCTTACGACCCAAAGAAAGGAAAAGAATTTCAAAGAAACACACTGAAATATTTTTGGAGTTTTTGTTTTTCTGAAGAAACAAAACGAAAACGAGAAAAACTATTTACACATGAAAGCTCCCGACAAGCAAAAGAAGAACGAGAAATATTTTTGGGTTTTCTTTTAATACTACAACTAATTAACTGGAAAGAAAACTAAAAATAAGCGAGAACTACTTTTTTTGGATTTTCTCAAAAAAAATTCAAACACACAAAAAGAAAGCAGGAAAATAAACTAACATGGATAATACAATGAAAAAGTATAAACACCGACAACTGAAACAAATGTGTGAACGTGAATGTAATCTCGGTGAGAAATACATACTCCCCCAAGCTTAGGATTTTAGCCTAAGTTGGTCGAGGGCCGCGGCTCGAAATAACCCTCTACTGGATATTGCGGAGGGTCCTGAGGGTTCCACTGGTTGGCGAGCTCCTGCGGCTCCCACTGATTAAAGGGCTCCAGATACGGATCAGGTGATAGTGGTGCCTTGATAACCCACAAGTATAGGGGATCTTCTGTAGCCTTCTTTGGTAAATAAGAGTGTCGAACCCAACGAGGAGCTAAAGGCAGAAGAAATATTCCCTCAAGTTCTATCGACCAGCGATACAACTCTACGCACACTTGACGTTTACTTTACCTAAAAAAAGTATGAAACTATTTTGCAAGAATAAAACTACGAGTACTTTGCGAGAATAAAACTACGAATAAAATGCAAGGTAATAAAAGTGGATAGCTTTTGTCAACGAGAAAGTCATTTGTCCCTAGGCAATCGATAACAAGTACCGGTAATCATTCTTGTAATTTTATATGAGGGAGAGGCATGAGCTAACATACTTTCTCTACTTGGATCATATGCACTTATGATTGGAACTCTAGCAAGCATCCGCAACTACTAAAGATCATTAAGGTCGTGAAACCCAACCATAGCATTAAGTATCAAGTACTCTTTACTCCCATGCGTCATACCCCACTTACTCGGGTTTAAGCTTCTGCCACTCTCGCAACCCACCATAAGCGAGCCATGAACATATTGCACCACCCTACAGCGGGGGGCCCTCACGTTTGCGCGAGAACGGAGGGCACCGTAGGACAGCACCATAAATAAAATATACAATCATACCAACCAAGATCATGATTAACCCATAGGACAAAATGGATCTACTCAAACATCATAGGATAGCCAAATATCATTGGGAAATAATATATGGAGTTGAGCACCATGTTTAAGTAGAGATTACAGCGAGGAGAAGGGGTGTTACACCGCTGCATAGAGCGGGAGAAAGTTGGTGTTGACGGTAGCAAGAGTGTTGATGAAGACCGTCGTCACGATCCTAGCCCCGGCGGCACTCCGGCGCCATCGGGAGACAGGGGGAGAGAGCCCCCCTCCTTCTTCTTCTTCCTTGGCCTCCTCCCTAGATGGGAGGAGAGTTCCCCCTCTGGTCCATGGCCTCCATGGCGGCGGAGGGGCAGGAGCCCCTCCGAGATTGGATCTCCCTCTCTGTTCTCTTCTGTTTCACGCTCCCCATATCTGGACCTTCACGGTTTCTTAAATTCCCGAAGATCCGTAACTCCGATTTTGCTGAGAATTTTACATGATTTTTTTCCAGATATAAACTTCCTTGCGCCCGAAGTAGAGCTCCAACCGACATTCGAGGAGGGCATGATACACCAGGGCGCGCCTGGGCTTGGTGGCGCACCTTGGTGGGTTGTGGTGGCCTCGAGCCTCCGTTTACGTTGATTCCACCTCCTTAAATTTACAAATATTCCAAAATAATTCTCCGTAGAGTTTCATCATGTTTGGACTTCGTTTGATATGGATTTTCTCCGATACAAAAACATGCAACAAATAGGAACTGGCACTGGGCACTGGATCAGTAAGTTAGTCCAAATAAATCATATAAAAAGCTGCCAAAAGTATGTGAAAGTTGTATAATATTGGAATGAAACAATCTAAAATTATTGATACGACAGAGACGTATCAGCATCCCCAAGCTTAATTCCTTCTCGTCCTCGAGTAGGTAAATGATAAAAAAGATAATTTTTGATGTGGAATGCTACCTAGCATAAACTTGATCATATATCTAGTCATGGCATGAATATTAAGACATAAGTGATTCAAAGCAATAGTCTATAATTTGACATAAAGACATCAATACTCAGGCATCCCAATAAGCAATCATGTCTTTCAGAATGTCAAATGCTAAAGAACGTTATCCCTACAAAATCATATAGTGCTTTGTCTTCTTAACACAAAGTATAAATCATGTACTACCCCGGTGTCCGCCAAGCAATTGGTTCATACTTTTTAACGCGCTTCAGCTTTTTCAACCCTACCCCAATACATGAGCGCAAGCTATGGATGTAGCACTATCGGTGGAATAGAATATGATGATAGGTGTCCTGGAATTGTCACGGCAGATGTCCTAGTGAAAGGACTTAGTCATGGAGCCATCGCAACTAGGAAGCTTGAAGGGGTTAATCGGGACAAAGGACACGAGGTTTATACTTGTTCGGCCCCTTATGGTGAAGGTAAAAGCCTACGGTCCAGTTTTGAGTGGGATTGCTTATGTCTCGATAACCAGGGAGCAAATCGCTTGACCTAGCTCTCGAGTTGATGTTACTTGCCCTGAACCGCCGTCGGGTCGTCCCTATATATACAGAGGCCGACGCCCAGCGGCTCTACAGAGTCCTGGCCGGCTTATAAACAGTGTCCGACTCGGTCTCTTAATATTTCTTGCCTTACAATACAAGTCACACATATATGGCCGTTTATGACTACGGGCCTTAAGTCGCCTCTGGGCTTTGGGCCCTTATTAAGCCGCCATCTTCAACCTTGGTCTTGGGCTTCCAGAATACTCATAGGTATAACCTGGCCCCTCCTGGGTGAGTCATACCTAATAGTTATATCCCCAACATTAGGCCCCGGATTGATTTGAACTGGTTCATGTCAATCTTCAATACTTAAGAAAAATCTTCTGTTCCTTGGTTATGAAGCTTTTTGTAACCCGCCATGACGTCATCCTTTGAATTTATGATAACCTGCCATGACGTCACCTGCCATAAATACACGGTTCGTCCAATGTATCTCAACGGATCTTTGTCTTAATGACCATCCGAAAATTGAGGCGTCCTTATAGTTGGATAACTATGGTTTTTGGTCTCCTCGTTTTTCGCGCCCACTTAACAGTCCCTTCCTTATAAATAGACCCGACTAGGTCTCTTCTCATTTTCCTCATTCCGCATCTTCTTCCTCTCGCCCCCATCTGTTCCTGGAGCTCCGCCGCCGTCGCCATAGCACATCTCATCTCCGTCGAGCTTGGCCGCTGCATCGACCTGACGTTGACCAGAGAACGGCAGCACACCTCCTCCGCAGATCCTCCACAGTAAGTACTTCCCCTTTCGGCGCCATAGATCTACACTAGGGCTAGCGCGTTCCTCTGTACCGGGCACAGTTCCTCCAAGTTCTTGTGTTCTTCGTGCCATGGCTTCTTTCGATCCAAAAAAACCCTATAGATCTTATGCGGTGTGTGTTCCGCATCCATTTTGGTTATCAGTAGATCTCCTTTCCATGTAAGAAAACCCCATTATAGCACATGAACTCCTCTGCGCCCTGTTTTTAGGTCTAGTAATTTTTCTTTTCTGAACCTTTGTTTGATCCAAAATAACAGCTGCAAATTGTGAAACCTGTTTGTACAACACTTAGGCAAAATCCACACTTTGTTAGATTTACCTAGTCATGGCGACTCTGGTCGCCGGCTTGAAGGAAGTAATGCTCAATTAATAATCTGAACCACCCCTTGTTGGTTTAAATGGTGCTGACGGCTTATAGAGCCTATGGCGGCTTAACTAACCAGGAAATAATTATCCTTATACCATTAGGCCCCTTCATAAGCCGGCATTTTTAATATACATAGTAATACTTTTGTCCTGCCCGACTTAAATTTGAACCGGGACTTTTATTTTGTCTTTAGGATTTCAATCAGAATGGCACCCAAGGCACCTACCTCCTGCAACTAGGTTAAATCCATTGTCACTAATAGCACCTTGGATGACTTTGTGAAGACCGGCTATCTGCCGAAGAAAGAAGTCATGCCCTATCGTGCTCCTAACCCGGACGAAGAGATTCCTCAACCCAAAGACGGAGAGGTTGTGGTCTTCACAGATCATATGAACCGTGGATTTACTCCTCTCGGCTCAAAATTCTTCAGAGATGTGATGAACTTTTTTGTCCTACACCCACAAGACATGAGACCCAATTCCTTGTCTAATATCTGCAACTTCCAAGTGTTCAGCAAAGTTTATCTTGGTGAAGAACCCAACTTGCTGCTTTTCAGAGAACTGTTCTACTTGAACCGCCAAACGGAATGTGTCAGCGGCCAGAGCTTGGAACTCGGTGGAGTTTCGATCCAGCACCGCAGGGATGTGATCTTTCCCTATGCTAACCCGCCAAGCCACCCCAAACACTGGAACATGACATGGTTCTATTGCAAGGATACCTCTCCGGCTGACGAGAACCCTCTGCCCGGCTTTCGTGCCCTTCGTCTTGAAACCAACCATCCTCTGCCTGACAAGATTACTGCCATGGAGCGTAAATCACTTGCTCCTACTTTGGCCAAGATCAAGGCTCTGCTGGGGAACGGGTTGACTGGTATCGACCTGGTCCGGGTTTGGCTCGCCTGGCGAGTTATTCTGTTGAGCTGCCGCACCGGCTTGATGTGCGAATACACTGGCGCCAAGAAGGATCCTCTGCGTCATAGCCCTGACGACTTACCTTCCCATGTCATTGACGAAATAACCAAGTCTCTTCTTAATGAGAGTCTGGAGGACTGCGGCAAGGTGGGCCTAGCCCCTTTTTGCAAAGATAACCCGGCTCCAAAGGTAAACCGCTCACATGAAATGATTATCTTAATTTCTTAGTGTTTCACCCATACTCATGAATATACTTAATCCTTGCAGGCGGGTGATAAATTTTGGAAAGTTAAATACGACCATGAAGCTGTCAAGAGAGCCAGGAAAGAAAAGAAAGCCGCCAGGAAAGAAGCTGTCAAAAGGAAGGGCAAGAAGGCTACCGCTTCTGACCTGCTTCGGCTAGCGAACTCTTCTAAGTCGGAGGTAGCCCTTGACTCCCTTGGCTTATTTTTTAACCATCTTATTGACATTGATCATCAACAGGAGGACACAGGAACAAGTTGTAGCAAGGCTGATGAGGTAACTATCCTTTCCTCCGACTCCGAGCCTTTGCCAAGACGGAAAATCCGCAGAGTGACCCGAAAAGTAAGATTTTCTCATCCTTTAGCTCATCACGATCCTCAATTTCTTTTGAAGCGGCAAACTCATGAGAGCCGGAGGCAGACCCGGACTAGCAAGGACACGGAGCTCTCCTCCGGCTTACCAAACACTCCAAGGAAACACCGGAATGAGGTCACTTCTGTTTTAAATAAATTTTACCCCTTGGCAGGTCTCTTTCGTCAACCACTCAATCCCTCTGACTCGGATTATCAGGATACTTCCCCTTCCTCTGGCGTATCATTGCAGTCCAATCTGCCAACCTTCAAGACTGCTCCAGGGTATGCTAACCCGCTCATCTTGCATTTATTTTAATCCCTTGCATTTGTATTAATCTTTTATTTTGACGCAGTGGTTAGGCCAAGCCCAGCAAAAGGGTCAGGAAAAACAAACCGGCTGAAGACAGAGTTGCGACTGAGCCGGTTCTTGAGATAGTCGTACCGGACTCAATCACTCGTGAGCTGCCATCTGAACCAGCTCAAGACTTGCCTCCTCCTGCCACCGACCTGCCCACTGATCAAGCTGCCGATGAGTCAGAGAATCCGGAGGCTCCTAGCCTGTTCCGGACAGATGACCCTTCCAATGTTGATGTGGAGATTACCAGAACCGGCTATGTTGAGCCGGGAAGGCCAACTATGCTGGCCAAATGCCCCGCCAAGGAAGAACTTCTGGACCAGCGCCGAGTCGAGATGGATGTTACTAACTATGCTCATATGAGCATTGGAGATATCTTTTCTGGCTATATGAGCCAAGTACACAACAGCCGGAACCTCGAGATTGACATGGTGAAGCAGAGGCACCACAAATTCAAGGTATAACGCATTCTCTCTTGTTCATTATCCTTTAGTATGTTAGCCCCCAAGTCTGCTGCTTATGATGCTTATACTGTAGACTTAGAAACAAACTTAGCAACATAAAGAAAATAAAAAAATCCGGCTTACCATGTATTCCCCAAGGGGCGGCTTAACCAATATGGTTGAGCCGGTTCTTTATAGAGAAATTCTTATGGTTCTTTGAACAGCTATACGCATTAGCCCCCAAGTTCCAAGTATTATTGCTTGCAAAATGCTTGGGACTTACTCTTATAAATCGCCATCTTATGAACCGCCATGGAAAAACTCTTTGGGACATTAGCCCCCAAGTCAAGTGTTGTTGCTGGCACAATGCTTGGGACTTTAATATTGCATAAACAATTTGTTTGATTTGAACTTTGCACTTGTATAGGCCACCACGAGCCAACTCGAATCCGAGGTGACTAATCTGAAGAGCCGCCTTGAGATCCAAGAGACGGAACTTGAAAAGGCCAACACCAAGTTCAAATTCAATGTTTCTGAACAAGAAAAACTGAAGAAAGAATTTGAGGCTGAAAAGAAAGCCTGTGCGGATGAAAAGACCGCACTGATAAGCCGAGCTGAAAAGGCGGAGGCGGCTCTGGAAGAAGTCATTGGTGAATTATCCGGTTTAAAGCGCCATGTCTCTCAAAGGGTCTCAGCCATCTTTGGTAAGTCGCCTTGCAATTGCTTAAATATCTAAGCCTTTCAATGGATCATAAGACTGGAATTTACTCACCTGATTATGTTTATACAGGCCCCAGAAGCTCAAACTTGAACCAAAACATGCTGACCAAATTGAAGGCAGTGTACACCTTGGTGGAACAGCTGTACACCGGGTCGCAACGTGCATTAGCCACGATGGCTCTATCGAATGAAGTGCCAACCCTCCTGGGAAAGGTCTTGAGGAAGCTTTCCGTTCTTCCTCAATGGTTCAATGAACTGAGACGGTCAGCCGCAAGAGCCGGAGCGGTAAATTCTCTAAGCCGGGCCAAGGCTTGGTTACCAGAACTAGATCCGGCTGACATTGCCATCGGCTACCCAAGCCTGAAGGAAGATGGCACTCCGTTTGAAGACGCAGACTTTCTCGCCTGTGTCAAAGAGACACGCCCCATGGCGACTCTGATGGCAAATGAAGTGGATCTTACCAAGTACTAGGCGGGTTATGATGAAGAGAACCGGAGAATTCCAACGCCTCAATATGACGTGATCAGTCTGATTCCCCCACTCCGTAAGCATATCTTTGCTCCCAAAGTTGACCCAGCCGGCCTTGTTGACGCTGAAGCCAAATTTGAAGCCTTGAACAACATTGACTGGTCATCGTCAACCTTCTAGGAAAAGGAGCAGGGCGAAGGTGCGGAGAGGGATAACCCGGACGCTTCAGGCCAATCATGAAGGTGAACCTGCCGTGGCGGCTCATACTTGGGGTGTAAAAAACAATGTGAGCTATTTGGACTCAATGAGGCCTGTAATAGGATAGAGATAACTTTCTTTTGGTCGTGCCATCGTGCACGTTTTGATGCTTAACGTCATTAAGCCGCCGTGTTGTATCCATCCATGTTACTTTTCATCTGCCTACCGTATGCTTGATCAGGCTTCGAAAACTGTCCTGCATATGAAAGCAGATTGCAAAAAATCCCTTGACATCAGAAAACCAGGCGGGTCAAAAGGATTTAAAAAGAATCATAGATTAACTTGTTGTGAAAACACAACTATGATCCTATGCTTAAGACTTCTTAGATTTGCACCGCTGGTTTATATGACCCGGTCAGTAAGGGTGATAACCCAGTCTTTGGATACCCAAAAATTTCAAAGGTACAATGATGCTTATGGATTGGTGACTCATCGGTCAATATTGAGCTGAGTTAAAGCAATCATACTTAAAATTTGTAAGCCTCAGAATAAATCTCAAGTCAAAAAGGGGATTTCCAAAGACAACTTAAATCGAAAGAGAATAAAAAATTGAAAGGCTACTGATTCGAATACGATCAGTAAACCATTCCAGAGGGGTTTAAGCTAGGATTCGAATACGATCATGTAGCCCCCAATGGCTTTGGCGTTGTGCCGATCAAGAGGGTACCAACAGTTGTGTTCTCTTTGGTTCGAATATGACCTATGTTTGAACAGGAAGCCCCTTAATGACCTTGAGAGTTTTTTTAACGACTCTGATTCGAATACGATCAAAGTCGGTTCCCAAAAGGGGTTAAGCTATGATTCGAATACGATCAAGAAGCCCCCTAGTGAGCTCGGCGGTGTGCCAATCAAAAGGGTACCGACAGCTATGTTCTCTTAGGTTCGAATACGACCTATGTTTGAATAGGAAGCCCCCTAATGACCATAATTTTAACGGCTAGATTCGAATACGATCGTAAGCCAGATCAAATGTGATCAGCCCCCAACTGATCATGTGAGAGAATAATGACAATGATAATGACAAATTTACCTTGGGGGAAGGAAAAAAGTACAAAGGTCCTACTTTATTATTCATCATAATATATACATTGGCGAAATATGTACATCAGGGGAGCCTATATGTGTAGTAGGGCTGAAGATGAGCAATATTCCATGGCCTCCGGGTCTCTTCCTCTGACTTATGTGAGTCTTTGCACTCTCGAACATCAATAAGGTAATATGACCCGTTGTTCAAGTTCTTGCTGACCACAAAGGGTCCTTCCCAAGGTGGGGATAGCTTGTGTGCATCAGTTTGATCCTGGATGAGCCGGAGCACCAAATCACCTTCCTGAAAGGCTTTGGACTTAACCCGGCGGCTGTGATATCGGCGCAAGTCTTGCTGGTAAATCGTCGAGCGAGCTGCAGCCAAGTCCCGCTGTTCATCTAACAGACCGAGAGCATCCTGACGCGCCTGTTCATTGTCTGCTTCAACGTAAGCCGCCACACGAGGTGAGTCATGACGAATGTCGCAAGGGAGAACCGCCTCAGCTCCATAGACCATGAAGAAGGGTGTATAACCCGTAGATCTGTTAGGAGTAGTGTTATTGCTCCATAGCACAGAGGGTAACTCTTCAACCCAGCAACCCGGCGTCCGCTGCAAAGGGACTAAAAGCCGGGGCTTGATGCCTTTCAATATCCCCTGATTAGCTCGCTCGGCTTGACTATTGGATTGGGGGTGAGCCACTGATGAAACATCAAGCCAAATGTGCTCCCATTGGCAAAATTCTTCTATGGCGCCTTTAGACAGATTAGTGCCATTGTTAATTATAATGCTGTGTGGAAAGCCAAAGCGAAATATCACCTTCTTCATGAATTGAACTGTCGTGGCTGCATCACACTTACTAACAGGCTCTGCCTCAACCCACTTTGTGAACTTATCAACTGCCACCAAGAGGTGGGTCTTTTTATCTTTGGACCTTTTGAAAGGCCCAACCATGTCAAGCCCCTAGACTACGAACGGCCAGGTAATGGGAATCATCCTCAATTCTTGAGCCGTCACATGAGCCCGTCTTGAGAACTTCTGACAACCATCACATCTACTGACCAAGTCCTCTACATCAGCATGAGCCGTCAGCCAATAAAATCCATGACGAAAAGCCTTAGCCACGAGGGATGTTGACCCGGCGTGGTGACCACAATCCCCTTCATGAATCTCATAGAGGATTTCTTGGCCTTCTTTAGGAGAGACGCAACGCTGAAACGCCCCTGTAACACTGCGATGATGCAACTCACCATTGATAATCTTCATAGACTTAGATCGACGGGTTATCTGCATGGCCAATGTTTCATCCTCAGGCAACTCGCCACGGGTCATATAAGCTAGGTATGGCACCGTCCAATCTGGAATGATATTAAGAGCCGCCACCAATTGTGCTTCTAGGTCAGGAACTGCCAAGTCTTCCTCTGTGGGTAGCTTGACAGAAGGGTTATGCAGAATATCCAAGAAAGTATTAGGCGGCACTGGCTTACGCTGAGATCCCAGCCGGCTTAAAGCATCAGCCACCTCGTTCTTTCTGCGGTCAATGTGCTCCACCTGATAACCCTTGAAGTGTCCCGCAATTGCATCGACTTCACGGTGATAAGCCGCCATGAGAGGATCCTTAGAATCCCACTTGCCTGATACCTGCTGAGCCACCAGATCTGAGTCGCCGAAGCACCTTACCCGGCTTAAGCTCATCTCCTTAGCCATCCGGAGACCATGGAGTAAGGCTTCATACTCGGCTGCATTGTTAGTACAGGGAAACATCAACCGGAGCACATAACAAAAATTTTCACCTCGAGGGGAAGCCAAAACAACTCCAGCCCCCGAGCCCTCCAATTGCCTGGACCCGTCAAAATGAATTGTCCAATATGTGTTGTCCAGCTTTTCTTCAGGCATCTGCAGCTCTATCCAATCGTTGATGAAATCCACTAGCGCTTGAGACTTGATAGCTGTGCGCGACACATATTTTAAGCCATGAGGCCCAAGCTCAATGGCCCATTTGGCGACTCGTCCTGTGGCCTCTCTGTTTTGAATGATATCCCCCAAAGGGGCAGAACTAACCACAGTGATGGGATGGCCCAAGAAGTATTGCTTAAGCTTCCGGCTTGCCATGAACACCCCATAGACGAGCTTCTGCCGATGCGGATATCGCTGCTTGGACTCAATCAGCACCTCACTGGTGTAGTAAAGTGGTCGTTGAACCGGGTGTTCCTTGACAGCCTCTTTGCGTTCCACCACGATGGCCATGCTGACAGCACGCGTGTTAGCAGCCACATACAGCAACAAGGGTTCCTTGTCAATGGGAGCAGCAAGAACCGGCGGCTCGGCCAACTGTCTCTTCAGATCTTCAAACGCAGTGTTTGCGGCGTCACCCCAGGTGAAGCTATCTGTCTTCTTCGTCATTTGATATAGTGGCATGGCCTTCTCTCCTAACCGGCTTATGAACCGGCTTAGAGCAGCGATACGACCCGCCAAACGCTGAACGTCATTGATACATGCTGGTTTGGCCAGAGAGGTGATGGCCTTGATCTTCTCCGGGTTAGCCTCGATGCCCCTGTTAGAAACCAGAAAACCCAAAAGCTTGCCTGCAGGCACACCAAAAACACACTTGGCCGGGTTAAGCATCATCTTGTAAACCCGAAGATTGTCAAAGGTTTCCTTAAGATCATCAATCAAGGTCTCCTTCTCTCTAGATTTCACTACGATGTCATCCACATAAGCGTGAACATTGCACCCAATTTGATTATGAAGACAATTCTGCACACATTGCTGGTAAGTCGCCTGGGCACTCTTGAGCCCAAAAGGCATTGATACATAGCAGAAGGCTCCAAACGGAGTGATGAACGTTGTCTTCTCCTGGTCCTTAACTGCCATCTTGATCTGATGATAACCAGAGTAAGCATCCAAAAAACTCAAACGCTCACAACCCGCCGTAGCATCAATGATTTGATCAATACGAGGGAGAGCAAAAGGATCAGCCGTACAAGCTTTGTTTAAGTCCGTGTAATCCACACACATACGCCAAGTGTCGTTTTTCTTGAGCACAAGCACCGGGTTAGCCAACCACTCTGGATGAAACACTTTGATGATGAACCCAGCTGCTAAGAGCTGGGCTACTTCCTCACCAATGGCCTTCCTCCTCTCCTCATAAAACCACTGAAGAAACTGCTTGACCGGCTTAAACTTTGGATCAATATTAAGAGTGTGCTCAGCGAGTTCTCTCGATACACCTGGCATGTCAGAAGGTTTCCATGCAAAAAATGTCCCGATTCTCACGGATGAACTCGATGAGCATGCTTTCCTATTTGGGATACAAATTAGCACTGATACTGAACTATTTGGATGAGTCGCATGGAACAAAGTCAACAAGCTTAGTATCATCAGCCGACTTAAACTTCATGACCAGCTCATGTTTTGTGGTTGGCTTCTTTAAGGATGTCATATCTGCCGGGTCAACATTATCCTTATAGAATTTCAACTCTTCTGTTGCACAGACCGACTCAGCATAAGCCGCGTCACCTTCTTCACATTCCAAGGCCACCTTCCGGCTCCCATGCACTGTAATGGTTCCCTTATGACCCGGCATCTTGAGCTGCAAGTACACATAACATGGCCGTGCCATGAATTTGGCATAAGCCAGCCGTCGAAACAGAGCATGATACGGGCTCTTGATCTTGACTACTTCAAACGTCAATTTCTCGGCTCTGGAGTCATATTCATCCCCAAAAGCTACGTCCAATTCGATCTTACCGACTGGATATGCCGACTTACCGGGTACGACTCCATGGAAAACAGTGTTGGACTGCTTAAGGCTCTTATCAGTTAGCCCCATGCGATGGAAGGTCTCATAATAGAGGATATTGATGCTGCTGCCTCCATCCATGAGTACTTTGGTAAATTTGTATCCACCCACTTGAGGGGCCACCACCAGGGCTAAGTGACCCGGATTGTCAACCCGGGGAGGGTGATCCTCCCATTGTTACCATCAAACATGTTGGAATTTTTGAAGGCCTTCATGATCGTACAGTCCTTCCATAAATGGGTAGCCGACTTCTGCTGAGTGTCGTGTCTCGGACAGGGCTCATTCAACAATTGCTCAAGTGTGGGGCCTGACCCGCCAGATCGAGAAGGTGGCCTCCCCTTGCGCCGCTGGTTGTTACCCTGCGCAATAGTGTTAGCCACGAAATCCAAACTACCGTCAGCCTTACGTTTATTACCTCCTTGATTTGCCGGGTTGTGCTGAGGGCCCTTGTCATTGCCGTTCTTCTTTCCCTTCCCTGCCTTGTCATCATCAGACTCGGGATCCTTGGTACTATCAGAGTCAGCGTACTTGACCAGAGCCGCCATCAGCATGCCCATATCATTACAATCGCGCTTGAGCCACCCCAGCTTTTGTTTCAAAGGCAAGAAACGGCAATTTTTCTCCAACATTAAGACTGCAGAGCCGGCATCCATCTTATCAGATGAATGTATTATGGCTTTAACCCGGCGCACCCAATGGGTTGTAGACTCGCCCTCCTCTTGCTTGCAATTCGTCAGATCCACAATTGACATGGGCTGCTTGCACGTGTCTTTGAAATTCTAGATGAACCGGGCCTTTAGCTCCACCCATGAACTGATTGAATTAGGTGGCAAGCCTTTCAACCAAGTGCGGGCGGTCCCATCCAACATCATGGTAAAGTACTTATCCATTGTAGCATCACTGACCTCCAATAACTCCATAGCCATCTCGTAGCTTTCGATCCATGCCCCGGGCTGTAAGTCGGCCGTGTAATTCGGCACCTTTCTAGGCCCCTTAAAATCTTTGGGGAAGCGCTCATTGCGTAGAGCCGGCACCAGACAGGGAACTCATCCGGTCTTGGAGGCCACACCTGCCTCGATAGAAGTTGTCGGGTAAGCCGGATATGGCTGGTAAGCCGTTAACTGAGCCGCCTACTCAGCCGCCTGCTGAGCCGCTCGCTCAGCCTCTTGACGTATTCTGTCTTGCTCTACCAAGTTGCAGGCCTCATGGCGCATCGGGTCATGCCCACGCGGCTGGTTACGTCGCCGGACGTTGCTTGAAACGGCCACTGAATCCATGTGCCTGCTATAACTCGGGCTTCGGCTTGGACGAGGGGTCGAATGGATCCTGTCCCGGCTGTATGAGTACGCCTCCTGTTGTGCTAAGGCCGTCTGAAGAAGTTCCTTGACCCGACGGGTTTCAACCACCGCCGGAGAGTCACCATCAATTGGAGAGCTGCCAACCGCGCTGCTGCCGCTATCATGTTCTCCACCGGGTTAGGATAGTGACCCGGAGGTGTTGGTACATACTAAGGTGGAGCCGTGTTTACAAGGGGAGGTCCCATCATTTGTGGTTGAACCGGTGCGCCGTCCCCGGGTGCGGCAACACAATCCGCCCCTGTACGCGATGATAGCCACGGCGGGTTACTTGTATGAGGGGAGAGCCACGACGGGTTACCGGGCCCTGCCCCTGGTGTGTGAAAGAGATTTCGAGGATCATAAACCAGGGGGAGTCGAGACTGAGTCTTCTGATGCCTTCTTCTCATGACCTCATTAGCCGCGTTCTAGTCTTGCGTGAGCCGAAAAGTATGTGCCTGGATCTGCTGAGCCTGAACATCCAGAGCCGCCCGCTTTCCGGTTATCCTGACATCTTCCGCTGCTAGGTCTTCTTTAGCATGTACCATATCCAATTTTAACTATGCCACCTCTGCATCATGACGAGCTTGATCCGCCGTGTTGACTACGGCGGTTAACAGGGTGGTCAGCTTGTTTGTGAGATCCATAAACACCTGAGCCGGCGAGCGCACAGGGCCTCCTGCCCCGGCTGCTGCTGACCCGGAGGTTATGGCTGCTGCGGCTGTGGAGTCCTGGATAGGTTGTGTGCCGGCCATGAAGATCCCAACCCTGCTCGGTGGCTCGAAGCAATCCGGAATACTGCTGCCATCAGAACAGCCTCCAAGCCCGCCATCCTGCAGTTGATACAAAGAATTTGTCTCACCTGTGGATGACTCACCATCAGAGTAGATGGTCGTCTCACTGCCAGAGGCAGATCCTTCAGAGGGTCCTCCATGGATGCATCCCACGAAGGCACGCTTCACAGCCGGCAGAGCTCGGGCGGGTCTCGCACGCTGAGCCGTCTCGACGAGGTCGGTGCAGATGTCCGGCTCAGGGCCCGGCTCGCCGATCTTGCCGATGAAGACGTGAATCCCGCTGAAGGGGACCTGGTACCCGTATTCAATTGAGCCGCCGTCGGGGCCCCAGCCTGCGTCGTCGATGTAGAGCTTGCCACGATGACTCTTGGTCATCCGACCCACAGCGTATCCCTTGAGCCCTTTGAAGCTGCCCTTCAAGAACTCAAATCCACCATGCGCTGGCCCCACGGTGGGCGCCAACTGACGTGTAATTGTCACGGCAGATGTCCAAGTGAAAGGACTTAGTCGTGGAGCCATCACAACTAGGAAGCTTGAAGGGGTTAATCGGGACAAAGGACACGAGGTTTATACTGGTTCGGTCCCTTACGGTGAAGGTAAAAGCCTATGGTCCAGTTTTGAGTGGGATTGCTTATGTCTCGATAACCAGGGAGCAAATCGCTTGACCTAGCCCTCGAGTTGATGTTACTTGCCCTGAACCATGATACATCTCCAACGTATCTATAATTTATGAAGCATTCATGCTATTTTATTATCTGTTTTGAATGATTACGGGCTTTATTATACACTTTTATATTACTTTTGGGACTAACCTATTAACCGGAGGCCCAACCCATATTGTTGTTTTATTGCCTGTTTCAGTATTTTGAAGAAAAGGAATATCAAACGGAGTCCAAACGAAATGTAACCTTCGGGAGCGTGATTTGTAGGAAGAATATGATCCGGGAGACTTAGAGTTCACGTCAGAAGATCATTGAGGAGGCCACAAGACAGGGGGGCGCGCCCACCCCCTGGGCGCGCCCTACCCTCTCATGGGCCCCTCGAGACTCCCCCGACCGACTTCTTTCGCCTATATAAGCCTACGTACCCTAAAAACATCGAATATCAAGATAGATCGGGAGTTCCGCCGCCGCAAGCCTCTGTAGCCACCAAAAACCTCTCGGGAGCCCATTCTTGCCGGATGGGGAAATCCATCACCAGTGGCCATCTTCATCATCCCGGCGCTCTCCATGACAAGGAGGGAGTAGTTCACCCTCGGGGCTGAGGGTATGTACCAGTAGCTATGTGTTTGATCACTCTCTCTCTCGTGTTCTCTCTATGGCACGATCTTGATGTATCGTGAGCTTTGCTATTATAGTTGGATCTTATGACGTTTCTCCCCCCTCTACTCTCTTATGATGAATTGAGTTTCCCTCTTGAAGTTATCTTATCGGATTGAGTCTTTATTTGAGAACACTTGATGTATGTCTTGCCGTGTTTATCTGTGGTGACAATGGGATATCACGTGCCACTTGATGTATGTTTTGGTGACCAACTTGCGGGTTCCGCCCATGAACCTATGCATAGGGGTTGGCACACGTTTTCTTGACTCTCCGGTAGAAACTTTGGGGCACTCTTTGAAGTACTTTGTGTTGGTTAGATGAATCTGAGATTGTGTGATGCATATTGTATAATCATGCCCACGGATACTTGAGGTGACAATGGAGTATCTAGGTGACATTAGGGTTTTGGTTGAGTTATGTCTTAAGGTGTTATTCTAGTATGAACTCTTGAATAGATCGATCTGAAAGAATAACTTTGAGGTGGTTTCGGTACCCTACCATAATCTCTTCGTTTGTTCTCCGCTATTAGTGGCTTTGGAGTGACTCTTTGTTGCATGTTGAGGATTTTTATATGATCTATCTATGTTATTATTGTTGAGAGAACTTGCACTAGTGAAAGTATGAACCCTATGCCTTGTTTCCTATCATTGCACTACCGTTTACACTCACTTTTATCATTAGTTACCTTATTGTTTTTATAATTTCAGATTACAAATACCTACATCTACTATCCATATTGCACTTGTATCACCATCTCTTCGCCGAACTAGTGCACCTATACAATTTACCATTGTATTGGGTGTGTTGGGGACACAAGAGACTCTTTGTTATTTGGTTGCGGGGTTGTTTGAGAGAGACCATCTTCATCCTACGCCTCCCACGGATTGATAAACCTTAGGTCATCCACTTGAGGGAAATTTGCTACTATCCTACAAACCTGTGCACTTGCAGGCCCAACAACGTCTACAAGAAGAAGGTTGCATAGTAGACATCAAGCTCTTTTCTGGCGTCGTTGCCGGGGAGGTGAGTGCTTGAAGGTATATCTTTAGATCTTGCAATCAAATCTTTTTGTTTCTTGTTTTATCACTAGTTTAGTTTATAAAAGAAAACTACAAAAAAATGGAGTTAAGTTTGTCTCATACGCTTCGTCTTTTTAATATCTTTCGTGAGAATGATGAAAAGGAAAATTGTGCTCAGGTGCTAGAAGAAGAATTACATAGAATGCTTGGTATTAAATCTTTGAATGATTAGCATGATTGCAATGTTTTTAGTATGAACTCATTGAATATCCATAGTACTAATGATGATTGCTCTAGTCATGATGAAAATATCTCTTATAAGCATGTCAACTTTTGTGGAGTGCATGTTTGCATGAACACACCAAATAGAGAAGATATATATTGCAAGAGGCATAAGCATTTAGAAACTAAATGGTTGCAAGAAAGGCTAAATGTGAGTGCTGAAATTTTAAATTTCCTTTGTCGTACTTGTGAACTTTGCAATGAACGTGGTCATTTACATCTCCGATGCAAATTGTTTCATGATCGAATCGTGTCCAAAAATTGTGATGATTTGATCTCCCTTGCTCATTATAATGAACTTAGTTTGCTTTTGGGTTATGAAGAATTGAAACGTTTAATGAAGGACCTTCCAGAATTTTCCCATGAGAAATTCCTTGATATCGATCTAGAGAAGATTTATTTGTACTATGCGGTGAATTGCATTGAAAATCCTTATATTGCCAATTACATAAAGAAAAGAAAGCAAATAGAAGATGAAGAGAATACTAATGAAAGGGAAGAGACTTCCCAATATCCTCCTATTATTTCTTATGATGAATCCGGTAACGAGGAGGAGCTTTCTATTCAACCAATCTCATTAATAAGGAGCTCAAAGAGGAAGGTTGAACCCACACATAATGTGAAGAAGAAAAAGAAAAGAAGTAGCAACAAAGGTATAAAGGTATCCCTCCCAAATGATGTTGCTCCTACTACTCATTGTGATGATGATAATTGCTTTACTATTGGTGCTATCCATATTTTTAACGATGAGAGTGATTATGCTTATGATATGAAAGGGCCCAAGCATGGGGAAGCTATGCTTGATGAGGATGAAATATTCGAGAATATATTTGCTGAAATTAATGTTTGTCCCAAGCTTGGGGATGCTACATTTATTGAAGATGATATTTTTAGCATCCCAAGTTTTGATATGCAAAGTTGTTATGATGATAGCATGCCTCTTACCTATGATGATTATATTGATGAAAGTGAGTTTGGAAGAGTGTCAACTTTAGGAAGTAGTGACCCCACTATTTTGGAGAATGTTGAATTTTATTGTGATGAATACGAAAGTGGATTTGGAAGAGCGTCAACTTTATTTAGTGATTCCACTATCTTTGGAGAGGTTTCAATCGATTATGATGAGAACGAAGTTGCTACTTATGATGATTATTGTGATGAATCTTATGCTATAAAAAGTAGTGATGATTATATTTATAAAACTTGTCATGATTATGATTACCCTTTTTCTGAACATTACTCTTTTAATGTGGAAACAATTTTTAGTGTTCAAGTCTCTTATGATACTCCCACTATTCCGAATGAGAAGAATTTTGCTTATGTGGAGAATAGTAAATTTTGTATGCAAGTAGACCATGAAAATAATGCTTTAGGTGCTGGTTATATTGTTGAATTCATCATGATGCTACTGAAAATTATTATGAGGGAGGAACATATGCTTGTAGGAATTGCAAAAATATTAAGTTCCCTCCCTACGTGCTCGAAATCTTGAAGCTATGCTTGTTTTGCCTTCCTATGCTACCTGATTATTGTTCCCATAAGTTGTTTGCTCACAAAATCCCTATGCATAGGAAGTTGGTTGGACTTAAATGTGCTAGTCATATGCTTCATGATGCTCCCGTTATGTTTCAATTCTTATCTTTTATGTGAGCATCATTGTCATCATCATGCCTAGCTAGAAAGGCATTAAAGAAAAGCGCTTGTTGGGAGACAACCCAATATTTATCCTTACTGTTTTTGTGTGTTCACATGATTATGCTACTGTAGTAATTATGTTTTATAGCTTTTATCTCAATAAAGTGCCAAGTAAGACCTTTAGGATAGCTTACGGTGATAGTTGTGTTGATCCTGCTGAGAATCAGAAACTTTTGCACCCAGTAAATTAGTTTTGTTAATTCACAGAAACGTGCTTCTCATCTGAATCTCTTTGCTATGGATTGGTACACAAATTTGTTAGGACTTCCTAATTTGGTAGGCTTTTTGGAGTTCCAGAAGTATACGTTGGATATAGATTACTACAGACTGTTCTGTTTTTGACAGATTCTGTGTTCTATGTGTTGTTTGCTTATTTTGATGAATCTATGAGTAGTATCGGAGGGTATGAATCATAGATAAGTTGGAGTACATTAGATGTTACACCAATATGAATTTAGAATGAGTTCATTACAGTACCTAAGTGGTGGTTTTATTTTCTTATACTAACGAAGCTTACGAGTTTTCTGTTGAGTTTTGTGTTGTGGAGTTTTCAAGTTTTGGGTAAAGATTCAATGGACTATGGAATAAAGAGTGGCAAGAGCCTAAGCTTGGGGATGCCCAAGGCACCCCAAGGTAATATTCAAGGACAACCAGAGCCTAAGCTTGGGGATGCCCCGGATGGCATCCCCTCTTTCGTCTTCGTTCATCGGTAACTTTACTTGGGGCTATATTTTTATTCACCACATGATATGTGTTTTGCTTGGAGCATAATTTTCTTTTGTTAGTATTTGCTTGATGTTATTTAGAATTATGTTTTGCATCTTTAGTTTCAATAAAGAAGTCAAGGATAGCCTTTACCATGCTTATTTTGCTAGTATACATGTTGCTGTTTGAAAGACAGAAAGTTTACCGCTGTTGCAAAAATTCCCTAGAAAAGTAAGAGAATGATATAATGTTGAAACGTTTTGCATATTGAGATCTGATAAATTTATTCCACTGGGAATTTTCTTTCATAATTTTTGGAGTTAGGGAAGTTTGATGAATCTTGCATTCTTTACAGACTGTACTGTTTTGATAGATTGCTGTTATGTTTGCATTGTTTGCATATGTTTGCTTGTTTAATGATTCTATTTGAGGATAGGAGTATTAAATATGCAGAGGCATTTAGTATGCAATGTTGGATAATAATTTAAGTGATTTGTTACAGTAGAAAATGATAAGGTTTTGCATTGGTTTATACTAACCTATCTCACGAGTTCTTGTTGAGTTTGGTGTGGATGAAGCTTTTGATAAAAAGAGAAACCATGATATGAGAGGAATTAAAGAGACACAAAAGTTCAAGATTGGGGATGCCCAAGGCACCCCAAGATAATATTTAAAGAAGTCTCAAGCATCTAAGCTTGGGGATGCCCCGGTAGGCATCTCACCTTTCTTCTTCAACAACTATCGGTTAGTATCGGTTGAGCCTAAGTTTTTGCTTCTTCACATGAGTTGTTCTATCCTTGCAATGTCATTTTATTTTGTTTTGCTTGCTGTTTGAATAAGATACCAAGATCTGAAATTCTTTAATGAGAGAGAGTCTTCACATAGTTACATAATTATTTAGCTACTCATTGTTCTTCACTTATATCTTTTTGGGGTAGTTTTCATTTACTCGTGTGCTTCACTTATATCCTATGAGTAAATTGTTGAATGAGTTGATTGTCATTATATATGTCTCATTTGCTTATCCCATGGGGAGTAATGACTTCACATCTAAGAAGTAGAGGTTGTAAATTTATTGAAGGTTAGCAATCGTTGTATTGGTCATTTGAACAATTCATGAAAGAATATTGAAGGAAGAGAGATTTCATATATAAATACACTATCCTAGACATCTTTTATAATTGGGAGCACTCATTAAGTATGACATGCTAAAGAGTTGATGTTGGACAAGGAAGACAACGTAATGGGTTATGTTTTCTCACATCTCAGTTAAAGTATATTGTCATGGATCATTCAAACATGTTGAGCTTGCCTTTCCCCCTCATGCTAGCCAAAATTCGTTGCACCAAGTAGAGATACTACTTGTGCTTCCAAATATCCTTAAACCCAGTTTTGCCATGAGAGTCCACCATACCTACCTATGGATTGAGTAGGATCCTTCAAGTAAGTTGTCATCGGTGCAAGCAATAAAAATTGCTCTCTAAATATGTATGATCTTTTGGTGTGAAGAAAATAGATTTATACAATCTTGTTATGGAAGCAATAAAAGCGACAGACTGCATAATAAAGGTCCATATACAAGTGGCAATATAAAGTGACGTTCATTCGCATTAAGATTTTGTGCATCCAACCCTAAAAGCGCATGACAACCTCTGCTTCCCTCTGCGAAGGGCCTATCTTTTACTTTATGTCTTTTACTTTTTGCTTGAGTCAAGGTAATCTTCACCTTTCCCTTTTTCATTTTATCCTTTGGCAAGCACCTCACGTTGGGAAGATCCTGATATATATAACCAATTGGATGTAAGTTAGCATGAACTATCATTGTTGACATCACCCAAAGGTGAATACGTTGGGAGGGAACACTATAAGCCCCTATCTTTCTCAGTGTCTAATTGAAACTCCATAACCATTAGTATTGCGTGAGTGTTAGCAATTGTACAAGACTATATGATAGTTGAGTATGTGGAGTTTGCTATTCCTGAAAATAAGATGAATTGCAATTGTTTGATGACTGAGAATGAAGTTTGCTAGTTTTCAAGAAAGTTTATGGTCTATGCTTTGACATGTGAATTGCTTGTTACTTTATCGTGAGAAGTTTTATGAGATGAACTACTGTTATGACATATTATCATGCTAGAAAAGGTGATTCAAATTATCATTGATCAAACTTGTGCACCTGCTAGCATTCACACTTCATAAATTCTTTCTTTTATCATTTACCTACTCGAGGACGAGCAGGAATTAAGCTTGGGGATGCTGATACGTCTCCAACATATCTATAATTTATGAAGCATTCATGCTATTTTATTATCTGTTTTGAATGATTACAAGCTTTATTATACACTTTTATATTACTTTTGGGACTAACCTATTAACCGGAGGCCCAGCCCATATTGTTGTTTTATTGCCTGTTTGAGTATTTCGAAGAAAAGGAATATCAAACGGAGTCCAAACGGAATGAAACCTTCGGGAGCGTGATTTTTAGGAAGAATATGATCCGGGAGACTTGGAGTTCATGTCAGAAGATCATTGAGGAGGCCACGAGACGGGGGGCGCCCACCGCCCTGGGCACGCCCTACCCTCTCGTGGGCCCCTCAGGCTCCCCCGACCGACTTCTTTCGCCTATATAAGCCTATGTACCCTAAAAACATCCAATATCAAGATAGATCGGGAATTCCGCCGCCGCAAGCCTCTCTAGCCACCAAAAACCTCTCGGAAGCCCATTTCGGCACCCTGCCGGAAGGGGAAATCCATCACCGGTGGCCATCTTCATCATCCCGGCGCTCTCCATCACGAGGAAGGAGTAGTTCACCCTCGGGGCTAAGGGTATGTACCAGTAGTTATGTGTTTGATCTCTCTCTTTCTCTCTCGTGTTCTCTCTATGGCACGATCTTGATGTATCGCGAGCTTTGCTATTATAGTTGGATCTTATGATGTTTCTCCCCCCTCTACTCTCTTGTGATGAATTGAGTTTCCCTCTTGAAGTTATCTTATCGGATTGAGTCTTTATTTGAGAACACTTGATGTATGTCTTGCCGTGTTTATCTGTGGTGACAATGGGATATCACGTGCCACTTGATGTATGTTTTGGTGACCAACTTGCGGGTTCCGCCCATGAACCTATGCATAGGGGTTGGCACACGTTTTCTTGACTCTCCGGTAGAAACTTTGGGGCACTCTTTGAAGTACTTTGTGTTGGTTGGATGAATCTGAGATTGTGTGATGCATATCGTATAATCATGCCCACGGATACTTGAGGTGACAATGGAGTATCTAGGTGACATTAGGTTTTGGTTGATTTGTGTCTTAAGGTGTTATTCTAGTACGAACTCTTGAATAGTTCGATCCGAAAGAATAACTTTGAGGTGGTCTCGTACCCTACCATAATCTCTTCGTTTGTTCTCCGCTATTAGTGGCTTTGGAGTGACTCTTTGTTGCATGTTGAGGGATTGTTATATGATCTATCTATGTTATTATTGTTGAGAGAACTTGCACTAGTGAAAGTATGAACCCTATGCTTTGTTTCCTATCATTGCAATACCGTTTACGCTCACTTTTATCATTAGTTACTTTGCTGTTTTTATAACTTCTGATTACAAATACCTATATCTACTATCCATATTTCACTTGTATCACCATCTCTTCGCTGAACTAGTGCACCTATACAATTTACCATTGTATTGGGTGTGTTGGGGACACAAGAGACACTTTGTTATTTGGTTGCAGGGTTGTTTGAGAGAGAACATCTTCATCCTACGCCTCCCATGGATTGATAAACCTTAGGTCATCCACTTGAGGGAAATTTGCTACTGTCCTACAAACCTGGCACTTGCAGGCCCAACAATGTCTACAAGAAGAAGGTTGCGAGTAGACATCAAACCGCCGCCGGGTCGTCCCTTTATATACAGAGGCCGACGCCCAGCGGCTCTACAGAGTCCCGGCCGGCTTATAAACAGTGCCCGGCTCGGTCTCTTAATATTTCTTGCCTTACAATACAAGTCACACATATATGGCGGTTTATCACTACGGGCCTTAAGTCACCTCTGGGCTTTGGGCCCTTATTAAGCCGCCATCTTCAACCTTGGTCTTGGGCTTCAAGAATACTCATAGGTATAACCTGGCCCCTCCTGGGCGGGTCATACCTAATATTTATATCCCCAACAATAGGGGTAAATATATAGAAGACAAAAAGTAAGAAAGTCTCACATCACGGGGCTAACCAACGGGCTATGGAGATGCCCATCAATTGATATCAATGCGAGGAGTAGGGATTGGCATGCAACGGATGCACTAAGAGTTATAAGTGTATGAAAGCTCAATATGAAAAATAAGTGGGTGTGCATCAAAATCCTATAATGAAAAATTTCCACTAGTATATGAAAATGACAACATATGAGACTCTCCATATGAAAGACATGGTGCTACTTTGAAGCACAAGTGTGGTAAAGGATCTAACAATGCCCCTTCTCTCTTTGTTTGTTTTTTTCTTTTCCTTTTTTTTTCTTTTTTTCTTTTTTCTTTTTTTTCTTTTTCTTTATTTTTTTTCTTTTTTTTCTCATTGTCCGGAGTCTCATCCCGACTTGTGGGGAATCATAGTATCCATCATCCTTTCCTCAATGGGGCACTGCTCTAAAAATGAATAATGATGATCATCACACTTCTATTTACTTATAACTCAAAAGTAATAAAAATTACAACTCGATACCTATGACAAAGTATGACTCTATATGAATGCCTCTGGCAATGTACCAGGATGTGCAATGATCTAGCGTAACATGTATGAAAAATGATGAACGGTGGCTGAGCCACAACTACTATGTAAGCTATATGATCATGCAAAGCAATATGACAATGAATGCTCAAGTCATCAAACGGAAGCGGTGGAAGTTGCATGGCAATATATCTCGGAATGGCCATGGAAAAGCCATAATAGGTAGGTATGGTGGCTGTTTTGAGGAAGATATAACAAGGCTTATGTGTGATAGAGTGTATCATATCACGGGGTTTGGATGCACCGGCAAAGTTTGCACCACGTCTCGAGGTGAGAAAGGGCAATGCACGCTACCGTAGAGGCTAGCAAATTGCGGAAAGGTAAGAGTGCGTTTAATCCATGGACTCACATTAGTCATAAAGAACTCACATACTTATTGCAAAAGTTTATTAGCCTTCGAAGCTAAGTACTACTACGCATGCTCCTAGGGGGGAGGTTGGTAGGAGTTAACCATCGTGCGCCCCGACCTTCACACAAAGATAGACAATCAAGGATAAAATGTGCTCCAACTTTCATAGCATAACGAGATACTATACGTGCATGCTTCGGGAATCACAAACCTTAACACCAATGCTCTTACTAACCACAACTGTTCACTAGTACTTCCCACATATTATCATCTCTATATCGCAAAACTATTGCAAGGAATCAAACATATCATATTCAGTGATCCATAAGTTTTATGTAGGATTTTGTGACTAACCATGCAATTGACCAATTCCATTTGTCTCTCTAAATAGATATAAGTGAAGCACGAGAGTTTACTTCTTTCTACAAAAGATCATGCTCTTATAAGTATAAGTGAAGCACAAGAGCATTCTACGAACATCGGTTTTCTATATGAAGAGAAACAGGCAATCCAAACTTCAAATGATATAAGTGAAGCACATGAAGCATTCTAATAAGCCATGCTCAAAAGATATAAGTGAAGTGCAATGAGCATTCTGCAAATCAACCATGGACTATCTCATACCAGCATGGTGCATAAAAGAAAAATGAAACTAAATGCAAAAGACCCTCCAAGATTTGCACATATCACATGAACGAAACGAATCCGAAAACATACCGATACTTGTTGAAGAAAGATGGGATGCCTTCCGGGACATCCCAAAGCTTAGACGCTTGAGTCTCCTTGAATATTTACTTGGGGTGCCTTGGGCATCCCCAAGCTTGAGCTCTTTCCTCTCCTCCTTCTCCTCATATCGAGACCTCCTCGATCTTCGAACACTTCATCCACACAAAACTTAACCGAACTTTTAGTGGCGGGATTAGTGAATATGGCAATGAAATCCCATCATGTACTGCTGTAACATTATTGTATAATTATAAAAACATTACCCACTGTATTCTATCACAATTCTATGGCCCCAAGTCAAGGAGGCTTCAACAAGAATTCAAACATACGCAAATAATGAAGCTATAACAGCAATCAGTGAAAACAGGACAGTCTGTAAAGATTTGAACATCCACCATACTTCTGTAACTCTAAAATTCTGAAAAAATTAGTAAAAAATAAAAAAATTGTATCGGAATACAGTGCAAAAAGTTTCAGAACCGTTTGACATTCCGGTAAAAAAATGTAAAATCAAGCACTATAGCCAAAGTTTCTGTTTTGCACCGCACAAACCAACAAGCAATCTACTCATCCTAAAGGAAAATCTTGGCACATTATTTTTATAATACAATGGATTTGTACAAGGGGATAATTATTTTTGTGAAAATCTTCATGAAAAATTCTACATTGTTTCCATGAGCATGAACACAAGTGTTCAAGGTCGACCCTCACTTCCGCAATGCATCACCTTTCAATCGCTTCTCTTTTTGTGAAATTTTAAGTTCCCCTCTATATTTTTTGTTTTTAAACTATATAAAAGCACTCAACGGAAATAAATGACTCTCTAAAACTTCCGGGTTGTCTCCCTGACAGCGCTTTGTTTAAAGCCATTAAGCTAGGCATAAAGTGCTCAAGTAATGAATCCACCCGGATCCCAAGGTATATCAAAGCCAATTTTAATTAACAATGATTTGGCATTTAGTAGTGAGCACAAAGCAACATATATCATGCAATGGCGAAGTCTAACTCTCTTCCTATGCATCGGCATGTCATACAAGAACAATTCGTGCACATCAAGTAAAGGCCAATACATAGCATAAGCAGTTTCTTGCAATTTTGTTGTGTTGGAAACATAGAGAGGTGGAGGTGTAGTTCCTCTCTCATAATAATTGCAAGTAGGAGCAGCAAGCACATGCATATTATATTCATCAAAATCATCATGTGCAACTGTAAAAGGCAACCCATCAATATAATCCCTAATAAGAACAAACTTCTCCGATATAGTGTAGTTTGGAGAATTCAAAAAGATAATAGGACTACCATGTGTGGGTGTAATAGCAACAATTTCATGTTTAACATAAGGAACAATAGCAAATTCATCTCCATAAGCATAATTCATATTGGCATCATGGCCACAATCATCAAGTTCATCAAAAAGGGATATTTCAAAAGAATCAACAGGATCATAGCAATTATCATAGCATTCATCCTTCGGTAAGCATGAAGGGACATTAAGTAATGTATGAGTTGGAGAGTAACCCTCATTAGAAGGTGGGCACGGGTAGCTAGTCCGCTCTTCCTCCTTTTGTTCTTCGCTCTCCTCATCATCTTTTTCACCCAATGAGCTCACAGTTTCATCAATTCCTTCTTCCATAGACTTGTGCAAAATATTAGTCTCTTCTTGGACATCGGAGATTCTCTCAATAAATGCATCAATATTGGAATTGTATTTGTAATTATCATAGCAATATTTAAGGATGGCAAAATTTTCAGGTCTATAAACATCATCATCAAAAGCTTCATACTTTAAAAAAAAGATTCAATTTCATAAGCACCCTTAAAAGCAAAAAATTCTTCTGTTCGTTCCACATCATAATAATCATATCTACCATTAGCATAGGAAGCTAAGGCTTCATTAGCATTAAATTTGCATGACAATGGAAGATGTGGAGCGTTCATCCTAGAGCAACAAGTAAAATCATATCTCAAGAATAAATCCCGAGCATACCAATGCAATATATAAATTTGATCCCATAAGATTTTCCGCTTTTGTGTCAAGCAATAATCCCTAAATTATTCACGTTGATCCAATGTTACTCCCATTATCAAGTTGAATGGGGTTTTCTCAGGATTATCATAGTGCATAATATTTTTCACATAACGAGCATCGAGGGTTTTAGGAGGTTCCCTATCTCCATGAGTAGCAAGTACCACTAATTTTTTTGGTGTTTCGTGTTCCATATCCACAACTAAAGATAGAGAACAACTTAAAACTGAAAATAAAAACTACTTAGTGATAAAGCAAACAAGCACACACAAGAATATTCACCCCGCGCTATTGCTCCCCGGCAACGGCGCCAGAAAAATGTCTTGATAACCCACAAGTATAGGGGATCGTTTGTAGCCTTCTTCGATAAATAAGAGTGTTGAACCCAACGAGGAGCTAAAGGCAGAAGAAATATTCCCTCAAGTTCTATCGACCACCGATACAACTCTATGCACACTTGATGTTTGCTTTACCTAAAACAAGTATGAAACTATTTTGCAAGAATAAAACTATGAGTACTTTGTGAGAATAAAACTACGAATAGAATGCAAGGTAATAAAAGTGGATAGCTTTTGTCAACGAGAAAGTCATTTGTCCCTAGGCAATCGATAACAAGTACCGATAATCATTCTTGTAATTTTATATGAGGGAGAGGCATGAGCTAACATACTTTCTCTATTTGGATCATATGCACTTATGATTGGAACTCTAGCAAGTATCTGCAACTACTAACGATCATTAAGGTCATGAAACCCAACCATAGCATTAAGTATCAAGTCCTCTTTACTCCCATACGTCATACCCCACTTACTCGGGTTTAAGCTTCTGTCACTCTCGCAACCCACCATAAGTGAACCATGAACATATTGCAACACCCTACAGCGGGGGACCCTCACGTTTGCGCGAGAATGGAGGGCACCGTAGGACAGCACCATAAATAAAATATACAATCATACCAGCCAAGATCACGATTAACCCATAGGACAAAACAGATCTACTCAAACATCATAGGATAGCCAAATATCATTGGGAAATAATATATGGAGTTGAGCACCATGTTTAAGTAGAGATTACAGCAGGGAGAAGGGGTGTTACACCGCTGCATAGAGGGGGAGAAAGTTGGTGTTCACGGCAGCAAGATTGTTGATCAAGATCGACGTCACGATCCTAGCCCCGGCGGCACTCCGGCGCCACCGGCGGAGAGAGCCCCCTCCTTCTTATTCTTCCTTGGCCTCCTCCCTAGATGGGAGGACAGTTCCCCCTCTGGTCCATGGCCTCCATGGAGGCGGAGGGGTAGGAGCCCCTCCGAGATTGGATCTCCCTCTCTATTCTCTTCTGTTTTGCGCTCCCCAGATCTGGTCCTTCACGATTTCTTAAATTCCCGAAGATCCGTAACTGTGATTGCGTTGAGATTTTTACACGATTTTTTCCGGATATAAGCTTCCTTGCACCCGAAGTAGAGCTCCAACCGACGTTCAAGGATGGCACGATACACCAGGGCGCGCATGGGCCTGGTGGCGCACCCTGGTGCGTTGTGGTGGCCTTGGGCCTTCGTTTATGTTGGTTCCACCTCCTAAAATTCACGAGTATTCCAAAATAATTCTCCGTAGAGTTTCATCATGTTTGGACTTTGTTTGATATGGATTTTCTGCGATACAAAAGCATGCAACAAATAGGAACTGGCACTTGGCATTGGATAAGTAAGTTAATCCAAATAAATCATATAAAAAGTTGCCAAAAGTATGTGAAAGTTGTATAATATTGGCATGAAACAATCAAAAATCATAGATACAGTGGAGACGTATCATGGCTCAGGGACTGGGGATCGCGTCCGCTCCCAGTACGCATAAATGTCATCGGGCATAATAATGTACCCGCTTGAATGAATATCGAACAAAGAAGTTGCAGGCAAAGTAATAATCTAGCAAGTACCCTGACTAAATACTAATTAGTTGTAGAGGAGCCTCTTCTCCTTGTATTTAGCAATAAAATCATGTGCTACCATACTAGCATAATCTAAATATTTAGTGGGTAACTTCATCTCCTCCTCCTCATCATGCCTAATAGGTGTCTCAAAATGTTTAGAAAGGCGGGAGGCATAGACACCACCAAAAATAGTGCTCTTCAAGCGGTTTGTGTGTAACTGTCGAGCAACAATAGCGCCGAAACTAAAAGTTATATCAACACATAGGGCATGGCGTAAAATAGCGTGGTCAGGCCCTAACAAAACTAACGCGATTACATGATAAATCTCATTCAACCCATCACCATAAAGCAAGCCCACGAAGGAATTACTCACTCCCGGCGGTGATCATCATGGAATTGACGATGGAGGAAGGTTGGTGGTGATGATGGCGTCGATTTCCCCTCTCTGGAGCCCAAAACAGGCTCCAGATCTGTCCTCCAGGTGAAGATCAGGAGGTGGCGGCGGCTCCGTATTGTAAAACGCAATGAACTCTTCTCTCTGATTTTTTTCTCCCCGAATAGGGTTACATGGAGTTGGAGTTGAGGTCGGTGGGGGTCCAGGGGCCCCACAAGCCTGGGAGGCGCGCCCTATGGGGGCGCGCCCCCAGGGCTTGTGGCCTCCAGGCGGACCCCCTCTGGTAACTTTTTCCGCCAGTATTTTTTATATATTCCAAAAATATTCTCCATAAATTTTCAGGTTAATCCAAGAACTTTTATTTCTGCACAAAAATAACACCATGACAATTCTACTGAAAACAGCGTTAGTCCAGGTTAGTTCCATTCAAATCATGCAAATTAGAGTCGAAAACAAGGGCAAAAGAGTTTGGAAAAGTAGATATGATGGAGAGGTATTAGAGGACGGACCTTAGTAGCCGCCACCAGGTAACCTTGCCCGGTGCGCACCCTTTTGTGAACATAGCTGTGGCGGGTCGTGTGTTGTGCTCGCCAGTGGTGGGTTAAACTGCATGTGGTGGGTCATGCGTATCACCCGCCACTTCAGCTAATTTTTCAAATTTTGGAAGCGGGACTTGACGAAATTGCGTGTGCGCGGTCGACCGGGAAAGATACCCGGCCATGCCCCCCCCCCCTCCATTTCAGAGCTCCCCTACCCAATCCCCCTCCCCTAAATGCCATCGTGCGCCGCCAATGCCAGCAACCACCGGCAATGCGCGCCGCTGCACGCTCCGCCACTCTCGGTTGGCATCCTTCTTTCCCCCTCCACCCACCCGTGCGCCATCGGCTGCCCCCCTCTCTTCTCGGCCCTCTCTCCAGTGACCCCCTCCGTCGGTGCGCCTCCGCTCGCACCAACGGACAACATCGTCGGCCATCTCCACATACCCTTCCGACGACGCACGCCCACCGCCCGCACCACCAACTGCTCGACCATCTCTACACAACGCTGCTCTCGGTTGTTGCTTGAATTCATTGTTTTTGCTATACATGTTCATTGCTTTCAAATGGTTTCTATTATTCATTGCATGAGCTATATATGTTCGTGTTCACTGGTTGGTCTGCTATGATGGATGAGTATGATACAATTGATTGTGATGTATGTCAATGCTCACACGCGGTTTGATTTACATGGAATAGAAAAGAGTGCCAAAGTTTTGATGAAATGTGATTCACCTCCATTTCGTTGAATTTCTGGCATTCTATACGTCCAATTTCTAGCAAAGGTCATGCCAATTAAATGGCGATGGTCGGTGGTGAAGTTCATTGCAGTTTTGTCGTCTTCTTTTACAGTGCATAACCGCATATGAATGAGTGCGGAAGTTTGGACGAAATGTTGATTCACTTCCATTTTGTTGAATTTCTGGCATTCTATACGTCCAATTTCTTGGGAAGGTCATGCCAATTTTTTTTGATAAATGACGATGGCCGGTTGGTGAATTTTATTGTGGTTTTGTTGTCTTCTTTCACAGGGAATAGAAAATGAGTGCCAAAGTTTTGATGAAATGTTGATTCACTTCCATTTCATCGATTTTCTAGCACTTAATATGTCTCTTTATGCACTCATCTTGCCAATATTTTTAAATTATTATTAATATGTAATTCTTTTTTTACTCATTATGGATGCAATCTTCACTTTGCGGATAAAAGATGGTGAGACATACACGGTCTTGGGTTGAGGCTTTGACTCCCCAACAGGATGAGCAAGGTTATGCTTATCAGTTGCACGAGGAGACCAGTCATGCTGTAGATGGAGGGGTAGATGGGGAAGAAGATTTAGATGCTGTTGAAGAGGAAATGCAAGATGGGGAAGAATATTCTGACGCTGCTGCTAAAGAGGAAGAGCTCGGTGGTGCTGAAGAGGAAGGAGACCTCAATGGTGCACAAGATGATTTGGAAATTCAGCCGCGAAAGCGTAGGTCACAAAATAAGGTGCATACAGGTACTTACATAATAAAACGGATTAACAAAGAGGGAAGACCCGTTAGTCCGATCAAGAACGCAACGAAATGGGGCAACGTCCTAGCTGCCATCGCCCGTGAAAATTTTGGCATCAACGTTAGATGCTTAAGGAGCCCTAAAAACAAGCAATGGTCAAACCTCCTGTTAGGAAAGTGAGAGATATTTTCAAGTTCAACGACCGAGATAGTGCACTTGCACAAATCCATGCCATGCGCGTGTTCACTAAGGCCATGAATAGTAATATATACCAAGCAAACAAGCTACTTGACGATGGGTATGATTTAGAGTATATAAAAAATCTATATCCTGGCACTACCGATGAGGAATGGAAGGAGTTCCTTGATTACCGAGACTTGGATGCATACAAATAGGACAAAGAGAAGTTTGCGCAGCTCTGAAGCCAAATGGTAGGGAACCACAATCTAGGCCCCCATGGTTATGAAGGGAAGCAGCCAATCTGGGATAAGCATGATTCTATGTTTTCTTCACAAGGTCAACTAACACCCTTCAGTAATATTCCGGATCCGTGTGCCAAGAAATATTTTCGATCCCTAGCGGTGCTTCATAAAGAAACCGAACTCCACTACTTCGAAGACCCTACGCTGGCGACAGCGGCCGAAATAATGATACGTAATTAGCCTATACAACAACACTTTTCATCATATATATGTTTTGGACCAGTTTCTAAACGATATTAGTTTGTTCATGCAGGCAAATTTTACCCAAAACACACCAAGCTCTGAAGATTCGCTGGATGCCCCAAGGTGGTCATCCGACCCAATTCTGTACACCCTCGACAGGAAGATAGAGCCCACACGAGGTCGTAAGCTCGGCGCCGGCAGTACTTTCTGGGATGCCTACTATCCCCCCCCCCCCCCCCAAGAAAATGATGACCAAGTCGGAAAAATAAAGAAGGAACATAGACAAAATAGATAAGTTAGACAATGAGAGGTTAAAGGAAGTCTTACCTGATTTTCTAACAGAGGTTCAGAAGCATATTCAGCCAACAGGGTCGACAAATATGCCAGAAATGGTGGATATGCCGCCGGCCCTTGCTCCCACAAAGATCATCAGAAGCCCCTCGGTCAATAATGTCATTCATGGTCATGGTGGGTCAAAATTCCTTGCACTCTCCTAGCTAGAGTGAGTACCCGAGACGCAACCTTGCAAACAACCAAAGTTTACTGCAACAACATTGAAGAATGTGGTGACCCAAGAAGCAATGTCTTGTCTACCCGTTTCCATCCAACCGGTGAAAAAAATAAACACGCATCTAAAGGATGTGAAGATGAATGCTAAGGTAAAAACTTCTGCCACCACATGTGCAAATGGTAGACCGGTGGTAAAGAAGGCACGGAATAAGTCCTTGGCATATGAACAATGTGCTGACAACCCAAAAGCACTTGTCTATATCCTGGGTCAGAGAATGCTATCAGATAAAGCGTACGAGCACCTGAGGCTTGAGATGAAGATTCTACATGACAAAATTGTGGAATCAGAGCTTGCCAATGATAAGCATGGATCCATCGCTAACCCAACACACTACACTGCGAAGGTGCCAAAGGGATATACTTCTTTTCAAAAATTCAACGGGGACAAAATATACATAGGTTTCAACGAGATCTTCTACATGTTCAGATTCTATAGTATCGAAACTTGTCTAATGAGGCTATGGGCGCTTTTTCAAGCCATTGAGGTAAGAAGAAAGAAAATTTCTGATGTCGCCATAGCCGACCCTTATCTCATGAACAAGGAAACCCTTAAAAACTGAGGAAGGGAGGCGATGCATGAAGAGCTACCTTCTGGATTTCATGCAACATAAGAGGGTTAAAAGATTCCTCCTTGTGTTGTACCGACCCATGTACGTCCTTCTTTGGCTTACGCTTTCACTTTTGTACCTTTCCTTCATATATATTTTCACGTCTCAAATTTTGTAACATTGTCATGATCACGCAGTATGTTTATTCTCTTTTGCGCATCAACCATTGGGTTCTCCTAGTGCTAAGACCGCAAAGGTGAAATTGTTACGTGCTGGATTCCATGAAGAGCCCAGGAAAAGACTGGTCCCTCCTGAAGGACCTTCTTGATTATTGTCTTTTTGATTGGAATACTACAGGAGGCCACACGGTTGAGAAAAACTACAAAGTGGAAATAAAATGATTGACTTCAGATGGAACACTCTATATTGTATGCAACAACCGCCGACTAGTCTGACATGTGGCTTCTACACTTGCATTCACATGGAAGAATTCATACGGTCCACGAAAATGTTAAATCATCATGATAAAATCCTCAAATGGGGTCAAGAAGTACAAAACCATCAGCCCGAAAGCTGGCTTAGTGCTCGAAAAACTACAAGTCAAGTTCGCGGCTATCATAAACAAGGAGGTCTGCTTGTCGCCCAGCCTATTCTATATAACTCCGAAGAAGATGTGTCCAACCAACAAAAGAGCCTTACCTAGTGCATTGCAGCGGGCAAAACTGAAACCGTGACTAAACATATTTGGCGTCATGCACTATGTAGTTGATGACCATGTATTTTGTGTAACTCGTTTATTCTTAATGTTCTTCTCGTTCTTTATTAGTGATTACCACTAGTTTTATTCCTGATGTGCTCGCATTTAGTTGATAATTGTCCCCTATTTGCATCATCTAACGCTGATGTCGCAGCATAACATATGTTGCAACTGCAACAATTTTTATTCTAGCCTGGTGCATCAATTAGTGGGGGCCACTAACAAGGGCCCGCCGCTCAAACCACACAGAGTACTGACGGGCGCACAACACTGCCCGCCATAGGTATGGTTGCCCGCCACTGCTACGAGAGGGACAACACAGGCGGGCATATAGCACCGCTCTCCACTGCTAGGGCCCTACCAGCGGCAGGCGGGTGCCCGCCACTAATGACCCCTTAGCAGTGGCAGGAGGTCCGTGGCGGGTGGCCCAAAGAGCCTCGCTCGCCACTGTTGGGCTTTAGGCACCTGCCACTACTAGGCATTCCTGCAGTAGTGCAGGTGTTTGTGCCACACAATGAAGGCAGACGGTTGGTGGGCCGCAAGCACCGGTCGGTGACCGATTAGGGCTGCCTCGACCCCTACACGCCCTTCCACCCTTAGAAGGGCCACAACTCCGATGACGACAATGATGGAGGGGAGAACGATGGAGGTCCTGGCGGCCAAGGCGACCATCCGTACAAGTTCACTGAGATGGAGAGACCTATTCCAACGTATCATCACCGCTGCCACCTCACTCAAGAAAATAGGAAAACAAAAACCAAAGAAAAACATGGTCTACTAAAAATAATGAGGAGGGCAGGTCCCCGCTCCCCTGGCCGTCGGCATGGAGAGATGAGTGGGGACCGAGATGGCCGCGCGAGAGGAACTCTAGACGGCGTCGGTTGTTTCTATTGGACATGTATGTACTTCTAGGTTATAAACTTAGTTGCATGTGGTGTGTATGTGCAAGCTTGAGGTCCTCCTTTGACTCCTTAGATTTTCATTCGGTATTTTTTGGAGGGTTCAAATTTTGTACAAAACAAAAAGCTCGATAGCTAGACTATAGATGTGCGGGGCTATGACAAAAGCTAACTCTTTGACGAGGGTCGATGTAGGCTATGGCAGTCTTCGATGGAACCATGGTGTCTTACTCTACGCTTTATCGTGATCGGTCGGATATGAGTCGACCGTGGAGATTGTTTGAGTGGTCAGACCCTACTCTAAGACTCGAGAAGGTTGTCACGTACAATCATGTCCATAAGTTTACATCAATGTTTGGGATCGAAGTTGGTGAGGACGATACATAGGAGCATTGTTTATCTCCTTGGAGGTGTTTTTAAGAACAAACTCATAATTCACTCTGGGGAATGGTTGTGTTGTGCGATGAAGGTTAGGATAGGTCTTGTAGGTAATTGATTTCTTTATTTTCACTCTTCTTGTTATGCATACATATTTGGTGTAACATCTTGTTTTCCAAGGTAGCCTCTTTTTATTTCCTGTACCTTACTTAAAGAGGAAGAGCATTTCTTGTTTCTATCTTTGTTCATGTGGTGTGCTCATCATAATGGCGACGTAGTTGTCAAGAAAACACAACCCATCAAATTTAGTCAGTGAAATCATTTCTCCTAGACTAGTGACATGGCATGTATGACGCCTCGATTATTCTATATTCATAGGTCTTATCTACATTAGTTGGCCGCTAAGTCTTTGTTGTGTGCAACTACAATCAATGTGAGTGATTTGGGTTGCAAATTTAATTTTCACCATGAACAAACCAAGAAAAGTCGCGCAAGCAAAAGAGCGTGCGTAGTTGTCAAGAAAACACTTCCCCATCAAAACCTTTTCTCCCAGATCATAGACATGGCATGTACGACGCCCAGACCGTTCTACTTTCGCAGGTCCCATCTGCATTTACCGGTTGCTAGTTTTTTGTTGTGTGTAACTAATTGTGAGGTGTTTGTTTTGTAAAATTTTATTCCAACATAAACATAACAGGAGAGGTTGCACGAGCAAGAAAGCACACATAGCTACCATGAAAACACACCCCCAGCAAAATCGTTTCTCCTGGATCACAGGGATGTGGCATGTATGAGACCCCCATTGTTCTATGTTCATAGGTCCCATTTGTATTGGTTGGACGCTCGTTCATTGTTGTGTGCAACTATAGTTGATGTGAGCGATTTGTTTTGTAAATTTACTTTCAGCACTAACAACGCAAAGAATATACAGCAAATACATCTCATGTGGCTGTCAATAAAACACAACCTCGGCAAAACCAGTCAATGAAATCGTTTCTACCTAACCAGTGACATGGCACGTATGGTGCCCTTATTGTTCTACATTTGCAGGCCCCATGTGCATTGGCTGGTCACTAGGTCTTCATCATGTGCAACTACGATTGATGTGAGATATCTTATTTGTAAATCTTCTATATCTAAATAGTTAGACCCCACTAACCTATTTTTCTCAACATGCAAGCATGACACCTCATCATGCAACATGCATGAGGAAAAAACTCACCTCAACAGGCAACCATGCATAAGAAAGATCCAACTTCAACATGCAAACATGCATTAAATCATACTCCCTCCGTCTGGAAATACATGCCGGAGAAATGGATAAAAATAGATGTATTCCGGAAAAGTATTTCCGGACAGAGGGAGTATGTATTTTCAATTTTAGTGCTCATATTATTATTCCGAATATTCATGTTCTATACAACCAAATATCATTGAAATATATTAACGTACGGGGTATCATCTAGTTAATTTTCAACATGAACAACCAATGGAAGTTGCACAAGCAATAAAGCAGACACAGTTGTCAAGAAAACACAACCCCATCAAAATATGTTCTCCTAGATCAGTGACATGGCATACATGACACCCAAAATTTTCTACTTTCACATGTCCCATCTACATTGAACTGGTCCCTGGTTCTTTGTTGTGTGGAACTACATGTGAGAGGGTTCATTTTGTGGATTTTATTTTCAAGACGGATAAAACAGAAGAGGTTGCAGAAGGAAGGAAACTCACAGAGCCACCAATAAAACACAACCCAACCAAAATCGTTTTTTTCCTTATCATAGGATGTCGCATGTATGACACCTCGATTGTTCAACATTCGTATGTTCCATTTGCATTGGTTGGTCACTAGTTATTTGTTGTGTGCAACTATGATCGTTGTGAGTGATTTTGTAAATTTTCCTTTCAACATAAACAGCCAGAAGAAGTTGCACACATATGAAAGCACATGTGGCTGTTAAGAAAACACAACCCCAACAGAACGAGATGATGATATCATTTCTACTAGATCAATGATGTGGCATATGGTACCCTTATTGTTCTACATTTGCAGGTCCCATGTGTGTTGGTTGGTCGCTAGCTCTCTATCATGTGCAACTATGATTAATGTGATTAGATTTGTACTCCCTCCGTCTCATAATGTAAGACGTTTTTTTGATTCTAGTGTAGTTTCAGAAAACGTCTTACATTATGGGACGGAGAAAGTATTTATTTGCCTTTTCCACTGACTCACATCACATGTTTTCCACCAACTCACATCAAATGTTGTTGATATCAATTATTTTATTGATTTCCTCGACAAGGTGTGTGAGTTCATTATTTTTAGGGTTGTGAGTTTTTTTCTTGAACTAAGATGTAGAATTTTTGATGATACTAAGATGTAGGATTTCTCCAATGTTTGTCTTTTCTCATGTTTATATCTCTTCTACCATAAACAAAAAATACACCCACGATAAAAGAACAACAAAAGTGAATCATCTACTAGGTTATAAACTTAGTTGCATGTGGTGTGTACGTACAAGGTTGAGGTCCTCTTTTGACTCATTTGATTTCCATTTAGTATTTAGAGGGTTCAAATTTCATACAAAACCAAGGGCTTCGATGGATGGACTAGAGATGTATGGGGCTATGACAAAGCCAACTCTTTGACGAGGGTCAATGTTTGCAATGATGGTGTTCAAGGGAACCTGTGTGTCTTACTCTATGCTTTATCATGGCTGGTCATATATGAGTTGGTCGTGGAGCTTGTTGGTGTGATCGGACCCTACCCTAAGGTTCAGGGAAGGTTGTCACATACGATCATTGCCGTAAGCTTACATGGGTCGAAGTTGGTGAGGACGGCTCACAAGGGCTTTGTTTATCTCCTTGAAAGCATTTCCATAGAACAAGCTCATATGGAGTAGTTATGTTCAGCCGGAGGCCAGGGCATGTCTTGTCGACCGCTGATTTTTTATCTCTTTTGTCATGCATATATATTTGGTGTAACTGCTTCTTTTCTAGGGTAGCCTCCTTTATTTTTCATATCTTAAAAAAAGGGGAACGAGATTTTCTACTTTCTATGTTTGTTGTAGTGTGCTCATCAACAAGGCTACAGACATCCAAAGATCTTTCAACAATAAACAACCAAAAGAAGTTCACAAACTATAAAACACATGTAGCTGTAAAAAAACATAACCCACCAAATTAACCAATGAAATCATTTCTCTTGGACCAATAACATGGCATACATGATGCCTCGATTGTTCTACAGTCTTAGGTCCCATCTGCATTAGTTGGTCGCTAAGTCTTCTTTTTTCGCGAGAAACTTCAAATCTATTCATCTTCAATCATGGCAGTACAAAGAACAACAGAGGTAATAAAAATTACAACCATATCCGTGGACCAGCTAGCGGTGACTACAAACACTGGAGCGAGCCGAAGGCATGCCGCCGTCATCGCCCCTTCCTCACCGGAGCGGGGCAAACCTTGTTGTAGTAGACAGCCGCGAAGTCTTTGTTGTGTGCAACTACAATCAATGTGAGCGGTTTGTTTTGTAAATTTTATTTTCACCACAAACAACCAAGAGAAGTTGCACAAGCAAGAAATTACACGTAGTTGAAAAAAAAACATGACCCCATCAAAATGTTTTCTCCTAGATCAGTGACATGGCATGTATGATGCCCATATTGTTCTACTTTCACAGGTCCCATCTGCATTGACTGGTCGTAGGTTTTGTGTTGTGTGCAACTACATGTGTTGTTTGTTTCGTAAATTTTATTTTCAACACAAACTAAACAAAGAGTGGTTGCACAAGCAAGAAAGAAGCACATAGCCGCCAAGAAAACACAACCCCATCAAAACCGCCCCCCTAGATTACAGGAATGTGGCATGTATGACACCACCATTGTTCTACGTTCATACGTCCCATCTGCATTGGATGGACACTAGTTCTTTGTTGTGTGCAACTATAATAGATGTGAGCGTTTTGTTTTGTAAATTTTACTTCCAGTTGCAGCAAGAAAGCACATGTAGCTGTCAAGAAAACACAACTCCATCAAAACTAGCCAATGAAATTGTTTCTCCCGGATCAGTGACATGGCATGGCGTCTCGATTGTTCTATATTGACTGGTCCCATCTGCATTGGATGGTTGCTAGGTCTTTGTCGTGTGCAACTACAATCGATGCGATCGATTTGTTTTGTAAATAGGTTACATATGTGACATTATCATTATGAACTGTTCAATCTCTAATATCACTGACATCCTGGCCATATGCTAATTGTCCTCACTTGTTAGTGATGCAATAGTAGTTAGGGTATGTATGTGGTCTATCTACGGACCCAAATGCTAAGCATGTGGAAAGGAGTAATCAATTTGGAAGCGGCCGCTCGCACCAACCGCTTTCCTGTTACACCTCGTCCACCGTTTGTGGCCTATAAATAGGCCAGGACTCCAGCGCCCTTCTCCCCTGCCTCATCTCTTCTCTGTTTTCCTCCCTCAAACTAATTTATACCACACAACATATTTCTCTTTTACACGTTCTTGCTGTAACTTTCTGCATCATATCATAGAAACTAGTTAATCCTCTCGTCTTGAAATCGAGGGGTACTGGTTTCTATTTTTAATGATGCATGAAGAACATGTCAGACCAGGACCTTCGTTTTCTTTCAGATTAGATGAGGATCTTTGTGACCTCTTCTGTGTTGGATTTTGATCAAAACGCTTTTGTTGATCTATGTTCTTCCTGATTTGTTTAATTTGCAGGTTGTTTTGTAAACTATGTTGCAATGTTAGGGCCCCTGTTTGGAACAAGGAAAAATTGTACTCCTCCGATTCAAAATAAGTGTTGCTGTTTTAAATTAAGGTTGGATCAGAGGGAGTAGAAGGATTGAATTCCTATAGGAAAAATACTCCTATAGGAGTATATCCTAAGGTGCCCTTTGGAACAAAGGAATGGCTCACCAAAGCACAAAATGCTAGTGGCGGTCGTCCTCCATGGAGGTGGGTATTTTGAAAAAAATCAAAAAACATATTTTTAAGTTTCAAAATATTCTGAAAAAAATCATACATGTTAACATGGATGTATTCTACATGTGTGTAAAATTTGAAGATGAAATACATTATGATGAGAGCTACACAAAAAGACAAATCGTGGTTTTCAAATTGATGAACAGTGCAAACACTGTTCACTATTAGAAATGCACGATTTTCTCTTTTTTGTGTAGCTCTCACCATAGTGTATTTCGTTGTGAGATTTTATACACATGTAGAATACATCCAGAATGTGTAGAATTTTTTTCAGAAATTTTTGAAACTCCAAAATGTAATTATTGGATTTTTTAAATATCCACCTCCATGGAGGTCGCCCGCCAAAAGCCCTCACCAAGGTTCCTTTGAAATTCGTATGGAAGGGCGATTCATAAGAGTTTTGAAAGAAAAGAAACATGAGGTAAGGCCTCGTGTGTTTAGGTTCCTCCTTATTTCTAGAATTCTTGTGTTTTGCCTTTGTGGTATCCAAATGGCGGTGTTGGACTATTCCTGTGTTTAGATTCCCGGACAAATTCAGGTTACATGACATCTTAATGCATGTGTTTTACATATTCACATTCGTATGTTTGGGGTTCATGTGTTTCAAACGGGCCCTAGATCTACCCCTTTTGATTGCACACATTATATTAATCAATTAAACATACTACAATTCCACACATACATGAAAGGCAATATGCGCACCACACCGAGAGAAGAGGTAGAGCACCAATAAACCAAAATCCAGGCCAATGCCAGACACAGTCCTGTAGAATGTGCTTGAGGCGTGTTGGACGAGGACGTTCCCCACGCCAACTTGGATTCAGATGTGACGCATCTCACTATTGTTGTCGTGCCACCAACCTTGTACCACCACTTGCCAGCGCAGCCACAAGAGGCGACAACTGCCAGACACAGAAAACATAAGGCCTACCGCTCCGAACAGACGACAAGCAGATGAGGCCATTAGCTCAGCGGCACCATCAGGAAAAACGTCGCCGTGGTGAGGAAGAGGCCGAGGCCACCTTATTCGTGGCATCATCAACTTCACCAAATTGGCGCTACTAGATGAAGACAAAGCCATGTACCTACGGAACAAGAGGAAGAGCAACGGGAGCTCACCCCCTCCCCCACCAGCCGAAGCAACTAGCGGGAGAGGGTGTGGAGATCACCACTCCTCAGCGTCCAAAGGCGGGTAGAAACCTTCCCCTCTTCGTGAAGGGAAGATAGCGAAGCGGATTTTGCTTCGGCGTTGTTGCCTGTCAGAACTACCCCTTTGACTCAAAGGTTGGCACACAATTTTGGAGGATTTAGACCCTTAGTGATTTTTTCACACACCACATATGTAATTTGACTCAAAGGAATTGCTCTGCACTTTTTTTGATTGAAAATTTCCATTTCCTTCAAATCTTGTAGCAACGTATTTTGTTTTGTCCGTAAAAAATCTGTATCATCAGCCAACTAGCTGACAGCCCAAGTCAAGTGCATATTTTTTATGTAAGTCAATTTTTTAGTAGGGTCAATTATATTTTGACAGATCATTTTTTTCGAAATATTTTTAGGCAGACCATAAAGTCAATTTTTTTGTCTAAAAAAAGTCAATTTTTTTAGGATCACCATTATTTCTGTTGAGGATCACCATTAAGTCAAGTTTTTTATTTGAGACATATCATTAAGTCAAGTTTTTTTTAGACATACCATTAAGTCAAGTTTTTTTTTAGACAAATATCATTAAGTCAAGTGAAGAAGAACAAGTGCCGAGTAGGCCTGTCCAGCGAGCTTCTAGCCCAGTAACGCAAAGCCCAAACATAAGTGGAGTGGCGACCAGGCACGCCCACCAGCCAGCGACCTCCTCCCCATTTCCCACCCCTCTCCGCTCTCCTCTCCTCTTTCTGCCGCCGCCGCCGCCGCCGCCGAAGCCGACCGACGTCCGCGCCGAAGCCGACCGACCGACGTCCCCATTTCTCTTCGGTTCAGCGGTGGACCGCGCGGTAGGTTCCACGACCCGAAGTCTATCGTTCTTTTTCGTTCTAGTCTAGGGTTTTAGTCTGGGCTACGTTGAGGGCACGTGCGACCGCGATGGTTTCGATCTGATATTTTTCCGTCGGAGTCCAAGGGTACGGCCTGCCCGAGAGTGCCAATGTGATGTTTTCTTGTTCAAATCTAGGGGATACGGGGTGCCCCGAGAGTTTCGGTGTGGTGGTTTTCTCGTTCCAAGGGAATCTCTTAGAGCGAGAGGTACATCTCCAAAGGCTTTGTGATCTCCATGAATTCTGGCAAACGCAGCCATATTATGAGCCATACTGTTGCTGGATCTTCTTACGGCAGTGATGGTGACCTCCTTGAACAAATTCATAAGGTCCCATATACTGATTGGTTTTTAGTCTTGGTATTCAGAATAGCAGTCCGTCTCCACACACACCGCCCCCCTGTAGTTTTTACTTGACTCCGAAAGGCCATGCAGAACAGCAGTTAACTCAGCTTCTTCTGCATCTTTGCACGCCGGCATAAGCTGTCCCCAGAAACAGCGACCTGGCCCAAGCAGTTTCTGACGATAAAACTGGCAGTCGTTTCCCTGGAACTCTGAATGAAAGATACGTCAGAGTTCAGTTTCCAGAAACCTGCCGGCGGTGATTCCCATTGGCCTCCCCCAGACAGAACGTTTTGCTGCATTGAACACGTCGACAGGTCTGCATGGACACTGTCCAAACGACGCTCACTTCGACTGCAGTGTTGCCTCATTTCACTTGTCTGTTTCCCCTTCTTAGTCTCTGTCCTCCTCACACTCGTCGGAAGACTGTCGCACTGATTAGTCAACTGAGTATTGTTCTGGAGCTCCATACTGCGCATCCCACTGCTGATTTCTTCTGCATATTTAACTAGAAATTGGACAGACTGGCCAACCAGCGCTCTCCCTTTTGCGTGAACACAATCCTCCTGCAGCCACCAGGCTCGCCACAGGAGCAGGAGAATCCGAGAGCGTCCTTCTGAAGTACAAGATTCGAGAAGGTTCTGTAACCAATCATTACCTGTGAATCGAAAACGATTTTCATCAGGCAGTTCCCAAAATGCCCTCATTTCACTCCTTGGCGCTTTGGCTTTAGTGCAGTTAACCACTGCATGAAATTCATTCTCCGTCTCAATGCCACAGATATTACAGATGCTGTCTACCTAGAGCGCTCTTTTCCACTTGTTTTCTTTTGTTGGCAGAGTTTCAGTGGCTACCCGCCAAGCAAATATCCTAACTTTTTCTGGCACTTTAGCTTTCCAAATATAATCCCATATGCTCCTGTCTTTTGCATCACGAACTGAACTGGAGGCCGTCATATTACTTTGCTGCTTCAGCTGTGAACCCAGCTTGTAGGCGCCGTAAACAGAAAATACGCCAGACTTCTCCTCATGCCACGCTACGCAATCCCCAACATCAGTCTGGGGGATTTTGATTTTACAGATTTCCTCCGCATCATAGTTGTGAAAGAGTTGGTGTATCAGAGCCTCATTCCACTCCTTTTTATCTTTATGCATCAGTTGGTTTACCCACCTTAGTCTAGATCTCCTTTTAAATTCTGTAACCTTGAGGCCACTTTTCCTACGAACCCACTGGTCCCTCTGCTTTGATTTTGAGATTTGGGAGCAGGGATGGGAGGGTTTTGATTTGGGTGCGTGGTAGGCTGCAGGCCAAACGAAGTTCGATCTGTTTGAATTCATGATTATTGACTAACTGACAGCATTTTCATCAGATCACTAAGATGGCTGATCTCTGTACCAAGTTTACCTTGTCCGGATGCCACCGGTTTTACCCTGAGTTTCCAGGTCAGAGCAAATTCAGACCCAATTCTCCTTTTTATTGTCATTGCTTATGTTAGTTTGACTGACCTTTATCACTTGCAGATCATTGGTATGATCTGATTGAAGCTCCTGTCCGTGTGCCGAAGTTAACTCCTCGCAAGAAGCATAACCGTGCGTATAGGTCCCGCCATGGTGAGTTTTTGAACTTGCTGCCTCTTTATTCTTTGCTTCACACTGGAAGCTATCATATGTTAGTTTACAGGTCTAGTAACAGATTTGCTGTACTAACTGTAGTCTCTCCACAAATCCTTTTCACTTTTCAGGCCATGTTATCATTGGTTTCCAGGCAAATGAAGACATAGAGCAGCTGTTCGAGGATGATGGTGTGGAGGAAGAGGAGCAGCTGTTCGAGGACAATGCCGTCGAACCAATTCCTGTGAATGAAGTGGAGGGGGTCGCCATTGATGAGGATGTGCCAGAGCTGGGAATTGAGGACCAGGGTACACAATTTATAGATTATTCTTTCTGTCAAGGATAGTTAGATTGCTCATTAAATTTTAATCTTTTTTTTCTTTGGTTACACAGCAGAGGAGGAACATGTCGAGGATGATGACGTGGAAGCAATAATTCTGAATGAGGTCGCCCCCATTGATGGCGGAGATGTTCCTGAGGAATACACTGAGTACGAGGGTGGCCTTCTTGCGGGTATGCAACTTGTATTTTTTTTCCAAGCATAATTAGATTTCTACTAGTTCTAATACTTCTCATTGTTACACAGCTAAGCTTGGTGGCGAGGACGGCGACAAGGTCGGGCTTTAGATTGCTACTATTTCTGGTATGTGATGGATCGAACCTAGGGTTGATCTTTAGATTGCTACTGTTTCTGTTTGTTTGTTGTGATGAGATCACATGGTTTTTATTATATGCTTATTTGCTTACATGGATGACCCTGAATCCTTAAATAAACAACATGGTCTTTGTTTGCTGTGATTAGAATAGAAGGGACTTGTGTTCATTTCTTAATTCTGAACTGACCAATGTATCTTAGCAAATGGGATTGGATGACTAATACCTTTTATGTGCTAGATCAACTTGGTTTGCTATGATGAGAACATAAGGGACTTGTGTTGAGAAAATGCCTCTTGAAAAGTGCCTTTTCATTGCCTATACATCCTAAATTTACCAAAATATCTTAGCAAATGGGATTAGACGACTAATATCTTTTATGTGCCAGATTAAAGATAAATATAGTTTGCATATTGAAGTTATTGCCATTGAAGTGTCTGTGTTTTATCCTCTGTCCCTTTATGCTGGATTAGATCTTAAGGAAGGTATATGCTATAAAATTGCACCTTCAATGTTTGTATATGACAGCAACTCATATTCTCTAACTTAAAATAACCAAGGTATCTCATGATCACCTTGGATTTAATTTTATTTTCTTTCTGCTTTGCTGTGCTGAGTTCACATCTTTGGAAAGTGACTTCTGAAAAAGTGCTCCTGCACTATGAATTCTGAACTAGTCAAGTTTTTTGTGTAAAATGTTAAAATAATGAAACAATAATTGTACTCCCTCCGTCCCATAATATAAGAACATTTTTGACATTAGTGTAGTGTCAAAAACGTTCTTATATTATGAGACAGAGGGAGTAATGTTTTTTTAACCATCTCTGCTCGCATTAACCATACTGTAGCGAAAAGTTGACCCCACTTCAGAACTGGTTTTAGCTTCTAGAATATTTATTGGTCATTTAGATCTTGTGTCGTTGATCTTTGTTTCTGCATTTTGCATTCCTGATTTCTTTGTGGAATGCGTTTAGAAGCGTAGTTTCCAGACTTTCATGTAGATATTATTTGACAATCTTGTTTGTTCTAATGCAGGCTCATCAGCATCGGAGGCCGAAAGATTTTGACTAGCATCTCAAGTCCAGTATCATGAACCTTGTTTTTCTGTCAAATAATCCATTGTCTCTACCGAAGTGAACTACGTGATGATTATGGCCGTATGTCGTGTAAATGTCTTGTCTACTGCTGAATGCACTGAAAGTAGTTTCTGCATGTGATGATTATGGCCGTATGTCATGTAGATGTCTCGTTCTACTGCTGAATGCACTGAAAGTAGTTTCTGCATGTGATGATTATGGCCGTGTGTCGTGTAAATGTCTTGTCTTCTGCTGAATGCACTGAAAGTACTTTCTGCATGTGATGATTATGGCCGTATGTCATGTAGATGTCTCATTCTGCTGCTGAATGCACTGAAAGTAGTTTCTGCGTGTGATGATTATGGCCGTATGTCATGTAAATCTCTCGTCTACTGCTGAATGCACTGAAAGTAGTTTCTGCATGTGATGATTATGGCCGTATGTCGTGTAGATCTCTCGTCTACTACTGAACGCACTGAAAGTACTTTCTTCACTGTTCATTCCTGCATGTTGAAGTTGTTTCATTTTTACTTTTTTGTCTGCTGTCAGAATTTTTGGTTCAATGTCCTGTGGATGCAATGTTTAGGATCAATGGGTTATATCTTTGTGATAACTGGCCTTGAATCTATGATAATTTATACATGGATTCTAGCTGCTGGTTTGGAACCAAGTAGTCTATATGATACTGCACTCTGCTGCTGGTATTTGGAGGTACGACGCGTTTGACGGCGTATGGTCCGAGGCAAAATCCTTTGTCGAACCCTGTGGTTTAGTCTTGTCCAGGGTTCAGGGTCAGTTTGGATCATGTCCACACTACAACATGCCTGGCCTGGCATGTCCCTGGAGTCTGCCTGGGAATTGTTTGGTTGGTGTCCTTGAAGCAAAACTGATTGCCTGGCCTGGCCCTTTCCAACAACATGATTAGCCTGCCTGCTAAATAAAATAATATAATAAATAGTACTTAGCCCAGGCAACATGCTCAGCCTCGTCCAGGCGTCCATATTTCCACGCCTGGCAGCTGCCTGGCGCCTAATCAGGAGACAAAAGTAATATGGCCCACTGTTTGAATAGTTTTTTGAAACCGAGGACACAACTGCAGGCAAGGATAGAATCCAAACGCTATAAGCCCAGGCTAGCCTGGCCAGGCAATTTCGTCAAGATCTCCAGGCCGCTACCAGGCAGTTGTTTTGCCCGGGCAAACTAGTGAGGACACTATCCAAACTGACCCCAAATTCCTGTTAAACCTAGAGCCTTGTGTTTCCAGCAACTGACAATTTTTTTTCTACGCACCTAAAACCATCTAGCCAAGCAGTGTACATGTATAGAATCCCCAGCGATGCACGGTCGTGGTAGTTGGAGTTCGAAGCATGCTTCAGGTCGAGACAGATCCGTTTCAAAAAAAAAAAAAAAGGTCGAGACAGTCCGTCGCAAAAATCACTCTTCCCATGCCATAACTTCCTGCCATTTTGAGAGCTTGTATCATGGCTGTAGGCTGCGTCACACCTGCGTGTAGTGAGCTTGCCTGTCACCGCCACGAAAACATCACCAATTCATCACCGCAACCCCTAGCAATTCAACCCCAGCCCCTGTCACGATCATGACATCCCCTTTTTTTTCTTCTTCTTATCTTACGATCATGACATCCCTGGCAACATGTATATAGTTCAGATACAAGGATTTGAGGTGGAGGAGCACCAAATCCTAGGGTTTGAGCGGAAGAGAGGAGGAGAAGGGGTTGTGGTTCGACAACCACAACTAATGCAGCTAGCCGTTGGCTACAGGTTCACGGCCCATAGGGCTTCAGGCACGCTTAACGAGCCTTCGGGGTTGGTTACTTCGCATCCGCCTTGATGGCGGCGGTATGGCTTGCTCCTCTAGAAATGGCGATCTCAAGCCACCAAGGAAACCGATGTTGCATGCCTTCAGTATCTTCCTATGTCACACAATCAGCAGGGAGGGGGTCCTTTCATTGGACGAGCACTCGCACCATCTTGATGAATAAGGCGTCGATCGAGAACTGTTGTCGGATGGGTCACATGGTCAGTGTCAGTATATATCATAGAGTGAATTGTAAAAAACCACCACATTTTAAGTTCAGTTTTGAAATTGTCACCACATTTTTTGCTCGGCCCAAAAATCTACCGTCTTCCTATAACTAAAATTCTCAACAAACATTGATGATCGATTTGGACTGTTTTAATCCGATTTCTGACATGACGTGTCCACTGGTTAGCTCCACGTGGCACTAAGAGTGAACCACATTTGCGTTGACCGTTAAGTCAGTTGTGAGGCCCACCCGTCAGAGCACCATTCTTCTTTGAGGCGTTTCGTCAAACGGTTTGCGCGCAGAGGGCGTGGGGAGGAGTACGCCGTGCACCGGCCGGAGCACCATGCCACGGTCACCAGCCGGACCCCCTGGCTGTGTCGCGCGCCCCATCGGACATGGCCTCCCCTCCTCTGCCCCAGCGAGCTGCGCCTCTCTCCCCTCCACCCCGAGTCGCACCATCTCCCTCCAGTCCAGGGAGCGCCACATCAAGTGCGGTGAGCGCGTCGCCGAGCCGGACCAAGCGGGACTCGCGCTCCTTGAGCTCCTCCATGAGGCGGCCCTGGGCGAGCACACCAGCCTTGGACGCCATGGCCATGCGCGCCGGCTGCACCTGCATGGAGTAGAGCGGCATGGCTCCTCTTGTGCGCTATCCACGAGCTCAAGCCCATGGCGCGGGGACGCGGGGAGCTGGGAACGCGGCGGGCGGTTTGAAAGGAGAGGCCGAGGGCGACACGTTCGCCTCATCTCCCTCTCGTCAGCGAAGCGCGCGCATGGACGGAGCTCTTCTCTTCAAGGTTGGGCCTCTGCTCCCACCGCTGTTTCCCCACACACGGCGTCCGCCAGCCACGGTCAGCTCGAGCTCAGCTTGCTCTGTACATGAGCGCACACACACGATCACACGCGCGTGCGGCTGCACCCCCGCAACACACGGTCCCCGCGTCGCTTCCTGTGGCCGCTGGACAATTCTGCGAGCCCGCGGTCGGGCTGGAGCTCTGGGCGCGCGGTTCCTATGGGCGCTGTCACGGTTGAGTGCCGCAGGTGCGCGGACGGCGGGCCACCCGACCTAGCCTCGCTGCTGCATGCCCTCTGCTGGCTCCTGGCTCCGACGAGCTTCTCCACGAGTCCTGCGGCTGCCTCAAAAGCGCTGGCCCGCTCGCCGACGACCACACCCGCATCCGCATACATGCATGTTTGATGAATGCCTCCAAAGAAAAAGAAAAGAAGAAAGTTTGTGAGAGACAAGGCTGCTGATGAGTGGACCCTCCGTCCAACCTAACGGTCAACAAACGAGGTCGATCGTTTTGTGCGCCGTGTCAGCGCTTACAGGTGGACCCGACATGTCAGAAATCAGATTAAAACGGTGCAAATCAGTCATCAGTGTTTATTTGGGGTCGAGCAAGAAATGTGGTGGCAATTTCGGATCATAACTTAAAACTGTTGATCAACCCAGTCTACAGGGTGTTGTATGTTAGGCTTTCTCCGGTCCAAAAGGCTGAGACGGAGAAAGAGTATCAGGCTTTAGCTAGTAGAAAGGCTGAGGTGGAGAAGTAGTGTTAGGCTTTAGCTAGTAAAAAGGCTGAGCTGAACAGGAGCAGGAAGTTTCCTAGTAGTAGATAGGAATGTGCTATGCATGTTCATAGTAGTAGCACCGTAAGTGCCATCCGGGTCCTATAAAAGGAGCTCCTCATCGCTTTAAGGTGAGAAGTAGCAATCAAAAGTTTAGTAGTATTACCACTACAACCAGCCTCACTTAGAAGTAGTAAGTGAGTATTTTTCAAAGTGAGTGTGTGTGCGCTCTTCACTCGTGTCCTACTAGCTTGCACTGGCTGCAAATTAGTTCCTTTCTTCTGCTTCGCTTGATCGTCGGCTAGCTACGCTGTAGTTTGGGCTAACAATTGGCATCAGAGCCTCAGGTTGTGGTAGCCATGGCCGGTGGTAAAGGAGTGCAGCAGCGCACTACCTCGGGTGGTTCCCAGTCGCGGCCATCACAAGACGGCTCCCAGTCGCCGGCTCCGGAGGAGCGGCGAGGGCGCAGCCGCTCCAGACGCGGCCATCGCGGTGAGGTCGTGGTTAGGGAGATCGTGCGCGAGACCGCAGTCAGCGGTAGCGTACCCATCACCTTCCCGATGCTCACACGCTCGAACTACAGCGAGTGGGCGTTGATCATGAAGTGCAACCTCCATGCGGCGAGCCTCTGGGCTCCCATGGAGGACGACCTGGTCGAGAGAAAGGAGGACAGGAAAGCCGTGGAGGCGCTCATGCGCGCCACGCCACCGGAGATGCACGGCATGCTCGCGGCAAAGGCAAGCGCCAAGGAGGCGTGGGAAGCCATCCGTACCCAGCGCCTCGGCAGCAACCGCGTGCGCGAGGCGAACACGCAGAAGTTGCGAGCGGAATTCGAGAACATTGCCTTCAAGGAGGGCGAGCTCGTCGACGACTTCGCCATGCGGATCTCCAGCCTTGCGTCACAGCTCCGCACGCTCGGCGACACCATGGACGACGCGAGAGTCGTGCGGAAATTTCTTCGCGTCGTGCCATCTCGCTTCACTCAGGTAGCGGTCTCCATCGAGACCTTGCTTGACCTGAGTGAGATCTCCATCGAGGAGCTCACGGGCCGGTTGCGGGTGGTCGAGGACCGCCTTGACGATGGCCGCGAGAGCTTCGGCGGCGGACAACTCCTATTCTCAAAGAAGTGGGATGCGAGGAAGCGTCAAGGACGTGGTGGCGGTGCCCAGTGTTGGGGAACGTAGTAATTTCAAAAAAATTCCTACGCACACGCAAGATCATGGTGATGCATAGCAACGAGAGGGGAGAGTGTTGTCTACGTACCCTCGTATACCGGGAAGCGATCACAATGTAGAGGAAGTAGTCGACGTTCTCCTCGCGATCCAACCGATCCCAGCGCCGTTACTCGGCGCCTCGAAGTTCTTGACACGCGACAGCTCGGTGGACGCTCCTCGGGCTCGATCCGGCAAAGCTCCGGGGAGGAGAGTTCCGTCAAGACGACGGCGTGGTGACGATCTTGATGTTCTATCGACGCAGGGCTTCGCCTAAGCACCGCTACGATATGACCGAGGTGGAATATTGTTGGGGAGCGTAGTAATTTCAAAAATTTCCTACGCACACGCAAGATCATGGTGATGCATAGCAACGAGAGGGGAGAGTGTTGTCTACGCCCTCGTGAGACCAAGCGGAAGCGATCACAACGTAGAGGAAGTAGTCGACGATCTCCTCGCGATCCGACCGATCCCGGCGCCGTTACTCCGGCGCCCGAGTTCTTGACACACGTACAGCTCGATGGCGCTCCTCGGGCTCCAATCCGGTGAGAGCTCGGGGAGGAGAGTTCCGTCAAGACGACGGCGTGGTGACGATCTTGATGTTCTATCGGCGCAGGCTTCGCCTAAGCTTTATGACGATATGACCGAGGTGGAATATGGTGGAGGGGGGGCACGACACGGCTAAGGAACGATCCGTAGATCAAACTTGTGTGTACTAGGGTGCCCCCTGCCCCGTATATAAAGGAGCAAGGGGGGTGCGGCCGGCCTAGAGGAGGCGGCGGAGGAGTCCTACTCCCACCGAGTAGGACTCCCCCCTTCCTAGTTGGAGTAGGATTGGGGGAGGGAAAGAGGGAAGGGCGCGCCTCCTTGTCCTATTCGGACTAGGGGGGAGGCGCCTGCCCTGGCCGCCCCTCCTCTTCTCCCTCATGGCCCACTAAGGCCCATTAACCCCGGAGGGTTCCAGTAACCCCGGTGTTCGGTAAAATCCGATTTCACCCGGAACCATTCGAACTCCAAATATAGGCTTCCAATATATCAATCTTTATGTCTCGACCATTTCGAGACTCCTCGTCATGTCCGTGATCACATCCGGGACTCAACTTCTTGGTACATCAAAATACATAAACTCATAATATAACCGTCATCGAAACCTTAAGCGTGCGGACCCTACGGTTCGAGAACAATGTAGACATGACCGAGACACGTCTCGGTCAATAACCAATAGCGGACCTGGATGCCCATATTGACTCCTACATATTCTACGAAGATCTTTACGGTCGAGACCGCATAACAACATCGTTGTTCCCTTTGTCATCGGTATGTTACTTACCCGAGATTCGATCGTCGGTATCCAATACCTAGTTCAATCTCGTTACGGCAAGTCTCTTTACTCGTCCGTAATACATCATCTCGCAACTAACTCATTAGTTACAATGCTTGCAAGGCTTAAGTGATGTGCATTACCGAGAGGGCCCAGAGATACCTCTCCGACATTCGGAGTGACAAATCCTAATCTCGAAATCGCCAACCCAACATCCGCCTTTGGAGACACTGTAGTACTCCTTTATAATCACCCGATTCGTTGACGCGTTTGGTAGTACCAAAGTGTTCCTCCGCAAACGGAGTTGCATAATCTCATAGTTATAGGAACATGTATAAGTCATGAAGGAAGCAATAGCAACATACTAAGCGATCGTGTGCTAAGCTAACGGAATGGGTCATGTCAATCAGATCATTCAACTAATGATGTGACCTTGTTAATCAAATAACAACTCCTTGTTCATGGTTAGGAAACATAACCATCTTTGATTAACAAGCTAGTCAAGTAGAGGCATACTAGTGACACTGTTTGTCTATATATTCACACATGTATTATGTTTCCGGTTAATACAATTCTAGCATGAATAATAAACATTTATCATGATATGAGGAAATATATAATAACTTTATTATTGCCTCTAGGGCATATTTCCTTCATCTCCCACTTGCACTAGAGTCAATAATCTAGATCACATCACCATGTGATTAACATCGATAGTTCACATCATCATGTGATTAACACCCATAGTTCACATCGCCATGTGACCAACACCCAAAGGGTTTACTAGATTCATAATCTAGTTCACATCGCTATGTGATTAACACCCAAAGAGTACTAAGGTGTGATCATGTTTTGCTTGTGAGAGAGTCTTAGTCAACGGGTCTTTCACATTCGGATCCGTTATGTATTTTGCAATTTTCTATGTCTACAATGCTCGCACGAAGCTACTCTAGCTAATTGCTCCCACTTTTAATATGTATCTAGATCGAGACTTAGAGTCATCCGGATCGGTGTTAAAACTTGCATCGGCGTAACCCTTTACGACGAACCTTTTGTCACTTCCATAATCGAGAAACATATCCTTATTCCACTAAGGATAATTTTGACCGCTGTCGATGATCTACTCCTAGATCACTATTGTACTCCTTGCCAAACTCGGGCAGGGTATACAATAGATCGGTACACAACATGGCATACTTTATAGAACCTATGGCCAAGGCATAGGGAATGACTTTCATTCTCTTTCTATCTTCTGCCGTGGTCGGGTTTTGAGTCTTACTCAATTTCACACCTTGTAACACAGGCAAGAACTCTTTCTTTGACTGTTCCATTTTGAACTACTTCAAAATCTTGTCAAGGTATGTACTCATTGAAAAACTTATCAAGCATCTTGATCTATCTCTATAGATCTTGATGCTCAATATGTAAGCAGCTTCACCGAGGTCTTTCTTTGAAAACTTCTTTCAAACACTCCTTTATGCTTTGCGAATAATTCTACATTATTTCCGATCTACAATATGTCATTCACATATACTTATCGAAATGTTGTAGTGCTCCCACTCACTTTCTAGTAAATACAGGCTTCACCATAAGTCTGTACAAAACTATATGCTTTGATCAACTCATCAAAGCGTATATTCCAACTCGAGATGCTTGCACCGATCGATAGATGGATCATTGGAGCTTGCACACTTTGTTAGCTCCTTTGGATCGAAAAAACCTTCGGTTGCATCATATACAACTCTTCCTCCGAAAACCATTCAGAATGCAGTTTTACATCCATTTGCCAAATTTCATAAATTGTGGCAATTGCTAACATGATTCGGACAGACTTAAGCATCGCTACAGTTGAGAGAATCTCATTGTAGTCAACATCTTGAATTTTGTCGAAAACCTTTTTGCAACAAGTCGAGCTTTGTAGATAGTAACACTACTATCAATGTCCGTCTTCTTCTTGAAGATTCATTTATTTTCTATGATTTGCTGATCATCGGGCAAATCCATCAAAGTCCACACTTTGTTCTCATACATGGATCTCATCTCAGATTTCATGGCCTCAAGCCATTTCGCGGAATCTGGGCTCATCATCGCTTCCTCATAGTTCGTAGGTTCATCATGGTCTAGTTACATGACTTCCAGAACAGGATTACCGTACCACTCTGGTGCGGATCTCACTCTGGTTTACCTACGAGATTTGGTAGTAACTTGATCTGAAGTTTCATGATCAACATCATCAACTTCCTCACTATTTGGTGTAGATGTCTCAGAAACCGGTTTCTGCGATAAACTACTTTCCAATAAGGGAACAGGTACAGTTACCTCATCAAGTTCTACTTTCCTCCCACTCACTTCTTTCGAGAGAAACTCCTTCTCTAGAAAGGATCCATTCTTAGCAACGAAATGTCTTTCCTTCGGATCTGTGATAGAAGGTGTACCCAACTGTCTCCTTTGGGTATCCTATGAAGACACATTTCTTCGATTTGGGTTTGAGCTTATCAGGATGAAACCTTTTCATATAAGCATTACAACCTCAAACTTTAAGAAATGACAACTTGGGTTTCTTGCTAAACCACACTTCATATTTTGTCGTCTCAACGGACTTTAGATGGTGCCCCTTTTTTTAACGTGAATGCAGCTGTCTCTAATGCATGATCCCAAAATGATATTGGTAAATCGGTAAGAAACATCATAGATTGTACTATATCCAATAAAGTACGGTTATGACGTTCGGACACACCATTATGATGTGGTGTTCCAGGTGGCATGAATTTGTGAAACTATTTCACATTGTTTTAATTGAAGACCAAACTCGTAACTCAAATATTTGTTTCCGCGATCAGATCGTAGAAACTTTATTTTCTTGTTACGATGATTTTCCACTTCACTCTGAAATTCTTTGAACCTTTCAACTATTTTAGACTTATGTTTCATCAAGTAGATATACCCATATCTGCTCAAATCATCTGTGAAGGTCAGAAAATAACGATACCTGCTGCGAGCCTTAACACTCATCGGATCGCATACATCAGTATGTATTTTTTCCAATAAGTCAGTTGCTCGCTCCACTTGTTCCGGAGAATGGAGTTTTAGTCATCTTGCCCATGAGACATGGTTCGCAAGCATCAAGTGATTCATAATCAAGTGATTCCAAAATCCCATCAGTATGGAGTTTCTTCATGCACTTTACACCAATATGACATAAACGGCAGTGCCACAAATAAGTTGCACTATCATTATTAACTTTGCATCTTTTGGTTTCAATATTATGAATATGTGTATCACTACGATCGAGATCCAATGAACCATTTTCATTGGGTGTGTAACCATATAAGGTTTTATTCATGTAAACAGAACAACAGTTTATTCTCTTACTTAAATGAATAACCGTATTGCAATAAACACGATCAAATCATATTTATGCTCAACGCAAACACCAAATAACATTTATTTAGGTTCAACACTAATCCCGAAAGTATAGGGAGTGTGCGATGATGATCATATCAATCTTGAAACTACTTTCAACACACATCATCACTTCACCCTTAACTAGTTTACATTTTATTCGCAACTCCGTTTGAGTTACTACTCTTAGCAAGCGAACCAGTACCAAATACCGAGGGGTTGCTATAAACACTAGTAAAGCACACATCAAACACCTGTATATCAAATATACCCTTTTCACTTTGCCATCCTTCTTATCCACCAAATATTTAGGGCAGTTCCGCCAAAGTGACCATTTCCTTTGCAGTGTAAGCACTCGGTTTCAGGCTTTGGTTCAGCTTTGGGCTTCTTCGTGGGAGTGACAACTTGCTTGTCAATCTACTTGAAGTTCCCTTTCTTTCCTTTGCCCTTTTCTTGAAACTAGTGATCTTGTCAACCATCAACACTTGATGCTCTTTCTTGATTTCTACCTTCGTCGATTTCAACATCACAAAGAGCTCGGGAATCATTTTCGTCATCCCTTGCATACTATAGTTCATCACGAAGTTCTACTAACTTGGTAATGGTGACTAGAGAATTCATCAATCACTATCTTATCGGAAGATTAACTCCCACTTGATTCAAGCGATTGAAGTACCCGGACAATCGAGCACATGCTCACTAGTTGAGCGATTCTCCTCCATCTTTTAGCTATAGAACTTGTTGGAGACTTCATATCTCTCAACTCGGTATTTGCTTGAAATATTAACTTCAATTCTGGAACATCTTACATGGTCCATGATGTTCAAAACATCTTTGAAGTCGATTCTAAGCCATAAAGCATGGTGCACAAAACTATCAAGTAGTCATCATATTGAGCTAGCCAAACGTTCATAACGCCTCGCATCCGCTCTGCAATAGGTCTGTCACCTAGCGGTGCATTAAGGACATAATTCTTACGTGCAGCAATGAGGATAAACCTCCGATTACGGATCGAATCCGCATCATTGCTACTAACATTTTCAACACAATTTTCTCTAGGAACATATCAAAACAAACATATGAAAGCAACAACGCGAGCTATTGATCTACAACATAATTTGCAAAATACTACCGGGACTAAGTTCATGATAAATTTAAGTTCAATTAATCATATTACTTAAGAACTCCCACTTAGGCAGACATCTCTCTAGTCATCTAAGTGATCACGTGATCCAAATCAACTAAACCATAACCGATCATCACGTGAGATGGAGTAGTTTTCAATGGTGAACATCTTATGTTGATCATATCTACTATATGATTCACGCTCGACCTTTCGGTCTCCGTGTTTCGAGGCCATATCCGCATATGCTAGGCTCGTCAAGTATAACTTTGAGTATTCGCGTGTGCAAAACTGGCTTGCACCCGTTGTAGATGGACGAGAGCTTATCACACCCGATCATCACGTGGTGTGCGGGCACGACGAACTTTGGCAGCGGTGCATACTCGGGAGAACACTTCTTGATAATTTTAGTGAGAGATCATCTTAAAATGCTACCGTCAATCAAAGTAAGATAAGATGCATAAAGGATAAACATCACATGCAATCAATATAAGTGATATGATATGGCCATCATCATCTTGTGCTTGTGATCTCCATCTCGAAGCACCATCATGATCACCATCGTCACCGGGCGCGACACCTTGATCTCCATCGTAGCATCGTTGTCGTTTACGCCATCTATTGCTTCTCGACTATCGCTACCGCTTAGTGATAAAGTAAAGCAATTACAGAGCGTTGCATTTCATACAATAAGCGACAACCATATGGCTCCTGCCGGTTGCCGATAACTTTGGTTACAAAACATGATCATCTCATACAATAAAATATAGCATCACGTCTTGACCATATCACATCACAACATGCCCTACAAAAACAAGTTAGGCGTCCTCTACTTTGTTGTTGCAAATTTTACGTGGCTGCTACGGGCTTAAGCAAGAACCAATCTCACCTACGCATCAAAACCACAGCGATACTTCGTCAAATAGACTCCGTTTAACCTTCTCAAGGACCGGGCGTAGCCACACTCAGTTCAACTAAAGTGAGAGAGACAGACACCCGCCGATCACCTTTAAGCAACGAGTGCTCGCGGCGGTGAAACCAGTCTCGCGTAAGCGTCTGGCGTAATGTCGGTCCGGCCGCTTCATCTCACAATACCGCTGAACCAAAGTATGACATGCTGGTAGGTAGTATGACTTGTATCGCCCACAACTCACTTGTGTTCTACTCGTGCAAAACATCAATCCATAAAACCTAGGCTCGGATGCCCTTTGTTGGGGAGCGTAGTAATTTCAAAAATTTCCTACGCACACGCAAGATCATGGTGATGCATAGCAACGAGGGGAGAGTGTTGTCTCACGCCCTCGTGAGACCAAGCGAAGCGATCACAGCGTAGAGGAAGTAGTCGACGATCTCCTCGCGATCCGACCGATCCGCGCCGTTACTCCGGCGCCCCGAGTTCTTGACACACGACAGCTCGATGGCGCTCCTCGGGCTCCAATCCAGAGAGCTTCGGGAGGGAGAGTTCCGTCGGCCGACGGCGTGGTGACGATCTTGATGTTCTACCGGCGCAGGGCTTCTCCTAAGCTTTGCGACGATATGACCGAGGTGGAATATGGTGGAGGGGGGCACCGCACACGGCTAAGGAACGATCCGTAGATCAAACTTGTGTGTACTAGGGTGCCCCCTTGCCCCCGTATATAAAGGAGCAAGGGGGGGTGTGGCCGGCTAGAGAGGAGGCGCGGAGGAGTCCTACTCCCACCGGAGTAGGACTCCCCCCTTCCTAGTTGGAGTAGGATTGGGGGAGGGAAGAGGGAAGGGCGTCGCCCCCTCCTTGTCCTATTCGGACTAGGGGGAGGGCGCTGCCTGCCCTGGCGGCCCTCCTCTTCTCCCTCATGGCCCACTAAGGCCCATTAACCCCGGAGGGTTCAGTAACCCCGGTGTTCAGAAAAAATCGATTTCACCGGAACCATTCCGAACTCAAATATAGGCTTCAATATATCAATCTTTATGTCTCGACCATTTCGAGACTCCTCGTCATGTCCGTGATCACATCCGGACTCGAACTTCTTGGTACATCAAAATACATAAACTCATAATATAACCGTCATCGAAACCTTAAGCGTGCGGACCCTACGGTTCGAGAACAATGTAGACATGACCGAGACACGTCTCGGTCAATAACCAATAGCGGGACCTGGATGCCCATATTGGCTCCTACATATTCTCGAAGATCTTTATCGGTCGGACCGCATAACAACATACGTTGTTCCTTTGTCATCGGTATGTTACTTACCCGAGATTCGATCGTCGGTATCCAATACCTAGTTCAATCTCGTTACGGCAAGTCTCTTTACTCGTTCCGTAATACATCATCTCGCAACTAACTCATTAGTTACAATGCTTGCAAGGCTTAAGTGATGTGCATTACCGAGAGGGCCAGAGATACCTCTCCGACATTCGGAGTGACAAATCCTAATCTCGAAATCGCCAACCCAACATCGCCTTTGGAGACACTGTAGTACTCCTTTATAATCACCCGATTACGTTGTGATGTTTGGTAGTACCCAAAGTGTTCCTCCGCAAACGGAGTTGCATAATCTCATAGTTATAGGAACATGTATAAGTTATGAAGGAAGCAATAGCAACATACTAAACGACCGTGTGCTAAGCTAACGGAATGGGTCATGTCAATCAGATCATTCAACTAATGATGTGACCTTGTTAATCAAATAACAACTCCTTGTTCATGGTTAGGAAACATAACCATCTTTGATTAACAAGCTAGTCAAGTAGAGGCATACTAGTGACACTCTCTTTGTCTATATATTCACACATGTATTATGTTTCCGGTTAATACAATTCTAGCATGAATAATAAACATTTATCATGATATGAGGAAATATATAATAACTTTATTATTGCCTCTAGGGCATATGTCCTTCAAATATGATGGAGGGGGGCACCGCATACGGCTAAGGAACGATCTCAAGGATCAACTTGTGTGTCTATGGGGTGCCCCCTGCCCCCGTATATAAAGGAGGAGGGAGGAGGAGGCCGGCCTAGGGAGGAGGCGCCATGGGGAGTCCTACTCCCCGGGAGTAGGATTCCCCTTTCCTAGTCCAACTAGGGATCCTTCCATGTATTAGGAGTAGGAGACTAGGAAGGGAAGAGAGAAGGGAAGGAAGGAGGGTGCGGCCCTCCCCTAGCCAATTCGGACTAGGGCAAGGGGGGCGCGGCCTGCCCTAGGCAGCCCCTCTTCCTTTCCCTGCAGGCCCAATAAGGCCCAATACTTCTCCCGGCGAATTCCGTAACTCTCCGGTACTCGAAAAATACCGAATCACTCGGAACCTTTCCGAACTCGAATATAGTCGTCCAATATATCGATCTTTACGTCTCGACCATTTGAGACTCCTCGTCATGTCCCCGATCTCATCCGGGACTCCGAACTCCTTGGTACATCAAAACTCATAAACTCATAATATAACCGTCATCGAAACCTTAAGCGTGCGGACCCTACGGTTCGAGAACAATGTAGACATGACCGAGACACATCTCCGATCAATAACCAATAGCGGGACCTGGATGCCCATATTGGCTCCTACATATTCTCGAAGATCTTTATCGGTCAGACCGCATAACAACATCGTTTGTTCCTTTGTCATCGGTATGTTACTTGCCCGAGATTCGATCGTCGGTATCAATACCTAGTTCAATCTCGTTACGGCAAGTCTCTTTACTCGTTCCGTAATACATCATCTCGCAACTAACTCATTAGTTGTAATGCTTGCAAGGCTTAAGTGATGTGCATTACCGAGAGGGCCAGAGATACCTCTCCGACAATCGGAGTGACAAATCCTAATCTCGAAATCGCCAACCCAACATTTGCCTTTGGAGACACCTGTAGTACTCCTTTATAATCACCCGATTCGTTGTGACGTTTGGTAGTACCAAAGTGTTCCTCCGACAAACGGAGTTGCATAATCTCATAGTCATAGGAACATGTATAAGTCATGAAGAAAGCAATAGCAACATACTAAACGATCGTGTGCTAAGCTAACGGAATGGGTCATGTCAATCAGATCATTCAACTAATGATGTGACCTTGTTAATCAAATAACAACTCCTTGTTCATGGTTAGGAAACATAACCATCTTTGATTAACAAGCTAGTTAAGTAGAGGCATACTAGTGACACTCTGTTTGTCTATGTATTCACACATGTATTATGTTTCTGATTAATACAATTCTAGCATGAATAATAAACATTTGTCATGATATAAGGAAATAAATAATAACTTTATTATTGCCTCTAGGGCATATTTCCTTCAGTCTCCCACTTGCACTAGAGTCAATAATCTAGATCACATCACCATGTGATTAACATTGATAGTTCACATCATCATGTGATTAACACCTATAGTTCACATCGCCATGTGACCAACACCCAAAGGGTTTACTAGATTCAGTAATCTTGTTCACATCGCTATGTGATTTACACCCAAAGAGTACTAAGGTGTGATCATGTTTTGCTTGTGAGAGAATCTTAGTCAACGGGTCTTCCACATTCAGATCCGTTATGTATTTTGCAATTTTCTATGTCTACAATGCTCGCTTGCGGAGCTACTCTAGCTAATTGCTCCCACTTTCAATATGTATCTAGATCGAGACTTAGAGTCATCCAGATTGGTGTCAAAACTTGCATCGGCGTAACCCTTTACGACGAACCTTTTTCACCTCCATAATCGAGAAACATATCCTTATTCCACTAAGGATAATTTTGACCAATGTCAAATGATCTACTCCTAGATCACTATTGTACTTTCTTGCCAAACTCGATTGTAGGGTATACAATAGATCTGGTACACAGCATGGCATACTTTATAGAACCTATGGCCAAGGCATAGGAATGACTTTCATTCTCTTTCTATCTTCTGCCGTGGTCGGGTTTTGAGTCTTACTCAATTTCACACCTTTTAACACAGACAAGAACTCTTTCTTTGACTGTTCCATTTTGAACTACTTCAAAATCTTGTCAAGGTATGTACTCATTGAAAAAACTTATCAAGCGTCTTGATCTATCTCTATAGATATTGATGCTCAATATGTAAGCAGGTTCACGAGGTCTTTCTTTGAAAAACTCCTTTCAAACACTCCTTTATGCTTTGAGAATAATTCTACATTATTTCCGATCTACAATATGTCATTCACATATACTTATCGAAATGATGTAGTGCTCCCACTCACTTTCTAGTAAATCTGAGGCTTCTTTGCAAGTCTGTATAAACTATATTCTTTGATCAACTTATCAAAGCGTATATTCCAACTCCGAGATGCTTGCACCAGTCCATAGATGCGCATTTTGTTAACACCTTTAGGATCGACAAAACCTCTTGGTTGCATCACAAGGAATGCAGTTTTGTTTATCCATTTGCCAGATTTCATAAAATGCGGCAATTGCTAACATGATTCAGACAGACTTTTAAGCATCGATACGAGTAAGAAAATCTCATCGTATTCAACACCTTGAACTTTGTCAAAAACCTTTTTTCGACAAGTCTAGCTTTGTAGATAGTAACACTACTATCAACGTCCGTCTTCCTCTTGAAGATCCATTTATTCTTAATGACTCACCGATCATCGGGCAAGTCAATCAAAGTCTACACTTTGTTCTCATACATGGATCATATCTCAGATTTCATGGCCTCAAGCCATTTCGTGGAATCTGGGCTCATCATCGCTTCCTCATAGTTCGTAGGTTCATCATGGTCTAGTAACATGACTTCCGAACAGGATTACCGTACCACTCAGTGCGGATCTCACTCTGGTTTACCTACGAGATTCGGTAGTAACTTGATCTGAAGTTACATGATCATCATCATTAGCTTCCTCACTAATTGGTGTAGTAGTCACGAGGAACAGGTTTACGTGATGAACTACTTTCAATAAGGGAACAGGTACAATTACCTCATCAAGTTCTACTTTCCACCCACTCACTTCTTTCGAGAGAAACTCCTTCTCTAGAAAGGATCCATTTATTAGCAACGAATGTTTTGCCTTCGGATCTGTGATAGAAGGTGTACCCAACAATTTCCTTTGGGTATTCTATGAAGACGCACTTCTCCGATTTGGGTTTGAGCTTATCAGGATGAAACTTTTTTCACATAAGCATTGCAGCCCCAAACTTTAAGAAACGACAACTTTGGTTTCTTGCTAAACCACAGTTCATATAGTGTCGTCTCAACGGATTTAGATGGTGCCCTATTTAACGTGAATGCAGCTGTCTCTAATGCATGATCCCAAAACGATATTGGTAAATCGGTAAGAAACATCATAGATTGTACTATATCCAATAAAGTACGGTATGACATTCGGACACACCATTATGATGTGGTGTTCGGTGGCATGAATTTGTGAAACTATTCCACATTGTTTTAATTGAAGACCAAACTCGTAACTCAAATATTTGTCTCGCGATCAGATCGTAGAAACCTTATTTTCTTGTCACGATGATTTTCCACTTCACTCTGAAATTCTTTGAACCTTTCAACTATTTCAGACTTATGTTTCATCAAGTAGATATACCCATATCTGCTCAAATCATCTGTGAAGGTCAAAATAATGATACCCGTCATGAGCCTTAACACTCATTGGATCGCATACATCGGTATGTATTATTTCCAATAAGTCGGTTGCTTCGCTCCATTGTTAGGAGAACGGAGTCTTAGTCATCTTGCCCATGAGGCATGGTTCGCAAGCATCAAGTGATTCATAATCAAGTGATTCCAAAATCCCATCAGCATGGAGTTTCTTCATGCGCTTTACATAATATGACCTAAGCGGCGGTGCCACAAATAAGTTGCACTATCATTATTAACTTTGCATCTTTTGGTTTCAATATTATGATTATATGTATCACTACGATCGAGATCAATGAACCATTTTCATTGGGTGTGTAACCATATAAGGTTTTATTCATGTAAGCAGAACAACAGTTTATTATCTTACTTAAATGAATAACCGTTTTGCAATAAACACGATCAAATCATATTCATGCTCAGCGCAAACACCAAATAACATTTATTTAGGTTCAACACTAATCCCGAAAGTATAGGGAGTGTGCGATGATGATCATATCAATCTTGAAACTACTTTCAATACACATCGTCACTTCACCCTTAACTAGTTTCATTTTATTCGCAACTCCGTTTGAGTTACTACTCTTAGCATGGCGAACCGTACCAAATACCGAGGGTTGCTATAAACACTAGTAAAGTACACATCAATAACATGTATATCAAATATACCTTTGTTTACTTTGCCATCCTTCTTATCCGCCAAATACTTGGGGTAGTTCGCTTCAAAGAACCAGTCCCTTTGCGGTAGAAGCACTTAGTCTCGGGCTTAGGTCCAGACTTGGGCTTCTTCACTTGAGCAACAACTTGCTTGCCGTTCTTCTTGAAGTTCCTTCTATCCCTTTGCCCTTTTCTTGAAACTAGTGGTCTTGTTAACCATCAACACTTGATGTTCTTCTTTGATTTCTACCTTCATCGATTTCATCATCATGAAAAACTCGGGAATCATTTTCATCATCCCTTGCATACTATAGTTCATCACAAAGTTCTACTAACTTGGTGATGGTGACTAGAGAATTTCATCAATCACTATCTTATCTCGGAAGATAACTCCCACTTGATTCAAGCGATTGTAGTACCCAGACAATCTGAGCACATGCTCACTAGTTGAGCGATTCTCTTCCATCTTTTAGCTATAGAACTTGTTGGAGACTTCATATCTCTCAACTCGGTATTTGCTTGAAATATTAACTTCAACTCTGGAACATCTCATATGGTCCATGACGTTCAAAACGTCTTTGAAGTCGATTCTAAGCCATAAAGCATGGTGCACAAAACTATCAAGTAGTCATCATATTGAGCTAGCCAAACATTCATAACGTCGCATCGCTCCTGCAATAGGTCATCACCTAGCGGTGCATTAAGGACATAATTCTTACGTGCAGCAATGAGGATAAACCTCAGATCACGGATCCAATCCTCATCATTGCTACTAACATTTTTCAACACAATTTTCTCTAGGAACATATCAAAATAAACATATGAAAGCAACAACGCAAGCTATTGATCTTACAACATAATTTGCAAAATACTACGGGACTAAGTTCATGATAAATTTAAGTTCAATTAATCATATTAATTAAGAACTCCCACTTAGACAGACATCTCTCTAGTCATCTAAGTGATCACGTGATCCAAATCAACTAAACCATAACCGATCATCACGTGAGATGGAGTAGTTTTCAATGGTGAACATCTTATGTTGATCATATCTACTATATGATTCATGCTCGACCTTTCGGTCTCCGTGTTCGAGGCCATATCTGCATATGCTAGGCTCGTCAAGTTTAACTGAGTATTCGCGTGTGCAAAACTGGCTTGCACCCGTTGTAGATGGACGAGAGCTTATCACACCCGATCATCACGTGGTGTGCAGGCACGACGAACTTTGGCAACGGTGCATACTCGGGAGAACACTACTTGATAATTTTAGTGAGAGATCATCTTAAAATGCTACCGTCAATCAAAGCAAGATAAGATGCATAAAGGATAAACATCACATGCAATCAATATAAGTGATATGATATGGCCATCATCATCTTGTGCTTGGGATCTCCATCTTGAAGCACCATCACTGATCACCATCGTCACCGCGCGACACCTTGATCTCCATCGTAGCATCGTTGTCGTTTATGCCATCTATTGCTTCTCGACTATCGCTACCGCTTAGTGATAAAGTAAAGCAATTATGTATGCGTTGCATTTCATACAATAAGCGACAACCATATGGCTCCTGCCGATTGCCGATAACTTAGGTTACAAAACATGATCATCTCATACAATAAAATATAGCATCACGTCTTGGCCATATCACATCACAACATGCCCTGCAAAAACAAGTTAGGCGTCCTCTACTTTGTTGTTGCAAATTTTACGTGGCTGCTACGGGCTTAAGCAAGAACCAATCTCACCTACGCATCAAAACAACAACGATACTTCGTCAAATAGACTCCGTTTAACCTTCTCAAGGACCGGGCGTAGCACACTCGGTTCAACTAAAGTTGGAGAAAGCAGACACCGCTAGTCACCTGTGTGCAAAGCACGGCGGTAAAACCAGTCTCGCGTAAGCGTCTGGCGTAATGTCGGTCCGGGCCGCTTCATCCAACAATGACATGCTGGTAGGCAGTATGACTTGTATCGTCCACAACTCACTTGTGTTCTACTCGTGCAAAACATCAAACCATAAAACCTAGGCTCGGATGCCTTTGTTGGGGAGCGTAGTAATTTCAAAAATTTCCTACGCACACGCAAGATCATGGTGATGCATAGCAGCGAGAGGGAGAGTGTTGTCTCGTACCCTCGTATACCGAAGCGAAGCGATCACAATGTAGAGGAAGTAGTCGACGTTCTCCTCGCGATCCAACCGATCCAGCGCGTTACTCCGGCGCCTCGAGTTCTTGACACACGTACAGCTCGGTGGCGCTCCTCGGGCTCCGATCCAGCAAAGCTCCGGGAGGAGAGTTCCACAAGACGACGGCGTGGTGGCGATCTTGATGTTCTACCGGCGCAGGCTTCGCCTAAGCACCGCCACGATATGTCCGAGGTGGAATATGGTGGAGGGGGGCACCGCACACGGCTAAGGAACGATCTCAAGGATCAACTTGTGTGTCTATGGGGTGCCCCTGCCCCCGTATATAAAGGAGGGAGGGAGGAGGAGGCCGGCCTAGGAGGAGGCGTGCCATAGGGGAGTCCTACTCCCAGGAGTAGGATTCCCCTTCCTAGTCCAACTAGGATCCTTCCATGTATTAGGAGTAGGAGACTAGGAAGGGAAGAGAGAGGGAAGGAAGGAGGGTGCGGCCCTCCCTAGCCAATTCGGACTAGGGCAAGGGGGCGCGGCCCGCCCTAGGCAGCCCTCTTCCTTTCCCTTGAGGCCCAATAAGGCCCAATACTTCTCCCGGCGAATTCCGTAACTCTCGGTACTCTGAAAAATACCGAATCACTCGGAACCTTTCCGAACTCGAATATAGTCGTCCAATATATCGATCTTTACGTCTCGACCATTTGAGACTCCTCGTCATGTCCCCGATCTCATCCGGGACTCGAACTCCTTCGGTACATCAAAACTCATAAACTCATAATATAACCGTCATCGAAACCTTAAGCGTGCGGACCCTACGGTTCGAGAACAATGTAGACATGACCGAGACACGTCTCCGATCAATAACCAATAGTGGGACCTGGATGCCCATATTGGCTCCTACATATTCTCGAAGATCTTTATCGGTCGGACCGCATAACAACATCGCTTGTTCCCTTTGTCATCGGTATGTTACTTGCCCGAGATTCGATCGTCGGTATCAATACCTAGTTCAATCTCGTTACCGGCAAGTCTCTTTACTCGTTCCGTAATACATCATCTCGCAACTAACTCATTAGTTGTAATGCTTGCAAGGCTTAAGTGATGTGCATTACCGAGAGGGCCCAGAGATACCTCTCCGACAATCGGAGTGACAAATCCTAATCTCGAAATACGCCAACCCAACATTTGCCTTTGGAGACACCTGTAGTACTCCTTTATAATCACCCAATTATGTTTTGACGTTTGGTAGTACCCAAAGTGTTCCTCCGGCAAACGGGAGTTGCATAATCTCATAGTCATAGGAACATGTATAAGTCATGAAGAAAGCAATAGCAACATACTAAACGATCGTGTGCTAAGCTAACGGAATTGGTCATGTCAATCAGATCATTCAACTAATGATGTGACCTTGTTAATCAAATAACAACTCCTTGTTCATGGTTAGGAAACATAACCATCTTTGATTAACAAGCTAGTCAAGTAGAGGCATACTAGTGACACTCTGTTTGTCTATGTATTCACACATGTATTATGTTTCCGATTAATACAATTCTAGCATGAATAATAAACATTTATCATGATATAAGGAAATAAATAATAACTTTATTATTGCCTCTAGGGCATATTTCCTTCACCCGGAGCAGCGGAGGCGGCACCGGCAGAGGCGGCGATCGCACCCAGGGTGGAGCCGGACGAGGTGCCGGCAACGACGACCGAGACAAGTGCCGATATTGCAGCATCAAGGGCCACTGGGCCCGTGAGTGTCGCAATAGGATGGCTGACCAGGATGCCGCAGCCGCGGCAAACCTCATCGAGGCTGAAGAGGACGGTGGGCCAGCAATGATGATGGCTTGTGTCGAGACCATGCAGGAGGGCGGAGCGCCTCCGACGACCATGGTCCCGACAAGCATCGAAGCCGTGCAGGAGGATGCAGCACCTCCGGCGACCACGGTGCCGGCAACCGTTAAGTCCGTGCGGGAGGCATGGAGCTCTTCAAGTAATCCCCTCCCGACATCGGTAGCGCTCTCAACAATGTTCTCGGGAGACTACAACTGGGAGGAGATGAAGACCCGGGTGTGGGGGAGCCACGCCCCGGCAACCACGTCCCCTGTGACGCTGGTCAAGCCCGTGCAAGTTGGCACGGCAAAGGCGTCCCCGACATCCTCGGGACCCAACAAGCTCGTGCTAGGAGGCACGGCAACGACGCATATGGTGGGCCACGTCCCAACCATGATGCTGGCGACCAGTGAGCCCGTGCAAGAGGCACGACATTCTCAGGTCGGCCACACCCCGACAACCAAGTTCTCGGGGTTCTGCAAGCCCGTGTGGGCGACACGGCACTCTTAGACAGGCCTCAACTGGGGGGGCAATGAAGAGATGGTCATGGGGCGGCCAGGCATCGACCGTGACTCCGGCTACCATCAAGGCCGTGCAGGAGGCGCGTCGCTCTCTAGTCGGCCATGCCGTGACCCCGACGTGCTCGGGGTCCATCGAGTCCGTGCAGGAGGCATGACACTCTCTGGTTGGGCATGCCCCGACCACGCTGATGGCGACCGTCGAGACCGTGCATGAGCCACAGTGCTCTATGGTCATCCATGTCGCAACCCCGACATGCTCGGGGTCCATTGAGTCCGTGCTGGAGGCACGACACTCTCTGGTTGGGCATGCCCCGACCACGCTGATGGCGACCGTCGAGACCGTGCATGAGCCACAGTGCCCCGACCACTACTAAACTTTTGACGGTCGCCATCAGTTGTAAGCAATCAAAAGGAGCTGCTCCTCATATACCGGTCAAACCTCGTCGGAGCAAACACGTCGCCGCGGAATTTGCCGGAACCCGCCCGAAACTCACCGGAATTCATCACCGTACACCTGAAAAGGCCGCTGAGCGCCGGAATCGATCATCGCCGGTTCGAATTGGACGAGCTCGACCTTTCTGTGGCCTCCCGTGACCTCAGCCTAGCCGCTGGAATCCTCCCGGCGCGGCCGGCAAAGAGGCATGGCTCGGCCGGCGCGGCTGACAACGGAGCAGGACGTAGCCGGCGTGCGACTGGGCATGGCCGGCGGGGCTGGGCGCGACCAGCATGCCGACGGGACGCAGCCGGCGGGACGAGGTGCGGCCGACGGGGCACGACCGACGGGGCTAGGTCCGACCGGTGTTTCCGGCTGGGGGAAGGGGCGGCGCCGGCTAGGCTGGAGGAAGAAGCTCTTATCCAAGTTTTACAGTTTATTTTACAGTATCTGTTCGACTGTAGCTAAAATGGACCCTTAAAATGCCTTTTTTTATCCTTGTCTCAATTTTTAAGATGCCCATTCCCCGCCGGAAAAGAGCAGAGGTTTCGCCGAGGCAGCCTCTCCACCACCGGCTGGCGTGATTTTTCCGGCGTTCCGGCCGCGGAGGGACAGTGTAGCGGTAGGTGCGCGCCCACCGCGCCCGCAAGGTGTTCGGCGATTTGCCTGCCTCGGCAATGGACTCGGACGACGAGGAAGCGCTCGCCGCGCTGCTGGAGGAGGAAGCCGAGGCCGACGTCCAGGAAGAGGAACATCTCATGGTCCTCGCCACCCTCGCCGACCTGCTGGTGAGCAATGAAAAGCCGCGGCGAGGTGGCTCGGCGCCGGGGCGGACGAAAACAAAGAACCGGCATCGTCTCGAAGGCTACTGCATGCTCTACTCCGACTACTTCTACGACGCTCCACTGCACGGCAACAAAACATTTCGGCGCCGTTATCGGATGAGCCGGAAGCTTTTCCTTAGGATTGTGAATTCCAACCGGGAGTTCGCAGATACTTCAAGTGTAAGATGGATTGCACCGACAAACTTGGATTCACCTCAACCCAGGAGTGCACAACAACAATGAGGATGCTTGCGTACGGAGCTCCTGGTGATTCACTCGACGACTATGGGCGCATGGCCGAGTCCACCACCATTGAGTGTTTCTGCAAGTTCTGTCAAACAGTGGTGGCAGTGTTTGGACCGCAATACTTGCGAACACCCAATGCGGAAGACACTGCTCGGATCCTAGCACAGAATGCAACAAGAGGATTTCCTGGCATGCTTGGAAGCATCGACTGCATGCATTGGAAATGAAAGAACTGCCCATTTGCTTGGCAGGGGATGTACAAAGGCGCCAAAGGTGGTTGTAGTGTGGTACTTGAGGCGGTGGCCACACATGACCTTTGGATTTGGCACTCCTTCTTTGGTATACCAGGAACTCACAATGACATCAACGTGTTGCAGTGCTCCCCTGTCTTTGCCAAGCTTGTTGAAGGCCATTCTCCTCCAGTGAACTTCGGGGTCAATGGGCGGCACTACAACAAGGGGTACTACCTAGCTGATGGCATCTATCCGAGATGGTCTACATTTGTGAAGACTATCTCAAACATTGTGCCAGGAGGCAAGAAGTCCCACTTTGCCAAGGTGCAGGAGGCTTGCAGGAAGGATGTCGAGCGGGTATTTGGTGTGCTCCAATTTTGATTTGTTGTTGTCCGGTACCCTGCTCAGACCTGGTCGAAAAAATCAAATGTGGGAGATCATGACTTGCTATGTCATCTTGCACAACATGATCATCGAGAGCGAGCAGGAAGAGCCAGTGTTTGACACTAAACCAGACTACAGGCAGGGTCCTCTAGCTGAAGTTGATAACCAGCTACCGGCAACCTGGACTGCCTACCTCAGTATGCATCAGGAGATCTGAGACCCACAGGTGCATCATCAACTGCAGCAGGATCTGGTGGAGCACCTATGGAGGATCAAGGGCAACGCCGGGTTTGACGTGTGATGAAATATGAGTTTCTATTTGTTGAACTATATAATTTGTATTGAACTATTTGTTGTTGCACTATTTTGTTAAACTATTTGATTTTCTGTGATGAACTATGTGATAAAAAAATTACTTATGTTGAGAATTCAACGCTGAACCACGCCGAATATGGGCCGTTTCTCGCTGATATTGGGCCATTTTTCTATTTATCTAGGCCGAAAAGCGGCCATGAATGGGCCTATATCGGCGCCTGGGGGTGACGGTTGGATGCCCAACCGCCACCAGCGCCGATTCTACCACCGGCTCGCCCCCAGGCGGCGATTTTTATGCCTCCTGGGGGGGGGGGCAACGGCTGGAGATGCTCTAACCACGGATTAATTTTCATAGGTAACCATTGACTTTTACTTCCCAATGCTTTACTGAGAAAGGGCATAGGGTGTCTATCCTCCATTAAGAAAGCTCTCACACTCATCATCTGTATCATCGATGATAAATTGTTTATGAAAGTTAGGCAACTTAAGCATGTTAATGTTATGTTGTGATCCAAATTCAAGTATAAAGATAAAGGCTATTTTCTGACGAGCGAGGGGAGCGAGCCCCGTCGCCGGTAGGCTTGGGCAGAAGCAAGGCGAGCACTACGTTTGTATTTGCCTTGTATATCTATGAACAACAAACAAGGGAATCCTTGTCCATGTCTTTCTCTAGCCGAGCATGACAACCAAATAGTCGGGTCAATAGAAAGGCGAACCGCAACCCACACAGCAAATGACTCGAACCATCACAAGGATAATCGTTGCCTATGTCCTTTTCTGGCCGGGCATGACAACAAAACAGCCGGGTTGATAGAGAGGCCTACCACAACCCACAAAATTGCACAGAATGTTGGAAATATGCCCTAGAGGCAATAATAAAATGGTTATTATTATATTTACTTGTTCATGATAATTGTTTATTGTTCATGCTATAATTGTATTGACCAGAAACCGTAATACATGTGTGAATACATAGACCACAACATCTCCCTAGTGAGCCTCTAGTTGACTAGCTCGTTGATCAACAGATGGTCATGGTTTCCTGACTATGGAGATTGGATGTCATTGATAACGGGATCACATCATTAGGAGAATGATGTGATGGACAAGACCCAATCCTAAGCATAGCACAAGATCGTGTAGTTCATTTGCTAAAGCTTTTCTAATTTCAAGTATCATTTCCTTAGACCATGAGATTGTGCAACTCCCGGATACCGTAGGAATGCTTTGGGTGTACCAAACGTCACAACGTAACTGGGTGGCTATATAGGTGCACTACAGGTATCTCTGAAAGTGTCTGTTGGGTTGGCACGAATCGAGACTTCGATTTGTCACTCTGTATGACGAAGAGGTATCTCTGGGCCCTCTCGGTAATGCATCATCATAATGAGCTCAATGTGACTAAGTAGTTGGTCATGGGATCATGCATTACGGAACGAGTAAAGTGACTTGCCGGTAAAGAGATTGAACGAGGTATTGGGATACCGACGATCGAATCTCGGGCAAGTAACGTACCGATTGACAAAGGGAATTGTATACGGGATTGCTAGAATCCTCGACATCGTGGTTCATCCGATGAGATCATCGTGGAACATGTGGGAGCCAACATGGGTATCCAGATCCCGCTGTTGGTTATTTGCCAGAGAGCTATCTCGGTCATGTCTGCATGATTCCCGAACCCGTAGGGTCTACACACTTAAGGTTCGATGACGCTAGGGTTATAGGGAAAGTTTGTACGTGGTTACGAATGTTGTTGGAGTTAGGATGAGATCACGGGCGTCACGAGGAGTTAGGAATGGTCCGGAGGTGAAGATTTATATATGGGAAGTCATCATACGGTCACCGGAAATAATCGGGGGTTTGCCGGTATTATATCGGGACCACCGAAGGGGTTCCGGGGGTACACCGGGAGGGTCCACCTACCCCGGAGGGCCCTATGGGCTGTATGTGGAAGGGAACCAGCCCCTAAGTGGGCTGGGCGACAACCCCCTTAGGGCCCATGCGCCTAGGGTTGGGGGGAACCCTAAGGGGGCGCCCCCTTGGCTTGGGGGGCAAGCCCCCTCCCCTTGGCCGCCCCCCTAGATCTCATCTAGAGGGGTCGCCCCCCTTCCTCTTCGCCCTATAAATAGATGGGAGGAGGGAGGGCAGCCGCACCACATCCAAGGTGCAGCCCTCCCCCTCTCCAACACCTCCTCCTCCTTCTGCGGTGCTTGGCGAAGCCCTGGGGGAGTACCACGCTCCTCCAACACCACCACGTCGTCGTGCTGCTGCTGGAGTTGTCTTCCCCAACCTCTCCCTCTCTTCTTGCTGGATCAAGGTGCATGAGACGTCACCGGGCTGCACGTGTGTTGAACGTGGAGGCGCCGTTGTTCGGCGCTAAGATCGGAATCGACCGTGATCTGAATCGCTATGTGTACGACTCCTCCAACCGCGTTCTTGCAACGCTTCCGTTTTGCGATCTTCAAGGGTATGAAGATGCACTCCCCTCTCTCTCGTTGCTAGTCTCTCTATAGATTGATCTTGGTGATGCGTAGAAATTTGTTTAATTTCTACAATGATCCCCAATAGTGGCATCATGAGCTAGGTCTATGCGTAGTTTCTATGCACGAGTAGAACACAAGTTGTTGTGGGCGTCGATTTTGTCAATTTACTTGCCGTTACTAGTCTTATCTTGATTCGGCAGCATCGTGGGATGAAGTGGCCGGACCGACCTTACGTGCGCTTCGTGAGGCGAGTTCCACCGGTGACATGCACTAGTTGCATAAGGTGGCTAGCGGGTGTCTGTCTCTCCCACTTTAGTCGGATTGGATTCGATGAAAAGGGTCCTTAAGGGTAAATAGCAATTGGCATATCACGTTGTCGTTTTGGCGTAGGTAAGAAACGTTCTTGCTAGAAACCTATAACAGCCACGTAAAAACTTGCAACAACAATTAGAGGACGTCTAACTTGTTTTTGCAGCATATGCCGTGTGATGTGATATGGCCAAAAGGATGTGATGAATGATATATATGTGATGTATGAGATTGATCATGTTCTTGTAATAGGAATCACGACTTGCATGTCGATGAGTATGACAACCGACAGGAGCCATATGAGTTGTCTTAATTATTGTATGACCTGCGTGCCAATGAAAACGCCATGTAATTACTTTACTTTATTGCTAATCGTTAGCCATAGTAGTAGAAGTAACAGTTGGCGAGGCAACTTCATGAAGACACGATGATGGAGATCATGGTGTCATGCCGGTGAGGATGATGATCATGGCGCCCCGAAGATGGAGATCAAAAGGAGCAAAATGATATTGTCCATATCATGTCAATATTTGATTGCATGTGATGTTTATCATGTTTTTGCATCTTATTTGCTTAGAATGACGGTAGCATAAATAAGATGATCCCTCAAAAAATTTCAAGAAAGTGTTCCCCTTAACTGTGCACCGTTGCGAAAGTTCGTTGTTTCGAAGCACCACGTGATGATCGGGTGTGATAGATTCTAACGTTCACATACAACGGGTGTAAGCCAGATTTACACATGCAAAACACTTAGGTTGACTTGACGAGCCTAGCATCTATAGACATGGCCTCGGAACACAAGATACCGAAAGGTCGAACATGAGTCATATAGCAGATACGATCAACATGAAGATGTTCACCGATGATGACTAGTCCGCACGTGATGATCGGACACGGCCTAGTTGACTCGGATCATGTATCACTTAGATGACTAGAGGGATGTCTATCTGAGTGGGAGTTCATTAAATAATTTGATTAGATGAAGTTAATTATCATGAACTTAGTCTAAAATCTTTGCAATATGTCTTGTAGATCAAATGGCCCACACTAATGTTGCCCTCAACTTCAACGCGTTCCTAGATAAAACCAAGCTGAAAGACGATGGTAGCAACTATACGGACTGGGTCCGAAACTTGAGGATCATCCTCATAGCTGCCAAGAAAGCATATGTCCTAGAAGCACCGCTAGGTGAAGCACCTGTTGTCGGTGTCAAAACCGGCGGATCTCGGGTAGGGGGTCCCGAACTGTGCGTCTAGGCGGATGGTAACATGAGACAAGGGACACGATGTTTTACCCAGGTTCGGGCCCTCTTGATGGAGGTAAAACCCTACGTCCTGCTTGATTAATATTGATGATGTGTATTACAAGAGTGGATCTACCACGAGATCGAGGAGGCTAAACCCTAGAAGCTAGCCTATGGTATGATTGTTGTAATGGAGGTTATGTCCTACGGACTAAAGCCCTCCGGTTTATATAGACACGGAGAGGGCTAGGGTTACTGAGTCGGTTACAATGGTAGGAGATCTACATATCCGATCGCCAACCTTGCCTTCCACGCTAAGGAAAGTCCCATCCGTACAGGATGGAGTCTTCAATCTTGTATCTTAAGTAATCTTGGAGTCCGCGGACGATAATAGTCCGCTGTCCGGACACCCCTAATCGAGACTCCTCAATAGCCCCTGAACACGGCTTCAATGACGATGAGTCCGGCGCGCATAATGTTCGGCATTGCAAGGCGGGTTCCTCCTCCATAGAAGATTGTGAACACCAGGATAGTGTCCGGCTCTTCAAAATAAATTCCACGTTCCACCGTAGAGAGAATAATATACACAAGTTCAATCTGCTGACGTATTTTGCGGCATGACGTCACACCACTACCAAGCCTTTATTTGAATCGTTTTTTATTATACCACCTCAGCGCGTTTAGCGAAGCGGTTTCCTTGGCACGTCTTGTCGAAGCAGAGATCGTGTCCTCCTTATCCTGGGATTCTCATCAATACGGACGTGGGTAACCCAACTGCGCCCGTCGCCACGCCTCCTCTATCGAAGGCGGATCCCGAACGGTCAGGGAGACAGCTCTTGGTATTCCCCTTCTTTATAACAAGACCAAGGCTCGTTCTTTTCTTCAATCTTCCACCGAATCTTCTCCTTGCTCCAAGTTCCAACACCCAGAGCCCCAGATTCGAGCGCTTTGGACCTTCAACCATGTCCGGCTCCGACCTTCAGGGCCGGTGGATGCCCTCCTCCGTTACGGAGGAGGGCGTGCTAAAGCTGCGAGAGGCCAAGTACTGCCCCACGAGATTTCGCTGGGCTGCCCGCGAAGGGCAGGCCATTCCACCCGAGCCCGCGAATATGTCGTCTTTGTATCCCACCTCCGTCGGGATTAGGCTTCCGCGGATCCTTTTGTGAGAGGGCTCATGTTCTACTATGGGTTGGAATTCCATGACTTGGCTCCGAGTCCATCCTCCACATCTCCGCATTCATCGTTGTCTGCGAAGCCTTCCTCCGCGTCACCCCCACTTGGCATGTGGTGAAGACCTTCAATGTGGGCGAAGATGATCGAGGCGTCAAGCTGAATCTTGGCGGGCGGCCGTGGCGGGAGGGCCGATGCCCGTGGCACGAGGCTCCTTCAAGAGGAGCTCGGCTTATGGCGATAGGAGTGGTTCTATATCACCGCTCCAAGGGGCAGAGCGAAGCCGCCGCCTCCGTTCGCTCGGGACCTCCACGACGGTTGATGTCGTGGGTCGACCTAGGGCTTAATTGGGGCCGTCAAAAGGCGTTCCCCTATTGCGAGGCGGATTCGAGACCTCAAGCGAGGAGATCGATCTGGTCGTGGTGATGCAGGTTATGCTAATTAGGCGTCTCCTGCCATGCAAACGCCGTCCTCTCCGGCTATGGGAGTTTAACCCAGAGGGACCACAGATTCTCCAACACTTCATGGGTACGACACCCGTGGAGATGTACAAGTTGTTCTTCGGACCACAAGTGGCGTGTCCGGAATTGATCGAGGATGCCGGCCTAAGCTGCAATCGCCCGGATACGCAAGTAAGTAGCTCAGAGTTCGGATGTACCATTTGTTTGCTTTTCATAACTCGCTTTTTAACCCATTATCCTCCAACAGGAGTGGATCGCGCAAGCAAAGCCGATAAGGTGTCCGCCCCCCCTCTCAGAGACCGCACTGGAGCCCGTGCTGGTCAGAATGTTGGAGGTCGCGCCTTCAGAAGGAGGCGAAGGGGAAAATAGAGGAGCTACCACCTTGCCCAAGAGGGCACTTGAAGAAGGGGGGATCAAGAATCCCTCCATCCGGGGAGAGAAGAGGACCGCCTCCGAAGACCCGGAGGCCAAAGCCTCTAAGCGGGGGAAGAAATTTTCACCAGAGGGTCCTGCGTCTGGGGAGGCCCCGGTCGTGCAATCTTCTCTAAAGAATCAGCCCTCCAGCGAGCCGTGAGTAGGAAAAGGGGAATTCATTAATAGAATGCATCCCTATTTGTGCTTCTGAGGATAACCAAAATTTTTACCTCGTAGTTCGGATCTGCAACCTTCTCAGATGAGCTCGTCTTCGGGGGATCTTCGTCCGGAGATGATGGAGAGCGAAACGCTTCTGTCTGCTGCGCCGTCGGACAGGGCGGACGAGCCTGAAGTGTCGTCATGGAGGGTATCCCCGAGCCCGGCGGAGCCGAAGAGTCCAGCGCCGAATAGTGTTCGGCCGGGGGAGCTGAAGGATCTGCTTGAGAGGGCGTCCGTCTCAGAAGATCACCGTGCATTGATGAGCATGGTGATTGGAAGGATTTCGTCCGCCGAAAGTGGATTGCATAATGCCGTCAGGAGTTTGCTGGCGGGGTTTGAGGTACGTAAAAGCAGCAGCGCCTTTTTGACGGTTTGCACATGAAAGTCATACTGTATAGATAGTAGCCCCGAGACTCGGTAGGTTGTCGAGGGCGGCGTCTTAGAGGATCAAAATCGCGGTATTGAGTGTCGCCTTTCCTATGCGGTGGCGGATAGTCGAGGGCTAGCCGTCTTGATGAGTTGCTGAATTAATGTGGCAACTTCGATGTAGCGGATGGACATCGCGCTAGTCGACAAGCGACTTGACGATTCGCAAGGTAAATTGATTCTCTGCGATCACCTATTAAGGAGCTAAAGCTCACCTCTTACAATATTTATGCTTAGCGCAGATGGTGCTACTGCTTGTGGAGAGCCTTGGCGAGAACTTGCTCAAGCCAAGGAGCAGGCGGAAAAACAGCGGCTGCCTCGAGGGCGGCCAAGGAGTTAAAGCCTAAAGGGCTGCACCTTTGAAAGCAAGGAAGAGATGGCGAATTGGCGTTAAATTGAAGGATGCTACCGACCGCAATGAGGGTCTTGAAAAGGGCGCTGTCGGGCGAAGAAGACTGGTGAAGGCCACCGCCGAAGCCAAGGATGCCGATTCGCAATGCGGGCTATGAAGGAGGAGCTGCGTCGGGCGGAGACATTGTGGCTGGCAAGCCTTTTACCGCTACGCCGCGAGTTTCTGGATCAAAGTATGTCCAGCTTGGCCATTTGTGGGGTCCGGAGGATCCATATATGGACTTAGCGGCGAGTCGGCAGATCCGTTGTGCACTTCGAAGCGGAAGGATCACAAGGCGGAAGAGCTATTTTGGTCTCAATTCCATAGTCCGGATCGTTCACTTCCGCTGACCGATCGGTTGGCCGAATAGGCTGAGCTGAACAGGCTGTCCGGACTTGCCATGACGGATATCGTGGCTCATGTCTGGCCAGAAAGGCCCAAGGCGACAAGCTATTTTGGCTTATTGCAGCAATTTCTTGGGGCGGTGCCGCATATCAAGGAGATGAAGCGGTTGGCTTGCATAGAGGGTGCGCGGATGGCCCTTGCCCGTGTGAAGACACATTGGACAGAGATGGATGCCGCCGCTGTAGCAACTCAGGGTTCAGACGAGAGCCGGTTACCCGCCGAGCACTATTTTGGGGAATTTATGCGTGGTGCTCGTATAATAGAGTCGCAGTGCTCGAAAAATGTAACGTTCGAATGAACGTTTTTATTTTGTAAAACAATGGTTATGATGTAATCGCTTTTTATACTTGTGTGTTCCAAGCACTGAAATATCTCCTATGCGGCCGTTTATGTATCGTGTATAACTTTGAAAGATGGCAGTCTTGACCCCCCACGCACAAGGTGCGGGGTGTTTAAAAATAGCGCATTTTCACACTTAATCCGGCGTCTCGGTCCTGTTAAGGAGGTGGTAGCGTAGCAAGCGAGGCAACCGGACTATAACGCTTTATCACTTTCACTTAGCCATTGGAGTTCGAGGGTGGGGCTACGATATAGCCCACAGGGCACCGCGCTCTCGAATTCAGGCGTGTATGTGCTTGACCGGAAAAGCGGTCCTTCGTCAAAGCGGAGAATTCTAAACATTCGGTGGTCAATCGAGTGGTTGACCAGTTTCTCTTATATCATGACGATCAGTTTTGGCTTTCTCTCTTGAGGTGCTCGCCAAATTAACTGGGGCACTGTCGCGATAGTTCTCCTGGTGCGCGTTAGCCGATGATCTGAGCGTAAGGCAGCAAAACACAGGAGCGGGCAAACCCAACATTTGACCAAAGACATGATTCGAGCTGATGCATATAAGGCCTAACTTCGAGGCGCGAACACTCCCTAAGGTGTTCGGTCTTTATGATAATGGGAGAACAATGCCCTAAGCCCTAGTGTCGAGTGCGGGCAAAGTCTTACGACACGGCCGATGCAAAACCTCGAGCTCCACTCTGGTTAAAATGAGAAGCGGAGGATTATAGCAACAAGAGCGATAAAAAGGTTTACGCAGGTCTTAATCGAAAAGAATCCTTGCCACGGGTCCCTCACGCGTCTGCGCTGTGTCTCCGTTGTGCGTTATCACGGATGGGTGTGCACGTTGTTCATCTGAAAAGAGGGAACTTAGTTCAAAGGAAATCATGCGAAAAAAGGTATATGAAAAATATTAATAAGTAAAGCGGAGTCTATATTGGCTCGTTGTTGCTTATCGCTCAGCCCCTTGTAAAGGCGTGTGGCTAAGGAGCCCTAGCTTATTTGTGCGGACTCGTCTAGCCGTGTCCGGGTCTTTACATGACCCTCGCAATGAAATGATGCCACGTGGACCGGGCATTTTAAGTGTAAGAGACGCGTAATGTGGTATGGCGTTGAAGCGGAAAAAAGCTTCACATCCCAATAGTGCTTGATAGCCACTGTTGAATGGGGCGACATGAAAGATTAGTTTTTCGCGTCGGAAGTTGTTTGGTGACCCGAACACAACTTCTAGTAATAAGGAGCCCGTGCACTTGGCATAAGGGCCTGGCGTTACTCCTTTAAAGGAGGTGCGGCGATGTCGAATTTTTGTAAGGTCTATCCCCAACTTGCGGATTGTGTTTGGATATAGCAGGTTTAAATCGCTGCCCCCGTCCATCAGGACTTGTGTAAATTGTAGTCCATCGATTATAGGATCCAATATCAGAGCAGTCCATCCTGCATTCCGAGTACTTCTGGAGTAATCCAGGTGGTCAAAAGTGATTGGTTTTGACATCCAATCTCGAGGTTTCGCTGGGGTGGACCGTGCGAGACCCGTCTTAGCAGGTGCCGCATTGTTTTTCCGTATTATCACATGAAGTGAGTTTACTGCTTTGACTTCTTGTGGGAAAGTCTTTTGTTTTCCGGTGCTCTGCTTGTGGGGTTTATCATCATCCTCGCTTGATGCGTCGAGCCCCTTGTGTTCGGCATTTAGTCGGCCGGACTGTTTGAAAACCCAACAATCTCGGTGGGTGTGGTTTGCAGGCCTTCCGGGGGTACTGTGGATTTGACATATCCGGTCCAAAATTTTGTTTAAGCTGGATAGCTCATCACTGTTATCCTTAAGAGGCAGTGTTTTGTTGTTTGGCCGCGAGCTTTTGAATCCGGCGTTGACCGCCGTACTCTTTGGGCTTTTTTCTTTGTTCCGGCGCTGATCCTTTCTGCGCCGTGATTTTCCGTTTCCATCTCTACTCTCGGATGTACTCGGGTCGCTGGTGCTGCATCTTGCTAGCCAGCTATCCTCCCCTGCGCAAAAGCGGGTCATGAGGCTTGTTAGCGCGGACATTGTCCTCGGCTTCTCTTGGCTGAGGTGTCTGGCCAGCCATTCGTCTCGGACGTTGTGTTTAAAAGCTGCTAAGGCTTCGGCGTCCGGACAGTCGACTATTTGGTTCTTTTAGTAAGAAACCTGTTCGAATTTCTTGCTGACTCTCCGGGCTGTTGAGTTATATGACTTAGATCATCTGCATCTGGAGGCGGACATAAGTCCCTTGAAAATTTGCTCTAAACGCGTCCTCGAGCTCTTCCCAACTTCCAATGTGTTTTACGGGAGGCTTTTGAGCGAGTGCGAGCTGGAACTTTGAGCTTGAGGGTAGATATTTTATGGCGTGGAGATCATCTCCTCTAGCCATATGTATGTGTAGTATGTAATCCTCTATCCGGACTCTGTGGTGCATTGTTCCGTCGTAAGCCTCTATGTTTATGGGTTTAAACCTGCTGGGAATTCATGATCCAGCACATCATTAGTGAAACATAGTGGGTGTCTGGCGCCCGTATTTGGGTGTGCCGTTGACTTGAACACTTGGCGTGTTGTCTTTGCTTCACAGGGCCCTCTTTTTTGGCCCGTAGATGGACTGGCTGGGCCATCTGTTTTCCAGTCATGAGTCGGCTTATGTGCGGCGCCGCTTGTAGATTTGGGCCTATCATCTGGTCGTCTATCCGGCCAGGCGGCCTCTTTGCTTTTTGACTGTGGGGGCTCTATGGCTTCCTCGTTAAATTCTGGCAGCAGCTTGTGCTTCGGATAGCTCTTCGATTGATGGCCATTGCCGTATTTGCCTGCGTTCTTGAGCACTTTGCTCCACCTCGCTCTGAGTATGTCTTCCGCTGTTTTGAGCTTCCGTTTTTCCTTCTTCAGGCTTCTTGCGGTGGCGACGAGTCTTCCGTGAAGGTTTTTGTGTTTCGGTAGTATGTTCGGTGTGAGGTCGTCCGGGCTGTTGGTTTCGCCGGGATTGGATTGGTTATCCGATTCGTCCTGTTCGGACGATTGCTTCGTTGTATGTTCGTCGTCCACTGGTTTGTCCTGCTCTAACGCTGGGTCATTAGGAACGCTGTCTTTGTCGAGGCGGGTCTTAGGGCAGCGCTTGCGTCGCCGCTTTGGTTGTTTATCGGCGGGATTGTCCTTTGCCACGCCCCGTTGTTCCTCGTCGTCGCTTCCTTTTGGGGTATCCACCATATATACGTCATGTGTTGGGGTGGTCTTCCAGTGCCCTGTAGGCGCTAGTTCTTGATCGTCTCCGGCATCGTCGTCCATACCGTCGATGTCTTCGGAGTCATAGTCTAGCATGTCTGTTAGATCGTCGATAGTGGCTACAAAGTGGGCGGTGGGTGGGCTTTGAATTTCTTCGTCGTCCGCATCCCAACCATCCTGGCCATAATCCGGCTAGGGCTCGCCGGATAGCGAGAGATGCTTTAGCGAATTCAGGATGTCGCCAAAGGGTAAGTGTTGGAAGATGTCCGCGGTAGCGAACTCCATGATCGGCGCCCAATCGGATTCGATTGGCAGTGGCGCTGAAGGTTTGGAGTCCGGCAGGGAGTCCGGCACCACGGAGCCACGAGCTTTACAAGGTACAAGTTTAATGTTTGGCTCCATCGTCGTGGAAGGTGCAGCCCCCGAGGCGGTGTCCAGCCACCGGTCCTCGATCTGCGTTATCAGCTCCGGGCTAAGGGCCGGAGCGGATTCATCTTGACCACCAAGGCCTTTGTCCGTGGCGAGCTAAATCATGCCCATCGTGACAGTGCGGCTCGCTCGGCTGTGGCCCGAGCCCGTCGAAGATCAAGTCCCCGCAGATGTCGGCCGTGAAGTTTAGGCTTCGAACGACGATGGCGGGCGTGGCAGCTTAATTAGCCGCGGTCGCGAAGCCTCCGAATACGAAGATCTATCCGGGGAGAAAAGTCTCACCCTAGACGGCGTTGTTGTCAATTGAAGGAGCCATCAAGCCTATCGGTGACGACACAGAGGAACTCTCAATGAAAGCACCAATGTCGGTGTCAAAACCGGTGGATCTCGGGTAGGGGGTCCCGAGCTGTGCGTCTAGGCGGATGGTAACAGGAGACAAGGGACACGATGTTTTACCCAGGTTCGGGCCCTCTTGATGGAGGTAAAACCCTACGTCCTGCTTGATTAATATTGATGATGTGTATTACAAGAGTGGGTCTACCACGAGATCGAGGAGGCTAAACCCTAGAAGCTAGCCTATGGTATGATTGTTGTAATGGAGGTTATGTCCTACGGACTAAAGCCCTCAGGTTTATATGGACACCAGAGAGGGCTAGGGTTACACAGAGTCGGTTACAATGGTAGGAGATCTACATATCCGTATCGCCAACCTTGCCTTCCACGCCAAGGAAAGTCCCATCCAGACACGGGACGGAGTCTTCAATCTTGTATCTTCGTAATCTTGGAGTCCGGCTGTCCGGACACCCCCTAGTCCAGGACTCCCTCACCTGTTTTCCCAGCAACTCAAGACGTTATGAACGCCTGGCAGTCGCGTAGTGATGATTACTCCCTGGTTTAGTGCGGCATGCTTTACAGCTTAGAACCGGGGCTCCAAAAGCGTTTTGAGCAGCACGAAGCATATGAGATGTTCCAAGAGCTTAAAATGGTTTTCCAAGCTAATGCCCGGGTCAAGAGATATGAAGTCTCCGACAAGTTCTACAATTGTAAGATGGAGGAGAATAGTTCTGTCAGCGAGCACATACTCAAAATGTCTAGGTTGCACAATCGCTTGTCTCAACTGGGAGTTAATCTCCCGGATGGCCTTGATGGTCGCTGATGAGAATCCTTGATCGCTTCCACCTAGCTACAAGAGCTTTGTGATGAATTTCAATATGCAAGGGATGGAGAAAACCATTCCTGAGGTATATTCAATGTTGAAATCAGCGGAGATGGAGATCAAAAAGGAACATCAAGTATTTATGGTCAATAAAACCACTAGTTTCAAGAAAGGCAAGGGTAAGAAGAACTTCAAGAAGGACGGCAAGGGAGTTGCCGCGCCCGGTAAGCCAGTTGCCGGGAAGAAGACAAAGCATGGACCCAAACACGAGATCGAGTGCTTTTATTGCAAGGGAAGCAGTCCTTTGAGCGGAGGCGCCCCAAGTACTTAGCGGACAAGAAGGCCGGCAACACCAAAGGTATATGTGATATACATGTTATTAATGTGTACCTTACTGTCACGACCGGTTTTCCAGGTAATAAATTTCGAGAAAAGACCGTCGTGCTCATCAGCCCAGGATTCTTGTTGGTGATGAGGCTCAACAATCTGAAATTAAAAGCAAAAATACAAAATATGCATTACAAGACCATTACGGCTGTGAGTACAACAAATGGTTTCTAGTGGTTGATGGCGGAGCGGTTTGTAGATCATCGGTGTCTATGGGACTCCAATTCCCACAGAACAGTGACCAGGTTAACTCCTATCTTGGCGAGGCTACTATCTCCATTGCTTAGGTTCCGGGGCTGTCATCGCGTCGCTCCTCTCCGTGCAAGAAAAATCTGGCCAAGACAATAGCGAGGACAAGCCGGTGAGTACTTTGAATGTACTCACAAACATTATGAATTTCTGGTATAATATCACAATGATGTGCTGAAAATATTTTATGCTCATGGCGTCGGTCCACAAAATAAATCTCGGATGCATGCAAGAGCGTTATTTATGAATATGCAATAACATAGTAGCATTAAGATTTATGAAAATAAACAACAAGCAACGCCACGATCGGGCATCTTAGCGACACCACATAAAGGGCTTTAAAAAAATGCCACGATCGAGGCGTCGGGCGCGCCACATAAAGGGCTTTAAAAGAAGTGCCACGATCGAGGCGTCGGCGACACCACATAAAGGGCTTTAAAATAAATGCCACGATCGAGGCGTCGGCGACACCACATAAAGGGCTTTAAAATAAACAATCATAGTGAATATCCGGAGGTAGAACCATCGAGAGATACTCGATAATAACAATAATATCACGGTTAGTCAACAATAATAATAATCATAATTATCACAAGTCACAAGTAGTAGTTCGATTACGGTTAACAGTTTCACCTCCGAAGACCGACACTAAGACCGACACTTGACCCATCGGTGTAATCCTTAACCATGGACACGGCTATTGAATAGGTTTAATCTCGCACAGGTGTACTCTTTACCCACGAGTAGCAGTTCCTTTAGTCCATCGGGACTAATTCCGCCACGGTCTTTTAAATGAAAACACACGACTTGCACACACCAGCTTAACTTACGGTGTGCGGAATCACCCGACACCGTTAAGAAAAACTCTAAGCGGGAGGCTACAACCTCGATTAGCATGGGATCACAAAATTTATACAGCAGCAGAAAGCTGGGGAGCTACCCTTTGGCTACAACCGAAACACCCATGCCCCCGACGGATGGTGGCTTTAATCCATGGCCGTGGTACCCTCATCCGGCCCCTACATGCAGTGTGTGCTAGAAAGGGTTGACAAATTATTGAACCGTACTCTACTTGCTGTAGAGGCAGTGGTAATCTGAAACAAGTATGGGGTTACGGAACAAGACTCGATCTACGGTCGACTCAGGAGGTTTAAGTATTCCCTGCATGATTAGTATAACGAATACATCTCATCCAACAGAGTCACCGCTCATATCACCTTACCACGCCATACCAGACTTAACTGTCCCGACGGAGACCGGCGACAAACTCATGCCTACCCAAGGCAGAGGTTTTCCCGGGTTCCTGCCGGTATGCATGCAAGGCACATGAGGGTGATTATCATCACAAGTGTGTTCATTTCCAACAGCGTGGAAATCAATAACATGCACCCATGCATATGATCATGTCACATGAAATAACAAGTTTCTCCAAAGTGCGGTGATGTTATAACCGTGTCATCAAACACACAAAAATATTATGCCGGGGTTCAGAATGCTTGCCTTCAATGTGTGGAAAGGCAGGGTGCACTTCAAAACTTGAAACATTTCTCCTCTCTTCAAAAATCCTATTTTGGCAATATAAAAGAATTAAAACACAAAATAAAAACAGCACCAAAAGTTGTTCTAAATTTTTTTCAAATAAATCTTAAAATAAACTAGGTGAAATTTGAGAGAGGTAGGAAAAAGAATTAATTCATTTGGAGTTATATTTAAAAAGATAGAGCCAGTCAAAGATTTGGTCAAATCTGATTTTAAATAAAAACAGAAAAAGAAAAACGTTTCAGAGGGGAATACGCTTTCGAAGCGGGGAAACGTACTTGCGCTTTTTACGCTTTCACTTAACACGCGTGGCGGCGGGGTGGAGTCGCGACAGTGGGCCGCATGGCCCATCGGGTCGGGTTTGACCGATCGCCGCGCCCTTCTCCCTCCTCTGTCCGAAGCGAGGCCGGGCTCGGCGATCGTCGCCGGCGAAGGGAGGCTTTCGAGGCATCGAGGCGAGGATGGATCCACCTCTCCTAGGCGGTCCTCACGGTGGTCGATCGGCCGCGGGACGGAGGGTTCATCGTGGCGAGCTCCTTGGCGGAGGAGCCGGTGTGAGTGGTTTTGGGGTGAATGTGGTTCCCGATCAAAATCGAGTAGGGGTTGGGTTCTGGAAGGAGGAGGTGTTCTTGGCGAAGAGAAATGGGAGGAGAGGCCACGGTGGCGCTGGGAGAGCTGGGGCCATGGCGGCGGCGCTGCCGGAGGTGGGGAGACGACCTCCCGGTCGATTAGCTGCTATGGGAAACCAGGAGATGGTGAGGTTGCATGCGTGCTCGGAGGGCTCGGGGTCCCTTTTATAGCGCGACGAGGTCGGTTCATGGCGGTGGATGAGGACGCCGCGAACCGCCGTTCTGAGCTGCAGGGAACGTGGCGGCGACGAGTGCTAGGCGAGACCCTTCTGGATGAGCTCGGGTTGTGCCAGGGGCCAGGTGGCGAGCCGAGGTGGCTTGGGCGGCGCCGAACGGAGCAGAGGCTGTCGGCCGACGCCGGCGTGCCGCCAAAAGTGTCCTGACGGTGGCGCTGTGCGGCTTTGGACGGTTCTTGCGAGTGGATGAGGTCGAGCGCGGCTCTGGGCGGCGGGGTAGGTGGCGCGCGGCGCGGCGCTGGCGGCTCGGGCACACGTGCGTGCCAAACACACGCTCTGGGCACGCCCAGAGCACGCACTGAAGGTGCTCGATGAAATGCTATGGCACTCCAGAGCGCTTTGTTGGAGCTGGGAGTCAGCAGGGTGGGGTTATAACCTAAGGCAAAACTATTTGACATGCTGGTTTGGCCAGGGGTTCAAGTCCATAGTGCAAACAAGGACTCATGTCAAAACTGATCATGCTCGAAAGGTGTTTGACAAAATGCCAAGGGCACTTAGGCATTTCTTGGAGTGGCCAAAATCTCCAGATCAGTGTCTCTGTGGATGAAAGAGAGGGTGGTGATGTTAGTTGGCAAAATACAGAAACTTGTTAGTGCAAGTTTTGCAAAAACTCAATTCTGGACAGGAGACAAATGGCATCACTTCATGAACCAAAAATGATCCAATGGGTGCATGCTCCTGGACATAGGGGTTTGGTAAGGTGTACTACAAGTAGGAAAAGGAATCACAGCAAAAGGAGCAAGTTAAAATATAGTTGTAGTACAAAACCCCAAGTTGGACCAGAATGGAAATGAGGATGATTCACTCAAATTTTTCAAGGAACATAGCTGGGTTTTTGCACAAAACTGAATGATATGCTCCTACTGACATCCCATAATTTTGGTGGAGGCTAGAAATAATTATTTAAAAGGGTTGTAGTGCAAAGTTGCTCTCTGGACCAGAGAAGAAAATTGGGTGTAGAGCTCAAAGTATTCAATGAAAGAAATATCTTTTTGCACAAAAGTGATTTAAAAACATCACCTGACATCTCCAAATTTTGGTGGGATTTTTAGATAAATATATCAAATGGTTGTAGTTCAAATATGGCCATATAACCTTGAAAAACCATTTTTCAAGAAAATAAAGATCAGCAGATTAATTATGTAATTAGTTCTACTAATTAAAGAAAAGTTTTTCTTGAGAGGTTAAACAAGTCCAATAACATATTTGAAAAGTTTTCTGTATGGGGAAAACTCCATAATAGCAAGGGAGAAAAAGGTTCAAAAATCAAAAGGGAACCCAGAAAATAAAAGTTTTAATTTCCTGGCAAAATTTTAATTAATAAAACAAGGTCAAAATTTTGGGGTGTCACACTTACCAGACTCGTAGTTGCTCCTGGGTATTTGATACCGGTGCAGTTTCTCATATTTGTATCTCAAAAGAGGAGCTGCGAAATAAGCGGAGATTGGCGAAGGACGGAATGGTTCCAAGGTCGATGTGGTCGCCGTCGGCACGCTACCTCTACATTTACCTACGGGATTAGTTTTAAACCTCAATAATTGTTATTTAGTGCCAGCTTTGAGCATGAACATTGTATTTGGATCTCGTTTAATGCGAGCTGGCTACTCATTTAAATCCGATAATAACGGTTGTTCTATTTATATGTGAGATATGTTTTATGGCCATGCCCCGCTGGTCAATGGTTTATTCTCATTGAATCTCGAACGTGATGTTACACATATTCATAGTGTGAATACCAAAAGATGTAAGGTTAATAATAATAGTCCCACATACTTGTGGCACTGCCGCCTTGGTCACATTGGTGTCAAACGCATGAAGAAGCTCCATGCAGATGGACTTTTGGAGTCTCTTGATTACGAATCATTTGACACGTGCGAACCATGCCTCATGGGAAAAAAGACCAAGACTCCGTTCTCCAGAACAATGGAGCGAGCAACCAACTTATTGGAAATCATATATACTGATGTGTGCGGTCCAATGAGCGTCGAGGCTCGCGGTGGCTATCGTTATGTTCTCACCCTCAATAATAACTTTAGTATATATGGGTATGTCTACTTAATGAAACACAAGTATGAGACCTTTAAAAAGTTCAAGGAATTTCAGAGTGAGGTGGAGAATCAACGTGATAGAAAAATAAAGTTTTTACGATCAGATCATGGGGAAGAATATTTGAGTCACGAGTTTGGTACGCACTTGAGGAAATGTAGAATTGTTTCATAACTCACGCCGCCTAGAACACCTCAGCGTAACGGTATGTCCGAACGTCGTAATCGAACTCTATTGGATATGGTGCGATCTATGATGTCTCTTACCAATTTACCGCTATCATTTTGGGGATACGCTTTAGAGGCGGCTATATGCACTTTAAATAGGGCACCGTTTAAATCCATTGAGATGACACCGTATGAATTATGGTTTGGGAAGAAACCTAAGCTGTCGTTTCTAAAAGTTTGGGGATGCAATCCTTATGTCAAGAAACTTCAACCTGAAAAGCTCGAACCCAAGTTGGAAAAATGCGTCTTCATAGGATACCCTATGGAAACCATTGGGTATACCTTCTACCTCATATCCGAAGGCAAGATCTTTGTTGCCAAGAACGGGTCCTTTCTGGAGAAAGAGTTTCTCTCGAATGAAGTAAGTGGGAGGAAAGTAGAACTTGATGAAGTACTGCCTCTTGAACCGGAAAGTAGCGCAGCTCAGGAAGATGTTTCTGTGGTGCCTGCACCAGCTAGAGAGGAAGTTAATGATGATGATCAAGGTACTTCGGATCAAGTTGCTACTGAACTTCGTATGTCCACAAGGACACGTTCCACACCAGAATGGTATGGCAACCCTGCCCTGGAAATCATGTTGTTAGACAATGGTGAACCTTTGAACTATGAAGAAGCAATGGCGGGCCCAGATTCCAACAAATGGCTTCAAGCCATGCAATCCGAGATAGGATCCATGTATGAAAACAAAGTATGGACTTTGATAAACTTGCCCGATGATCGGCGAGCGATAGAAAATAAATGGATCTTTAAGAAGAAGATGGACGCGGATGGTAATGTTACCATCTATAAAGCTCGGCTTGTCGCTAAGGGTTATCGACAAGTTCAAGGGGTTGACTACGATGAGACCTTCTCACCCGTAGCGAAGCTGAAGTCCGTCCGAATCATGTTAGCTATTGCCGCATTCTATGATTATGAAATATGGCAAATGGATGTCAAAACGGCATTCCTTAACGGCTTCCTTAAGGAAGAATTGTATATGATGCAGCCGGAAGGTTTTGTCGATCCTAAGAATGCTAACAAGATATGCAAGCTCCAACGCTCCATCTATGGGCTGGTGCAAGCATCTAGAAGTTGGAACATTCGCTTTGATGAAATGATCAAAGTGTTTGGGTTTATGCAGACTTATGGAGAAGCCCGCGTTTACAAGAAAGTGAGTGGGAGCTCTGTAGCATTTCACATATTATATGTGGATGACATACTATTGATGGGAAATGATATAGAACTTTTGGAAAGCATAAAGGCCTACTTGAATAAGTGTTTTTCAATGAAGTACCTTGGAGAAGCTGCTTACATATTAGGCATCAAGATCTATAGAGATAGATCGAGATGCCTCATAGGTCTTTCACAAAGCACATACCTTGATAAGATATTAAGATATTGAAGAAATTCAATATGGATCAGTCCAAGATATTGCAAGGTGTGAAATTGAGCTCGGCTCAAAGCCCGACCACGGCAGAAGATAGAGAAAAGATGAGTGTCATCCCCTATGCCTCAGCCATAGGGTCTATTATGTATGCCATGCTGTGTACTAGACCTGATGTAAACCTTCCCGTAAGTTTGGTAGGGAGGTACCAAAGTAATCCCGGCATGGGACACTGGACAGCGGTCAAGAATATCCTGAAGCACCTGAAAATGACTAAGGATATGTTTCTCGTTTATGGAGGTTACGAAGAGCTCGTCGTAAAGGGTTACGTTGGTGCTAGCTTCAACACTGATCTGGCTGACTCCAAGTCACAAACCGGATACGTGTATATTTTGAATGGTGGGGCAGTAAGCTGGTGCAGTTGCAAGCAAAGCATCATGGCGGGATCTACATGTGAAGCGGAGTACATGGCAGCCTCGTAGGCAGTGCATGAAGCAATCTGGATGAAGGAGTTCATTACCGACCTAGGAGTTATTCCTAATGCGTCGGGCCCGATGACTCTCTTCTGTGACAACACTGGAGCTATTGCCCTTGCCAAGGAGCCCAGGTTTCACAAGAAGACCAGGCACATCAAGCATCGCGTCAACTCTATTCATGAAAATGGTCAAGATGGAGACATAGATATTTGTAAAGTGCATACGGATCTGAATGTCGCAGATCCGTTAACTAAACCTCTTCCGCGAGCAAAACATGATCAACACCAGAACTCTATGGGTGTTCGATTCATCACAATGTAACTAGACTATTGACTCTAGTGCAAGTGGGAGACTGTTGGAAATATGCCCTAGAGGCAATAATAAAATGGTTATTATTATATTTCCTTGTTCATGATAATTGTCTATTGTTCATGCTATAATTGTATTGACCGGAAACCGTAATACATGTGTGAATACATAGACCACAACATGTCCCTAGTGAGCCTCTAGTTGACTAGCTCGTTGATCAATAGATGGTCATGGTTTCCTGACTATGGACATTGGATGTCATTGATAATGGGATCACATCATTAGAAGAATGATGTGATGGACAAGACCCAATCCTAAGCATAGCACAAGATCATGTAGTTCGTTTGCTAAAGCTTTTCTAATGTCAAGTATCATTTCCTTAGACCATGAGATTGTGCAACTCCCGGATACTGTAGGAATGCTTTGGGTGTACCAAACGTCACAACATAACTGAGTGGCTATAAAGGTGCACTACAGGTATCTCTGAAAGTGTCTGCTGGGTTGGCACGAATCGAGACTAGGATTTGTCACTCCGTATGATGGAGAGGTATCTCTGGGCCCTCTCGGTAATGCATCATCATAATGAGCTCAATGTGACTAAGTAGTTGGTCACGGGATCATGCATTACGGAACGAGTAAAGTTACTTGCCGGTAACGAGATTGAACGAGGTATTGGGATACCGACGATCGAATCTCGGGCAAGTAACATACCGATTGACAAAGGGAATTGTATACATGATTGCTTGAGAATCCTCGACATCGTGGTTCATCCGATGAGATCATCGCGGAACATGTGGGAGCCAACATGGGTATCCAGATCCCGTTGTTGGTTACTGGCCGGAGAGCTGTCTCGGTCATGTCTGCATGATTCCCGAACCCGTAGGGTCTACACACTTAAGGTTCGATGACGCTAGGGTTATAGGGAAAGTTTTTACGTGGTTACAGAATGTTGTTCGGAGTCCCAGATGAGATCACGGACGTCATGAGGAGTTCCGGAATGGTCCGGAGGTGAAGATTTATATATGGGAAGTCATCATACAGTCACCGGAAATATTCGGGAGTTTGCTGGTATTGTACCGGGACCACCGAAGGGGTTCGGGGGTCCACCGGGAGGCTCCACCTGCCCCGGAGGGCCCTATGGGCTGTATGTGGAAGGGAACCAGCCCCTAAGTGGGCTGGGCGCCATCCCCCCTTAGGGCCCATGCGCCTAGGGTTGGGGGGAACCCTAAGGGGGGTGCCCCCTTGGCTTGGGGGGCAAGCCCCCTCCCCTTGGCCGCCGCCCCCCTCTAGATCGCATCTAGAGGGGCCGGGCCCCTTCCCCCTTCACCCTATAAATAGAGGGGAGGAGGGAGGGCAGCCGCACCACATCCAAGGCGCAGCCCTCCCCCTCTCCAACACATCCTCCTCCTTCCGCGGTGCTTGGCGAAGCCCTGTCGGAGTACCACGCTGCTCCAACACCACCACGCTGTCGTGCTGCTGCTGGAGTTGTCTTCCCCAACCTCTCCCTCTCTCCTTGTTGGATCAAGGCGTGGGAGACGTCACCGGGCTGCACGTGTGTTGAACGCGGAGGCGCCGTTGTTCGGCGCTAAGATCGGAATCGACCGTGATCTGAATCGCCACGTGTACGACTCCTCCAACCGCGTTCTTGCAACGCTTCCGTTTCGTGGTCTTCAAGGGTATGAAGATGCACTCCCCTCTCTCGTTTTGCTAGTCTCTCCATAGATTGATCTTGGTGATGCATAGATTTTTTTTAATTTCTGAACTATCCCCAACACAAAAGTACCACAATTGGGTGGAAGGCAAACGAAGCCATGCGCCGTCGAGCTTCGTTTGCCTTGCCATCATTTTCCCCTCTTCCTTTTTCTTGTGTTCTGCCAGATGGGTGTCGGGTTGTGGAGAGGCTTCTTGCCACAACATCCCCTTGGTGGCAAAATTTCGTGTTTTGACCCTTTTTGAGTATAAAATCGCGATCTGACCTCTGTTTGCAATTTTTTTTAAATCTGGCCCTTTTGCTACCGCTAGGGACCATGGCAGTAGGCTTGAACATGCTGCTGTCGTGGCTCCCGGTGGTAGGTCGACGGTAGGAAACGGTAGGCAGCCGTTAGTGGGCTAACATGTGCTAACTGCCCTACCGTCGCTGGGGGTGGCGGTACGGTGTGGTGCGCTGCCCGGCAGTGTTCTGTGACATAAAGTGGGCCCGACAGCGGTAGGGTGCGGCAAGCGCGGCAGAGTTCTGTGACTGAAAATGATGGGTTCTGGACGATAGGTTTACACAGGCTACCGCCGGTGTACCTGGCGGTAAGCTGTGAATACCTACCGCCATGCCTCGTGGCGGTAGGCTCCTCTCTGACTTTTTTTACAATAACTTGACCATTTGAATTAAACACAGATAGATAAGCACAACAGCAAAAAGTGTTTGCATATGAAATTATGATAACCTCACACTTAAAGATAGTAAAATCGATGTATCCATTAAGTTCAACATATCAAATAGGTTCAACTACTAACATAGGTAGCAATAACAGGACACCAAGTAGTTCAACATAACACAACTACTTTAACTTAGCAAGTTCAACATCACTAGTTCCTCCCCCTCCCCCTCTTGGCGGCACGCTCCTCGTTTGTCTTCGAGCGGCCCTCGTCCGGCTTCTTCGAGCGACGACGAGGAACCGGTTTCTGAAAAGGTGATGGGCTCAGAACATCCTGGTGCGGATGAGATGCCCTCTTCGCCTGGGTTGGCTGAGTCGGTTGAGGTCCATCATCGTCGTCGTACTCCTCCTCATCACCTTCTTCGTCGTCACCTCCTTCGTCTTCTCCCTCTTCTTCCTCTTCATCCTCATCCACTTTCTCTTCTTCCTCGGTCTCATTAACAAGACGAGACGATGAGGCGGCATGGCTCGAGGAACCTCCGCCGGTGTGGCTTTATGAAGCTAGGGCACGTGTCGACCCACCAGGAGGAGGAACATGCACATCAACCGAGGCAGCACACCCAAGCATGCCCGCTAGCTTGCGGCGACGGTTCATGATCTTCTGCAATAACAAATATAGTAGAGTATGACTTGGATCAGGTTTAGGGTTGCAAATAAGAACATGGCATGGATCAAATTTGCGTTCTCTCCAATAGAATGCTATGAGGCTTAAAGTTACCTTCATATCTTCCCTTAGCTTGTTGTCACCCTCCACGATTCCGGGGTCAGAACTTAGCGCATTCGAGCCGTCGAAAATGTTTCTGTTTAGCTCTGCAGCCTGCAAATCCAAGGATCATTAAAAAGTTAGCGAGAATGACCATGTCGTCATCATTAGCTCGAATGCATTTCAACAAACTTACCACTATGTTCATCAGGGGCACATACTCCCTGAAATCACCTTGCATATCTCTGAGGTTTCTCTTGTATGCTTCATCCTCAGAGTCCTCCTCCTCCTAAAGTGATGCCATGTCCGCTTCCGTCCATCGTGGCCTCAGACGCAGACGAAACTTGATGCCATCGTCATACCAATTCATGCGCCTCTCATACACATTCCAGCAAATGCCTAACCTCTCCCCAGATTTGCGGAACGTCCTCTCGTCCCACATTGTCACAAAAGACTTGTGCTCGTCAGCCCAGTCCAATATCGACTGAGAATACTGCCTGCTCTTCCTGCATAGGGGCATAACAAACAAAGAAACACAAAAGACCATAAGAACGTCAAACTTAAAGAAATCACGTTGAAGAGATGGCAGCACATACTTGTGAAGGTCGTAACCGCCAGTGTCGTGGGGCCTTGCCGGTGGTGTGTGTGTGTTGCAATACCACAAATTGTGTCGCCACGCGTTGTGGTAGGTGCCATTCGACGACGTACATGCATATTAGTGGGACAATGCACCAGAAGAGAAGGCGGTCCCGCTCGCACATCTCATTCTGCTCGAACTCCCAAGCTCTATCGTGGTACGGCCACCAGTTAACCTATACAAAGATTGTTTAGCAACCGTGAAAGTATAAACATTAAAAAGTAGCTCGCTCATTGGTATACCTGAAAAGATGACAGGTTGTCCAGCTCGTTGGTGAAGGCCTTGTACATCACACTTCCCTTGCCCGAAAGACCTTAACCCTGTCCCAAGAATAGGAGACGGTAGGGTATCGAGAACTGTCGCCATCCTCGCCATACTCCCTCCACTCTGTCCGTGGCAGTTTCTCAGGGCGACCAACCGGCAGCCGCTCCCAGCTCCAAATTGAGAGGGGCCAGAAACACCCACACATCCTAGATGTTTTCTCGGTCCTCTGCGTTGCGTCAGCTGCAAACAACAAGTGATGATCAGATGACACGATTTAAAGAACCACACACATAGGTGAGATGTATGACATCTTACCGAACGATAGAGGTACGCGAGGCCAGCAGACCCCTAGCAGTACCCTGCATCCCAGTCGGCCAGGAAGTACAGGTACATCCATAGGGCGTTGTCCCCCGAGCAGTCAGGAAATACCACCTCTGTGAGAAGAAACCACAGGTAGGCCCTTGCATACTGCTCCACGGTCCTCGGATCCGCATCTTGCGGGCATTCGGCCCGGTGGTCTAGGAGCCATGCCAGTGCTACATCGGATGTTCGGTTACTCTTGATGGGAGGGCAGTCGCCGATGAGGGCGGTAACCCTGTCCGGCCAGTTCTTCCTATCCACGCGCCCAATGAGAGCATGGCCCTTGATCGGTAGGGCCGTGATCATGGCGAAGTCCTCGAGCGTCACCATCATCTCACCACATGGGAGATGGAAAGAGTGCGTCTCGGGCCGCCAACGGTCCACCAATGCTGTGAGAGTCGTGTGGACAAGCGTCGGCGGCGTACGCTTGAACTGGAGCATGAAACCCAAGAGCTCGGCTCTCCTGTAATATGGCTCGTAGCAGTTGTCGTAGTTCATCTCTTTGACCTTGGTGTGGCCCCTCATACGTAATGGCGGAAGCATCTGTTAATGTGCACACGAAAATAGTTAGAAAAAACTTTTGAAAAGGAAAAATTGTGATGCAACACGTTGATCAGTGCTATTTACCACTCCATTCTCGATGTAACGGGCATGATGACCGTTGTCGAATGCCGGGTCAAGCATAGTGTAATTAGTGCCGATCGCCGGACCAGTGGGGGGCCTCCTGAAACAAGAACACTTTGTTATGAACATATAATCATATCATATTAAACCGTTCAACTAACATCAATCATATCGTACTCAACAAATGTAAAAAAATACTACGAATATGAACTACGGTTCATCTTCAAACTAGTTATTCTATCCTTTCACCAATCATATTCAACCATTCAACTAACATCAATCATATCTCATTAACAATCATATCAACCATTCAACTAACATTAACCAATCATATTCAACAATTGTAAAAACATATATAAAAATTACCAACATATTCATCTTCAAACCACATCACCTCATCACCTCATCTTGTGCCAAATAGGATCTATCTTCAAACTAGTTAACAAATCCAACTTATTCAACCACATCACCTCATCAATCATATTCAAACATATTTAACCACATCAAACATCAATAAATAACTCGAAAAATATTAACATGAACTAGGGTTCATCAACTATATAAAATAGGCTCTATCATAGTCAACTTCAACCACATCACCACATAAATCATATTCAACTACATCAAACAACATATTACTCCTAATTAAACAAACCTAAAAAGAACAAAAATCAAAATCTACTAGATGAAATAGGGTTCATCTTGTGCCAAATAATGTGTCGAATCGAAAGCTTCTTAACTAAAATGAATTGGAAGGATTGAGAGAGCTTACTTTTCTCGTTTCGGAGCCATCTCGATCCGCAAAAACCGTTCACAAGCGAAGAAGATTGGATGGGGGAGTGGAGGGGCCGAGAGAGGCCTTCCCCTCTCTGTTCTTGTGGGCGGCGGCAGGGGAGAAGAAGATGGGGGCTGGGTTCGCGGATGGGCCCCATGAGCCGGCCCCCGCGGGCTTATACCGGTTCGACACTTACCGCCAAGGACATTGGCGGTAGGGTTGCACAACCTACCGCCGGGTGACCTGGTGGTAGGGTCAACGGCAGGAAACGACAGCCGTTTGGTGGGCCTGACGTGGATAAGTGCCCTACCGCTGGTGGTCATGGCGGTAGCCTGTTCAAGCCTACCGCCATGGCCCCTGGTGGTAGGAAAAAGGGTCAGATCGCGAAATCTTTTGCAACTGAGGTTAGATCCCGATTTTATACCCAAAAAGGATCAAAACACGAAATTTAGCCCCCCTTGGTCGGGTGTTGTTTGTCGGAATGTCTACCCAACGTTTGACACCGGCAATCTGCCCGGATAGCGTGCATTGGCATGTCTACCTGGCCTTTGGACGGTGAGGTCTTGATGGCTGACGTGTGCGCTGACGTGCTCGCTGGTAGATCAATGCCACCGGGCCCACCCATAGAAACACACTGAACTAGTTTTATATTTGGCATGATCATGCAAATACGATGATAATCTCATCCATAGACGTATAATGCGCTGGCATGGCACTGTATTTTAATTAGCATCCACACGTGGCATGGGACCCACTTCCAATAGATGGCTTGCTTTATATAGGTCTCTATGAGTAGTGGGCCCCATATGTCAGCACAGTGGGAAATGAATGATAAAAACTGTAGCATGCAAGACTCGTAACTTGGGACGTCGCTGTAGCAAAACGACCTGGCTTAGCCATAGCGCCATTCCTATTTCCATATCCAAAAAGAATAACCACCGTTAATATCATGTGTAAGAACACGTTGACGGGTTTTACATGGGCTGCAGTCCGTGCAGCCCAGTTGCACATGTTAGCTCCTTTCTTTTAATTTGTAAATTATAATCACGGTAATAGAAGTAAGTTCAAAATATTCGTGCGTTATAAATATTATACGTAAAAATAAAATAAGTTATGTAAAAACCGTACATGTATTTTTAATATATTGACTTATTTACATGTGGACTATATTTAAAACATTTAGTAAATAAAAAATTGTAGTAAATATAAAAAACTGTACCTCATGGCTTATATTTGAATTATACAAAATTATGAATTAAAAATTATATTAATATTCACTTGTGATAACTTTTACTGGTGGCATATATTCTTAATTTCTATATAACTGAAATATAGTCAGATGTATATATTTATAAAAACAATTTAAAATTTTAGTTTTGCACAATTATGAATATTCTAAAATTATACAAAAAATGTAAAAACAAACTTATGAATTATGAATTTTGCATATAGTTATTAAAAATTATAAATAAGATAATAATTATGAATAATAATTTATTTTATATGTTTCTTAAAAATAATACGTCAATCATTTTAAAAATTATTTGAACATTTTGCTAAGTAAGTTAATGTTTTATGTATAATATTTATATATACGAAGTTTGAAATTTATTTTTATTATTATCATATAATTTACATACTTTTTATAAATTGTAAAAACATTAAAGACAGCTCATATGTGCAACATGGGCCACACAGACAGCAGACCATTTAAACCAGACAGGCACGTTCCCTTATAATATATCGTGTCATTATCATTTGTGGACAAAAAAACATTAGTGGCCTTGTAGTTAGTGCTGATTGCAACATGGACGATGTTGCAAGTTCAATTCTTGGCGGCCCCAAATTTTATTGTTGATTTTCCTTAATTCTGATCTATGGGGCCCACTGGTCATAGAGACATATATAAAGTAAGCCATCTGTTGGAAGAGGGCCCCAATGCCACGTGCATGCTAATTAAAATACAATGCGATGTCAGCGCATTATACGGCTACTAATGAGATTATCACCGTATTTGCACGCTCATGTCAAGTTCTAGAACTAGTTCGGTGTATTTTTCAAGTTCATGAACTGAAGTGAACATCAGTGACAAGTTGAAGCACCACCGGTGATATTACCTCATTTTTTTCCTTGCTACAAGTGTAGACCAGTTTTCTTGTGCAACTAACGCATTTTGCACAAATTTTTTTCAAATGTGTTGTAGTAGTAACATCTTATATCATTGGGCGGAGGTAGTAATAAAGAGGAAGAACTAACGTGTTCGGATTTTGTAACGTTTTCATAATCATGCGTTCCGAAGGGGCCCTTATTCTACTTCTTGAAAAATAAGTACGAGTATGCCACTAATATGCTCATCCAGCATTGGATCAGGCAAATTATTTTTATGCTAACAACAAAACTATAGCAATTATTGGAGGATATGAAAAACCTAATTAACCAACTGAAACCCGACACCGAGCGCACTCACTGATGCTAGTTATAGTCGGCCAAATAAGGAACAAAACAAGCACTCGATTCCGATGATGATCTGATCCATTGTTGCAAATTTCTCCAACCAATGGAGCGCCGAGCACCACAACGTCACCACACCCGAGCTGCGCCGGAGCAACCAATGGATGCACAAACTGCGCCGGAGCTGGCCACCAGTCCACCAGGGACGGACCACTGCATGTACCTCATCGCACTTACTGCACTTTATTCAATAAGTATAATATTACTGACGTTATTCAACATAAACACTTGTTCCTGAATATTGACTTTTTTCAAACTGAACATTATTCATACTGAATATTGACTTTATTCAACAAAAGCACTTGCTGCACCACCTTCTCACAAATGAGCACTTACAACAAGGCACATGGACACGGGTAGTCGTGCTTATTTTGATTATAAATGAGCTGTTCCAACAAATATATATGTAGCCAATTAGGCTACAACACAAGCTCGGGTTCAGCAGAAAAGCAATGGCGCTGACGACTACCAACGGATTTTGGAGTTCGGGAACTCCTTCCTAGAGGATAGATCATGGCGATGCCATGAATGACTTATTGATTTATGAAGACTTTGACCTTACGAGCTGAACTGAATCACAGCCCGAGAAGCCTTCGAGGATGCCTCTGTGATCTTCTTCCTCAATGAATCCTTCTGCATGCTGGTTTGAGGATAGCTTGAAGGACGAGCGTCAGCATGGGGAAACTTGTCAGTGCAAAGTGTGCACATCTTCCTGTCGTGCAGAGACACCTTCTTGATGTTCACCGCAGCTTGCATGACACGACTGACGTATCCCATGAAATTGTCATCGGACTGGAAACCGTAGATAGTTAGAGTCGCCAGATTCTTGTGCTTAAAATTTGGATTAGATGGTTCCCACTTCACATCTGTTTTCGTTGAGTAACTATTTTGTGACTCCTGTCGGCACTTATGATCCCATACTGTGATGGAAAGGTCCTCTACAGATGGTGCAGCTTCAAGAAGGAACATTGTCCAAGAGATATCACATTCTTCAGGAAGATTATCCAGATTAATAAACCGTAACTTAGCAAGCACAGGAGCAAGCGCTTTGGGGCATTCTGGTTGAATCCAAATCTGGGAGATAAAATAATAAATTAATAATGAGTGCAAAATGTGCATAAATTGCATCCTCAAGTGATGAATAATTTACTACAATGAGAATGGGATAGAGATTATCGGAGTACCTTTTCACTTCGAAATTCCAGAGACAGATTACTAACAGAAGGGACAGTAGCAAGCAGCTGGCTTAGCTTGAGGGTCTTCTGAGAAAGACATGCATCACCAAGACTGAGGTTTGAAAGCTGAGGGAGAACACCAAGAACCAATGGATTCTCATCATAGGGCCAATTATTGTAGGCCATCCGTTTGAGCTTTGGTAGGCGATTGAGCTCCACTGTTTTGAATTTTCCATAGGAGAAAACAAGCTCGACGAGTCGAGCATGTTCTATATGTAGAACCGAACGGATCCCCGCGTCACACATTAAGAAAGATAGTGACTCCAGCACCTTGCAATAGCTTAGGATGTTGGGTAGGTCTGATTTACCAAATCTCATATTCCGTAAATGCAGCCGTGTGAGACCAGCAAATGCATCTGGACAATCACGAACAAAATTATTGAACTGCTTAGCAAAGAGCACACGATAGGCATCAGTGCAAAGATGGAGATCCCTTGGCGACAAGATCTCAAACTCGGCTGCATCCAATTTCTGCGTCACCATGGCTGCGCCAACAGATTTGCCGATGGAGAGACAGCAAGAAGGGCTCAGGAAAAATTTGAGCTTCAGCTTGCGAATGGTGATCTGCGGAGACCTCGTACTAAGGATCTTGTCTGTCACATCAGCCACGACACCATTCATTTGAACTAGATCATGAGAGCTGAGATCAATGACGATCTGTGAGAGCATAGTGGGCAGCTTCTGCATTTTCCTAGAAAGTATGCAAGTTTTTACTGCATCAAGCGTACCCACCCTCTCCAGAATGTTGAGCAGCAGGTCAGCAGGCAGCTCGCTTAGCCTGTCCCCATTACAAGCTTGTACTTCATCAGGCAGCTCGCTTAGGGAGCCCCCGGTACTAGCTTCTCTTTTCGACTGCATTTTGCCAGATGGAAAAATTAGTCATCGATGATGGATCGATAAATTGACTTCCATCAAATGAAAAAATATAATACTCCCTCCAATCCATATTACTTGTCGCTCAAATGGATGTATCTAGCACTAATATCCATTTGAGCGACAAGTAATATGGATCGGAGGGAGTAATAATAACAAAACATAAGCAACGACTTACATCACGTCGGCTGCAGCGACCCCTATTAAGCTCCATGGCGATGCAATAAGCAAAGTAAGTATTGAAACGATGATCTGGAAACAATAGTCAACGCCCAGCCTGAACTTGTTATGGACTCCTCCAATCCTACTAGTAAAAGAACTCTGATCCCACTCCCTACTCCCAAGGCAGAGACGGAGGAGGTTTCCGAATCTTCTTCAAGCCGGTACAGAATCCGTAAACCGACCGATTTACTATTATCTCATGAGAGGCAGACATATAAAAACAACTCCTTTTTCTAATACAAATCGAAATTGATCCGTTTCTTCTTCGAATCCGAAGACAGAACGAAATTGGCACCTTTCTCTTGCTTCTCCAAATCCGATTCCAGAAAGAATTTGACCTTCCTTCATCGTCTAGAACGTAGCATCGGAGCCGAACTGGTTTAGGCGACAAGGCCGGTAGCCGCCGCCGGGAGATTGGTGTGGGTGGGGAGGGGAAAGTGTTAGGGCAGAGGATGCCATGTGTGTATCTGCCCTGTGGTGGATCTGTTAAGATTTGGCTCGGGCTAATCTACACTTGAGCCCATAGGCCCATTTGAACAAAGGGTTAGGAAGAGAACTCAGATGCGGCCCACTACCCGCTCAAAAAAAAACATGCGGCCCACTAAATATAACCTGCCTGGATTTAATAATTCGGTAAAATCTATATCTATACCCTCCCCTAAAAAATAATCTATATCTATATCTATATCTCTTGTTGAGGCCGGTTAAGTGGCCGAGCTCATTGACGCCACATCGGCTGTGTAGGATAGGCACCATGTGCAACAAGTGTTCATGCCAATGGATGTGCCAATTATCTTGGGAATACCTTTGTGTACTAGGGACACTGAGGACTTTTGGGCTTGGAACTTTGAGAGAAGCGGTGTTTTCTCTTAAGATCCGCTTATAAAATGCTCCTTTCCATAAAACAAGAAGGGAGGCGTGGTTAAAAGGTACCGCCACATCTTCAAGCACAAATAATGAGGAGAAGTCGTGGAAGATGCTTTGGAAAATTCAAGTGCCTGCCAAGATCAGGATGTTTCCGTGGCGATTGTCCAAGCATTCAATCCCAAATGAAGATGTTAGAGCTCACCGACATATGTCAAATTCTAGTTCTTGCGGGTTATGTGGCAGCCAGGATTCGTGGAGGCATTCGCTTCTACAGTGTACGGTCGCCAGGTGTACATGGGCTCTAGTGGATGACAATCTAGCACATCACCTTGTGTCCACTACGGAGCCTCAGGCGAAGCATTGGCTATTCTCATTAATTGATGGCCTAACACATACGCAGTTCATCAGAGTAGCTATCACGTTATGGGCGATATGGTCGTCTGGGAGAAAAGCTATTCATGAGGGCATTTTTCAAAGTCCACAATCTACACAGGGTTTCATCGATAGATACATATCAAAATTGGAGATCATAAGAGAGATGAAGACGGCACAAACTCCTAACCCAAGTGTTGTACCAAGGGGCGAGACAAGGTAGAAGGCACCGCCAGCGGGATTCGCCAAGGTACATGTAGATGCAGGCGTGTCCACGCCATCAAGAGGAGGCACAGCGGCAATGGTCGCTCGCGATGATCAGGGGAACTACTTGGGAAGCTCAACACTCGTAATTCATGGCATCCATGAACCTGCAACACTAGAAGCAGTAGCATGCAAGTAGGCCCTTTCCTTAGCCGAAGAGCTACTCTTGCATAGCTTTGTAATTGCATCTGATTCCAAGCAAGTAGTATGAGATATCCTCAAGGGAAATCAAGGGAGATATGGTACCATCATTAAGGAGATTCAGCAGCGATCAACTATGTTTAATTGTAATTTTATTTTTGAGAGTCGTGAGTCGAACAAAGAAGCTCATAGTCCAGCCAAGTTTTCGCATTCATTAGGTCAGGGGTGCCATGTGTGGCTAGGGCAACCCCATGACCCGAGATGTGTTTCACTCACTGTGGCATTTGATCAATAAAACTTGGTTTACCCCCTAAAAAATCTATATTTATACCTCACGCTGCAGGTGGAAGTGGGGTCTAGTGGGACTAGCTATCCCATCCCACTTAAATTGCTATAATGGGCTCCCATTGGACAGAAAAAAATTAAGTGGGCTAGCTTCATTAGCCCATTGGGAACCCACTTAATCCATTGCCCTTTCACTCTTGTGGACAGAGGAACAGAGGAAGCGCCGCCATGCAGGCGCGCACCCATCATCGTCGCCGCCACTCGATTCCCGCCGCCGCTGCACCCCCTCCTCTTTCACCCTACATTCATCCCCTCCCAGCCTTCCTTCCCCGCAGCTTCTACCCTGGCCGGACGAAATGGCCAGGACGCCGGTGATACGTGTCCATCGTATCTACTTTTCTAAACTCTTTTGCCCTTGTTTTGGACTCTAATTTGCATGATTTGCATGGAACTAACCCGGACTGACGTTGTTTTCAGCAGAATTGCAATGGTGTTATTTTTGTGCAGAAATCAAAGTTCTCGGATTGACCTGAAACACTAGTAGAAAACAGGGCTTTCGTTCGGGCCAGATAAGCCCATTAGTCCGGTTCAGTCACGAACCGGGACCCATGGGGGCATTGGTCCCGGTTCGTGCGGCTAAAGGCATTAATCCCGGTTCAAATGAGCCCTTTAGTCCCGGTTTGAGACACGAACTAGGACTAAAGGGTGCGATGCCCTTTAGTCCCGGTTCGTATGTCAAATCGGGACTAAAGACTAGACCTTTAGTCCCGGTTTGAGACACGAACCGGGACTAAAGGGTGTGATGCCCTTTAGTCCCGGTTCGTGTCTCAAACCTCAAATCGGGACTAAAGACTAGACCTTTAGTCCCGGTTTGAGACACGAACCGGGACTAAAGGGTGTGATGCCCTTTAGTCCCGGTTCGTGTCTCAAACCTGGACTAAAGGTCCCATTTTCACCCCCCCAGTGGATCACCTTTTCAGTTTTGTAAAAAGCAAAAGAAAATGATAAAAACTTCAAAAATTAAAATCATTCGAGATGTAGTTATGTTACTACATCTATTAGTTGGGAAAATTAAAAAACTTAAATTTGGACATGTTTTGCAAAGAAGTGTTATGAAAAAGTAAAATGGTATCTTTTGCATACGATGTCGAAAAAATGCATAATATATCAAAAAAATAGCACAAAAATCCGCATCCGATTTTGACGGCCGTAGGCCTGTTTGCAAATTTTTAGAATCCTCAAATTCTGAAAGGAAAAATAGTTATGCTCAAATTTTAGTTTTTTTTTGAATTTTGGCTAAATCTGGTCAAACTATGGTCAAACTACTTATTCAAGAAGTATTAGTGGTACTAAATAATTATTCAAGAATATTAGTGTTACTAAATAATTATTTCAGTATTTTGAATTTTGGCCAAATCTGGTCAAACTATGGTCAAGCTACTTATTCAAGAAATATTAGTGTTACTAAATAATTATTGTTTTTTAGAATAATATTTTCAAACTCAAACAGTGAAACGTGTGACTTCATGCTCAAGCTAAACTCCTGAGGGTTAATAGAATTGACATCTTACTATTGTCAGGAAAATAACAAGTGCAGACTTGGAAATGAGGGGGAATAGAACCCGGAAGTTAAGTGTGCTCAGGCTGGAGTAGTGAGAGGATGGGTGACCGGCCGAAAAGTTAGATGATTTGGAATGATGAGGGGTGATTAGAGATTAGAGGTTAAATTGAGCAGTGATGAGTGGTGATTAGAGATTAAATTGTAAAATAATTCAAAATTTGAAAATCGAGAAAAAAATTAAAAAAATTAAAAAAAAACCTTTAGTCCCGGTTGGTCGACCAACGGGGACTAAAGGTGGAGCTCCAGACAGCGGCCACGTGGAGGGCCTTTAGTCCCGGTTCGTATAAGAACCGGGACTAAAGGGAGGGGGCTTTAGTACCGAATCTTTAGTCCCGGTTCCAGAACCGGGACTAAAAGCCCTCTAGAACCGGGACAAATAGGCCTTTTTCTACTAGTGAAAATTTACGGAGAAGTTTTGTGAAATATATAAAAAATGCTGGCGGAAAAAGATATCAGAGGGGGCCACCCAGGGGCCATGCTACTTCTTGAGCTTGCGTTGATTTTTTTCCTTGAAGAGGAAAGGGTGATGCAGCAAAGTAGAGATAAATATTTTCCTTAGTTAAGAACTAAGGTATCAATCCAGTAGGAGGCACAAGCAAGTCCCCAATATATGCACCTGCACAAACTAACAAACACTTGCACACAACGCGAAAAAGGGATTGTCAATACCTTCACGGTCACTTGCAAAAGTGAGATCTAACAGAGATATATATATAAAAGATAAGTAAATAATAAAATAAAGTAAATATAAATAAATTGCAGCAAGATATTTTTTTGATTTTTAGTTTTATAGATCATATATGATGGAAAATATACCCGGGGGCCATAGGTTTCACTAGAGGCTTCTCTCTTGAAGGAAGCATACAGTGGGTACACAAATTACTGTTGAGCAATTGATAGAAAAGCGCAAAGTTATGACGATATCTAAGCCACTAATCATGAATATAGGCATCACGTCCGTGATAAGTAGACCGAAACGATTCTGCATCTACTACTATTACTCCACACATCGACCGACTCCGCCCTGCATCTAGAGTATTAAGTTCATAAAAGCAGAGTAACGCTTTAAGAAAGATGACATGATGTAGAGGGATAAACTCAAGCAATATGACATAAACCCCATCTTTTTATCCTTAATGGAAACAATACAATATGTGCCTCGCTTGTTGGGAAACATAGCAAGCAATTTCAAAATTTTCCTACGCTCACGCAAGATCTATCTAGGAGATGCATAACAATGAGAGGGGGAGAGTGTGTCCACGTACCCTCATAGACTAAAGGCGGAAACGTTTGCTCAACGCGGTTGATGTAGTCGAACGTCTTCCCGTTCCGACCGATCGAGTAACGTACGACACCTCTGAGTTCTACACACGTTCAGCACGATGACGTCCCACGAGCTCTTGATCCAGCAGAGGGTCGAAGGAGTAGATGAGTTCTGTCAGCACGATGGCGTGGTGATGGTGATGGTGATGTGATCTGATACGTCTCCAACGTATCTATAATTTTTGATTGTTCCATGCTATTATATTACCCGTTTTGGATGTTTATGGGATTTACTTTACACATTTATATCATTTTTGGGACTAACCTACTAACCGGAGGCCCAACCCGTATTGCTGTTTTTTGCCTATTTTAGTGTTTCGACGAAAAGGAATATTGAATGGAGTCCAAACGGAATGAAACCTTCACGAGTGTGATCTTTGGAACAAACGTGATCCGGAGGACTTGGAGTGCAAGTCAAGAAGCAGCCGAGGCGTCCACGAGGGTGGAGGGCGCGCCCCCTACTGGGCGCGCGCCCCTATCTCGTGGGCCCCTCGGGAGTCCACCGACGTACTTCTTCCTCCTATATATACCCACGTACCCCGAGAACATCAGAAGCAACCACGCAAACCTAGTTCCACAGCTGTAACCTTCTTTATCCGCGAGATCCCATCTTGGAGGCTTCGCCGGCGCTCCGCCGGAGGGGAAATCGACCACGGAGGGCTTCTACATCAAATCCATAGCCCCTCCAATGAGTTGTGAGTAGTTTACCACAGACCTTCGGGTCCATAGTTATTAGCTAGATTGCTTCTTCTCTCTCTTTGGATCTCAATACCATGTTCTCCTCGATCTTCTTGGAGATCTATTCGATGTAACTCTTTTTGCGGTGTGTTTGTCGAGATCCGATGAATTGTGGGTTTATGATAAAGTTTATCTATGAGAAATATTTGAATCTCCTCTGAATTCTTTTATGTGTGATTAAGTTATCTTTGCAAGTCTCTTCGAAATATCAGTTTGGTTTGGCCTACTAGATTGATCTTTCTTGCAATGGGAGAAGTGCTTAGCTTTGGGTTTAATCTTGCGGTGTCCTTTCCCAGTGACAGTAGGGGCAGCAAGGCACGTATTGTATTGTTGCTATCAAGGATAAAAAGATGGGGTTTATTTCATATTGCATGAGTTTATCCCTCTACAACATGTCATCTTTATTAATGTGTTACTCTGTTCTTTATGAACTTAATACTCTAGATGCATGATGGATAGCGGTCGATGTGTGGAGTAATAGTAGTAGATGCAGGGAGGAGTCGGTCTACTTGTCACGGACATGATGCCTATATACATGATCATGCCTAGATAATCTCATAATTATTCGCTTTTCTATCAATTGCTCGACAGTAATTTGTTCACCCACCGTAATACTTATGCTATCTTGAGAGAAGCCACTAGTGAAACCTATGGCCCCGGGTCTATCTTTTATCATATAAGCTTTCAATCTACTTTTATTTGCATCTTTACTTTTCCAATCTATATCATAAAATACCAAAAATATATTTATCTTATCATCTTATCTCTATCAGATCTCACTTTCGCAAGTGGCCGTGGAGGGATTGACAACCCCTTTATTGTGTTTGTTGCGAGTTCTTTGTTTGTTTGTGTAGGTGCGTGAGACTTTTGAGGAGCCTCCTACTGGATTGATACCTTGGTTCTCAAAAATTGAGGGAAATACTTATGCTACTATTGCTGCATCACCCTTTCCTCTTCAAGGAAAACCAACGCAAGCTCAAGACGTAGCATGATCCACGCAGGGCTTCACCTAAGCACCGCGACAATATGACCGGAGGCGTAAACTGTGGAGGGGGCGCCGCACACGGCTAAGAGCAATTGTGTGTCTCATAGGGGCGCCCCCCATATATAAAGGAGGGAGGGGGAGGAGGCCGGCCTAGGGCGCACCCCAAGTGGGGGGAATCCTACTAGGACTCCTAGTCCTATTCGCCCCCCTTCCTTCTAACGGAGGGGAGGGGGGAAGGAGAGGGAGAGGGAGAAGGAAAGGGGGGCCGCGCCCCCTCCCCTTGTCCAATTCGGACTCCCCAGGGGGGCGTGTGCCACCCTCTTGCGGGGTGCCTTGCCTCTCCCCTATGGCCCATGTGTCCCATTACTTCCACCGGGAGGTTCCGATAACCCCTCGGTACTCCGATAAATACCCGAAACACTCTGGAACCATTCCGGTGTCTGAATACCACCTTCCAATATATCAATCTTTACCTCTCGACCATTTCGAGACTCCTCGTCATGTTTGTGATCTCATCTGGGACTCCAAACAACCTTCAGTCACCAAAACACATAACTCATATAATACATATCGTCATCAAATGTTAAGTGTGAAGACCCTACGGGTTCGAGAACTAAGTAGACATGACCGAGACACCTCTCCGGTCAATAACCAATAGCGGAACCTAGACGCTCATATTGGCTCCCACATATTATACGAAGATCTTTATCGGTCGAACCGCAATGTCAACATACATTATTCCCTTTGTCATCGGTATGTTACTTGCCCGAGATTTGATCATCGGTATCTTCATACCTAGTTCAATCTCGTTACCGGCAAGTCTCTTTACTCGTTCTGTAATGCATCATCCCGCAGCTAACTCATTACACACATTGCTTGCAAGGCTTCATATGATGTGCATTACCGAGAGGGCTGATACGTCTCCAACGTATCTATAATTTTTGATTGCTCCATGCTACTTTATCTACTGTTTTGGACTATATTGGGCTTTATTTTCCACTTTTATATTATTTTTGGGACTAACCTATTAACCAGAGGCCCAGCCCAGAATTGTTGTTTTTTGCCTATTTCAGTGTTTCGAAGAAACAGAATATCAAACGGAGTCCAAACGGAATGAAACCTTTGGGAACGTGATTTTCCAACCAAACGTGATCCAGGAGACTTGGACCCTACTCCAAGAAGTGCCAGAGGTGGTCACGAGGGTGGAGGGCGTGCCCCCCTACCTCGTGGGTCCCCTAACGCTCCACCGACGTACTCCTTCCTCCTATATATACCTACGTATCCCCGAACGATCAGAACGGGAGCCAAAAACCTAATTCCACCGCCGCAACCTTCTGTATCCACGAGATCCCATCTTGGGGCCTGTTAGGAGCTCACGAGGGGGCATCCACCACGGAGGGCTTCTACATCAACACCATAGCCCCTCTGATGAAGTGTGAGTAGTTTACTTCAGACCTTCGGGTCCATAGCTAGTAGCTAGATGGCTTCTTCTCTCTTTTTGGATCTCAATACAATGTTCTCCCCCTCTCTTGTGGAGATCTACTCGATGTAATCTTCTTTTTGCGGTGTGTTTGTTGAGACCGATGAATTGTGGGTTTATGATCCAATATTATCTATGGAAAATATTTGATTCTTCTCTGAATTCTTTTATGTATGATTGAGTTATCTTTGCAAGTCTCTTTGAATTATCCTTTTGGTTTGGCCAACTAGATTGGTAGTTCTGCAATGGGAGAAGTGCTTAGCTTTGGGTTCAATCTTGCGGTGTCCTTACCAAAGGATGTAAAGGGTTGCAAGGCACGATTGTATTGTTGCCATCGAGGATAACAAGATGGGGTTTTATCATATTGCATGAATTTATCCTCTACATCATGTCATCTTGCTTAAGGCGTTACTCTGCTTTTTAACTTAATACTCTAGATGCATCTTTGGATAGCGGTCGATGAGTGGAGTAATAGTAGTAGATGCAGAATCGTTTGATCTACTTGTCTTGGACGTGATGCCTATATACATGATCATTGCCTAGATATACTCATAACTATGTTCAATTCTGTCAATTGCTCAACAGTAATTTGTTCACCCACCGTAGAATACTTATGCTCTTGAGAGAAGCCACTAGTGAAACCTATGGCCCCCGGGTCTATTCTCATCATATCAATCTCTATCACTTTATTTACTTGCTTTGTTTTTACTTTACCTTTTACTTTTCACTTTGCATCTATCTATCAAAATTACCAAAAATATTATTTATCATCTCTATCAGATCTCACTATCGTAAGTGACCGTGAAGGGATTAACAACCCCTAATCGCGTTGGTTGCGAGTTGCTATCATTTTGTGTAGGTACGAGGAACTTGTGCATGGTCTCCTACTGGATTGATACCTTGGTTCTCAAAAACTGAGGGAAATACTTACGCTACTTTGCTGCATCATCCTCTCCTCTTCGGGGAAATCCAACGTAGTGCTCAAGAGGTAGCAAGAAGAATTTCTGGCGTCGTTGCTGGGGAGGCTCACGCAAGCAAGTGAACTATACCAAGTACCCATCGCAATCCCTATCTCCCGCATTACATTATTTGCCATTTGCTCTCGTTTTCCTCTCCCCCACTTCACCCTTGCTGTTTTATTTGCCCTCTCTTTCCCAATCTCCTCCTCTCTTTCCCGTTTGCTTTTTTCCCGTTGTCTTTCTGTTTGCTTGTGTGTTGGATTACTTGTTGCCATGGCGCAAGATAATACCAAGATGTGTGATTTCTCGAATACCAATAATAATGATTTCCTTAGTACTCCGATTGCTCCTCTTAATAATGATGAGTCTTGTGAAATCAATACCGCTTTGCTGAATCTTGTTATGAAAGATCAATTCGCCGGCCTTCCTAGTGAAGATGCCGCTACTCATCTAAACAATTTTGTTGATTTGTGTGATATGCAAAAGAAGAAAGATACGGATAATAATATTTTCAAATTGAAGTTATTTCCGTTTTCGCTTAGAGATCGTGCTAAAGTTTGGTTTTCATCTTTGCCTAAAAACAGTATTGATTCTTGGAACAAGTGCAAAGATGCTTTTATCTCTAAGTATTTTCCTCCCGCTAAGATTATCACTCTTAGGAACGATATCATGAATTTTAAACAACTTTATCATGAGCATGTTGCCCAATCTTGGGAAAGAATGAAATTAATGCTTCGCAATTGCCCTACTCATGGTTTGAATTTATGGATGATCATACAAAATTTTTATGCCGGATTGAATTTTGCTTCTAGAAATCTTTTAGATTCGGCCGCGGGAGGCACGTTTATGGAAATTATGTTAGGAGATGCTACCAAATTGCTTGATAATATTATGGCTAATTATTCTCAATGGCACACCGAAAGATCTTCTAGTAAAAAAGTGCATGCTATAGAAGAAATCAATGTTTTGAGTGAAAAGATGGATGAACTTATGAAGATGTTTGCTCCTAAAAATACTCCTCTTGATCCCAATGATATGTCTTTATCTACTTTGCTTGAGAATAATAATGAATCTATGGATGTGAATTTTGTTGGTAGGAATAGTTTTGGAAACAACGCGTATAGAGGGAATTTTAATCCTAGGCCTTATCCTAGTAATCCTTCTAATAATTATGGAAATTCCTACAACAACTCTTATGGAAATGTTAATAAGATGCCCTCTGAATTTGAGAGTAGTGTTAAAGAGTTTATGAATTCACAAAAGAATTTTAATGCTTTGCTTGAAGAGAAATTGCTTAAAGTTGATGATTTGGCTAGGAACGTTGATAGAATTTCTCTTGAAGTTGATTCTTTAAAGCTTAGATCTATTCTTCCTAAGCATGATATCAATGAGTCTCTCAAAGCCATGAGAATTTCCATTGATGAGTGCAAGGAAAGAACCGCTAGGATGCGTGCTTCCAAAGATGCCTTTATTAAAATGTGTTCTTCCAATTCCTATGAAAATCAAGATGAAGATCTAAAAGTTATTGATGTGTCCCCCATTAAATCTTTGTTTTGCAATATGAATCTTGATGAATCTGAATATGATCTTCCTTTACCTAGAAGGCGTTCTAAGAATCCGGAGTTTCTAGATCTTGATGATGAATTTGATGAAAGTGGGATTGAAATAAATAAAAACTTAGATATTGCTAAACCCACAATTTTGGATCTCAAGGAGTTTAATTATGAAAATTGCTCTTTGATTGGTTGTATTTCCTTGTTGCAATGCATGCTAGATTCTCCTCATGCTTATAGTCAAAATAAGGCCTTTACCGAACACATTGTTGATGCCTTGATGCAATCTTATGAAGAAAAACTTGAGTTGAAAGTTTCTATCCCTAGAAAGCTCTATGATGAGTGGTAACCTACTATAAAAATTAAAATTAAAGATTATGAGTTTCATGCTTTGTGTGATTTGGGTGCTAGTGTCTCTACTATTCCCAAAACTTTATGTTATTTGCTAGATTTCCGTGATTTTGATGATTGCTCTCTAAACTTGCATCTTGCAGATTCCACTATTAAAAAGCCTATGGGAAGAATTAATGATGTTCTTATTGTTGCAAATAGGAATTATGTGCCCGTAGATTTTATCGTTCTTGATATAGATTGCAATCCTTCATGTCCTATTATTCTTGGTAGACCTTTTCTTAGAACGATTGGTGCAATTATTGATATGAAGGAAGGGAATATTCGATTCCAATTTCCCTTAAAGAAGGGCATGGAACACTTCCCTAGAAAGAAAATAAAATTACCATATGAATCTATCATGAGAGCCACTTATGGATTGCCTACCAAAGATGCCAATACCTAGATCTATCCTTGCTTTTATGCCTAGCTAGGGGCGTTAAACGATAGCGCTTGTTGGGAGGCAACCCAATTTTATTTTGTGTTTTTTGTTTTTGCTTCTGTTTAGGAATAAATAATCCATCTACTTCTGTTTAGATGTGGTTTTATGTTTCAATTAGTGTTTGTGCCAAGTAGAACCTATAGGATAACCTACGATGATAGTTGATTTGATTCTGCTGAAAAACAGAAACTTTGCACGCACGAATATAATTTTGTTAAATCACAGGAACGTGCTTTTGCATTGATTATTTTTGCTTCTGTTCAATAAACAAATTGTCCAGGACTTCCTAGTTTGTTAGAATTTTTAGATTTCCAGAAGTTTGCGTTAGTTACAGATTGCTACAGACTGTTCTGTTTTTGACAGATTCTGTTTTACGTGTGTTGTTTGCTTATTTTGATGAATCTATGGCTAATAAAATAGTTTATAATCCATAGAGAAATTGTAATACAGTAGGTTTAACACCAATATAAATAAATAATGAGTTAATTACAGTACCTTGAAGTAGTCTTTTTTTTTATTTCTCTAACGGAGCTCACGAGATTTCTGTTGAGTTTTGTGTTGTGAAGTTTTCAAGTTTTGGGTGAATTCTTTTGATGGATTATGGAACAAGGAGTGGCAAGAGCCTAAGATTGGGGATGCCCATGGCACCCCCAAGATAATCCAAGGACACCAAAAAGTCAAAGCTTGGGGATGCCCCGGAAGGCATCCCCTCTTTCGTCCACTTCCATCGGTAATTTACTTGGAGCTATATTTTTATTCACCACATGATATGTGTTTTGCTTGGAGCGTCTTGTATTATTTGCGTCTTTGTTTGTTAGTTTACCACAATCATCCTTGATGTACACACCTTTTGAGAGAGCCATATATGAATTGGAATTTTTTAGAATACTCTATGTGCTTCACTTATATCTTTTGAGCTTGATAGTTTTGCTCATAGTGCTTCACTTATATCTTTTGAGCATGATAATTTTTGCTCTAGTGCTTCACTTATACCTTTTAGAGCACGGTGGTGGATTTGTTTTAAAGAAACTATTGATCTCTCATGCTTCACTAGATTATTTTGAGAGTCGTTAATAGCATGGTAATTCGCTTAATGTTAATATACTTGGTGTTCAAGATATGTGAACCTTTCTTTTGAGTGCGTTGAATACTAAGATAAGTTTGATGCTTGATAATTGTTTTGAGATATGAAGATGGTGATATTAGATTCATGCTACTTGAGTAGTTATGAATTCAAAGAATACTTGTGTTGAAGTTTGTGATTCCCGTAGCATGCACGTATGGTGAACCGTTATGTGATGAACTCGGAGCATGATTTATTTATTGATTGTCTTCCTTATGAGTGGTGGTCGGGGACGAGCGATGGTCTTTTCCTACCAATCTATCCCCCTAGGAGCATGCACGTAATACTTTGCTTTGATAACTTCTAGATTTTTGCAACAAGTATATGAGTTCTTTATGACTAATGTTGAGTCCATGGATTATACGCACTTTTTCCCATCCTTCCACCTTTGCTAGCCTCTCTAATACAGCGCACTTTTCGCCAGTATCATACACCCACCATATACCTTCCTCAAAACAGCCACCATACCTACCTATCATGGCATTTCCATAGCCATTCCGAGATATATTGCCATGCAACTTTCCACCATTCCGTTTATTATGACACGCTCCATCATTGTCATATTGCTAGCATGATCATGTAGTTGACATTGTATTTGTGGCAAAGCCACCATTCATAATTCTTTCATACATTTCACTCATGATTCATTGCATATCCTGGTACACCGCTGGAGGCATTCATATAGAGTCATACTTTGTTCTAAGTATGGAGTTGTAATTGTTGAGTTGTAAGAAAAATAAAAGTGTGATAATCATCATTATTAGAGCATTGTCCCAAGTGAGGAAAGGATGATGGAGACTATGATTGCCCCATAAGTTAGGATGAGACTCCGGACAAAAATATATAAAAAAGGAGGCCATAAAAAAAGAGAAAGGCCCAAATAAAAAAATGAGAGAAAAAGAGAGAAGGGACAATGCTACTATCCTTTTACCACACTTGTGCTTCAAAGTAGCACCAAGATCTTCATGATAGAGAGTCTCTCATTTTGTCACTTTCATATACTAGCGGGAATTTTTCATTATAGAACTTGGCTTGTATATTCCAATGATAGGCTTCCTCAAATGCCCTAGGTCTTCGTGAGCAAGCAAGTTGGATGCACACCCGCTTAGTTTCTTTTGTAGAGCTTTCATATACTTATAGCTCTAGTGCATCCGTTGCATGGCAATCCCTACTCACTCACATTGATATCTATTAATGGGCATCTCCATAGCCCGTTGATAAGCCTAGTTGATGTAAGACTATCTTCCCTCTTTTTGTCTTCTCCACAACCACCCTTATATTCCACCTATAAGTGCTATATCCATGGCTCACGCTCATGTATTGCGTGAAGATTGAAAAAGTTTTGAAAATGTCATAAGTATGAAACAATTGCTTGGCTTGTCATCGGGGTTGTGCATGATTTAAATATTTTGTGTGGGGAAGATGGAGCATAGCCAGACTATATGATTTTGTAGGGATAACTTTCTTTGGCCATGTTATTTTGAGAAGACATGATTGCTTTGATTAGTATGCTCGAAGTATTATTATTTTTTATGTCAATATGAACTTTTGTCTTGAATCTTTCGGATCTGAATATTCATATCACAATTAAGAAGATTTACGTTGAAATTATGCCAAAGTATCACTCTGCATCAAAAATTCTTTTTTATCATATGCCTACTCGAGGACGAGCAAGAATTAAGCTTGGGGATGCCTGATACGTCTCCAACGTATCTATAATTTTTGATTGCTCCATGCTACTTTATCTACTGTTTTGGACTATATTGGGCTTTATTTTCCACTTTTATATTATTTTTGGGACTAACCTATTAACCGGAGGCCCAGCCCAGAATTGTTGTTTTTTGCCTATTTCAGTGTTTCGAAGAAACAGAATATCAAACGGAGTCCAAACGGAATGAAACCTTTGGGAACGTGTTTTTCCAACCGAATGTGATCCAGGAGACTTGGACCCTACTCCAAGAAATGCCAGAGGCGGTCACGAGGGTGGAGGGCGTGCCCCCTGGGTGCGCCCCCTACCTTGTGGGCCCCCTAACGGTCCACCGACGTACTCCTTCCTCCTATATATACCTACGTATCCCCGAACGATCAGAACGGGAGCCAAAAACCTAATTCCACCGCCGCAACCTTCTGTATCTACGAGATCCCATCTTGGGGCCTGTTTCGGAGCTCCGTCGGAGGGGGCATCCACCATGGAGGGCTTCTACATCAACACCATAGCCCCTTCGATGAAGTGTGAGTAGTTTACTTCAGACCTTCGGGTCCATAGCTAGTAGCTAGATGGCTTCTTCTCTCTTTTTGGATCTCAATACAATGTTCTCCCCTCTCTTGTGGAGATCTATTCGATGTAATCTTATTTTTTGCGGTGTGTTTGTTGAGACCGATGAATTGTGGATTTATGATCCAAGATTATCTATGGAAAATATTTGATTCTTCTCTAAATTCTTTTATGTATGATTGAGTTATCTTTGCAAGTCTCTTCAATTATCCTTTTGGTTTGGCCAACTAGATTGGTAGTTCTTGCAATGGGAGAAGTGCTTAGCTTTGGGTTCAATATTGCGGTGTCCTTACCCAAAGGATGTAAAGGGTTGCAAGGCACGATTGTATTGTTGCCATCAAGGATAACAAGATGGGTTTTTATCATATTGCATGAATTTATCCTCTACATCATGTCATCTTGCTTAAGGCGTTACTGCTTTTTAACTTAATACTCTAGATGCATGCTAGATAGCGGTCGATGAGTGGAGTAATAGTAGTAGATGCGTAATCGTTTCGATCTACTTGTCTTGGACGTGATGCCTATATACATGATCATTGCCTAGATATACTCATAACTATGCTCGATTCATCAATTGCTCAACAAGAATTTGTTCACCCAATCGTAGAATACTTATGCTCTTGAGAGAAGCCACTAGTGAAACTTATGGCCCCCGGGTCTATTCTCATCATATCAATCTCTATCACTTTATTTACTTGCTTTGTTTTTACTTTACCTTTTACTTTTCACTTTGCATCTATCTATCAAAAATACCAAAAATATTATTTATCATCTCTATCAGATCTCACTATCGTAAGTGACCGTGAAGGGATTGACAACCCCTAATCGCGTTGGTTGCGAGTTGCTATCGTTTTGTGTAGGTACGAGGGACTTGTGCGTGGTCTCCTACTGGATTGATACCTTGGTTCTCAAAAACTGAGGGAAATACGTACGCTACTTTGCTGCATCATCCTCTCCTCTTCGGGGAAATCCAACGCAGTGCTCAAGAGGTAGCAAGGGCCCCGGGATACCTCTCCGATACTAGAGTGACAAATCCTAATCTCGATCTATGCCAACCCAACAAACACCTTCGGAGATACCTGTAGAGCAATCTTATAATCACCTAGTCACATTGTGACGTTTGATAGCACACAAGGCATTCCTCCGGCGTCCGGGAGTTGCTTAATCTCATAGTCGGAGGAATATGTATTTGACATGAAGAAAGCAGTAGCAATAAAACTGAACGATCATTATGCTAAGCTAACGGATGGGTCTTGTCCATCACATCATTCAACTAATGATGTGATCCCGTTCATAAAATGACAACTCATGTCCATGGCTAGAAAACTTAACCATGTTTCATCAACGAGCTAGTCTAGTAGAGGCATACTAGGGACACGGTGTTTTGTCTATGTATTCACACATGTATCAGGTTTCCTATTAATACAATTCTAGCATGAATAATCAACATTATCATGAATAAGGAAATATAAAATAACAACATTATTATTGCCTCTAGGGCATATTTCCTTCAGTCTCCCACTTGCACTACAGTCAATAATCTAGATTACATTGTAATGAATGTAACACCCATGGAGACTTGGTGCTGATCATGTTTTGCTCGTGGAAGAGGCTTAGTCAAAGGGTCTGCCACATTCAAATCCGTATGTATTTTGCAAATCTCTGTCTCCCTCATTGACCAAATCTCGGATGGAGTTGAAGCGTCTCTTGATGTGTTTGGTCTTTTTGTGAAATCTGGATTCCTTCACCAAGGCAATTGCTCCAGTATTGTCACAAAAGATTTTTATTGGACCCGATGCACTAGGTATCACACCTGGATCGGATATGAACTCCTTCATTTGCTGCTTTTGAAGCAGCTATGTACTCCGCTTCACACGTAGATCCCGCCACGACGCTCTGCTTGGAACTGCACCATCTGACAGCTCCACCATTCAATAAAAATACGTATCCGGATAGTGACTTAGAGTCATCCGGATCAGTGTCAAAGCTAGCGTCGACGTAACCACTTACGACAAGCTCTTTGTCACCTCCATAAACGAGAAACATGTCCCTAGTCCTTTTCAGGTACTTCAGGATGTTCTTGATCGATGTCCAGTGATCCACTCCTGGATTACTTTGGTACCTCCCTGCTAAACTTATAGCAAGGCACACATCATGTCTGGTACACAGCATAGCATACATGATAGAACATATGGCTGAGGCATAGGTGATGACTTTCATTTTCTCTCCATCTTCTGCAGTGGTCGGGCATTGAGTCTGACTCAACTTCACACCTTGTAACACAGGCAAGAACCCTTTCTTTGACTAATCCATTTTGAACTTCTTCAAAACTTTATCAAGGTATGTACTTTGTGAAAGTCCTATCAAGCGTCTTAATGCCCAATATATAAGCAGCTTCACCAAGGTCTTTCATTGAAAAACTCTTATTCAAATATCATTTTATGCTATCCAGAAATTCTACATCATTTCCAATCAACAATATGCCATCCACATATAATATTAGAAATGCTAGAGCTCCCACTCACTTTCTTGTAAATACAGGCTTCTCCAAAAGTCTGTATAAAACCATATGCTTTGATCACCTCATCAAAGCGTATATTCCAACTCTGAGATGCTTGCACCAGTCCATAAATGGATCGATGGAGCTTGCACACTTTGTTAGCACCTTTAGGATTGACAAAACCTTCTGGTTGCATCATATACAACTCTTCTTTAAGAACTCCATTAAGGAATCCAGTTTTGACATCCATTTACTAGATTTCATAATCATAAAATATGGCAATTGCTAACATGATTCGGACAGACTTAAGCATCGCTACAGGTGAGAAAGTCTCATCGTAGTCAACTCCTTGAACTTGTCGAAAACCTTTTGCAACAAATCGAGCTTTATAGACAGTAATATTACCATCAACGTCAGTCTTCTTCTTGAAGATCCATTTATTCTCTATGGCTCGCCGATCATCGGGCAGATCCACAAAAGTCCACACTTTGTTCTTATACATGGATCGCCGATCCTGCTTTTTCGGCCTGACAATATCTAAAACCATGAACAATTTAAAACTCAATCGCCCCTACGCCTATAATACGCGTCGGCACGACCCCAGACGGCATTTTTTTGGCGTCTTGGGGGGCCAAATGGCTGGAGATGCTCTTAGTAAACTAGAGGTTGCTGAGTCAGAAGATGAAGATGATGGGGAGGAGGAACAAGATACTCAGCTCTTACCTATGGAGTTGGTCGACAAAGTCAGTTCTATCAGGTGGTCTCTGCTCAACTCCTTGGAAGATGTTTCTCTCACACACAAAAAAAATGTTGAAGTGTGGTCTGCTCCTGTACCTCAAGCCAAGCGGACTGAGATCCCATGCCTTGCCAGAGGCATGTCATGGAGTGCCTTGCCTCGCTACATCTATCCTCCAAATCAATCCTGCGGCCAGCAGCAGTTCACAGCCAGCCAAGTGACCCAAACATGTAGACAGGGGAAACGGAGGAAACAGAGGCGCTTCGGTTCGATTTCAGAGTCCGGTTTCTTCAGGCGGAGAACAAAGCAGAACATCGGTTCAGTTAACAATACAACAGCAGGATTGCAAAACAGTTCAGGTCATCAAAATTGCAGCAGTACAAGGATGTATACTTAGATGACCAGTTCGTTTTTGCTTGTATGCCGCCCTCTAACATTTCCTCAAGTTCAAATTGTTGGGGAACGTAGTAATGTCAAAAAAATTCCTACGCACACGCAAGATCATGGTGATGCATAGCAACGAGAGGGGGGAGTGTTGTCCACATACCCTCGTAGACCGAAAGCGGAAGTGTTAGAACAACGCGGTTGCTGTAGTCGTACGTCTTCATGGCCCAACCGATCAAGCACCGAAACTACGGCACCTCCGAGTTCTAGCACACGTTCAGCTCGATGACGATCCCCGGAGTTCTTGCTTGTATAAGTCATGAAGAAAGCAATAGCAACATACTAAACGATCAAGTGCTAAGCTAATGGAATGGGTCAAGTCAATCACATCATTCTCCTAATGATGTGATCCCGTTAATCAAATGACAACACATGTCTATGGTTAGGAAACATAACCATCTTTGATTAATGATCTAGTTAAGTAGAGGCATACTAGTGACATTCAGTTTGTCTATGTATTCACACATGTATCATGTTTCCGGTAAATACGATTATAGCATGAATAATAAACATTTATCATGATATGAGAAAATAAATAATAACTTTATTATTGCCTCTAGGGCATATTTCCTTCAGTCTCCCACTAGCACTAGAGTCAATAATCTAGATTACACTGTAATGATTCTAACACCCATGGAGTCTTGGTGCTGATCATGTTTTGCTCGTGGAAGAGGCTTAGTCAACGGGTGTGCAACATTCAGATCTGTATGTATCTTGCAAATCTCTATGTCTCCCACCTGGACTTGGTCCCGGATGGAATTGAAGCGTCTCTTGATGTGCTTGGTCCTCTTGTGAGATCTGGATTCCTTTGCCAAGGCAATTGCACCAGTATTGTCACAGAAGATCTTCATTGGTCCCGATGCACTAGGTATGACACCTAGATCGGAAATGAACTCTTTCATCCAGACTCCTTCATTTGCTGCTTCCGAAGCAGCTATGTACTCCGCTTCGCATGTAGATCCCGCCACGATGCTTTGTTTAGAACTGCACCAACTGACAGCTCCGCCGTTCAATATAAACACGTATCCATTTTGCAATTTAGAATTGTCCGGTTCAGTGTCAAAGCTTGCATCGACGTAACCATTTATGACTAGCTCTTTGTCACCTCCATAGACGAGAAACATATCCTTAGTCCTTTTCAGGTATTTCAGGATATTCTTGACCGTTGTCCAGTGATCCACTCCTGGATTACTTTGGTACCACCCTGCCAAACTTATTGCTAAGCATACATCAGGTCTGGTACACAACATTGCATACATGATAGAGCCTATGGCTGAAGCATAGGGAACATCTTTCATTTTTCTCTCTATCTTCTGCTGTGGTTGGACATTGAGTCTGACTCAACTTCACACCTTGTAATACAGGCAAGAATCCTTTCTTTGCCAGATCCATTTTGAACCTTTTCAAAACTTTATCAAGGTATGTGCTTTGTGAAAGTCCAATTAAGCGTCTTGATCTATCTCTATAGATCTTGATGCCCAATATGTAAGCAGCTTCACCGAGGTCTTACATTGAAAAACTTTTATTCAAGTATCCCTTTATGTTATCCAGAAATTCTATATCATTTCCAATTAACAATATGTCATCTACATATAATATCAGAAATGCTACAGAACTCCCACTCACTTTCTTGTAAATACAAAGCTTCTCCAAAAGTCTGTATAAAACCATATGCTTTGATCATACTGTCAAAGCGTTTATTCCAACTTCGAGAGGCTTCCACCAGTCCATAAATGGATCGCTGGAGCTTGCACACTTTGTTAGCACCTTTTGGATCGACAAAACCTTCCGGTTGCATCATATACAACTCTTCTTCCAGAAATCCATTCAGGAATGCAGTTTTGACATCTATTTGCCAAATTTCATAATCATAAAATGCAGCAATTGCTAACATGATTCGCACAGACTTAAGCATCGCTACGGGTGAGAAAGTCTCATCGTAGTCAACCCCTTGAACTTGTCGAAAACCTTTTGCAACAAGTCGAGCTTTGTAGACAGTTAGATTACCATCATCGTTAGTCTTCTTCTTGAAGATCCATTTATTCTCGATGGCTTGCCGATCATCGGGCAAGTCAACAAAAGTCCATACTTTGTTCTCATACATGGATCCCATCTCAGATTTCATTGCCTCGAGCCATTTTGCGGAATCTGGGCTCATCATCGCTTCCTCTTAGTTTGTAGGTTTGCCATGGTCAAGTAACATGACTTCCAGAATAGGATTACCGTACCACTCTGGTGCGGATCTTACTCTGGTAGACCTACAAGGTTTGGTAGTAACTTGATCTGAAGTTTCATGATCAATATCATTAGCTTCCTCACTGATTGGTGTAGTTGTCACAGGAACCGGTTCTTGTGATGAACTACTTTCCAACAAGGGAGCAGGTACAGTTACCTCATCAATTCTACTTTCCTCCCACTTCTTTCGAGAGAAACTCCTTCTCTAGAAAGGATCCGAATTTAGCAACAAAAATCTTGCCCTCGGATCTGTGATAGAAGGTGTACCCAATAGTCTCTTTTGGGTATCCTATGAAGACACATTTCTCCGATTTGGGTTCGAGCTTATCTGGTTGAAGTTTCTTCACATAAGCATCGCAGCCCCAAACTTTAAGAAACGACAACTTTGGTTTCTTGCCAAACCACAGTTCATAAGGCGTCGTCTCAACGGATTTTGATGGTGCCCTATTTAACGTGAATGCAGTCGTCTCTAAAGCATAACCCCAAAACGATAGCGGTAAATCAGTAAGAGACATCATAGATCGCACCATATCTAGTAAAGTACGATTACGACGTTCGGACACACCATTTCGTTGTGGTGTTCTGGGTGGTGTGAGTTGCGAAACTATTCCGCATTGCTTCAAATGTAAACCAAACTCGTAACTCAAATATTCTCCTCCACGATCAGATCGTAGAAATTTTATTTTCTTGTTACGATGATTTTCCACTTCACTCTGAAATTCTTTGAACTTTTCAAATGTTTCAGACTTGTGTTTCATCAAGTAGATATACCCATATCTGCTCAAATCATCTGTGAAGGTGAGAAAATAACGATACCCGCCGCGAGCCTCAATATTCATTGGACCACATACATCAGTATGTATGATTTCCAATAAATCAGTTGCTCACTCCATAGTTCCGGAAAACGGCGTTTTAGTCATCTTGCCCATGAGGCACGATTCGCAAGTACCAAGTGATTCATAATCAAGTGATTCCAGAAGTCCATTAGTATGGAGTTTCCTCATGCGCTTTACACCGATATGACCTAAACGGCAGTGCCACAAATAAGTTGCACTATCATTATCAACTCTGCATCTTTTGGGTTCAACATTATGAATATGTGTATCACTACTATCGAGATTCAATAAAAATAGACCACTCTTCAAGGGTGCATGACCATAAAAGATATTACTCATATAAATAGAACAACCATTATTCTCTGATTTGAATGAATAACCATCTTGCGTCAAACAAAATCCAGATATAATGTTCATGCTCAACGCTGGCACCAAATAACAATTATTTAGGTCTAAAACTAATCCCGCTGGTAGATGTAGAGGTAGCGTGCCGACCGCGATCACATCGACTTTCGAACCATTTCCCACGCGCATCGTCACCGTGTCCTTAGCCAATCTTCGCTTAATCCGTAGTCCCTGTTTCGAGTTGCAAATATTAGCAACAGAACTAGTACCAAATACCCAGGTGCTACTGGAAGCATTAGTAAGGTACACATAACATGTATATCACATATACCTTTGTTCACTTTGCCATCCTTCTTATCCGCCAAATACTTGGGGCAGTTCCGCTTCGGTGTCCATCGCTTGCGGTAGAAGCACTCGGCCTCGTGCTTAGGTCCAGACTTGGGTTTCTTCTCTTGAGCAGCAACTTGTTTGCTGTTCTTCTTGAAGATCCCCTTCTTCTTCCCTTTGCCCTTTTTCTTGAAACTAGTGGTCTTATTGACCATCAACACTTGATGCTCCTTCTTGATTTCTACCTCCGCAGCTTTTAGCATTGCGAAGAGCTCGGGAATAGTCCTGTCCATCCCTTGCATATTATATTTCATCACGAAGCTCTTGTAGCTTGGTGGCAGTGATTGAAGAATTCTGTCAATGACACTATCATCAGGAAGATTAACTCCCAATTGAATCAAGTGATTATTATACCCAGACATTTTGAGTATGTGTTCACTGACAGAACTATTCTCCTCCATCTTACAGCTATAGAACTTATTGGAGACTTCATATCTCTCAATCCGGGCATTTTCTTGAAATATTAACTTCAACTCTGGAACATCTCATATGCTCCATGACGCTCAAAACGTCGTTGAAGACCCGATTCAAGCCGTAAAGCATGGCACCTTGAACTATCGAGTAGTCATCGGCTTTGCTCGCCAGACGTTCTTAACATCGTCGGGCCATCTGCGCAGCAGTTCGCACCCAGCGGTGCTTCCAGGACGTAATTCTTACGTGCAGCAATGAGGATAATCCTCAAGTTACGGACCCATCCGTGTAGTTGCTACCATCAACTTTCAACATAGCTTTCAAGGAACGCATTAAAATTCAACGGAACAACAAAGACGAGCCATCTATCTACAAGAAACATAGACAAGCAAAATATTATCAGTACTAAGTTCATGATAAATTTAAGTTCAATTAATCATATTACTTAAGAACTCCCACTTAGGCAGACATCTCTCCGGTCATCTAAGTGATCACGTGATCCAAATCAACTAAACCATGTCCGATCATCACGTGAGATGGAGTAGTTTCAATGGTGAACATCACTATGTTGATCATATCTACTATATGATTCATGTTCGACCTTTCGGTCTCCGTGTTCCGAGGCCATATCTCAGATATGCTAGGCTCGTTAAGTTTAACTCGAGTATTCGCTGCGTGCAACTGTTTTGCACCCGTTGTATTTGAACGTAGAGCCTATCACACCCGATCATCACGTGGTGTCTCAAAGACGAAGAACTTTTATAGCGGTGCATACTCGGGAGAACACTTCTTGATAATTAGTGAGAGATCATCTTAAAATGCTACCGTCAATCAAGGCAAGATAAGATGCATAAAGGATAAACATCACATGCAATCAATATAAGTGATATGATATGGCCATCGTCCTCTTGTGCTTGTGATCTCCATCTCCAAAGCACCGTCGTGATCACCATCATCACCGGCGCGACACCTTGATCTCCATTGTAGCATCGTTGTCATTTACGCCATCTATTGCTTCTACGACTATCGCTACCGCTTAGTGATAAAGTAAAGCAATTACAGGGCATTTGCATTTCATACAATAAAGCGACAACCATATGGCTCTCGCCATTGCCGATAACCGGTTACAAAACATGATCATCTCATACAATAAAATATAGCATCACGTCTTGACCATATCACAGCACAACATGCCCTGCAAAAACAAGTTAGACGTCCTCTACTTTGTTGTTGCAAATTTTACGTGGCTGCTACGGGCTGAGCAAAAACCGTTCTTACCTACGCATCAAAACCACAACGATAGTTCGTCAAGTTAGTGTTATTTTAACCTTCGCAAGGACTGGGCGTAGCCACACTCGGTCCAACTAAAGTGAGAGAGACAGACACCCGCCGGTCACCTTTAAGCAACGAGTGCTCGTAACGGTGAAACCAGTCTCGCGTAAGCGTACGCGTAATGTCGGTCCGGGCCGCTTCATCTCACAATGCCGCTGAACCAAAGTATGACATCTTTGGTAAGCAAGATGACTTGTATCGCCCACAACTCACTTGTGTTCTACTCGTGCATATGACATCTACGCATAAAACCAGGCTCGGATGCCACTGTTGGGGAACGTAGTAATTTCAAAAAAAATCCTATGCACACGCAAGATCATGGTGATGCATAGCAACGAGAGGGGAGAGTGTTGTCCAAGTACACTCGTAGACCGAAAGCGGAAGCGTTAGAACAACGCGGTTGATGTAGTCGTACGTCTTCACGGCCCGACCGATCAAGCACCGAAACTACGGCACCTCCGAGTTCTAGCACACGTTCAGCTCGATGACGATCCCCGGACTCCGATCCAGCAGGGTGTCGGGGAAGAGTTCTGTCAGCACGACGGCGTGGTGACGATCTTGATGTTCTACCGTCACAGGGCTTCGCCTAAGCACCACTACAATATTATCGAGGACTGTGGTGGAGGGGGCACCGCACACGGCTAAGAGATCTTGGAGATCGATTGTTGTGTCTAGAGGTGCCCCCTGCCCCCGTATATAAAGGAGCCAAGGGGGAGGGGGCAGTCGGCCAAGGTGGGCGCGCCAAGGGGGAGTCCTACTCCCACCGGGAGTAGGACTCCCTTCTTTCCTAGTTGGAGAAGGAGAAGGGGAAGGAAGGGAGAGAGGAAGGGGGGGGCCGCCCTCTCCTTGTCCTATTCGGACTAGGGAGGGCGGCCAGCCCTTGCCTCCTCTCTTCCTCTCCACTAGGGCCCATGTAGGCCCATTAAGCCCCCCGGGGGGTTCCGGTAACCTCCCGGTACTCCGGTAAAATCCCGATTTCACCCGGAACAATTCTGATATCCAAATATAGGCTTCCAATATATCAATCTTCATGTCTCGACCATTTAGAGACTCCTCGTCATGTCCGTAATCTCATTCGAGACTCCAAACAAACTTCGGTACATCAAAACTCATAAACTCATAATATAACTGTCATCAAAACCTTAAGCGTGCGAACCCTACGGGTTCGAGAACTATGTAGACATGACCTAGAACTGTTTCCGGTCAATAACCAATAGCGGAACCTGGATGCTCATATTGGCTCCTACATATTCTATGAAGATCGTTATCGGTCAAACTGCATAACAACATACGTTGTTCCCTTTGTCATCGGTATATTACTTGCCCGAGATTCGATCGTCGGCATCAAATACCTAGTTCAATCTCGTTACTGGCAAGTCTCTTTACTCGTTACGTAATGCATCATTCCGTAACTAACTCATTAGTTACATTGCTTGCAAGGCTTATAGTGATGTGCATTACCGAGAGGGCCCAGAGATACCTCTCCGACGATCGGAGTGACAAAACCTAATCTCGAAATACGCCAACTCAACATGTACCTTTGGAGACACCTGTAGAGCTCCTTTGTAATCACCCAGTTACATTGTGACGTTTGGTAGCACACAAAGTGTTCCTCCGATAAACGGGAGTTGTATAATCTCATAGTTATAGGAACTTGTATAAGTCATGAAGAAAGCAATAGCACCATACTAAACGATCAAGTGCTAAGCTAACGGAATGGGTCAAGTCAATCACATCATTCTCCTAATGATGTGATCCCGTTAATCAAATGACAACACATGTCTATGGTTAGGAAACATAACCATCTTTGATTAATGAGCTAGTTAAGTAGAGGCATACTAGTGACATTAAGTTTGTCTATGTATTCACACATGTATCATGTTTCCGGTAAATACAATTATAGCATGAATAATAAACATTTATCATGATATGAGGAAATAAATAATAACTTTATTATTGCCTCTAGGGCATATTTCCTTCACAAATGACCAGTTCATCTACTACCACTATAAAAGAAAGAGAGGGCGGAGAACCAGATCATCCTATCCATCGAAACTTGCAATCTGATGGTCTACATCCCTCCAGCATACTAAACGCGTTTTACGCTTTAATTACCCACCATTGCCATTACTTTAATTAATTACCCATCATATGCCATTGGGTTAACATCCTTCCCCCGAACACGTCGCTCCCCTCTGCCCTCTCGCAACCAGCCGTCGGGGCAGTTTTCGCACCTCGCCCGCCTCGCACCGCCCCGCACCTCGCCTTCCTCGCACCACCCCGCACCGTCGACACCAGAGCCGCCCACGCTCGCACCACCCCGCACCTTGGCCCGCCCCGCATCTCGCCCGCCTCGCACCCAAAAACCCAGCCCCGCTGCCCTGCACCTCATACTCGATCTCCCTCCCTGTGCCTGGTGGTTTCCTCACTACCCCATGCATCTCCTCTCCTCGCCACATCCTTCCTCCAGGAAAAGCAGGCTAGGGGCAGTAGCAGGGACAACATGACGGGGCCCGAGGCTGAGCCCCCTTACCTGCGACTGTGTTCCGGCGTCCTCCCATTGCAGGGTGTCGAACCCTCTGGAGGTGCGGAGGTGCCGGACACGGGAGGAGAGGCGCAGGATCTCGACCTTTATGTGGCGGAGTACGGAGTTGACGGCCTTTTCGTCCCGCTCCTAGTGTCGGTGGTTCAGTGCCGCCACCGGACCACGAACAAGGACGACACCTGGTGGCCTCCCGCTGAGAGTGGTCCTCGCCTCAACATTACATCCCGCCTACTCCCCATGTTGAGGGTGTGGATTCCTAATTAGTTTACAGTCTACATGACATCCGATGACAGCGACCCGAGGTACCTCAGTCTTTTCTGTGTCTTTTGTTTGGTTTAGATGAATTGAGGATGCACAAGAGCTTGCGGTTCAACACAATTATAAGTGGATTGGTATGTTTCTTAGTTAATTTTTTAACCAATAACTGGACAATCCAGGATTCATGACCCCGGAGCAAACAGTTAGCATTTGTAATTTGAATTTTCTCAGTATATATCCAAGCAATTTTGTCAGAACGACTATGTATGCTCAGATTTTTCAACACGCATTTTCGATGAATGACTACATGAAGGAAATATGCCCTAGAGGCAATAATAAAGTTATTATTTATTTCCTCATATCATGATAAATGTTTATTATTCATGCTAGAATTGTATTAACCGGAAACATAATACATGTGTGAATACATAGACAAAACTATGGTCACTAGTATGCCTCTACTTGACTAGCTCATTAATCAAAGATGGTCATGTTTCCTGACCATAGACATGTGTTGTCATTTGATTAGTGGGATCACATCATTAGAAGAATGATGTGATTGACATGACCCATTCTGTTAGCCTAGCACTTGATCGCTTAGTATACCGCTATTGCTTTCTTCATGACTTATACAAAGTTCACAGAACTATGAGATTGTGCAACTCCCGTGTACGGAAGAACACTTTGTGTGCTACCAAATGTCACAACGAATCGGATGATTATAAAGGTGCCCTACAGGTGTTTCGAAGGTTCATGTTGAGTTGGCATAATTCGAGATTAGGATTTGTCACTCGATTGTCGAGAGGTATCTCGGGCCCTCTCGTAATACTCATCACTTAAGCCTTGTAAGCATGTAACTAATGAGTTAGTTATGAGATGACGACATGTAATCCAGTAAAGAGACTTGCGGTAACAAGATTGAACTAGGTATTGATACCGACGATCAAATCTCGAGCAAGTAACATACCGATGACAAAGGGAACAAAGTATGTTGTCATGCGGTTTGACCGATAAAGATCTTCAGAGAATATGTAGGAACCAATATGGACATCCGTGTCCCGCTATTGGCTATTGACTAGAGACGGTCTTGGTCATGTCTACATTGTTCTCGAACCGTAGGGTCCGCACGCTTAAGGTTTCGATGACGCTTATATTATGAGTTTATGTATTTTGATGTACCAAGGTTGTTCGAGTCCCGGATGTGATCATGGACATGACGAGGAGTCTCGAAATGGTCGAGACATAAAGATTGATATATTGGACGGATATATTTGGACACCGGAAAGGTTCCGGGAGAGTTTGGGAATATATCGGAGCTCCGGGAGGTTACCGGAACCCCCCCGGTAAGTATATGGGCCTTATTGGGCCCAAGTGGGAGGAAGAGAGAAGGAGCAAAGGAGGGGGGCGCGCCCCCCCAAGCCCAATCCGAATTGGGGAGGGGGGCCGGCCCCCCTTTCCTTTCTCCTTCCCCCTCTTCCTTCCTACTACTAGTACTCCTTCCTTTCCCTCCAACATGTATTAGGAAAAGAGGAAAACCTACTTGGAGTAGGTTTCTCCTCCCTATGGCACGCCCCTTGGGCCGCCACCTCCTCCCTCCCTCCTTTATATACGGGGTAGGGGCACCCTAGAACACACAAGTTGATCATTGATCGTTCCTTAGCGTGTGCGGTGCCCCCTCCACGATATTACACCTCGGTCATATTGTAGCGGTGCTTAGGCGAAGCCCGCGACAGAGAACATCAAGATCGCCACCACGCCGTCAGGTTGACGGAACTCCCCTCGGCGCCTCTCATGGATTGGAGATCGAGGGTGCGTCATTGAGCTGTACGCGTGTCAAGAACTCGGAGGTGCCGGAGTAACGGTGCTTGGATCGGTCGGACCGGGAGGACGTACGACTACTTCCTCTACGTTGCGTCAACGCTTCCGCTTCGGTCTATGAGGGTACGTAGACAACACTCTCCCCTCATTGCTATATCATCACCATGATCTTGCGTGTGCGTAGGAAAATTTTTGAAATTACTATGTTCCCCAACACTACAATTGGTTAATTATTTTCAATATGAAAGCAATTTGGAATATTTTATTCGTAATGGTGTGTGTCGGTGTCAAAACCGGCGGATCTCGGGTAGGGGGTCCCGAACTGTGCGTCTAGGCGGATGGTAACAGGAGACAAGGGACACGATGTTTTTACCTGTGTTGGGCCCTCTCGATGGAGGTAAAACCCTACTCCGCTTGATTGATATTGATGATATGGGTAGTACAAGAGTGGATCTACCACGAGATCAAGGAGGCTAAACCCTAGAAGCTAGCCTATGGTATGATTGTTGTTGTTATGCCCTACGGACTAAAACCCTCCGGTTTATATAGACACCGGAGAGGGGCTAGGGTTACACAGAGTCGGTTACAATGGTAGGAGATCTACATATCCAGACGCCAAGCTTGCCTTCCACGCCAAGGAAAGTCCCATCCGGACACGGACGAAGTCTTCAATCTTGTATCTTCATAGTCTTGGAGTCCGCCGACGATGATAGTTCGCTATCCGGACACCCCTAGTCCAGACTCCTCAAGAGCCCCGAACCAGGCTTCAATGACGACGAGTCCGCGCCAGATATTGTCTTCGTGTTGCAAGGCGGGTTCTCCTCCAAATTCCATGTGCTTGCCGAATAGTGTCCGGCTTCCTCATAAATGTTGCGCTCCTTGGCTTCCACGCCCAATAATGGCCCTCTTCCACGTGCCGTATGAATGCGAAAAGCCAGAGCATTTTTACATTTTACCCCCAAGTTACACGAATAGGCTGCCTATAAGAGAGGCAAGGATCTAGATCCAAATCACACCATCCTCCTTCCGCGAGTACTCATCGGAGCGCCTCTGACAAAATCCACTCCATCATGGACAGTCGACGCGGCTCCTCCTCTCGCGCTCCCAGCCCTCAGCCAAGAGATTGGAGGAGATGTTCAGTCCCGCACAGCGAGGTGGTGACGCTCCAAGCGGAGGGATACCTTCCTCCGGCCTTCATGGTCCCGGTTCGAGCCGGATTGGCCACCTACAAAGGCGGAAAGCAGGCGGAGAACACCCCCAATCCCTCCAAAGGAGAGCGGGTGTGCTTCGTCCCTTATCTAATAAGGGGGCTCGGATTTCCCATACATCCGTTTCTCCGGGGGCTCCTGGAGTTCTACGGACTCCAGCTTCATCACCTTACACCTGCCTCCATTTTGCACATTGCGGGTTTTGTTGCTCTTTGCGAGCTGTTCTTGGGCATCGAGCCCCATTTTGGGCTGTGGAAGAGATTGTTTTGCCTCGTACCCCGTTCTCACGAGGGGTCGATATATCAAGTGGGTGGAGCGAAATATGGCGATCGCGGGACCGGATATCTATCCGAACCCGAAGAAGGCATCCAAGACCGGCCTTCGAATGGTTTTATATGGAAGACGCCCACCGCCGGACCCGTTCGGATCAGCCTCCCGAGTTCAAGAACGCTCCTCGAAGAAGCGCTGAGTTGGCGCTCATGAGCCCTCAACGGGAAGATGATAGGAGCGTCCAATATCTGATGGGCCGGATAAAGTTGCTGGCCCATTCCGGATTGACCATGATTGGAGTCATGGCCACTTGCATTATGCGAGGGGTGCAGCCGCTCCAATATAGGGGCCACCCCATGTGGGATTTCAACGGGGAGAATGACGCCACCCATCATGGCCGCAAGGGACCGGGATCGGCCGCCGATCTGGTGAAGATCCTGTCCGACTTGTACAAGGGGGAGAAGGAGGACTTCCTCCGCACGAGTCCATTAAATTGATTCTCCATGAATAACCCTCGGAGCTGGGTAAGCGGACATCTATCTATCCGATCCGTGCTTTCAAAGTTAAGTGTCTTACTTTATGATTTCGACGCAGGAACTGCGCCGGGATGTGGAGGGCATACACAGTCCGACTCCACAACCCGAGGATCCAAGAAGATCCCTTGATCCGACCTCCGGAGAGGACCGGACATAGAGGTGGAGCTAATTGACGGGGTGTTCCACCAACTCAGCACGGACAATGCTCTAGTCGCCATTACGGCTGACTACCCTGGTTTATCTCCGGCTTCCCATGTAACTATGACCGGAGTCCTGACACCATTACTTCATCCTCGCTTATTTCGACCACCGATACCAACAAAGTGTCTCGCAGAGGTGCCTTCAAGGCGGGAAGTCGAACTCAGCGGTGGTGATCGACAAGGGTCGATTCGCCCAAAGACGGAAGAGGGTGCGGTGCGAATCGAAACGTCACCGCAATGGTATAGCACGCCGCCGTTTTTAAGGGAAAGATGTTGGAAATATGCCCTAGAGGCAATAATAAAAGTATTATTATATTTCAATGTTCATGATAATTGTCTTTTGTTCATGCTATAACTGTATTATCCGGAAATCGTAATACACGTGTGAACACTTAGACCACAAATGTCCCTAGTGAGCCTCTAGTTGACTAGCTCACAGATCAATAGATAGTCATGGTTTCGACTATGGACATAGGATGTCGTTGATAACGGGATCACATCATTAGGAGAATGATGTGATGGACAAGACCCAATCATAAGCATAGCATAAAAGATCGATAGTTCGTTTGCTAGAAGCTTTGCCAATGTCAAGTATCTATTCCTTCGACCATGAGATCGTGTAACTCCCGGTTACCGTAGGAGTGCCTTTGGTGTATCAAACGTCACAACGAATCGGGTGACTATAAAGGTGCATTACGGTATCTCCGAAAGTATCTTGGGTTGACACGGATCGAGATGGGATTTGTCACTCCGTATGACGGAGAGGTATCTCTCGCCCCACTCGGTAATGCATCATCATAATGAGCTCAAGTTGACCAAGGTGTTGGCCGGGATCATGCATTACTGACGAGTAAAGTGACTTGCGGTAACGAGACCGAACAAGGTATTGGGATACCGACGATCGAGTCTCGCAAGTAACGCACCAATTGACAAAGGAATTGCATATGTGGTTTGATCGAATCCTCGACATCGTGGTTCAACCGATGAAATCATCGAGGAGCATGTGGGAGCCAACATGGGTATCCGACCCGCTGTTGGTTATTGCCCGAGAGTCGTCTCGGTCATGTTCTGCGTGTCTCCGAACCCGTAGGGTCTACACACTTAAGGTTCGGTGGACGCTAGGGTTAGTAGGAAGTCAAGTATGTGACTACCGAATGTTGTTCGAGTCCGGATGAGATCCCTGACGTCACGAGGAGTTAGAAGGGTCCGGAGGTAAAGAATAATATATAGGAAGTGGTGATTCGCCATCGGGAAAGTTTGGGGTCTCCCAGAAATCTGGGACCACCGGAAGGGTCCGGGGTCCACCGGTGGGGCCACCTATCCGGAGGGCCCCATGGGCTAAAGGGAAGGAACCAGCCCACAAGGGGCTGGTGCGCCTCTAGGCCCACCCGCGCCTAGGGTTGAAACCCTAGGGGTGGGCGCCCACCGCTTGGGGGCACTCCACCCCTTGGCTGCCGCCCCGGAGATTGGATCTCAGGGCCGCCACCTGTGGGGCCTATATAAAGGGGGAGGGGGGGGCTGCTGTACCAACTCCCAAGGCGAGCCCTCCTCCCCAACACATCTCCTCCTCCGTAAGAGCTCGTGAAGCCACGCCGAGATCGCTTCTCCACCATCACCACGCCGTCGTCTTTGCCGGTGGAGCTGTCTTCCTCAACCTCTCCTTCCCCCTTGCTGGATCAAGAAGGAGGAGACGTCGCTCATCCCGTACGTGTGTTGAACGCGGAGGTGCTGTCCGTTCAGCACTTGGCATCGGTGATCTGAATCACGTTCGAGTACGACTCCATCATCACCTTGCAAGCTTCCGCATGCGATCTACAAGTGGTATGTAGATGCAATCTCTCTTCCATTACTCGTTGCTTAGATGAACTCATAGATGGATCTTGGTGAAGCCGAGGAAAAATTTTAATTTTCTGCAACGTTCCCCAACAAAGTGGCATCATGAGCTAGGTCTATGCGTAGTTCTCTAATGCACGAGTAGAACACAATTTGTTGTGGGCGTTGATCTTGTCATCTTACTTGCCTCTACTAGTCTTTTCTTGCTCAACGGTATTGTGGGATGAAGCGGCCGGACCAACCTTACGTGACGCTTACGTGAGACCGGTTCCACCGATCGACATGCACTAGTTGCATAAGGTGGCTGGCGGGTGTCCGTCTCTCCCACTTTAGTTGGAGCGGATTCGATGAACAAGGCCCTTATGAAGGGTAAATAGAAGTTGACAAAATCACGTTGTGGTGATTCGTAGGTAAGAAAACGTTCTTGCTAGAACCCAATCGCAGCCACGTAAAAGATGCAACAACAACTAGAGGACGTCTAACTTGTTTTTGCAGCGATTGATCATGTGATGTGATATGGCCGAAGTTGTGATGAATGATGAATTGTGATGTATGAGATCATGTTCTTGTAATAGGATTCACGACTTGCATGTCGATGAGTATGACAACGGCAGGAGCCATAGGAGTTGTCTTTATTTTTGTATGACCTGCGTGTCATTGAAGAACGCCATGTAAACTACTTTACTTCATTACTAAACGCGTTAGTCATAGAAGTAGAAGTAGTCGTTAGCGTGACAACTTCATGAAGACACGATGATGGAGATCATGATGATGGAGATCATGGTGTCAAGCCGGTGACAAGATGATCATGGAGCCCCGAAGATGGAGATCAATGGAGCTTGATGATATTGGCCATATCATGTCACAACTATATAATTGCATGTGATGTTTATTATGTTTATGCATCTTGTTTACTTAGGACGACGGTAGTAAATAAGATGATCCTTACAAAATTTCAAGAAGTGTTCTCCCTAAGCGTGCACCGTTGCTACAGTTCGTCGTTTCTAAGCACCACGTGATGATCGGGTGTGATGGATCCTTACGTTCACATACAACGGGTGTAAGACAGCTTTACACGGCGAAAACACTTAGGGTTAACTTGACGAGCCTAGCATGTGCGGACATGGCCTCGGAACACGGAGACCGAAAGGTCGAACACGAGTCGTATGGAAGATACGATCAACATGAAGATTTTCACCGACGATGACTAGTCCGTCTCACGTGATGATCGGACGGGCTAGTCGACTCGGATCGTGTAACACTTAGATGACTAGAGGATGTCTAATCTAAGTGGGAGTTCATAATTTGATTAGAACTTTATTATCATGAACTTAGTCTAAAACCTTTGCAAATATGTCTTGTAGATCAATGGCCAACGCTAATGTCAACATGAACTTCACGCGTTCCTAGAGAAAACCAAGTGAAAGATGATGGCAGCAACTATACGGATTGGGTCCGAACACGAGGATCATCCTCATAGCTGCCAGAAGCAATATGTCCTAGAAGGACCGCTAGGTGCCGCCCCGTCGAAGAACCAAGGCGTTATGAACGCTTGGCAAACTCGGCCGATGATTACTCCCTCGTTCGGTGCGGCATGCTTTCTGACTTAGAACCGGGCTCCAAAAGCGTTTTGAGCACCACGGAGCATATGAGATGTTCAAGAGCTGAAACTAGTTTTCCAAGCTCATGCCCGGTCGAGAGATATGATGTCTCCGACAAGTTCTACAGATTGTAAGATGGAGGAGAACAGTTACGTCGGTGAGCACATCTCGAAGATGTCGGGTTGCACAACCGTATGACCCGGTGAACATTAACCTCCCGTGATGAGGCGGTCATTGACAGAATCCTCGATCGCTCCCACCAAGCTACAAGAGCTTTGTGATGAACTACAACATGCGAGGGATGGTAAAGACCATTCTGAAGTGTTCTCAACGTGAAGTCAGCAGAGGCTGAAATCAAGAAAGAACATCAAGTGTTGATGGTCAATAAGACCACTAAGTTCAAGAAGGGCAAGGGTAAGAAGAACTTCAAGAAGGACGGCAAAGATGTTGCGCGCCCGTAAGCCTGTTGCGGAAGAAGTCAAAGAATGGACCCAAGCACGAGACCGAGTGCTTTTATTGCAAGGGAAGGGCACCGAAGCGAAGCGCCCCAAATACTTAGCGGATAAGAAGGCCGCAACACCAAAGGTATATTTGATATACATGTAATTGATGTGTACCTTACCGAGACTCGTAGTAACTCCCGGTATTTGATACCGTGCCGTTGCTCATATTTGTAACTCACAGCAGAGCTGCGGAATAAACGGAGGCTGGCGAAGGATGAGGTGACGATCTTGGCGTCGGGAATGGTTCCAGGTCGATGTGATCGCCGTCGACACGCTGCCTCTACATTTACCTACGGGATTAGTTTTAAACCTCAATAATTGTTATTTAGTGCCATGTTTGAGCATGAACATTGTATCCGGATCTCGTTTAATACGAGATGGCTACTCATTTAAGTCCGAGAATAATGGTTGTTCGATTTATATGAGAGATATGTTTTATGGTCATGCTCCGATGGTCAATGGTTTATTCTTAATGAATCTCGGCGTAATATTACACATGTTCATAGTGTGGATGCAAAAGATGTAAAGTTGATAACGATAGTCCCACATACTTGTGGTAATCGCCGCCTTGGTCACATTGGTGTCAAGCGCATGAAGAAGCTCCATCTTGATGGACTTTTAGAGTCTCTTGATTATGAATCGTTTGACACATGCGAACCTTGCCTCTTAGGCAAGGTGACCAAGACTCCGTTCTCGGAACAATGGAGCGAGCAACCAACTTGTTGGAAATCATACATACCGATGTGTGTGGTCCAATGAGCGTTGAGGCTCATGGAGGATATCGTTATGTTCTCACTCTCACCGATGACTTGAGTAGATATGGGTATGTCTACTTAATGAAACACAAGTCCGAGACCTTTGAAAAGTTCAAGGAATTTCAGAGTGAGGTAGAGAATCAACGTGACCGTAAGATAAAGTTCCTACGATCGATCGTGGGGAGAATACTTAAGTCACGAATTTGGTACACACTTAAGAAAATGTGGAATCGTTTCACAACTCACGCCGCTGGAACACCTCAAATAAACGGTGTGTCCGAACGTCGAATCGCACTCTATTGGATATGGTGCGGTCTATGATGTCTCTTACCGATTTACCGCTATCATTTTGGGGATACGCTCTAGAGACAGCTACATTCACTTTAAATAGGGCACCATCTAAATCCGTTGAGACGACACCGTATGAATTATGGTTTGGGAAGAAACCTAAGCTATCGTTTCTAAAAGTTTGGGGATGCGATGCTTATGTCAAGAAACTTCAACCGAAAAGCTCGAACCCAAGTCGGAAAATGCGTATTCATAGGATACCCTAAGGAAACTGTCGGGTATACCTTCTACTTAAGATCTGAAGGCAAGGTCTTTGTTGCCAAGAACGGATGCTTTCTGGAGAAAGAATTTCTCTCGAAAGAAGTAAGTGGGAGGAAAGTAGAACTCGATGAAGTACTACCTCTCAAACGGGAAAGTGGTGCAACAGCAGAAACCGTTCTGTGATGCCCACACCAATCAAGAGGAAAACAATGATGATGATCAAGGTACTTCGGATCAAGTTATTCATCGAACTTGAAGGTCCATGAGGACACGTTCCGCACTGTGAGTGGTACGGAAACCTGTCATGGAAATCATGTTGCTAGACAACAATGAACCTTGAACTATGAAGAAGCAATGGCGGCCCGGATTCCAACAAATGGCTTGGAGCCATGAAACCGAGATAGAATCCATGTATGAAAACAAAGTATGGACTTTGACAGACTTGCCCGATGATCGGCGAGCGATAGAAAACAAATGGATTTTTAAGAAGAAGACGGACGCGGATGGTAATGTCACCATCTATAAAGCTCGACTTGTCGCTAAGGGTTATCGAAAAGTTCAAGGGATTGACTACGACGAGACATTCTCTCCCATAGCGAAGCTTAAGTCCGTCCGAAACATGTTAGCAATTGCCGCATACTATGATTATGAGATATGGCAGATGGACGTCAAAACGGCATTCCTTAATGGACATCTTAAGGAAGAGCTGTATATGATGCAGCCGGAAGGTTTTGTCGATCCTCGTAACGCTAACAAAGTATGCAAGCTCCAATGATCCATTTATGGACTGGTGCAAGCATCTCGGAGTTGGAACATTCGCTTTGATGAGATGATCAAAGCGTTTGGGTTTATGCAGACTTATGGAGAAGCTGCGTTTACAAGAAAGTGAGTGGGAGCTCCGTAGCATTTCTCTGTTATATGTAGATGACATACTCTTGATGGGAAATGATCTGAAACTCTGGACAGCATTAAGGCCTACTTGAACAAGTGTTTTTCAATGAAGGACCTTGGAGAAGCTGCTTATATATTAGGCATCAAAATCTATAGAGATAGATCGAGGCGCCTCATAGGTCTTTCACAAAGCACATACCTTGATAAGATTTTGAAGAGGTTCAAAATGGATCAGTCCAAGAAGGGTTCTTGCCTATGTTACAAGGTGTGAGATTGAGCTCGGCTCGACCACCGACCACGGCAAAAGATAAAGAAGAGATGAGTGTCATCCCTATGCTTCAGCCATAGGATCTATTATGTATGCCATCTCTGTGTACCAGATCCGATGTAAACCTTGCCGTAAGTTTGGTTGCAAGATACCAAAGTAATCCCGCAAGGAACACCGGACAGCGGTCAAGAATATCTGAAGTACCGAAAGGACAAAGGACATGTTTTCGCTTATGGAGGAGACGAAGAGCTCGTCAGAAGGGTTACGTCGACGCTTAGCTTCGAATCAGATCTGGATGACTCTAAGTCACAAACCGGATACGTGTATATGTTGAATGGTGGAGCAAGAAGGTGGTGCAGTTTGCAAGCGAAGCGTCGTGGCGGGATCTACATGTGAAGCGGAGTACATGGCAGCCTCGAGGCAGCGATGAAGCGATTTGGGTGAAGGAGTTCATCACCGACCTAGGAGTCATACCCAATGCGTCGGGGCCGATCAAACTCTTCTCGTGACAACCTTTGGAGCTATTGCCCTTGCCAAGGAGCCCAGGTTTCACAAGAAGACCAGCACATCAAGCGTCGTTTCAACTCCATCCGTGAAAATGTTCAAGATGGAGACATAGAGATTTGCAAAGTACACACGGATCCGAATGTCGCAGATCCATTGACTAAACCTCTCTCGCGTGCAAAACATGATCAACACCGTAACTCTATGGGTGTTCGATTCATCACAATGTAACTAGATTGGTGACTCTAGTGCAAGTGGGAGATGTTGGAAATATGCCCTAGAGGCAATAATAAAAGTATTATTATATTTCAATGTTCATGATAATTGTCTTTTGTTCATGCTATAAGCGTATTATCCGGAAATCGTAATACACGTGTGAACACTTAGACCACAAATGTCCCTAGTGAGCCTCTAGTTGACTAGCTCACAGATCAATAGATAGTCATGGTTTCGACTATGGACATAGGATGTCGTTGATAACGGGATCACATCATTAGGAGAATGATGTGATGGACAAGACCCAATCATAAGCATAGCATAAAAGATCGTATAGTTCGTTTGCTAGAAGCTTTGCCAATGTCAAGTATCTATTCCTTCGACCATGAGATCGTGTAACTCCCGGTTACCGTAGGAGTGCCTTGGGTGTATCAAACGTCACAACGTAACTGGGTGACTATAAAGGTGCATTACGGTATCTCCGAAAGTATCTGTTGGGTTGACACGGATCGAGATAGGATTTGTCACTCCGTATGACGGAGAGGTATCTCTGGGCCCACTCGGTAATGCATCATCATAATGAGCTCAAGTTGACCAAGGTGTTGGCCACGGATCATGCATTACGGTGCGAGTAAAGTGACTTGCCGTAACGAGACCGAACAAGGTATTGGGATACCGACGATCGAGTCTCGGGCAAGTAACGCATCGATTGACAAAGGAATTGCATCTGTGGTTTGATCGAATCCTCGACATCGTGGTTCAACCGATGAAATCATCGAGGAGCATGTGGGAGCCAACATGGGTATCCAGACCCCGCTGTTGGTTATTGCCCGAGAGTCGTCTCGGTCATGTCTGCGTGTCTCCCGAACCCGTAGGGTCTACACACTTAAGGTTCGGTGACGCTAGGGTTAGTAGGAAGTCAAGTATGTGACTACCGAATGTTGTTCGGAGTCCCGGATGAGATCCCGGACGTCACGAGGAGTTCCGGAAGGGTCCGGAGGTAAAGAATAATATATAGGAAGTGGTGATTCGCCATCGGGAAAGTTTGGGGTCTCCGGTAAAATCTGGGACCACGGAAGGGTCCGGGGTCCACCGGTGGGGCCACCTATCCGGAGGGCCCCATGGGCTAAAGGGAAGGAACCAGCCCACAAGGGGCTGGTGCGCCCCAGGCCCACCCGCGCCTAGGGTTGAAACCCTAGGGGTGGGGCGCCCCTTTGGCTTGGGCACTCCACCCCCTTGGCCGCCGCCCCACGGAGATTGGATCTCCGGGGCCGCCACCTGTGGGGCCTATATAAAGGGGAGGAGGGGCTGCTGTACCAACTCCCAAGGCGCAGCCCTCCCTCCCAACACATCTCCTCCTCCGTAAGAGCTCGACGAAGCCTGCCGAGTATCGCTTCTCCACCATCACCACGCCGTCGTCAGGCCGGTGGAGCTGTCTTCCTCAACCTCTCCTTCCCCTTGCTGGATCAAGAAGGAGGAGACGCCGCTCGTCCCGCACGTGTGTTGAACGCGGAGGTGCTGTCCGTTCAGCACTTGGCATCGGTGATCTGAATCACGCTCGAGCACGACTCCATCATCACCTTGCAAGCTTCGCACGCGATCTACAAGTGGTATGTAGATGCAATCTCTCTTCCATTACTCGTTGCTTAGATGAACTCATAGATGGATCTTGGTGAAGCCGTAGGAAAAATTTTAATTTTCTGCAACGTTCCCCAACAAAAGATTCCTGGGAGGTATATTAATGCTCATGACTTTTCCAGGAGAAAGAGCGCTCGTCGGACTGTGCCCGGAGAGGTTGCCAACCCAGCCGCCGCCAGCCAGGCTCCAACACCTGGTCCGGAGGGGAAGGCGAGCGCAAGGCGCGAGCCGGATGCTCCTCCAACGGAGGATGCCGACAGGCTGTCCGCCACCAGGTCCGAGGTGGAGAGCGCCATGAATCATAGGCGCCACCGGACAGTTCTTCGTGACGCGTGTTTCTCCCCAGAGGCGTTGAATGCTTTTAATGCGGGAGACGCGCACCTCCGTGCCGCTCAAGATGGTTTAACCAGAGCCACGGAGCAGTATGTGAAAGACATACGGGTAAGGAATTTTAATAGTTGTATATGCTAGTAGCCCCCGAGACTTAAAATAGTTAGAATAACTGATTTAAGGATCATTTGATATGCAGGATCTTACGGAGAAGAATACCCAATTGTCCCAGGAGCTTCAAGAGTGCAAGGCCCAACTTGAGGCCGCACTAGCCGCCGCAGGAGGAGACACATAGACCCCCTCTGGTAACACATATTTCAAAAAGATTTTATGGCGTGCGCCGTGCGTATAAGTCTGACAATAATATCGCAGAGGGCGCCGGACTAGATCCGGACAAGCAACATCTGCTACGCCGGTGAAGGCGCGAGAAGGTGCTTATGAGGGTGCAGCAGAGAGGAACAAACTCCAAGATGCCAACACCCAGCTGGGCGAAGAACTAAAAGATGTTCAGGTCTAGCTGTCTGACTCCGTAAAGGAGAATCGGCGGCTTCGTCGCGGCATCTACAGTAAGTGCTTGAGCGAACTCTTTTGAAAAGAAGAGTCCGGTGAGGAAGTCGATTGACAGAAATGTGTCTGTAGGTGTGCTCACAGGTCGCCCTGCGGAGGAAATGCCCGGTTCAATGGATGACCAACTTCCCGAGCTGCTGCAACTGCACGAACATGTTCGGCAGGCGATGAGTGGCGTCACCCAGGCCTTATGGCCGTCCGTCTCCCTACCCGAGGGTCTTGGAGGGCTTGCGGAGAAGCTTCAGGGAGCACAGTAGCGCTTCCGTCTGTGGAAGATATCGGCCTGTCATCAAGGCGCCAGGGAGGCCTGGGCCATGGTGAAGATGCGGTACACAAAGGCGGATCTGAACCACATGGCCGAGGTCGGACCTGTGGGGCCCGATGGGAAGGAGATCCCTGTGAGCTTAATGTACGGCCAAGTAGAGTTGGCCGCTAAGTATTCCCAACGGGACTGTAAATTAGACAGCCTATTAGATGGGATTGAAGAGGAGTACAATCAGTCAATTTGACGATGTATTTTAAAATGACATGTATGATGCCTTCTAGCCGGATTGTAGATCGTTTGTCTTTGCGGACCTTTTCATTTCAACCTCGGGACCCAATAGTCCGGAGTGTGTCCGAATGCCCTCGCGGTTATGCAAAAACCGGGGCATGCATGGAGACCAGGCGTAGGGGTCATTAGTGCTTTATCAGACAAGTGCCCAACTAGTTATGTTATATTACATGGTTAGTAAGAAACATCTTCCAGGGAGAATAGTTCAGTTAGGGGTTCCTTTCCCTGGGAGGCATGCCCTAAAGTGCATGTCCGAACTGTGAAAAGAGCAGAAAAGCATCTGGGGGCAGACAAATAGATAGGTAAAAAATCATCTTTCAAGTCACCGACCGAATATTCCCTTAAGAACGCTAGCTTTTGGCTTCACCCAGTCTGAGGTACACATTGGTGACCGGCAAGAATAATCGCAGAGGTGCTCCTTTACCTCCTAGCCGAACAATCGGGAACGAGGGGTAAGCACAGGAGCCGAGCAACCCAGCTTGGCCAAAACTTAAGTCATATCGATGCATATAATGGTGAATAAAAGGTACATGCGAAGTTTGACACATGTGTTGGGCATAAAGCCCAGATAAACAAGCTTCATTAAAGAAGCCCCTGTGTATAATGAGTGCGAGTAGCACGTCAAGTGTGTGCGAACAATGCGCAGATCAGCCCTCAAAGGCTCTATGAAAAAGAGAGGAGAAAAGAGATAAACAAAAGACAACTGAAATATAAAATGTGGACGGAGGAAGGAGACGAACTCTGAGTCCGGCGCCAGGCGTAGAATCTTCGGAGGCGGGCTGCATTCCATGGGTTCAGCTCGAGTCGGTTGTCCGATGCGTTTCGCAGACGGTATGCTCCGCCGGTCAGGACTTGGTCGATGATGAAGGGACCTTCCCATTTGGGCTTGAGTTTGTCCTTTTTCTTGTCCGGCAGGCGTAGAACTAGTTCGCAAACATTGTAAGTTTCCGCCCATACTTCTCTGCTCTTCAAGCCTGTTGCTGATAGAATGCGGAACGAGCTTTCGCCATGTCGCGCTCCTCTTCTAGGGCGTCCAAACTGTCTTGCCGATCCAACTCGGCCTCTCTTTCCTTGTACATGCGCACGCGAGGTGAGTCATGAATTATATCGCAAGGCAAAACTGCCTCTGCGTCGTATACCATAAAAAATTGTGTGAATCCGGTAGTACGGTTTGGCATGGTCCGCAGCCCCCAGAGTACGGAGTCGAGCTCCTCTACCCAGTGCGTGTTAGATTCCGTGAGGGACCGCACTAACCTGGGTTTGATGCCACTCATGATTAGACCATTTGCTCGTTCGACTTGACCGTTAGTTTGAGGGTGATAGACTGAAGCGTAGTCGAGCTTGATGCCCATATTTTTGCACCAGAGTTTAACCTCGTCGGCCGTGAAGTTTGTCTTTGTTATCGGTGATGATCTTTGTGGGGACGCCATAACGGTGTACTACCGGATATGAAGTCTATCACGGGTCCGGATTCGCCGCTTTAAGCGGCTTGGCCTCTATCCATTTGGTGAATTTGTCCACCATGACCAATAGGTACTTTTGCTTGCGGGTTCCCCCTTTAAGGGTCCAACCATGTCAAGCCCCGGCATCATGCGAACGACTGGTGATGGGTATAGTTTTGAGGGTGGTGGTGGCATGTGGCTTTGATTAGCAAAAAGCTGGCACCCGACGCATCGTTGGACTAAGTCCTGAGCATCTGCCCGGGCCGTCGGCCAATAAAATCATGTACGGAAGGCCTTGCCTACAAGGGCCCGGGCTGCGGCATGGTGCCCGCCGAGTCCGGCGTGAATTTCAGCCAGCAGATTTCGCCCTTCCTCTTCGGAGATGCACCTTTGAAGGACTCTGGTTCTGCTTTTCTTATAAAGCTCTCCGTCATGGACCTTGTAGGCTTTAGATTGCCGTACTATGCAGCGGGCCTCATTTTGGTCTTCGGGGAGTTCCTGCCTAATTAAGTAGGCTAGGAATGGTTCCGTCCATGGGGCAATGACTGCCATTATTTCGTGGGCTGAAGGTGTTATTTCATTGGCTGAGCCACCGGTTGTGTCAGAATGTTCGGTGTTGGGCGGTGCGGTTGGTTCCGGATTGTTGTTTCCGGACTCCTCTTCCCATACTACGGATGGCTTAAAGAGCCGCTCCAGGAAGATGTTTGGAGGGACGGCGTCGCGCTTTGCGCCGATGCGTGCCAACACGTCGGCCGCCTGGTTATTATCCCGGGCTACATGGTGGAATTCGAGTCCTTCGAACCGAGCTGACATTTTTAAGACCGCGTTACGGTAGGCTGCCATTTTCGGATCCTTGGCATCAAAGTCCCCATTTACTTGGGATATTGCAAGGTTTGAATCCCCGCGGACCTCTAGGCGTTGAATGCCCATGGAGATTGCCATCTGGAGACCATGTAGAAGGGTCTCGTATTCGGCTGCGTTGTTGGAGTCCGTGTACATTATTTGAAGTACGTATTGGACTGTATCTCGGTTGGGGACGTCAAGACGACGCCAGCCCCCAAGCCAGCCAACATTTTAGAGCCGTCGAAGTGCATGATCCAATTGGAGTATGTGTCGTACTCTTTAGGGAGTTCGGCTTCAGTCCATTCAGTGATGAAGTCCGCCAAAACTTGCGACTTTATAGCTCGCCGTGGTTTGTAGGTTATGTCGAATGGTAAGAGCTCGATGGCCCATTTTGCAATCCTGCCCGTCGCGTCGCGGTTGTTTAAAATGTCGTTGATAGGTACTTCGGAGGCCACTGTTATCGAACACTCTTGAAAGTAGTGTCGCAGCTTCCGAGATGCCATGAACACCTTGTACGCTATCTTTTGATAATGTGGGTACCGGGACTTGCATGGAGTTAAGACAGTGGATACGTAGTACACTGGTTTTTGAAGAGGGAATTTGTGCCCTTCTGTTTCTCGTTCGACGACGAGCACCGCGCTTACAACTTGATGTGTTGCGCGATATATAACAACATTGGTTCGCCTAAATTGGGCGCGCCAGACCGGATTTGTTGCCAATATGGTTTTTATTTCTTCGAGTCCGCCGTGGCGACATCCGTCCATTGAAGTGTTTGGTGCGCTGAGGAGGCGATAGAGGGCAATGCCTTTTCTCCCAAACGGAGATGAAGCGGCTTAGAGCCGCCATGCATCCGATCAATTTTGTATTTGTTTGAGGTCTTTTGGGATATCCAAGCGTGACAAAGCTCGGATCTTGGCTGGGTTTGCTTCATTCCTCTACCGGATACAATGAAGCCCAAGAGCTTTCCGGTACCGATCACGCCGAAAATGCATTTTTCCGGGTTGAGCTTAATGTCATATGCTCGGAGGTTGTCGAATGTGAGCCTCAAATCGTCTACTAGAGTTTCGACGTGTTTGGTTTTGACGACCACATCGTCTACGTATGCCTCCACTGTTTTGCCTATCTGGGTAGCCAGACATGTCTGAATCATGCGCTGATATGTTGCGCCAGCGTTTTTGAGTCCGAAGGGCATCGTGTTGAAGCAGAATGGTCCGTATGGAGTAATGAATGCCATTGCGGCTTGGTCTGTCTCCGCCATCTTGATTTGATGGTAGCCGGAGTATGCGTCGAGGAAGCACAATGAATCGTGCCCTGCGGTAGCATCGATGATTTGATCGATGCGGGGAAGGGGGGAAGGATCCTTTGGACAAGCCTTGTTAAGGTCTTTAAAATCGACACACAGGCGCTAGGATTTGTCCTTTTTTGGTACCATTACCAGGTTTGCTAGCCAGTCCGGATGTCTGATATCTCTGATGAATCCGGCTTCTAATAGTTTGGCTAGCTCCTCTCCCATTGCCTGTCTTTTGGGTTCGGAAAATCGCCGAAGAGCCTGTTTGACTGGCTTGATCCTTTTAGGATGTTTAGGCTGTGTTCTGCCAGCCTGCGTGGGATTCCTGGCATATCTGAAGGGTGCCAGGCAAAAATGTCCCAATTTTCCCGAAGGAATTCTCATAGTGCGGCGTCAACATCAGGGTTTAATTGTGCCCCAATGGAGGCCGTCTTTGTGGGGTCCGTTGGATGGACCTGGAATTTGACTATTTCGTCCGCTGGTTTAAAAGAGGTGGACTTGGATCTCTTATCGAGTATCACATCATCCCTGTTCACCATGGAGCCTTGCAAGATGAGTTCCTCTGCCGCTAGGGCCGGATAGTGCCTCTAGGGCTAGTGCGGTGTCTTGTTTTCGGCGCTGAGTGCTATGTCCGGATCATCGACAAGAGTGATGATTCCATTGGGCCCGCATTTTAAGCTTCATGTACCCGTAATGGGGTATGGCTTGGAAAATTGTGAATGCCTCTGCCCTAATAGAGCGTGATATCCGCTGCTGAACGGGCCACTTGGAACGTGACCTCCTCGGACTGTAATTGTCCGTGAGCGAACACCACATCAAGTGTAATTTTTCCTGCAGCGTGCTTCCCAACTAGGGATTATTCCTCTAAAGGTTGTCTTGCTTCGCTCAATGCGGCTCCATCTATTTCCATTTTTTGAAGGGTTTCCTCATAGATGAGGTTTAATCCGCTGCCGCCATCCATGAGTACCTTGGTAAGACGAAAGCCGTCCACTATTGGACTGAGGACCAATGCGGCTGGTGCTCGGGCTGTTCGGAATTTAGGTTCATCGCTGGCGCTAAAGGTGATAGCCGTGTCGCTCCATGGATTTGTTGTTGCTACTTGGTATACTTCGGCGAGGCTGCGGATTGTTCGTTTCCGCATATTATTTGATGCGAAAGTCTCAAGATCTATTAATACCGTCTCTGTACTGTTGGGCTGGTTCTCTGGGGCTAGAAGCTCTTCGCCACTTTTGGCCACCTGCCGTAGTATCCAACATGCTCGAAGGCTATGTGTTGGAGTGGCGCCCTCTGCACTATGAATTTTACAGGGTCCGCTGAGCCATCCCTCCAGTACGGTTCCGTGCCCTTTAGGGGGGTTTTGCTTTTTGGTTTTTGTATCAGGTGCCTGAGCATGATGCACCCTTTTATTTCGGACTAGGGTTGTGTTCGAAGCCGGATTGTCCCAAAACTTGGCTTCGGTTTTCCAAGCACTCTCCATCGCACAGTACTTTCGTACTATGGATGCGTGTCGTGGCGTGTAATTTCAGAACGACTTGTATGCTCAAGATTCCCTTATCCGCAATTGTTGAGAAAATAGAGATTGCGCTTTCCTCATGGCGATCCTTTATCCCGTCCATAACCGGAGGAATCGCCCAAGAATGATGTAATTGTTTCCGTGGGCTCTTGCGGATTTGAGATACATCACTTATGTTTGGGTGGGCGGGTGGAATTAAGTCCGGAACCCTGCCCAACTTGAGGCTCAAGGGCCAAAAAGTTTCCGAATTTGGAAGCTTGGATTGCTGGATGTTGTCCAACGAATCTGGTCCGCTGCCTGACTTTAGGTTTAGTACTTGATTGACGTTCGTCCCTCCGCGGGAATCCGGCATGGAGGGATCAGGAGTCCGGACATAACTGGTCTTTAATATAGAAGAAGAGTCGCCGCGTTGTTCCTCCACCACAGCAATGTGGTGGGTAAGCCTGGGGAGAGTTGATCTCTCTCAGATCGATTTTAAGCCCAATCTGATCGTAGTCTATAGCGACTCCCAGGGCGGCGATGCGATCCAAGAGCTCGTTTACGGAGGAGAGCTCCATCGGATCTAGCTGCTCGGCGAATTCCGAGTTGACGTGAAGATCGCTTTTGATGACCCGAGAGGTCATTGTCGGAGCGGCGGCCGAACAGGCGGTCATAAGAAAACCACCTAGCCGGATAGTTTGGCCGGTGGCCAAAGCTCCCTTGGCAATGGTATCGTCTTTAAAGACGGGAAGAGGCATCCTTCCTGATTGCGACGGCACATAGGAACTCTCAATGAAAGCACCAATGTCGGTGTCAAAACCGGCGGATCTCGGGTAGGGGGTCCCGAACTGTGCGTCTAGGCGGATCGTAACAAGAGACAAGGGACACGATGATTTTACCCAGGTTCGGGCCCTCTCGATGGAGGTAAAACCCTACTCCTGCTTGATTGATATTGATGATATGGGTAGTACAAGAGTGGATCTACCACGAGATCAAGGAGGCTAAACCCTAGAAGCTAGCCTATGGTATGATTGTTGTTGTTATGTCCTACGGACTAAAACCCTCCGGTTTATATAGACACCGGAGAGGGGCTAGGGTTACGCAGAGTCGGTTACAATGGTAGGAGATCTACATATCCGTATCGCCAAGCTTGCCTTCCACGCCAAGGAAAGTCCCATCCGGACACGGGACGAAGTCTTCAATCTTGTATCTTCATAGTCTTGGAGTCCGGCCGACGATGATAGTTCGGCTATCCGGACACCCCCTAGTCCAGGACTCCCTCAGTGTGTTTTCTGAAGGCCAACCTCGCACCAACCGCTTTTGTTTACATGTTGACATGCCCTTTGATCTGAGATAGAGAGGATATTCCTATGGTTAAATGTTAAGGCATAAATTATTGACCTTTGTTTGGTAAGAAAAGATGTTCACTCATAGTTTCCTTTTTTCCCAGATTAATGCCAATTTTGTAAAGAATCTGAAGATGTGGGCATAAGCCATAAAGGATTCAGGAAGTACAAGAAAGGTTTTACCTTTATTACTTTATACAAGTTTTACTTTGTGGTCCTGTATTGAATTCTGTAATCTTACGCAACCGGCGATACTTCCAATTCAGACCACAAATATTGGGCAACTGGTCTTTAAGGCAATTTAAAAGTGAAGGAGCATCAATATAACTTTTTTGCTGCTTCCGTCACAGGTTTATCTTGACGACAAGCTCCTTATTAGGCAACGTAGTCTGGCGGATGTCTCTTACATGGCTAATTTAACTTTATATTTGTTCTATGCCTATATTTTTACTAGCAACAACAATGAAGGCTGACATTTGATTGAGGATGCTTCTGCTATAGAGACATAGTGTGGGACATTTAAGATGTACATCACATATAGGAGAGTCGAGAAATGCACATAACCTCAAGTTATATTTTCTACTGTAACAAGAAATATGAAATAAAATGTGTCGTAATTTTTTCACTCATCAAAGTTGCTAGGTGCCAAAAATAATAGCTATACAAAGTAACAACAGAAACCTGGAACTACTATATTTCTTTGATGGGTGATTGTTTCATATGAGGAAAACAAATCAGGTGCTTTTCTTCTATGTCTAATTTGTATTAGATGCAGATTCTATGGAACTTTTGTATAATTTGATTGCTACATAACCTGTTGTATGAGTTTATTGCCACATAATAGTTCTCGGTTCTATCTGCTCATATAATTTATACTCTTATGTATGGTTTATTTTACTATCTTTGTGGACTGCAGATAAGTATGTTTTCTACTATTTCATAAACTATGTTTTTCATTCGTGACAATAATGCTTGAAAATTAATTAATATTCCAAATAAACCATGTTACTCATGTTGTATAGGCCATTTTTTTTACAGATTACTAGATGATAGTCAGTTTTGTGGGTAACCTGAATTATTGTACTTTCTTTTCCAGCTTTTTGTTTGGAATCAAATTCAGTACATCCACTGCTAAGTATAATGAGCAACACAACAATTTATAAATCTTTATTTATTTATTGGTGCTTTATAGGATGGTTTCAGTCAGATGATGGCATGATATTATTGTATCTTGTTGTTCGTGAGGTTTCGTATGTCTGAATGTTGTTGTTTCTTGCATTGTCTTTGCATGAACATTTCAATTTGTTCAGGTTGGATGCCAACGACATCCTAGCTTTGGTACGGTGGTAGTGCCCAAAACCTGCAGATTTTCTGTCATTGTATTTACATGAACTCGGTTTTCATATGTCTTCCTTTGTTCTTTGTTGACATTCAACTAACTTGGTTGTCTATTTGCTAGAAATGGTTGAAGATGGGAGACTTGCCTATTGGTTTGGATTAAATGATAGGCTTTCCCCTTTGTCAGAAAGGAGTGTGACTTGGATTAATGTTAGCGTAGGTCGCAACTGCGTAAGTTGTTCTTTCTATAGTTCTGTGTGGGGCACACGTTTTTTTAAATACATATGGAAAAAATAATATGCAATTTAATTCATATTGCTTTTGTAGGTCAGTGTGATTTACATGTTACAGTTATTTCAAGGTCTGCTATTGTGTCCTTCATTATTCTTCATTTTGTGCAGGGTTGCTCTGGATGAAACATCTTATCTTTACTAGCGTTGCACTTACAAGAGCATCAGGCTATCTGTGGCACATAAAATAGTTTTTGGTTTGACCGTTGGTGAAGTCCTCTAGAATTTTTCATCCCGGTGGTGCAATCAGTACAGGAAGCAAACTAAGGTTCATATTTGTAGGAATGATATCATCGGGATGAGTCTGTATAATATCGGAACTCACAATAATTCTCCTATAATTAGGCCTTGACCCTTGAGTACAAATATTCATGTAGGACATCTTGAATTAACAATTCCACTCATGTTCGATCGGGCAAGTTCTTTCTTTGCATGGTTACACAATTGATTTTCTTAGTAGAACAATCGCAATTTGTATTGATTGATTTTTATATTCTCTTTTCAATGTGTTTTTATGTATTATTGGTTTGGAATAGATGATATCTCACAATCAAGTTTGAAGTTACTCTAAAGAAATGATAACATGGTTGGGCATTCTTATCCAGTTTCATTTTCTCCATATTTATGCTACCTTTATTTGTGGTTGTATTCCGTTTACCAATTTTTTTATTGATTCATATTACATTTATTGCTCATAGTCTGTTCAATTAGCAATATTGGACCATATAAACATGGATCTAATTCTAGGCACTACTTCTCATTGTAGGCCAAATGACATGATTATAGCGAGCCACATATGGCGAGTGTGCTGCTTGATCTTTAAGTGTGTGTGAGTTGTAGTAGGTGTATCATTGAAAAGAGTGTCAGTCGATACGTGCATTGCACGTGCAAGCTTACTAGTCAATACTAGGATGCAATCATCAGATGATTCCTTAGCATTAATAGCACAACACTGAAATATCAGATTTTTTTTTTCACCTTGTTCTTCCGGCTCATTTTGATTCGCAGATAATACTTGGAGAAGATGATGATAGCCCCATCCGTAATATGAGATGCCTACTTGCAGTCGGAAAGAAGTCACACTACGTTACAATTAATTAACTGAAATTATGATAGCTAAACTTTTAGTTAACTGTAGTGCAGTAGTTGCTTAGTTAACTGTGGTTGTAGCTAAATTTTGAACTAAACCATGACGATGACTATGAAACGGAGGGAGTAGTTGCCAGACACAGGACACTGAACCGTGGAGCCCTCGGTCGCCGAGCGCCATAGATCTTCAATAATGAAGGAGCATCCTAGCCGTCCATCCTATCGATCGCGTACCCCTTCGCATAGGTGTCGAATTATTCAGAGCTGATGTCGAAATCTTCAGTTAATTTGAGAGACAGATGACACTGCGCCACTCAACGGTTGCCAGCATGAGGTATCGACGCCATGATCGTGGCATTGAGATCGGTGCTGCGCCATTACACGCCGCCTGTGCTCCTCTCGCAGAGCGTAGTGCACCAGCGAGTTGTGCTCGTCGACCAAGTCAGACGTGTGCAGCCACATTTTCGTGATCCTCGAGCTGTTGACTGACCGTGTGCGTGCGGGCATGCAGCAATTCTGACAAGAGATCACGTCCTGCTCTCATGGGTGAGCACCCATGAATGTATCTTTTTCACATCTGATTTGTTTTACCCTGGTACCTTTGCTTTATAAATAGACAAAAATTGTCCATGGCCTGCTACTGATCCCAAAATGGTGTTCTGCTTCTCCAGATTAAATTTCTCGCCAGCATGAAACCTCTGACCTGTCTGTTTAGTGTTGTGGCTGTTTTTTTTTTTTTTTTGGTTTAATACTCTCTCTACACGCTAATGCGTTTTTTGTGAAATCTCCAAAATGCAGTTCAAGATATTACAATATTGGTTCATAGCCAAAAGCCGAAACTAAAAACCCCTATCTAGAAGCCTTTTCGGCTTTTAAGCCAACGTGGAAAAATTGCAAAAGCTGAAGCATTGGCCCAACAAACAGGGCCTTAGTGCAGCTGAGCGGAGCCGCCCTCTTTTGTAGCGACCCGAGTCCAACCCTGTTGCCCAACTTTCACAAGAGAAGAAAAACACAAATCCTGCGTTCCTCTATTTTCACAATATATTTTGCCACTATGGTACCATATGGTTCAAACTTCAAAGTGTCAAATATTTGTTACTACATGGTAATCCGCGAAAAATATGGTCATCTCAAGCACTACATAGCATGTCCATTTAAAAAATTAGCATCTCCGTGCATAATGTGGGTGGAAGGAGAGCAAAATACTCCTTCCATTTCTTTACTCTGCATATAATATTTGCCTTAAGTCAAAGCTTGTAATGTTTGATCAAAATTATATTAAAATCAACATTTACAATACAAAAATATATAATATGTAAATTAATTCCGTGATGCATCTAATAATATTAATTTATTAATATAAATATTGATATTTTCTTCTGTAATCTTGCTTAAACTTTACAAACGTTAACTTAAAACAAAACTTATATGCGAAGTAGAAAGAAAGGGAGGGAGCACTAGTACTCCCTCCATTCCACAATGTAGAGTGCTCGCGCTTCCCGAGATCTAACTTTGACCGTAAATTTAACCAACGAGACCAACTGCGACGGGAGCAAAAATTATACCACTGAATTCGTATCGAAATATGAATTCAGCGATATAATTTTTGTTTTCGCCGCAATCGGTCTTGTTGGTTAAATTTACGGTCAAATTTAAATCTCGGAATGCATGGGCGCACTATATTATAAAACGAAGGGAATATTGGCAACCTGCACCGCAATAATGACAAGTCGGAGGAGAGGAAATTAGTTCATTGCACGCAGCAACGTCCTATATTCTGGGCTTTTTCCTTTAAACATTACATTCTGGGTTTCTTTCTTGTAAATATTCGTCTCGTCAGGCTGAAGGTGCGTGTAATTTACAGGCTTCAGCTATTTTGCCACGGCATGCTAGAACCAGCGGGCCGCAGGCCACCAGCAACTAACCAAGGTACCCCGTGCGGTGCCCGCAAGGGTCACTTACTAATGGACTAAGAGCGTTACATAGCATTCTTAGCCGCTGCCACATGTCGCATCCTAAGTGCTATCTCTGGATTTTGTTTTATCTTATTTTTCTGTAAGCGTTCTCGGGTTTTAGATGATTTCTTTTTAGGTTTTTTTTGGTTTTTGCTCGTTTTTTCCTAGGTTTTGGAGAGAAAAGCAATTCATAAAAATTACGCGAAAAGATACGTTTCCTTTTTCCTTTTGCTTCCACAAGAGGATATATTTACTTCTTGTGGAGGCGCATATTTTCTTCTGTGAGAAGCATAATTTTGCCTCTTGAAAAGGAAAAAAAAACTAGTTTTTTTGCTTCCACGAGAAGCATAGATTTGTTCCTTGTGGAGACATAGGTTTGCTTCTGCGAGAGGCATAGATTTACTTCTTGTGGAGGCATGTTTGCTTCCGTGAGAGGCACAAAAACATGTTTTTTCTTCCGCAAAAGACATAGGTTTGCTTTCGCGAGAGGCACAGTTATGCCCCCCGAAAAGGGAAAAAACATTGTTTTTCCTTCCATGAGAGACAAGGTTTTGCTTCTCGTGGAAGCACATGTTTGATTCCACAAGAGGCACTCAGAAGGAAAAGAACAAGTTTTCTTTTCTTTTCGCGAGAGGCACAGATTTGCTTCTCGTGAAGGCACATATTTACTTCCACGAAAGACATAGTTGTGTCTCTCGGAAAGGAAAAAGATGGGGAAAACCCGTGCTTCCGGATTGATTTTTCTTTTTTATGAAAAAGTTCGTCAAAACCTATTAACATGGGATTTAGTTTTGAAGATCTTGACATGAGAAACCCAACGATGAAACCACTTCACGATTTGGACGCACGGTATAAGAGATATAATGTTTTAAATAAACGAGTCTACGAAAAAGGGAAAAACCTTACGGGTTGTGACAAGTGACGCACACTCAACCTGAAATTCGGGTGACATTTGTAAGGGGTACCCCTTAATTAGTGACTGTTTCATAACAAGCATGTGCACTTCGCAAGACCTATTTAGAACAAGAGCAACTCTCTAGCGGGTAACCCCTTCTTGGGCCAGTTCTATTTGGCGCGTAGGCCACTGAATAGCAACCTAGCGTGTACACCCTCGCGCGCCTAGTTCTCTGTTTGGGCGGCCCATTCTGATTTTCGTCCGCTGTTGTTTCTTTTTCTTCGTTTTTTTTCATTTTGTTTCCTTTTTGGTTTCCATTCCATCATTTTCTATTACACGACCGTTTCTATTTTCTAATTCGTTTTTCTTTTTCCTACTTTTCTGTTCCTTTTTTTAACATATTTAAAATTCAGAAATTTTTTATTAAACCATGAACATTTTTTAATTCAATAATATTCTTTTGAAATCGTGGACATTTTGTTCAAATTTGTGACCATTTCTTAAATATCAACTTTTTTTATTTTGCCAGCACTTTTTTATAAATTCGAGAACATTTAATGAATTGGCAAACATTATTTTAAATCTGGGTGCAATTTTTTTAATTCCTGACAAAAAAATGTTTTTCCGAACCTTTTTCAAATGCATGAACATTTCTTCGAATTCATGGCCATTTTTGAACCATCTTCTGTTATTTTGAAGCGATGGACAATCTATGATATTCACGAGCATTTTTTGAATGTTGTGAACATTTTTTAAAATTCATGGATATTTCGTGAATTCCTGAACATTTTTCAAATTTATGAACTTTTTTTAATATGCCAACATTTTACGAAAACGTGAACATTTTTTGTCAGGAACATGTATTTCAGAAAATGTGAACATTGTTTTGAATATGCAAACATTTTTTTAATAATCTCAAACTTTTATTGAATCTGCAAACATTTTAGGATATCACGTACATTTTTTGAAACATGAATATTTTTTTGAATTCGAGAACATTTTATGGTTTTGTGAACCTATTTTTTCATATTGATCTTTTAAATTTGAAACTTTTTGAATTTCAGAAATATTTATAAAAGGAAAAAAACAGAAAAGAAAGAAAGAAATGAGAAAAAAACATTAGGGGCTCTCTTAGGGGCCGGCCATAGAGGGAACACGGGGGAGCGAGGGTGCGTGTTTCGTGTTTTCATGGCGTGCACTGTGCCAAATGGGCGCTCCCCCCATTAGGGGCTCCCATAGAGGTCACTCTCGGGCCCTGAAAGCGCGTCAAGTGGTGTGTCTAGTTATCGCCATGTGTCACGCATTGAACGCACCCTTAGGAATTCATTTTTTAAATCTGTTTAGGGGTCCTAGATGGTTTTTGGTTTTTCTCACTTTTCCCGAGGGTTTATGATTCTTTTAGGAAACCATGATTTTTTTGTGAGTGTGCTTCCTCAAAGGAAAAGACACGGTCTTTGCTAACAAAGTTGTGCTTCCCCAGGAAAAAAAAAAGCATAGTTTGTCCTTTCACGGGAAGTACAATTGTGCTTCTCGAAAAAAAAGGAGGTAATATCACCACAGGTCATACAAGTTACGCCGGATGTTAAGTTTGATACTAGAACTTTGAAAATATTGTTTTGTGTTTATTCAACTTGCATTCTCGTGCAAATACGGTCACTTTATTCGTCTCCGGATGTATCATGCGTTTACTTGGCAAGCCAACATGGCTATGGCCCACTGTCATTGACCGGAACCATTTTTCACAGAAATACTCCAGCTTTGTATTTAATTGAACAAAAGCCCCTTATCAGCACATGTGGGTCCTGCTTTACAGAGAAATAAGAAATGGTAGCATGGGGCTCGAACTCGCGACACCACGCAAGCACATGGCCTATGCCACCACTACACCAAGCTTTAAAGAAATTTACCTTATTTTTTTATATAGTGAAAGCAAGGTTTAGCTCATATTTTCACAAATTTGCAAGCTGGGGTCACCTACTGGATGCGCAGTACTAACCACTGGAATGTGCCCAAGCTATCTTCTTTTCTAGTTTCAATTTATATATTTTAATGCAAAAAAGTTTGAACTTAAATCCATTTGAATAAATTCTGGCGAATAAAATCCGCTCATCCTCGAGTAGTTACCGTTGCCAACATATGAAATTCTATGTTTCTCCGTAGACACATGAACAAGTACGGATTTCAAAATAGCAAAAAAAAAACGCTCACCCTCGAAATGGTCAAAAGTTCTTTCAGGCAAATCAACAATTTTTTTGGTTGAATTGAAATAATTTAAAATTTAAAAGTCTAGATAAAATAAAACATAGCGCATAATGAATATATCAGTTTTATCCTGATGTTAGTCCATTAAATAGCTAGCAATTGGCCCAGGTTTGAATCTTGTGTAGGTTATATTTTTGCCAAAACAAATATATCCGTTACAAAAATATCAAAACGTTTGTGGCTCATAATTTGAATTTAGACCTAGAGGTGAGAAGGAAACTAACCTGCCACATATGTACAAAATTGGATTTTAATTTTAAGTGATCCGAGTCCATTTTGACACAGGAGTTCAAACCAACCATGAAAATTTTCAGCATAATGAAAAAAAATGTGCACCCTCCAAATTCGTTTAGATAACTTGATATTAGAGCAAGCTTATTGTTAACAGGGTCATTGTCTTTGTATATGCTTGAATTTATTGTTGTCCCGGTTGAAAAAAATGAATTTATTTGTCGGGTTAAACAGTAGAGCAACATGTGCATCTTATTACTAGACAGCAAAGGATGAACGGTGTGGTGGTTAGCACGTAAGACCGGAGTGAAGAGGTTGCTTGCTTGAATCCACATGGCACGATTAATTTTTAAATCTTCAAACCTTTCTCATGTCCACTGGCAGGTGGGTCACATATAGACAGACTTAATTACCCGTACTTATTACGTGCGAATGAATTATATATTCATAATTATCAAAAAGTTGAGGGTGTTTTTGTAAAAAGGACATCACACATGTCACACCTAACCCTCCGCCCCCAACAGCCGTTGACAGTGGGCCCATGCATATGTGGCGCTGCACGCAAGGAGTGGATACGCTCGCGTACACTCTTTGTGACCGTATTTGCACCAGAACGCAAGTTAGGTGACCACAAATCCGTATTTTCAAAGTTCTAGCACGAAACTAAACATACAGAGTAAGTTTTACGACTCTCGGTGATATTACCTTAAAGAAAAACATAGTTGTGCTTCCAAAAAGAGAGAAGCACACCCTCTGCTTTTCGTAAAGGAAAAAATACAACACGTGCTTCCGTGAAAAGCAAAAGGGCAAAACTATACTTCCTGAAAAAGGGAAAGCACAACTATACTTACTTTTCAAAAAGAAGTGAAAAAAAAACACAACCGTGCTTTCGGAATACGATTTTATTTTCTGTTCTAGATTTTCCAGGTTCCTGTCTTTTTTTGGTTTCATTTTTTTCATTTCCCCATTTTGTTTATTTTTTATTTCCATGTCCCCCGTTTTCTTCGTAAAAAAAGGTTTGTCAAAACCTACTAACATGTGATTAATTTTTGAAGATCTCGAGGCAAAAAATCTGACGGTGAAAACAGTTTGTAATTTGAACGAAATTCAAGATAAAACACTTTGAAAAAACAATCTACACTTGCCAGCACTAAAAATGGTTGGGATCAGTGATTTTGATTTAGCGCTCGTGGGTAACAGCCATGTTCGTTAATTGCAGGCGGCGCTCATGAGGCTTTTTTTTATTGTGCCGACTCATATAACCTTTTGTGGTTTTTATACTACAAACCTGCTAGATGCTTCTGGATTTGGTTCTTCTTTTAAGTTTCTCTGCTGGTGTTTTCTACCGGTTTGTTCGGTATTTCTCTTTTCCTTTTTTTTTAAATTTTCATTTTTCTTCCTCTCCACTTTTTGCTTTTTTGTGAATATGTTTTAAAATTAAACCATAATTGTTGAACAAAATTCAAATGTGTGAAATTTTTTCAATTTAATGATTTTTTATGTGTTGAGTTTTCAAAATGCACCAAATTCAAATTCATTAACTTTTTTCAAATTCCTGAACTTTGCTTCCAATGCGTGAACTTTTTAAAATTTTGAGTCAATTTTCATTTTCATGAACTTTTTTCAAACTCATAAACATAAGGTAGGATGTTGAGGCTGGTTCGGAACTCGTGGAAGGCTTGTGATGGAAGCCCCTTGGTGAAGAGATCGGCGAACTGCGAGCTGGAGGGTACATGTAAAACACGAATGTCGCCTAGTGCCACCCGGTCACGCACAAAATGTAGATCAATCTCGATGTGTTTTGTGCGCTGGTGTTGTACAAGATTGGAGGCAATGTAGGAGGCCGAGAAGTTGTCATAATAGACAATGGTGGCATGGGTCGGTGGGCGACGAAGCTCATGCAAGAGTTGGCGCAACCAATATGCCTCAGCAACACAGTTTGCGACGCCACGATACTCGGCCTCAACACTCGAACGAGAGACAGTGGCTTGCCGTTTGGATGACCAAGACAGCAAGTTGTGGCCGAGAAAAACACAGAAGCCCGACGTGGACTTGCGTGTGTCCGGGCACCCGGCCCAATCGGCATCGGTGTAGGCCACAAGATCAAGAGGAGAGGACTTGTACAGCTGCAAGCCAAAGTGGGTGGTGCCACGAAGATACCGTAGAATGCGTTTGACAAGTTGCATGTGAGAATCACGAGGTGCATGCATGAATAAGCACACTTGTTGAACCGCATATGAGAGGTCCGGGCGGGTAAGAGTGAGGTATTGTAGGGCACCGGCTAAGCTACGGTATAGAGTGGGGTTGTCGAGGAGGAAGCCATCATGAGCAGAGAGTTTGGATTGTGTATCAATGGGAGTGGATACGGGCTTGCAATTGAGCATCTTGGCACGTTCGAGAACTTCAAGGGCATACTGTTGTTGGCAGAGAAACAAGCCATGTGTGTTGGGTGTGACGTTGATGCCAAGGAAGTGATGAAGCTCTCCAAGGTCGGTCATGGAAAACTCACGTTTAAGAGAGGAAATGACGTGATGGAGAGCACGGGGCGTGCTTGCGGTGAGTATGATGTCATCAACGTACACAAGTAGGTATGCAATGGAGTCATCACATTGCAAGATAAAGAGAGAGGTGTCGCTCTTGGGCGCATGGAAACCAAGGGACAAAAGGAAGGAGCGGAAGCGACGGAACCAAGTGTGTGGTGCCTGCTTCAAGCCATAGAGGGACTTATGAAGGAGGCACACATGGTCCGGCCGAGAGGAATCCACAAACCCAGCTGGTTGAGCATAGTACACCGTCTCCTTGAGGTCGCCGTGGAGGAAAGCATTCTTGACGTCGAGCTGGTGGATGGGCCAAGAGCTGGAGGTGGCGATGCCGAGCACAACTCGAATGGTAGCCGGCTTGACGACCGGACTAAATGTCTCGTCGTAGTCGACACCCTCCTTCTGAGTGAACCCTCGAACCACCCAACGTGCCTTGTACCGAGCCAAAGTGCCATCGGTGTTGAACTTGTGGCGAAAAATCCACTTGCCAGTCACCACGTTAACACCTGCACGTTTAGGAACCAACGACCAAGTAGAATTCTTGATTAAAGCATCGTATTCTGCTAGCATTGCACGTTGCCAATTGGCATCTTTGAGCGTAGAACGGTACGTGGGAGGAATGGGAGGTATAGTGGTGGTGGGTGTATGGGTTAGAAAGAGACGTTTGGGTTGGCAGAAACCTGATTTGGACCTAGTGTGCATTTTATGTGCGTTGTGTGTGGGTTTTACTGGTTTTGCATGAGCTGGGAGACGTGGCTGCACGGGAGTGGAGGGCGCGGAAGGAGAGGTGGATTGCGTGGGGCCAGGAGCAGGACTGGCAGGCGATGGATACGAGGCGGATCCGGGCGCAGGGGAATCTGGCGCATGATCCGAGGCATGGGGCGTGGGCGACCTGGTGGGCGCGAGGGCCGAGGACACGCGTGGGGGCGTCGGTAGTGGGGAGGTGGGTGCAGGGGACCGTTGGGTGGCAGTGGTGGGGCCACACGTGGATTGGGTAGTGGGGGAGGGGGAGATCTGGCGCGACGGGAGTGGCGTGCATGGGGCTGTCCCATCGGGCGGATCGGGTGGGTCCCGGTACGAGGAATCGGGCGGGCAGGGAGGCGAATCTGGCACGGATCGCAGAGTGGATTGCATGGGATTTTCTGTGGAGAGGCTCGATGTGGGGGATGGTGGGGAAGGTACGTACGGGAAGACGTTCTCGTCGAAAATAACATGACGAGAAACGATCACGTGGCGCTGGGTAAGATCATAACACCTATAACCCTTATGCTCGAGGGGATAGCCTAGGAAAATGCATCGAGTGGAGCGGGGGGAGAGCTTATGGGGAGCGGTGGCGTAGAGATTGGGGTAGCATAGGCACCCAAAAACGCGCAAGTGATCATATGTGGGATGAATGCCATGGAGCATGTAGTAAGGAGTGTAATCGTAGATGGCACGGGAGGGTCGTCGGTTAAGGAGATAAGTGGCCGTGTGCAGTGCTTCAGCCCAAAAGGGAGGTGTAAGGTTGGCTTGGACAAGAAGGGTACGTATGATGTCGTTAGTGGTGCGAAGAAGTCGTTCTGCCTTGCCATTTTGGGGTGATGTATGAGGACAAGAGAAGCGGTAGGCAATCCCATTCGCGGAGAAGAAAGCACGGAGGGTGGAGTTGATGAACTCACCGCCGTTTTCGCATTGTAATGCCTTGATGATCACGTTGTATTGAGTGTGAACAAACAAAAAGAAACGTTGAAGAGTGAGAGAGGTATCCGACTTGTGGCGAAGTGGAAAGGACCAGGAGAAGTGAGTATAATCATCAAGAACAATTAAGTAATATTTATAACCAGAAAATCTTACAACCGGGATTGTCCATAAATCACAATGAACTAGCTCAAAAGGTGCATAAGTGCGACTAAGGGATGAAGTAATGGAAAGGCGCGGCTGTCGACCTAATTGGCAAGCACTACATGGGATATGAGCAAGCTTATTACATGAGGGAAGAAAATCATGAGCTGCTAAAGAGGAGGTGACTTGAGGGCTTGGGTGGCCGAGGCGCCGGTGCCAAATGTCGGCGGTGGAGGTGGTGGCGGAGAGAGCAGCGCGCCATGGCTTGTTATTGCCGGAGAATGGGTAGAGATCACCGGAGCTAGCGGAGATCATGATGACCCTCCTGGTTCGAAGATCCTTCACAACAAAGCCAGAGGGGAAAAAATTCAATAGAGCACAAATTATCTTTGGTGAATTGGCGAACTGAAATAAGACTAGTTACGACGTGAGGAGAAAAGAGAACGTCCCGAAGATGAAAATTGTGAGGGGGAAGGGTGACGGAGCTCGTGGCTTGAATGGGGAGATGAGTACCATTGCCAACAACAATGCTAGTGAAACGAGACTTTAAAGAAGGATTCGAGAGGTTGAGATTACCAGGGTTGCCGGTGACGTGGGAGGAGGCGCCGCTGTTGAGGTACCACTCGTGTGGAGCGGAGGCACTATGGGGGACGCCGTGTGCGCTGTACGCAGCCTGGAGCATGGCCAGGTGATCCCAGGAAGGTGGATGGGTTGGCGTCGTGGGTGGGTAGCCGGAGATCTACATTGGGTAGGCCTGGACATGCGACCCGGGCCGCGGGCCGAGCACACCGGCGGCGTTCGGAGGGACCCAGCCAGGGCGCGGGTTTGGGATGGCCATCCCGTAGGGCGCGAAGAACCCCATGTAGGGATTGTACGCCATGGGTGCAGTAGCGCCGCGACCACCTGGATCGCCGCGGCCACGGCCGCGGCCACGACCACGACCACGGCCACCGCGGTCACCGCGGTCACCACCATCACGAGTGCCGGAGGCACGGCCAGCCGGGGAGCTGGGACCCCGATCAGTGGCGCGATCGGCGTGGCCGCCGGAGCGAGGAGCGGAGCCGCCTGACCCGGAGGGGCCGCCGCCCCTAGTGACGGCGAGGATGGTGGCCGGCTCATCTGCCACGCCTGGGCGAGGTTCTCCTCGGCGAGCTTCAGGCGAGAGAAGACTGTCTCGAACGGTGGCAGAGGAACCATGTCCCCGAGCATGACGCGGATGGTGTCGAGGCGTTTGTCGATGCCGTGAAGAAACTGAGTGGTGAGATCCACTTCAGTGACGGCATGCTCAATGTCGGCCAGCCCGGCGGTGAGGAGCTTCATGCGACGAGCGTACTCGGCGACGGAGAGATCTCCCTGTTTGAGGTTGCGGTATTGGCGGTTCAGCATCATGTACCGCACCGCACGGTTCGCCAGGAAGTAATCGCGGATGCGATGCCAGAGATCGTAGGTGGTGGTAGCGCCGACGACGTGGTCGACAAGGTTATCGGCGAGAGTGGAATAGATCCAGAGCACAAGATGGGCGTCGAGCTCGCGCTGGAAAGCGGTGGCATTGGCCGGGAGGGGCTGCTCGATGATCTGAGTGACGCCATAGCGGATGAGAACAAGGAGGAAGAAGGACTTCCATTTGTGGTAGTTGTGCTCGTCTGGGTTAAGGAGAAATTTGATATGGTTCTGGATGCTTTCGTGGAAGATGGGATGGTTGGACGGGGCGGCGGCGAAGGAGGGCGGCGGCGCCGTGGATGGGGAAAAGAGAGGGGCGAACTGAGATCCGAGCGAGGGGGAGGATCCGCTGTGGGTGGAGGGGATGGTGCCGAAGATGAGAGGAGGGGATGTGCCGGCGGAAGAGATGGAGAGGGCTCCAGGCGAGGTGGCTGAGCTAGTGGCCGGAGAAGTGGCGGAGGAGGTGGAGTTCTCAGCCATGAGAAAGGCACCTGGAGTCTGATACCAAGTAGGACGATCAATTGTGTCTGTCATTGAATCACCACGCATTGTACAACATATATAGCGCTAGAGTAGTTACAGGAGAGCCCGAAGGATGTGGCACGCAGGCCTGGGCGAGATCTATGATCCTATATACTAGGAATACAAGTACATACAGATACACAGGTACAATACACGTTAACAAAAAGCTGTTGTTTTGAGGCAAAAAAAAAAAAAAACGGGCAAGTGCATGCTCGGCTCAGGTCCGCGACGTTTGTTTGTGGGCACACTCGCATCGCTCGAGCCTGCGACCAGATGCCTGCCTGCCACAATAGTCGGCAATGACAACGAGACGGCGCATCGGATGCTCTCTCCGTCTGTCCCCCGCCCCGCTCCTTTATCGAGTCGCATCGCCGCGCGCGTGCGACAAGCTTTCGCGCAGATCACTGAGACGGAACCCGACCGTTCACCGGCTCCATCGTGGGTCGCTTCCAACTCCGATGGGCGGCGCGCGTTTGCCCTCCTCTGCTCTCCTGGCCCGACCCATGCGAGCCGTCCATGCACGCACCATTTCACCCAGATTTTTTTTTCTTTTTTTCTTATGATGAAGCAATAAGTGTCTCAAGCTTAGTAGTCCAGAAGCAAAACCTGGCCAAGAGAAAGCAGCTAGCAAGCTGCTTTTTTCTTGGGAGTCAATGGACACTCGGTTCCCCTTTGGAACGTAGGTACTCCCTCTGTCTTGAGTTATTGAAAACATGGATGCCCCACATCTCTTATTGGTTAATATGTCAGAAAACAAGAAATGAGGTGGAAGTTAATGAACCGTGTCTAAGTGTTTTGCGATTATTTAGTTTTCGTAAGGTCATTTGTACACCTAGACGGAGAGAGTACGGGACGTCACACACGCGTATTGCAGATCGCCAGGTCGTCGTCGCATGCATGCCATGTTGCACGCTCGAGGAAGAATCTCCAACACAAACGTGCGTAATCCATCTGTTTTACTGCTTCCGGACATCATGCTACTCCGTGACCACCGTTGTCTCGGACAACACGCATGCCCATCGGTCGAGGCGAAGAAGGCTCTGCGCTTTTCGTCTAGCCTTCCGCGGCAACTCACCTTTGAGGCTGCTTTCACAAACGGCGTATGTGCAGATGAGAAGCGGTACCATAAAAACCCTCTTTTCATCTGCACATGTACCAGAGCAGTATATGTGTCATCCCACCGTTGATCACAAAGGGAATTGCTCTGGTTTTAGGCCAATACTTCTGAACGACCAGGACACAAGCAGGTTGAGCCATGCCTGGGTGAGCATTCTAGCACACGACGTGGTTGTCGACCTCACAGCAAAGGCAGATGAGCAGCTCCACGTCCCGTGAGATGGGGCCGAAGTAGAGGTTCCGCCACACTCCGGCACTCACCTAGACGCAGCTCTTCGGGCGTCAGAAGACTTGCACATCTTGCACATGCTGGCCTCGTCGTTGACAGCGGCGAGCTCGTCCGCAGCGCATTGACATTTTTTTGAGGGACATTTTTTTTGGATGATGCTTACTTTCCCTAAAAAAAAAAGACAGTTGGATGATGCTTGCCGAGTACAAACCACATAAACTGCACGCATGCATTGCAAGCTCGCAATGGCGATATATTGGTAAATTAACCATATATAGCGGCTAAGCTAGGGCTCCTGCCGTGCATTTCAAGTGTTTAGTGTAAGGCCTCTTCTAGCTGACACGTGGCTGATTTTCCATTTGGTTTATTACTGATTTTTTTTCTTTTATGTTTTGCAATACACTCACATCTATAAACGCACGCACGCACATCCTATCAGTATGACCTCCTTCAAGATAGTGAGGCGGCACAACATCTTGAGATTGACGAAGACACTGCAGGTGTCTTCGTAGTCGACGCCGATCCCACATGCATGCACATACACTCATGCTTATAAACGCACACACGCACACCATACCTCTCTGACCACCTCTGAGATACTGAGTAGGCACAACATTTTGAGATTGACGAAGTCAATGCAGGTATGTTGGTAGTCGATGTTGATGCTCACATACACACATACACTCACCCCTATAAATGCACGCACACCCTACCTCTATGAGCACCTCCGACATACTAAGCCGACACAACATCTTAAGATTGACAAAGTCACCCCAGACGTCTTTGTAGTCGATGTTCGTGAACACATACACACACATACACTCGTCCCTATGATCCACATTTCATCTTCACATACTCTCTCTTTCTCTCTCAAAATTGATTTATAATTTCCCATTTGAAGTGTATCTACTCTTATATATTCCTTCACCGGTATTTTTGAATTAATTAGGATTTTTGGGTTGATTAGTGGCTAAACTTAGAGATGCATTGTTTGCGTGCTTGCTTGGCACTCTTCCTTCAGACCCCTAATTCTTATTTCCCAATGTGTTGTGTGTGGGTCTATGGCAAGGAGGAGAAGTTGTCGAGGACACCTCTGCTGCTTTGTTGATCAATCCTTTTGTGGTCCCCTTTATCTGTCCATCTCGGGATCTCGGAGTCTTTTGCTTCACATTTTTTCGTTCAACCCCAGATCATCATCCCTGAAGTCAAGGATCAACTGATGATAATCATGCCACACACTTCAGATAATTCATGTGGACACGTCATGTAGCCGTGTTTTTGAGCTTTCAGTGATATTCTGTAGTACAAAGTAGACTGATCTACTGTGGAGCTAATTAGCCAATAAGCAAGGCAGATTAAATTAGATGGTTATTTAGTTTACCTTTTTTACATTGTATACAGTTGCAAATAGCCCAGTAGCAAAGTTTCTGGTTTTTAGTTCACTTATTTTTTCCACATGGTTTACAACTACCTTTTTAAAAAATAGTTATCTTTAGGTCAGCTTTATACTTTTTACAAATTATATTTGTTTATCTCGGTCTAGATTATCCAATTCTTTCTTAAACATCAACTTCACTGTATAGTGAAGAAAATCCCATTCTCTCCTTGGCAATAATTACTTTTAGTTATCAAGTTTTTAATTTTAATTTTTGATGTTTCCGCCATGCAAAAGAACTAGGTATGCAAAGTTGTATCTTATATGTAATACTATAAATAACAAAATTTATTTTCTCAGATTTCAAATGTAAAGATGAATTGTTTTTGAGGTGTTAGGCGAACCAATAACAATTCCAGATCTTAAGGGTGCATCAACATATTGTTTTGATGCTCCCTGTAAGTTTCTCAATCCCTCTTTACACATGTTGTCAACAAGCATTTTCACTTCAAAGATCAAGCAAACATATGCTTCAATTCAGTAGTTCTTTTTAGCATTGTCCTATAGTTAGCTAGGAATGCATGTTTGACACTTTCCAAAATTTTCCATATGATGTCTTTGTCATGTGTATCCATTGGGAACAAAAGGACAAATCTTGCCTGTGTTGTCCATCTGAGCATTCGTGTGGCAATTTTGTGTGTGTCCTCTTCCCTTACATGAAACGACAATATTCCACTACTAGCCTTGACTCATTTGCTATTAAACACCACTCTTGGCAACTAAATCAGTAAGTTTCAAGGGGGGATCTCTTTATGTGGGTCAAAGCAAAAAACCGAATTAACATAAGGTTGGTTCTTTGGCATCTATTTAATTTGGTGGTCAAGGAAATTTGTTTTTTTTGTAGAAATAACTCTTTTCGGTGTTAGATTGCGGTGGATAATGGGGTATTTCAGATTTGGTGAAGGTTTTTTTGCGAATATCAGGTTTGGTGAGTTTAATTATTAGTTTCTCTTCTTTTAACTCTTAAGTGGCTAGAAGCAGACATTAATATTTTATATTTTGAGATGGCATAAGCTCGCTTTATGGTGGCACTATAATTGGACCTAACTACCCTATTTTATTTTAGGATTGTGGTTAACATAAATTTGATGTTTTGTTTCAATAAGTTGTAAACAAAACCATGGATTGATAACTTTTTGCTCAAATATTAGATGCATAGAGAATGTTTATAGGAATATTCAGATCTGAAAGATTCAAGACAAAAGTTCATATTGACACAAAAATAATAATACTTCAAGCATACTAATCAAAGCAATCATGTCTTCTCAAAATAACATGGTCAAAGAAAGTTCATCCCTACAAAATCATATGGTTAGGCTATGCTTCATTTTCGTCACACAAAGATGTTCCCACCGATGACAAGCCAAGCAATTGTTTCATACTTAAATATTCTCAAACTTTTTCAACTTTCACGCAATACATGAGCGCGAGCCATGGATATAGCACTATGGGTGGAATAGAATATGATGATAGGGATTGTGTGGAGAAGACAAAAAAGAAGAAGGTCTCACATTGACGAGGCTAATCGATGGGCTATGGAGATACCCATCAATTGATGTCAACATGAGGAGTAGGGATTGCCATGCAACGGATGCACTAGAGCTATGAATGCTCAACAAAAGAAAACTAGTGGGTGTGCATCCAACTCGCTTGCTCACGAAGACCTAGGGCATTTTGAGGAAGCCCATCATTGGAATATACAAGCCAAGTTCTATAATGATAAATTCCCACTAGTATAAAAAGGACAACTTATGAGACTCACTATCATGAAGATCTTGGTGCTACTTTGAAGCACAATATATGAGACTCACTACATGAAGAACAAAGTGCTACTTTGAAGCACAAGTGCGGTAAAACGATAGTAGCATTGTCCCTTCTCTCTTTTTCTCTCTTTTTTTTGTTTGGGCCTTTCTCTTTTTTTATGGCCTCTTTTTTTTCGTCCGGAGTCTCATCCCCACTTATGGGGGAATCATAGTCTCCATCATCCTTTCCTCACTTGGGACAATGCTCTAATAATGATGATCATCACACTTTTATTTTTCTTACAACTCAATATTTAGAACAAAGGATGACTCTATATGAATGCCTCCGGTGGTGTACCGGGATGGTGCAATGAATCAAGAGTGACACGTATAGAAAATAATGCATGGTGGCTTTGCCACAAATACGATGTCAACTACATGATCATGCGATGGCAATATGACAAAAGTAATGTATGTCATGATGATGATGATGGAAGTTGCATGGCAATATATCTCGGAATGGCTATGGAAATGCCATGATAGGTAGGTATGGTGGCTGTTTTGAGGAAGATATAAGGAGGTTTATGTGTGATAGAGCGAATCGTATCACGGGGTTTGATGCACCGGCGAAGTTTGCACCAACTCTCAAGGTGAGAAAGGGCAATGCAGTGCATCAAGAGGCTAGCAAAGGTGGAAAGGTGAGAGTGCGTATAATCCATGAACTCAACATTAGTCTAAAGAACTCATATACTTATTGCAAAAAATTTAGAAGCCATCAAAAAAATCAAGTACTATGTGCATGCTCCTAGGGGGATAGATTGGTAGGAAAAGACCATCGCTCGTCCCCGACCGCCACTCATAAGGATGCACAAGCCAGGTACACTTCATGTTTCAAATTTGTTACACAACTTTACCCATACGTGCATGCTACGGGACTTGCAACTTCAACACAAGTATTTCTCAATTTCACAATTATCAACTAGCACGACTTTGATATTATTACCTCCATATCTCAAAACAATTATCAAGCACCAAACTTATCTTTAGTATTCAATTTACTCAAAAGAAAGTTTCACATGTCTTGAACACTAAGTATATTAACATTAAGCAAATTACCATGCTATTAAAGACTCTCAAAATAATCTAAGTGAAGCATGAGAGATCAAATAGTTTCTTTAAAACAAATCCACCACCGTGCTCTAAAAGATATAAGTGAAGCACTATGAGCAAAACTATCAAGCTCAAAAGATATAAGCAAAGCACATACAGTATTCTAACAAATTCCAATTCATGTATGGCTCTCTCAAAAAGGTGTGTACAGCAAGGATGATTGTGGCAAACTAACAAGCAAATACACAAATAATACAAGACGCTCCAAGCAAAACACATATCATGTTGGTGAATAAAAATATAGCTCCAAGTAAATTACCGATGGAAGTGGATGAAAGAGGGGATGCCTTCCGGGGCATCCCCAAGCTTTGACTTTTTGGTGTCCTTGGATTATCTTGGTGGTGACATGGGCATCCCCAAGATTAGGCTCTTGCCACTCCTTGTTCCATAATCCATCAAAAGAGTTCACCCAAAACTTGAAAACTTCACAACACAAAACTCAACAGAAATCTCGTGAGCTCCGTTAGAGAAAGAAAACAAAAGACTACGTCAAGGTACTGTAATGAACTCGTTCTTTATTTATATTGGTATTAAACCTACTGTATTCCAACTTCCTTATGGTTCATAGACTGAATTACTAGCCATAGATGCATTGAAATAAGCAAACAACACACGAAAAATAGAATCTGTCAAAAACAGAACTGTCTGTAGCAATCTGTAACTAACGCAAACTTCTGGAACTCTAAAAAATTCTACCAAAATAGGAAGTCCTGGACAATTTGTTTATTGATCAGCATCAAAAATCATCGTAGGTTATCCTATAGGTCCTACTTGGCACAAACACTAACTAAAACACTAGTAAGTATGCACGTGCAACACACATCTATAATATAGACAATAAGTAGTAAAGTTCATCTATTAAGAGCCTGTTCGGTAATCCACTGGCTCTAGGAAATCCTATGCTCCGGCTCCTCCAAGCGAGCTCCAGCCTACGCTTCGGCTCCTCCAAGCGAGCTCAAGCTCGCGAGATCGCTCTGCTCCGCTCTGTCGACTCCAGGGAGTTGCAGCATTCAGGCCGGCTCCGCCGGCTCCCAGAGCAGAGTTGTGGAGTGGAGTGGATTCGAACATGCCCTAAGCCGGCATTTGTCTATTTGATGACAGGTCACCACTGATGGTATTACGAGTTCGTGTTACAAGATGAGTTTGGTCTTGTGGCCTCTTCTAGGATGGCTGTCCAAAATCACACGATATAAGTGTTCACTGATGTGCTCATCACTTTCATATTTCTACTTCTCACCATATCATCATTCAATTCCGAGTCCACTAAAATTGTAAATAATTTTGTACTGAAGTGTGTCCTATGTTCCTGCTAAATAGGTAGTACTCCAAATTACCGAAAATATAGTAATCAGAATTAATTGTAAAAGAATAGTCCTATATGATTTTGCCAAGTATTAATCAAAATTAGTAGTCCACAAAGAACAATGGTGGTAATTCTGAGTGAAATATACAGGCTCAAAATAGTCAAATGAAATATTCCTATCCATAAACCCCAATATAATCCACCTATGTGATTACAAAATTTTGATTAGACATTTTAATTTATTCAGATGAAAGATAAATAAACATGAATAATTAAATAGCTTTATGGTGTTTCAGCTGAAACACCACACATGGTGGGCAGCCTGACCGAAACTGACACTCACTATACCAATGCCCAATTCCATTCACGTGCCCTCCCTGCTCTGTGCAGTGCTCTCCAACCCTAGCGAACTTCCTGCCACAGTCATCGCTCTCCTGCGAGCAAATTACTGAAGATATGAGATTTCATAAAAATTTAGTTATTTCTGACTAAATGATAAAGTATTATTTCCACTACTTCTATAGATCAGAACAAACGCAGATGTCAAATACTCATGCATCTACACATTCTATTGACAATCAATTGGCAATAACTACTCTTTAGAAGGCAAAATATATATGGAGAAATAAAGATGTGGGGTTTTGAGCTAGGTCCATCGATATTCTCACTGGCCGCCGCAACTTTTTCTTGCTAGCGGGATATGTATTCCTTCTTTCGATATTTTGCTTTCTTCTTATCAGATGGACATGGCATATCAGTATATCATCCCAGGTCAGATTGCGTTTATGTGAACTGATGGTTAGTAATTGCTTCGTTTGCAGCTCCAGATTTTAGCCTAACAATGGAGGCAATGAAGTTAGTTATGAGTATTAGATGGTTGGGACAAATAGCAGCACTACAAGGTCCTGCAAATTGACTGGCCTTCTACCCTGTGTTTATACATTTACATATCCTAGCTCTGGATAATACTAAAGAACTTGGGTTACTTTTATACTACCAAAATTACATAAACCCTTTCTATAATTTTTTAGCACCAGGACATGTGTGCGGTCCCCTTTTAAGAAATTAATGTAAATCAATTTATTAACCAGCAATGCTCATGTTTAAAAAATTGTAGAACATATAGAAGTTTATTGGATTTTCAAATTGATTTGGATTAACAGTACACGGGAAGTTCAGAGATCATAAAAAATTACATGATATCTGAAGTGCGAATAATAAGTTCATTTATTACGATGGATAGTGTAAAACCCAAAAATCACAAAACAACTTTATTGTATAATTTATCTAGTAAATTAAGATCAGTGCGAAAGACACGATTCAACCAAAAATAAATTTAACTACAACCATAGTAAATTAGAGCAGAAGTTCCTATCCAACCTATCTATCACCCTATACGTACTACAAACTTCGTTCAAAATACACACTCCTGAATCACAACCATCCAATACTCCTAGTCTTATACATACTGCATATATTATCACTTGATTTTGTGAGGGATAACTAACCAGATAACGATGAGAAAATCAAGTAATCTCCAATTATACATATAACTTACTAAAAGGGTCCACTCCCTAGACCATTGAGCATTTTTCAATAGAAAGTGATGGAAGCACTAACAAAAAAGTATAATGCGATCAGAAGACTCTTACCAAGATTAATCATTTTTTCCTGCCTACAGTGGGGTCCTGAACTACGACAGAGAAGCTTACACTTAATTAGATTTAGAAATTAGAAATGATTGCCATTAGTCCCCCCTGCGTTGTAGGTACCATGTTACCTTGAATGTAATATGAACAAAATAAATGTCTTACTCTAAAGTCTCGATGAACATAATAAAGATACATGTAGGGAATATAGAGTAACCAAAGAAGGAGAACTGATCCAATTGAAAGGGGTCATGTGAGGAATGAAATAACTCAATTAACACGTCAGACCAAGATGAACCAATCTAACAACAGTCAAATAAATAGAGAGGGTATACCTGAATTCCACTGCAGAAACAATAGTGATTACTTTTCATTCTTATTCCCTGATAGTTATTTTTATCAGATGGATCAAATGAACTCCGTTTTATTAATCATTGCTCACTACTGGGGCAGTTTAGTTCTTAGTGTTTCAGGCCAAAAGATGAGCTCGAAAGAGTTTACTAAATCTGTCTAGCACTCTAGCTAGCATGGGATTACACCACCCATCATTCTTCACATGGTTTGTGGAACAGGATGGCGCTGTCGCACTCCTGCAATTGACGTGTGGTTAAAGCATGACCAGTAGCTGCATTCACCTCAAAAGACAAACAATGATTGGCAGAGATCCAGAGGAAATGGGGTGAGAAAAGATTAAGCATCCGTATTTGGTTTTGCAATAATAATAACATGGTTAGAACATAAATTACCTAAGACTCTATTGTACGGAATTGTTCTAACTCCATCGACGAATTGGATCCGGGGCAAGTGTCTCCTAATGCAGGAAGTCTGCCACAAGACTGAGCATCAATTTTATGCCAACAAATGTATGGATAAAGTAATCCTTACTGAATACAATTAAGAAAAAAAAGTAGTACAAAAATTTTGCGTTTAAATAGAGAGTCCTGCAAGTGATGTTCCAATGGGTAGCCAATGGATAAATCTACACCCATGAGGGCACCTCGTGTGCCAGACTTACTTTAGAAAACGCAAACAATTTCAAGAATCGAGTGAAGGATAGACCAAGGTTGCAGCATCTGAAATAAAATGTGGGAAAAGAAAATTCATTAGACGGCATAAGAACTGCAAAAACACGACACCATCCTGTTTCTAATAGAATTTCAGATTCAAACAAAGGAGGTGCATGACAGCTGCATTTGATTTTGATCCAATTATCAAATTCGGTTGTAGTTTCTACAATACTAATAGGTGGCATGTAATGACTTGCAGAAGTGTGAGCCGTTGAGGCAGCAGACTAATTATATTGCTAGGGGCAGGACGGGTAGCAGTACAAGCAGACTTTGCACAACTGGAATCAGACATGTCATGTCTCACGTGTTCACCAGCTCGTCACGGATGGGACTTATGGTGGTAGCGTGGTGGAATACCTGCCATGCCTCCAGGAACAACATGTTTTTCTCCATTAGAACGAACCCTGCTTGGTTGGGGTCTGAAAACCACAAACCAGCGAGAATTGAAGAGCAGATCGGTCTGAAGTCTGAACAAAAAAATAGTTTTCGAGCATTGGATAATTACATGGGGCGGGGAGCAGCAGTAGACGGCGCTTACAGGGACATGCAGAGCGTCATCCGCACGATCGCGCGACGGTCGAGACTGGCAGCGTCCGGCGCCACCAGGCTGGCCTGGGCCACCATCGAGACATGGTTGACCTGCCCGAACTGGAGCTCGGATTGGCCGCACCCATGACAGTTCACCGTGGCTGCCGCCACAGCTCGCCAGAATCCAAGGGAGGAGATGTGTGGGTGGACGGCAAGGCAAGACCGGCCTGCCGGGCGTGTCGTGCTGGGCTGCCGGCGCATCAGGTGGAACATGGGGGCGGTGGCAGAGCGATGGTGGGAGGGGGAGCAGGACGGATGGCGAACGAAGGTACGGGGCAGTGTGGCGGCGCCCTAACCCTAACTTCCATCGCTAACCATGGGTCCTGCGCGTTCGGATTGTATTTTCCTTCGGGAAGGGATGTTTTTTAGGTAAGGGAAGCGATGTATTGGGTGGACGCGGGCCACGGATCGCGGGACGTTTCGTTGGCAGAGTTTTCGTCCGCCCCTGAGTATGTTTGCTTGTTTAATAGTAGTATAGATGAAACCACATCCAAAAATAAGGTATATGGATTATTTATTCCTAAACATAAGCAAAAACAAAAAACACAAAATAAAATTGGTTTGCCTCCCAACAAGCGCTATCGTTTAACGCCCTTAGCTAGGCATAAAAGCAAGGATAGATCTAGGTATTGCCATCTTTGGTAGGCAATCCATAAGTGGCTCTCATGATAGATTCATATGGTAATTTTATTTTCTTTCTAGGGAAGTTTTCCATACCCTTCTTTAAAGGAAATTGGAATCTAAAATTCCCTTCCTTCATATCAATAATTGCACCAATCGTTCTAAGGAAAGGTCTACCAAGAATAATAGGACATGAAGGATTGCAATCTATATCAAGAACGATAAAATCTACGGGCACATAATTCCTATTTGCAACAATAAGAACATCATTAATTCTTTCCATAGGTTTTTTAATAGTGGAATCCGCAAGATGCAAGTTTAAAGAGCAATCATCAAAATCACGGAAATCCAGCAAATCACATAAAGTTTTGGGGATAGTAGAGACACTAGCACCCAAATCACACAAGGCATGAAACTCAAAATCTTTAATTTTAATTTTAATAGTAGGTTCCCACTCATCATAGAGTTTTCTAGGGATAGAAACTTTCAACTCAAGTTTTTCTTCATAAGATTGCATCAAGGCATCAACAATGTATTCGGTAAAGGCCTTATTTTGACTATAAGCATGAGGAGATTCTAGCACGGATTGCAACAAGGAAATACAAGCAATCAAAGAGAAATTTTCAAAATTAAATTCCTTGAGATACAAAATAGTGGGTTTAGCAACATCACGGTTTTTATTTATTTCAATCCCACTTTCATCAATTTCATCATCAAGATCTCGAAACTCTAAATTCTTAGAACGCCTTCTAGGTAAAGGAAGATAATCTTCAGATTCATCAAGATTCATATTGCAAAACAAAGATTTAATGGGGGACACATCAATAACTTTTAGATCTTCATCTTGATTTTCATAGGGATTGGAAGAACACGCTTTAATAAAAGCATCTTTGGAAGCACACATCCTAGCGGTTCTTTCCTTGCACTCATCAATGGAAATTCTCATGGCTTTGAGAGACTCATTGATATCATGCTTAGGATGAATAGATCTAAGCTTTAAAGAATCAATTTCAAGAGAATTCTATCAACGTTCCTAGCCAAATCATCAACTTTAAGCAATTTCTCTTCAAGCAAAGCATTAAAATTCTTTTGTGAATTCATAAACTCTTTAACACTACTCTCAAATTCAGAGGGCATCTTATTAAAATTTCCATAAGAGTTATTGTAGGAATTTCCATAATTATTAGAAGGATTACTAGGATAAGGCCTAGGATTAAAATTCCCTCTATAAGCGTTGTTTCCAAAACTATTCCTACCAACAAAATTCACATCCATAGATTCATTATTATTCTCAAGCAAAGTAGATAAAGGCATATCATTGGGATCAAGAGGAGTATTTTTAGGAGCAAACATCTTCATAAGTTCATCCATCTTTTCACTCAAAACATTGATTTCTTCTATAGCATGCACTTTTTACTAGAAGATCTTTCGTGTGCCATTGAGAATAATTAGCCATAATATTATCAAGTAATTTGGTAGCATCCCTAACATAATTTCCATAAAAGTGCCTCCCGCGCCGAATCTAAAAGATTTCTAGAAGCAAAATTCAATCCGCATAAAAATTTGTATGATCATCCATAAATTCAAACCATGAGTAGGGCAATTGCGAAGCATTAATTTCATTCTTTCCCAAGATTGGGCAACATGCTCATGATCAAGTTGTTTAAAATTCATGATATCGTTCCTAAGAGTGATAATCTTAGCGGGAGGAAAATACTTAGAGATAAAAGCATCTTTGCACTTGTTCGAAGAATCAATACTATTTTTAGGCAAAGATGAAAACCAAACTTTAGCACGATCTCTGAGTGAAAACGGAAATAACTTCAATTTGAGAATATTGTTATCCGTATCTTTCTTCTTTTGCATATCACACAAATCAGCAAAATTGTTTAGATGAGTAGCGGCATCTTCACTAGGAAGGCTGGCGAATTGATCTTTCATAACAAGATTCAACAAAGCGGTATTGGTTTCACAAGACTCATCATTATTAAGAGGAGCAATCGGAGTACTAAGGAAATCATTATTATTGGTATTCGAGAAATCACACAATTTGATATTATCTTGTGCCATGGCAACAAGTAATCCAACACACAAGCAAACAGAAAGGCGATGGGAAAAAGGCAAACAGGAAAGAGAGGAGGAGATTCGGAAAGAGAGGGCAAATAAAACGGAAAGGGTGAAGTGGGGGAGAGGAAAATGAGAGGCAAATGGCAAATAATGTAATGCGAGAGATATGGATTGCGATGGGTACTTGGTATGGTTGACTTGCTTGCGTGAGCCTCCCTGGCAATGGCGCCAGAAATTCTTCTTGCTACCTCTTGAGCAATGCGTTGGATTTCCCCGAAGAGGAGAGGATGATGCAGTAAAGTAGCGTAAGTATTTCCCTCAGTTTTTGAGAACCAAGGTATCAATCCACTAGGAGACCACGCACAAGTCCCTCGTACCTACACAAAACGATAGCAACTCGCAACCAATGCTTAGGGGTTGTCAATCCCTTCACGGTCACTTACGAGAGTGAGATCGATAGAGATAATATTTTTGGTATTTTTGATAGATAGATGCAAAGTAAAAAGTAAAGGCAAAGTAAAAACAAAGCAAGTAAATAAAGTGATATAGATTGATATGATGAGAATAGACCCGGGGGCCATAGGTTTCACTAGTGGCTTCTCTCAAGAGCATAAGTATTCTACGGTGGGTGAACAAATTCTTTGTTGAGCAATTGGATGAATTGAGCATAGTTATGAGTATATCTAGGCAATGATCATATATATAGGCATCACATCCAAAACAAGTAGATCGAAACGATTACGCATCTACTACTATTACTCCACTCATCGACCGCTATCCAAAGATGCATCTAGAGTATTAAGTAAAAATAGAGTAACGCCGTAAGCAAGATGACATGATGTAGCGGGATAAATTCATGCAATATGATAAAAAAACCATCTTGTTATCCTTGATGGCAACAATACAATACGTGCCTTGCAACTCTTTACATCCGAGTAAGGACACCGCAAGATTGAACCCAAAGCTAAGCACTTCTCCCATTGCAAGACCTACCAATCTAGTTGGCCAAACCAAAAGATAATTCAAGAGACTTGCAAAGATAACTCAATCATACATAAAAGAATTCAGAGAAGAATCAAATATTTTCCATAGATAATACTGGATCATAAACCCACAATTCATCGGTCTCAACAAACACACCGCAAAAAGAAGATTGCATTGAATAGATCTCCACGAGAGAGGGGGAGAACATTGTATTGAGATCCAAAAAGAGAGAAGAAGCCATCTAGCTACTAGCTATGGACCCGAAGGTCTGAAGTAAACTACTCACACTTCATCGGAGGGGCTATGGTGATGATGTATAAGCCCTCCGTGGTGGATGCCCCTCCGGTGAGCTCAAACAGCCCCAAGATGGGATCTCGTGGATACAGAAGGTTGCGGCGGTGGAATTAGGTTTTTGGCTCCTGTTCTCATCGTTCGGGGATACGTAGGTATATATGGGAGGAAGGAGTATGTCGGTGGAGCTTCGAGGGGCCCACGAGGTAGGGGCGCGCCCAGGGGGGCGCCCTCCACCCTCGTGACCTCCTCGGAAGCTTCTTGGAGTAGGGTTCAAGTCTCCTGGATCACGTTCGGTTGGAAAATCACGATCCCGAAGGTTTCATTCCGTTTGGACTCCGTTTGATATTCTGTTTCTTCGAAATACTGAAAAAGGCAAAAAACAACAATTCTGGGCTGGGCCTCCGGTTAATAGGTTAATCCCAAAAGTAATATAAAAGTGGAAAATAAAGCCCAATATAGTCCAAAACAATAGATAAAGTAGCATGGAGCAATCAAAAATTATAGATACGTTGGAGACGTATCACCTTTCCTATGAAAATTTACAGCCCATTTGATGTGCTAGTTCGAAATAAGTTTGTGGGTGCTGGTGGGGGCTAATCACTTGGCTTCTGTAATGCACAGTGAGCTCAAGCAGCCAGCGAGAGTGATGTTCTTTCCCTTGGTTGGGATTTGTTACAATATTTCACTCTAAATTAAACGAATGGCAAGCCATTTGCCTTGTTTCAAAGAAAATATGACAGATCACAGCCGAGTTGAAAAGGGCGGGAACATCTAACTCCGGCCATAAACTGTACTAAAGCACGAGGGTTAATTGTTCATCGAGGTTTAAAAAACAGATTGAAAAGGGCAACAACATCTTAACTCCAGCCTTTGTTTTGGCAATCCACAATCAAATGGATCGGTCAGTCCATAGATGAACATCTGGGTCGTAAAATTTTTGGATTATGACCACAATATGTTGTAAATAGAAGCCCGACGCGTTCGTAAGCTCTTTTGCCTACCGGAACTCCGTTTTTGCTCTTCGACATACCCATCCGTCAAAACCATGCTCTTGATAAACTTAAGCCCGATGGACAATAGTAACCTCACATTCAAGCAGAAGAATGTGACAAATCTTGTGTTTGCACGGTTGGCTACATATCGTTCTAGCGTTATTGTCTTCAATCGAATCTCATGAGAAGTGAGAAAATCGATGCTTACGAATCCACCGATTGGTTATAACTTTCTTACCCGCCCTGTTGCCTAAATAGACATGAAGATTGAAAGCAGTTAAGGTCTAAAAGAAGAGTGTCGAAAGAGCAACAAATGAATGGTTAATTCTAGTACACTATATGCGGGCTTCCAATGTGCGTGAAATAATCACCTTTATATACAACTTCTCCGGACATGGAAAGCATTACAGACAAGCCAATAATCTTGTTCAGATCAAAACTATTCATTTGGATATATAAGATCTTGTGAATCCAGACCATTGATAGGCCATCCATGGAGAAACTCTTCATTGAGCACGAACATAATATTAGTACAAAATGTGTACTCCAAGATGATATATAAATTATGAGAAATTTAAAATGCAGCTTATGGTTACAAGTGTAGATGATAATATAAAGTACCAAGAACTGTGGAGCCAAACACCATATTGAAATGAGCACATAGATCATGTATTACACCCAAGGTCTCCGGTTTAGGCGCAGAGAGGACGGTTATTTGCAACGGTGAATAACTAGAATCAAGGATCAACCTTTGAAGTGAAGGGCATCTTGGATGATGAGCTGCCTTTCCGCCAAAAGAAATTCCAATTCTTACAAGGTTAGGCGACTTTATTTAGAGACAACCGATTCTAATCGTGAAAACAAGCACCAAGCACTCCGGTAGCAGGCAACTAGAGTGGATGATCTTTGTGCAATGAGGCCTCCGATATACGAACCCGCACAAGTGAAAGTTTCTTGAGAAATGGGAGTCGAAGGTTTAGTACCAGATTGTCTGGTAGGTAGCACAACGCAAAGGTGGCGGTGTGGAGAGAGGAGGAAAACCGCGAGATGGACATCGGTGCTGAGGGCACAAGTTCATGGCGTTCGGTATGTGGTATGTGATTTCCAAGGGAATAGGAGAACTCAAGCAGCTGTAGTTCTGTGAATTCAGGGGATTTCAGCCAGGCGTCCACCGTGCAGGGCATGGTATGCTTGCTTAGGTAGCATGATGGGATGCAGAGGCTTTGAAGGAGCCCTGGTGGGAGGAGATGATGGCTCTGGGGATTTCAAAATCATTGAAGAGAGATAGCTGACGACAGTCGAGATTAAGGGGCACGACGCTCCATAGAGGGCGCCACCGAATTGAGACGACTTGGGTGCGGCAGCAATCCTTGGTGGGGAGAAGCGAGATTATCTCCCCAAGGACGGCGTCTGGGAGATCGCTGATGCGGTCCACCCGAGATTCTACGGGTTCCTGGGATCCGGTGGGGGCGGGGTCGCCGCTTCTCCCATGTTGCCGGTGTGGGATCTACAACGTTGTTGGTGCAAGGAGCCTCATCTTCTTGGCGCTGGGGTCACCCGACTCCATTTTCCTCGAGGGTGTCGCGTCGCGCTCACGGATTTGAGCAGAGTAACGAATGACGAGCCTAGTTGTAGTGCGAGCGAAGAAGAAGGGGAGCTTGGGGTTTTCTGTAGGAGTGAGGAAGAAGGGGAGTGGGGTTTTCTGTAGGAGTGAGGTGAGGAATTTGGGGGTATGAGTGGAGCGAGATGACGTGAGGTGGGTGGGAGCGAGGAGGAAGAAGAGCACCCAGGTTTTTTTGGGGGGGGGGTGTGCTGGATGTGGGTAGCGCCTTTTGAATTGATTTTACTATTTACTAGTGTGGATTGGCTGTTTTGTCTTGGGCCCAGAGAAACAATTACTACTAGTATAGTGGAGACACTCTATAGCTACCCAGAAAAACAATTACTACTAGTACAGTGGAGACACTCTACCGCTTCTAGCTCCTCCTAGGTCATTGAAACGTCTCCCTCTACTGAATGTCATTATACTTTTGTTCACTGACATGCGGGCCATGCAGCGCGCGGGCCCAAATGCCATCCACCAAATTAGAAGGTAGTATGCAAGCGGAGAGTCACCCCGGTTGTAGCCTTGGCAAGAACGAGACGTCAGATCACAAAACCCCACCTCCCATGATCTAAGTTTGTGGACGAAGCAACCATCATTTCACTCTTTTTTGAATCCCTTCTCCTCACCGTATTCAAGAAAGACAACACTCGCATCTGCCACTGTTCTTCTCTCCCAACGAAGGGAAGGTAAGCGGATCCGTGATGTTGGTATATTTTCGTTCAGAGAAAAAAAGAATTTTTGCAAAGTAGTAACCGATCCTCACTCTCTTTTTTGTTTCATTGTCATTGCAATTGTGTTTTCCTTTCAGTGGTCTCCTAGTATTCATTAGTTTCATGATGGACCAAGGATCATCATCATTAGTTTCCTCTCTAGTCAGTGCAGGCACCACACAAACATCTTCCTGAGCTGCGCTACTTTCTGGTTCAAGAGGCAGTACTTCATCAAGTTCCACTTTCCTCCCACTTACTTCTTTCGAGAGAAACTCTTTCTCCAGAAAGGACCCGTTCTTGGCAACAAAGATCTTGCCCTTGGATCTGAGGTAGAAGGTATACCCAATGGTTTCCTTAGGGTATCCTATGAAGACGCATTTTTCTGACTTGGGTTTGAGCTTTTTAGGTTGAAGTTTCTTGACATAAGCATCACATCCCCAAACTTTTAGAAACGACAGCTTAGGTTTCTTCCCAAACCATAATTCATATGGTGTCATCTCAACGGATTTAGACGGTGCCCTATTTAAAGTGAATGTAGCTGTCTCTAGAGCGTGTCCCCAAAATGATAGCGGTAAATCAGTGAGTGACATCATAGATCGCACCATATGCAATAGAGTGCGATTACGACGTTCAGACACACCGTTACGTTGAGGTGTTCCAGGCGGCGTGAGTTGTGAAACGATTCCACATTTCCTTAAGTGCGTACCAAATTCATGACTTAAGTATTCTCCTCCACGATCTGATCATAAGAACTATATCTTTCGGTCACGTTGATTCTCTACCTCATTCTGAAATTCCTTGAACTTTTCAAAGGTTTCAGACTTGTGTTTCATTAAGTAGACACACCCATATCTACTCAAGTCCTCAGTGAGAGTGAGAACATAACGATATCCTCCGTGAGCCTCAACGCTCATTGGACCGCACACATCAGTATGTATGATTTCCAATAAGTTGGTTGCTCGCTCCATTGTTCCGGAGAACGGAGTCTTGGTCATTTTGCCCATAAGGCATGGTTCGCATGTGTCAAATGATTCGTAATCAAGAGACTCCAAAAGTCCATCAGCATGGAGCTTCTTCATGCGTTTCACACCAACGTGACCAGGGCGGCAGTGCCACAAGTATGTGGGACTATCGTTATCAACTTTACATCTTTTGGTATTCACACTATGAATATGTGTAACATCACGTTCGAGATTCATTAAGAATAAACCATTGACCAACGGGGCATGACCATAAAACATATCTCTCATATAAATAGAACAACCATTATTCTCGGATTTAAATGAGTAGCCATCTCGCATTAAACGAGATCCAGATACAATGTTCATGCTCAAAGCTGGCACTAAATAACAATTATTGAGGTTTAAAACTAATCCCGTAGGTAAATGTAGAGGTAGCGTGCCGACGGCGATCACATCGACCTTGGAACCATTCCCGACGCGCATCGTCACCTCGTCCTTCGCTAGTCTCCGCTTATTCCGCAGCTCCTGCTTTGAGTTACAAATATGAGCAACCACACCGGTATCAAATACCCAGGAGCTACTACGAGTACTGGTAAGGTACACATCAATTACATGTATATCACATATACCTTTGTTGTTGTCGGCCTTCTTGTCCGCTAAGTATTTGGGCGATTCCGCTTCGGTGTCCTTTCCTTGCAATAAAAGCACTCTCGTCTCGGGTTTGGGTCCATTCTTTGGCTTCTTCCGGCAAGCGGCTTACAGGCGTGGCAACTCCTTGCCGTCCTTCTTGAAGTTCTTCTTACCCTTGCCTTTCTTGAAACTAGTGGTTTTATTGACCATCAACACTTGATGTTCCTTTTAGATTTCCACTCTGCTGATTTCAGCATTGAAAATACTTCAGAATAGTTTTCACCATCCCCGCATATTGTAGTTCATCACAAAGCTCTTGTAGCTAGGTGGGAGCGATCGAAGGATTCTGTCGATGATCGCCTCGTCCGGAGGTTAATCTCCGGTGGGACAAGCGGTTGTGCAACCTGACATTTTGAGTATGTGCTCACCGTGAACTATTTTCCTCCATCTTACAAGCTGTAGAACTTGTCGGAGACTTCATATCTCTCGACCGGGCATGAGCTTGGAAAACCATTTTCAGCTCTTGAACATCTCATATGCTCTGTGTTGCTCAAAACGCTTTTGGAGCCCGGTTCTAAGTGTAAAGCATGCCGCCGACCGAACGATTGAGTAATCATCAAGACGTGATCGCCAAGCGTTCATAACGTCTTGGTTCTCTGGGATGGGTGCTTCACCTAGCGGTCCTTCTAGGACATATGCTTTCTTGGCAGCTATGAGGATGATCCTCGTGTTAGGACCCGATCCGAATAGTTGCTGCCATCATCTTTCATCTTGGTTTTCTCTAGGAACGCGTTGAAGTTGAGGTTGACATGAGCGTTGGCCATTTGATCTACAAGACATTTTGCAAAGGTTTTTAGACTAAGTTCATGATAATTAAGTTCATCTAACCAAATTATTTAATGAACTCCCACTCAGATTAGACATCCCTCTAGTCATCTAAGTGATACATGATCCGACTCAACTAGACCGTGTCCGATCATCACGTGAGACGGACTAGTCACCATCGGTGAACAACTCCATGTTGATCGTATCTTCCATAAGACTCATGTTCGACCTTTCGGTCTCTTGTGTTCCGAGGCCATGTCTGTACATGCTAGGCTCGTCAAGTCAACCTAAGTGTTTTGCATGTGTAAATCTGTCTTACACCTGTTGTATGTGAATGTTAGAATCTATCACACCCGATCATCACGTGGTGCTTCGAAACAACGAACTTTCGCAACGGCGCACAGTTAGGGGGAACACTTTCTTGAAATTATTATAAGGGATCATCTTATTTACTACCGTCGTACTAAGCAAATAAGAAGCAAAACATGATAAACATCACATGCAATCAAATAGTGACATGATATGGCCAATATCATATTGCTCCTTTGATCTCCATCTTCGGGGCGCCATGATCATCTTCGTCACCGGCATGACACCATGATCTCCATCATCATGATCTCCATCATCGTGTCTTCATGAAGTTGTCACGCCAACGATTACTTCTACTTCTATGGCTAACGTGTTTAGCAATAAAGTAAAGTAATTTACATGGCATTATTCAATGACACGCAGGTCATACAAAAAATAAAGACAACTCCTATGGCTCCTGCTGGTTGTCATACTCATCGACATGCAAGTCGTGATTCCTATTACAAGAACATGATCAATCTCATACATCACATATATTTCATTCATCACATCCTTTTGGCCATATCACAACACAAGGCATATGCTGCAAAAACAAGTTAGACGTCCTCTAATTGTTGTTGCATGTTTTTACGTGGCTTCTATAGGTTTCTAGCAAGAACGTTTCTTACCTACGTAAAACCACAACGTGATATGCCAATTTCTATTTACCCTTCATAAGGACCCTTTTCATCGAATCCGCTCCAACTAAAGTGGGAGAGACAGACACCCGCTAGCCACCTTATGCAACTAGTGCATGTCAGTCGGTGGAACCTGTCTCACGTAAGCGTACGTGTAAGGTCGGTCCGGGCCACTTCATCCCACGATGCCGCCGAAGCAAGAAAAGACTAGTAGTGGCAAGAAAATTGACAACATCTATGCCCACAACAAGTTTGTGTTCTACTCGTGCATAGAAACTACGCATAGACCTAGCTCTGATACCACTGTTGGGGAACGTTGTAGCAAATAAAAAATTTCTACGCTTCACCAAGATCAATCTATGGAGTCATCTAGCAACGAGATAGCGGAGTGCATCTACATACCCTTGTAGATTGCGCGGAAGCGTTCAAGAGAACAGGGTTGAGGGAGTCGTACTCGTCGTGATCCAAATCACCGATGATCCTAGTGTCGAACGGACGGCACCTCCGTGTTCAACACACGTACGGTTGGGAAGACGTCTCCTCCTTCTTGATCCAGCAAGGAGGAGGAAGAGGTTGATGGAGATCCAGCAGCACGACGGCGTGGTGGTGGAAGTAGCGGCGATCAAGGCAGGGCTTCGCCAAGCTCTACGAGAGGGAGAGGTGTTGCAGAGGGAGAGGGAGGCGCCAGGGACTTGGGTTCGGCTGCCCTCCCTCCCCCCTCTATATATAGGGGCCAGGAGGGCGCCGGCCCCCTAGAGATTGGATCTCAAGGGGGGGGGCAAGGGGGTGGCTTGCCCCCAAGCCAAGTGGGGCGCCCCCCACCCCTAGGGTTTCCAACCCTAGGCGCATGGGGGGCCCAAAGGGGGTGCATCAGCCAACCAGGGGCTGGTTCCTTTCCCCACTTCAGCCCATGGGGCCCTCCGGGATAGGTGGCCCCACCCGGTGGACCCCCGGGACCCTTCCGGTGGTCCCGGTACAATACCAGTGACCCCCGAAACTTTCCCGATGGCCTAAACTGGACTTCCTATATACAATTCTTCACCTCCGGACCATTCCGGAACTCCTCGTGACGTCCGGGATCTCATCCGGGACTCCGAACAACTTTCGGGTTACTGCATACTAGTATCTCTACAACCCTAGCGTCACCGAACCTTAAGTGTGTAGACCCTACGGTTCGGGAGACATGCAGTCATGACTGAGACGACTCTCCGGTCAATAACCAACATCGGGATCTGGATACCCATGTTGGCTCCCACATGTTCCACGATGATCTTCATCGAATGAACCATGATGTCGAGGATTCAAGTAATCCCATATACAATTCCCTTTGTCAATCGGTACGTTACTTGCCCGAGATTCGATCGTCGGTTCCTAATACCTCGTTCAATCTCATTACCGGCAAGTCACTTTACTTGTACCGTAATGCATTATCCCGTGACCAACCACTTAGTCACTTTGAGCTCATTATGATGATGCATTACCGAGTGGGCCCAGAGATACCTCTCCGTCATACGGAGTGACAAATCCCAGTCTCGATCCGTGTCAACCCAATGAGACACTTTCGGAGATACCGTAGTATACCTTTATAGTCACCCGCTTATGTTGTGATGCTTGGTACACCCAAAGCACTCCTCGGCATCCCGGAGTTACGATCTCATGGTCTAAGGAAATAATACTTGACATTGGAAAAGCTCTAGCAAACGAACTACACGATCTTGTGCTATGCTTAGGATTGGGTCTTGTCCATCACATCATTCTCCCAATGATGTGATCCCGTTATCAATGACATCCAATGTCCATGGTCAGGAAACCGTGACCGTCTATTGATAAACGAGCTAGTCAACTAGAGGCTCACTAGGGACATGTTCTGGTCTATGTATTCACACATGTATTATGATTCCCGGATAACACAATTATAGCATGAATAAAAGACAATTATCATGAACGAGGAAATATAATAATAATCATTTTATTATTACCTCTAGGGCATATTTCCAACACTACCTCAGTGGAGAAGGAACGGCGGTTGCGGGCGACAACGGTCGTCGGGGAACGGCGGCGGCGGATGACGGGGGCGCATGGGAGAGAGTGAGTGAGAGGGAGAGGGAGGGGGTCGGTCACACGAAGACGATAAGGTAGGGTTAGTAGTAGCGCGTGTCGAAGAAAAGTGCTACTACTACGGAGCATAGCAGTAGCACGGTATCTGGATACGCGCTGCTACTAAGTGGGGCTAGCCAGTATGCCCCAGTTCAAACTTAGCAGCAGCGCGTAGCAGTAGCGCATCTTACTGACACGCGCTACTACTAAGTAGCAGCAGCGCCTCATTTTACCCAGCTCTACTGCTAAGATTCTGTGTATAAACTTTTCCCTAGTAGTGTATTGATGGCTTCGATGTTCTTGAGCAGTGCATTGACTACCAGGGTGCATACTCGAGGGCATGTCACTTATAGATCTTATATTTGTCAAACATAATTAAATTGCTACTCCAATTCTAATCCTTTTTACCATGGTTACACAACTAAGTTCGGTGGACAGTAAAACAACAAGGTCGAGCTTTGGGACAATGAATGTTTCTGGTATGTGATGAATCGAATAGCCTATATTATTTTTTGTTTTGAGATCATAAGAGTGTTATTATAACTCATCTTTCCACTAAACATATGTCAAAATTTTTGATACATCATTTTATATATTGTTTTTAAATACAAATATCTTAACTAACAATGTATTTATGCTTGTACATACGATGTTGTTAAATTCGAATTATATATTATTACAAAATTTGAATTATTTTAAATTTAGTTTGTGATTTCTGGGACACTATTTTGTAACAATAGATTAAATCCTATATAATTGAACCCAAAGTATAACATAAATTAACAAATTAATGTATGCATATGTATGTACTATGTTCGAGGGTTGCCAATAGTATCATTAATTATCTATAAGACCTCGAAGAGTGTTTTGGAGTGTATATGTAAGAAATAGCTTCAACTTAGCTTCTAAGAGTTTCGTAGAGTATAAGATTATAAAATTTAAAGTGTTTTCAAGTGTATATGTAACAAATGACTTCACAGTGGTTCCTAAGAAATTCTACATAATTTATTTGTAACATAGCAGAAGATTCTAGTGTGTATGAGGTGTTTGTCCTTGAATCCTCTTTCATTCATTCTCATTGGTAACGCTAGCTTGTTTCTTGTTCAGATTTGGATTTAGTAGATATATATAGTCATCATATGTACTTGTTATAAGAATCATATAAACTTCTGTGTGTTTAGTCTCGTTTTTTCCCAACAATACCAATAACTTTCCTATTGCAAACCTACCCTAAGTTCTTCGAAGCTCATGCCTTTCGCGAGGATAATATAAAATTACCATATAACACTATAAACTATGAATATGTAGCTCAAATAACCGACTACGCCATTACAATATACAGTAATACTTATGTAAATGAATTAAACTATGACATGTTGGATAAGGCTGCATCCACGTTAACCAATTTGCCTTTGGCCCAATGTTTTTTTATTTGTTGTCTCATACCGCACCAACAATGCCGTTGTTGCATCTGGATTGATGTGTGACCTCTCACTCCTAACTCCACATTCCTAACAATTGTGACTTTCTAGGTTCTATTGAAGTAAAAGCTTTGCTACCGTATTAATAAAGAAGAGAGATCATATGTGTATCCATACAAAATGAAATCATAAAATTGAATCATTACTTGTGCATGTGTCCTCTCCGAGACATGTTAGATTTTAATGTGAAATTTAGAGGTTTCGGATTTCGTACAAAACCAAGGGGCTCGATACATGTACTGTAGAGAGCGCAAGTCTACGACAAAAGCTTAATCATTGACAAGGGTTTGATATAGACGACGATGGCGTTCAGAGGCTCGAGGGCGTCCTACTCTCTGGAGACATGTTCGAAGAGTATCACATCTATTGCTAATCATGACTAGTCGGATTGGAGGCAATTGTGAAGCTTGTTAGTGTGGTTGGACCTTTCTGGATGTTTGGCAAAGTGGTCATTTATAGCAAACACTCATACATACGCATATGCACTCACCTCTATGAACGCAAACACACACATCTTACTCATATAAAGCACCTTCGAAAGACTTAGCCGACGCATCATCTTGAGATTGACGAAGTCGCCACAGATGCCTTCATAGTCGATGGAAACGTCTCCTCCCACTAAACGCACATGCCGAAACACCTGAAATAAATACATGTAAATGCGAGCATTGATGTCAAGTCTAGGATTTGAACTCTGGTGGGCTGGGGATACCGTTGTTCTTCTAACCATCCAACTACATGTTGATTCGTCATGTGTACCTCTCTGTTATAACATATTTTCTTGTTTGTTTGGTTGAGGATAACCTCATTTTTTTCTCATATTTAATAGATAGAGTTCACAACATTTGAGGACGACACCCAAGATTTTATGACAAATTTCGCAAGCAAGAAAGCACACGTAACCGTCGGGGAAACACAATTCCTTCAAAATCAACGGATGACATCGTTTCTCGTGGATCAGTGACATGGCATGCATGACTTTGGCATCCAGTGGATTTTATAACTTTCATGGGCCCATGCAAGTTGATGCATCGGGTGGTGGCTAGCAATCTGCCGTGGGCAACCACAATCGATGGGAGCGGGCCATGGGTTTTATATACCGTGCACGTCCAATATAAAGACTCCCCGGTCACCAACCCCGCTGACTTGTGGGCCAAAGAGCGCAACGTCCCCATCTTTCAGTGACGCGGTGCTAGCTGGAGCATGTGAAATTGGCACTCGTGCAAAGAATAATATGGCACGATACGCGATCTACTACATAAAGTACCTCTTTAAACGCCGGCCACGCAACGTTGTCTGCCCAGCGACGCAAACGCTGTCCGGAGTACGTTGGGATCTATAGCCTCTCGTACCAGGCTGAGCACCGCTCCTCTGTTTTCGCTTCTTCCCCATCGCAACAACCTCTAGTACCACAATTCAACCCAATCAATCCACTGCCCCGATGGCGAGGTTATCGCTTCTCCTCGTACCGGATCCAGCTGAGGGTTCGCTCCTCATCCGCGGATCAGAGGGGATTGGAGACCGTCGAGAGGATCTTGACTTGCAATTACAAAGGACTTTAATCCCGGCGAACAACTTCAATCCTGTTTAATCCGCACCAAGCAACGTCGGACGTCTTCTGAATCAGCCTATGAAGATTCAAGACAGGGGGTGCTGATTTCCAGTGCACCCCGTAGTTCATATGTGAGCTATTTGCAAAGTCTTGGGACAGAGGTAATTATTATTGAATCTTATGAATTTTTCTTATGCTAGGACTTATTTTTTCCTTCGGTCCCTTCGTCCCATAGTATCATCTATCATGGGACAGAGGAAGTAATTGTTTTTCAATCAACTTATAGGCCATCGGAGCCGCGCATCAATTTGCGCAGACCTTTTTTTTTGTGATTTCAAGAAAAAAAATCCCTTTTAATCTCAGCTGATTCAGAAAAAATATTAGTTTTTTTAACACGGTGCAAACGCAAGCGCTCATATACACGCGCATACACTCACCCTTATGAACGCACACACGCACACCCTATCCCTATGAGGCTGGTCATAGTGGGGAGTACTACCTCCGTCCGGGGTTGGTCCCCATTGTATTTCGTGCGAAATTTTGACCATAAATTAAACTAACAAAATGTTCACGCATGTCACCAAACATTATATTTTCAAAAACTATGTTCAAATACGAATCCAATAAGATAATTTTTTTGACATGCATTAACATTTTGTTAGTTAAATCTTTAGTCAAAATTTGGTACAAACTATAAAGAGGACCTATAAACCAGGACGGAGGTAGTAACTTAGACTAGTAACATGCATACGTTACTATTCTATATTTCTACCTCTATAATGCATAGTATCATATATTAGTATCATAAGTGGTCTCATTTATTGCCATGCATGACACATAGTAGCATCACATTTATTATGTTACGGTATCTACCTACTACCTCCGTTTCAGTTTACAAGTCTTACGCGTATACCTAGGTTGCCAATTTGATCACCTTAATATAAACTATATAACACGAAAATTATATCTTTTGAAAATAGAACATCTAAAGTTTATATTGGTATATTTTTTGTAATATATGACTTGTATTAGGTTGGTCGAATTGACGACCTAGGGGTACGCGCACGCCCTGTAAACTGAGAGAGAGGTAGTATGTTACTATAACCATCTCATAAGTATGTTTACGAGTCCCAAGTGCATGATACTACTTATGTTACCCCCACTATGGTCAGCCTGAGCACCTCCGAAAGACTGAGCCGCCATATCATCTTGAAATTTATTAAGACACCGTAGGCACCTCGTCATCGACGGGAACGTCTCCTCCCACTGAATGCGCATCGCCGAAAATCCTGAAATAAATCCAGGAATAAATGCGAGCACCAGGATTTGAACCCTGGTGGGCTGGGATACCACAGTCCCTCTAACCATCCAACCACAAGTTGGTTCGCAGAAAAATTATTAGTTGCACATCTAAATCATATGTCATTGATCGTATGCGGAGATTCATGTGGTATTTTTTTTCTTATGCTTGATTAAGTCACTTAGATGTGCAATAATTAGGACACATCTAGACATACTTCAAAATTATTTATATGTGACTGGTTTAAATCTAGCCACACCCGTGATACCAAAAACTTCCATGCAAAACGAAGTGCTTTAAAAAGTACTTTTGTTTCTTCTTCTTTAAAAAAAAGAGTACAACAAATACTAATTTATGGAGCTTTGGATTATCGGGGTTGTGTATCATTAGCCTAGACTTATAACCTAACGAGACATGAGGCATTCAAATTCACAACCATTACTTGGGCTTTATTCACAACTCCTTCGTCCAACCTTCACCATATAATAATCAATCATCTTAATTATTTATCTTCTGAATTAATTCCAATTTTTAATTAACTTACAAATCTTTTCATCAACATATAAGGTAAATCACGCACAAAATTTGATAAAGAATTATTTACACAATAGCAATAACATGGGCAGGTAAATCACAAGCTAACATACTAAAATATGTATATCCTGTTCCAACACACGTGCATTATCCTTATCATCTTTCACTTTTCTCATCACCACCCTTTCGTCCAACCTTCCACCCTCCATTGATTTTTTTTTCTAGGTTTTCATCGCCTTTTGGTATAACAATAAATTCACAGCCAGTCATCTTTGGTAATCAAATAAATTGCAATAAACTCATAACAAGAAGCAAATAAATATCAACCAATCTCTTATATTTGGTAGCAAAATAAAGCAAATTAATCAGGGGCACATACCTGTTTTATCAGTTTAAGAATTAGCTAAAAAAATCTATACTTTATAATCAAAACATAATTTTATTGGTATATTTGCTTTCCATCAAGATTTGTCCCGTATAGTATTCTTATTGTGTTAAGAAATATTTGAACCCCATGGTAACGCACATGCGCGTACTTAGTATATAAAGAAGCACAGTTAAAGGGCCAGCTCAGTTCGTGCCCTTGCCTGGATTTTGTTTAGTTGGTGTCTTGAAAAAGCCTGAAGTTGCCCTAGCCTAGATGGAGGTGTGGATAGAGGAGTGAGACAAAGGGGTTAGCTTGGCCGGGGGCGGGAGAATTCCAACACTTAGCGAGGGCACGCGAACTGGGCCAACCCAATAGCACTATTTTAGCTAGTTTCATTCGTTTTTTTACTTTCGTTTATGTTTTGAAATATTCTAAATACATGTATTCCCAAAATTAGTTTACTTCAATTATTATAAGTGTTTATTCCACATTAAAAAATGTTCATGTAGTGTAAAAATAGTATGGACACAACTTTTAAAAAATATTGATAGCATTAAAAAAAATCTAAAGAAGAACGGTTAAAGTCCCAATTCGGTTTGCGTCCTCATGACCACTCGCCTGGCCTGGAGCTTGCTGGGATTGTCTTGAAAAAGCTTGGAGTTGCTTGGCATGAAATAGTACGGACGTTATTAGTTTAGATAAGGTGTGGATAGAGGAGCGAGACAAGGGGGTTAGCCTGGCTAGGGGCGGGAAAATTCCAACGCCTAGCAAGCTATGATGGGTGTGCCTTTGCCTCGCTTAGTGCGAGAGCCAGTGTCCCCTCGTCTTATGGAGCGCGCAAACTGGGTCAAACCAATAGCACTAGTTAGCTAACTGTGTTCATTTTTCATTTTTACTTTAATTTATATTGAAATAGTCTAAATACATATATCCCCAAAATTAGTTTACTTGTTTTAAAGTGTTAATCATACATTAAAAAAATGTTCATGTAGTGTGAAAAAAATATTCACACAACTTTTAAAATCTGTTGATAGCATTCAAATTATTATTTTCGTAACATTTAATAAATGTTCACGCATTTCAAAATTATGTTCATGACTTCTGTTAAAAATGTGTATATAATGTAAAAAAAATATTTGTACCATTCAGAAAAAATGACGTGAAATTTTGAAAATGTCCGTGATGTTTTTAACTGTTATAAATGTAAAACATGTTCACGTGGTTAAAAAATGTTTCCTACTATTAAAAAAAATCATATCATTTTAGAAGATGTTCACATGTTTCAAAAATATGTTCATGACATTTAGATTTTTTTAATACAATGTAAACCAAATTTATGTAAATTAAGAAATATATTTTGTAATATGGAAAAAATCTTTGTATAGTTGATTTTTTTCATGTGTTAACCCACATTGGACGGGCCCATCTGGTGATCGCCTACTCGAGACTGTAAAATGTGGGGGATTGAACAATCAAACATGACACCTCAGACCTAGTGATAGTACATCTTTAGCTAGAGAATGGACTTCATAGTTTACATATCTACTCTCATGCTCCACCCAAAACATCTTCATAATTTTCCTTCTTGAGTTTGACATCTCTGAAAATCATGCCGCTAGCCTCGTGCAAGTAGATGATTTACAGTCGCTAAGCAGTCCGTCACCACATGTATCCTACTATCAGGTAGGTCATCTGCAAGATCCATTTCTTCTCTACATGCCATCACCTCTACAATTTCTGCCTCGGAGTTGCTCTTGCTAAATGGACTCATGAACCGCCGGGTCATTGACCAGACCCAAAAAATCGAGGCCAATGGGCCAAGTGGGCTGGCCTCAAATGATATACGAGTCAGTTGAGCCGGCACCGTGCGACCCGATGGGTCAGACGGGTCGACCCATCGGCAGTAGATACTATACACACATACTGTTAAGTTACTTGTAAGCTACCATGGCCCGTCCTGCCTAAAGCATTTTTCAAAACATATGCAAAAAGTCCAATATGTGAGCAACCAGCTGAATGCACTGAGAGATTATTCCTCGGGTTAGCTTGCCTGAATGCATTAGACATTTACCGTCCGCAGTCTGAATGCCCAGACTACTGCAGCCCACTCCACCAGAAGACAAGACAACACCTACACACCTCACATCCAACATTGTATATCTATTCAAAATATCCCTAAAAAATCTATTAAAAAAACTTAGTATTAACTACTGCCTGGTACTCCCTCCGTTCGGAATTACTTGTCTCGGAAATGGATGTATCTAGAACTAAAATACATCTAGATACATCCATTTCCGAGACAAGTAATTCCGAACGGAGGGAGTAGTATTGAAGCAGTATATGCTTCAGAAAGTTTTTTGGTCCTCCTTTAGACTGGTCAGCCCTGCTGGATTTTGGGTCGGCCTAATATACCAGGCCACAAATTTTTGATGAAATGGACGCGAATCGACAGGGCCAGGTCCAAGACCAGGTCCGGGTTGGCCCATTCGAACCCTAATATATATAACTCGCTTGGCACCGGCCAGCGTCTCCCCTCTTCCGCCGCCGCCTCAATTTCTCCGGGTCTCGCTCGCCTCCCACAGCTATCCGCTCGCCTCGACGTCGGGAGACCCGTCCCCTCCCTTGAGGTTCCCTCCCCACTCCCCTCCCCCTTCTCCTCTCCTCCGGTCGATTCGTGCGTAGACGGGAGTGGTGATTTCGCGCGAGTAGATGAATTGTTGATCTCGTGCGGTTCGAAGCGTAGATGAAACGATCGATTCTTGCAGTAGATGGAAGCCGTGATCTCGTGCGATTCGAAAGGCCCGATCGGTTCGCATCTGATCGCTTGGAGTAGATGGTGTGTTGATTTCGTGCGGCTCGAGGTGTAAAACTTACGATCGATTCTTGCGGTAGCTGGAAGTGGTGATTTCGTGCGGTTCGAAAGGCCCAATCGATTCGCATCTGATCTCTTGCAGTGGTTGATGCGCTGATTTCGTGCGGGTCCAAGGGTGGAATGCTGTAGATCTGTCTCATTTCTGGTGGTGACATGTGCAGTAGATGAACTGGGGATTCGAAGGCTAGGATTCTGAAGCTATGACGCTTGGCTTTCTAGATTTCCTTCCTGTAATAGCGCTTTTATCTCTATTTGTTGATCCTGGCACTCTTGTATGTGGTTGAAGTTGGATGTGTTGCTTGGGGGTTGGTGACCCTTTGTAATATGACGATTAGTCGTCCTTTTAAACAACTTTGCTTTTGGGTTTGTTGCTCTGAACCTGCCTAGCAGTGCTGGATGTTTGCTGGTTACGTTAATGAAATCAGAGGGAGATCCCCTCTTTTATTCAAAAAAAAAGTGCTAGATGAAGGATATGAACTGCAGTTAATTCATTGCAGTAGATGAGGTCTTGCAGTAGATATTATTCTGTGCGATGCGCATCGGCTTCAGTTGATTTTGTATGATTCGTACAGCATCTGTTTCAGTATATGAAGTCTGTGGTTGATTTGTTGTATCATGTAGATGCTTGTTTTTCTCTAGTGTGATGATACGTAACTGAAATTTTTCCAGGGTACAATGGACCTCATCAATCCCGAGATCCTGGTGGAGTTCCACCTCGCGAAACTTCACCGAGCTGGTTCCTACAAAGGTTGCGTCGTTGTTTATCCAGAGCCGAATGGTATACTTTCTGATCCTAGACACTTTGACTGTACTCAACCCTTGATGTATGTTTGTAACCATCTTTTGTGCACTACTGCACCATACTGCTGTTATGTGATGTATTAGGGCTGTGTGTGCTGTTGATGTGAATCGTATGTAGTATTTGCTGTTTCTGCTGGTCACCTATCATTGAACCTATGCTTGCTTAATTTAGAAATCTGCAGAATAAGTTCTACTTGTGCTTTTCTTTGAACATGTGGAATGACATGATGCATATTCTGGTCATAGTGTCAAAGTACTTGCTGACTGCATACGTTTAGACATGAATCCTGTGACATTTGATTGCATGCATTTGGACATGATATATTTGGTTCTTTTCATGCCTTTTCATTCCTTTGGTGACATTATTTTATGCAGCCGCCGCCTATGACATGTACCGCATCTCCCCCATCCTACCACATGAAACCGCTAGGAAAGCGGTCAATCGCAGACACAGGGCTCTCAAACCAAACCGTATGTTCATTAACATTATGTTTGTATGTGCCCTGTTATTGCTTTTAGAATGTCTCACTAGTGCATACATTTTATTAAATGCAGGTAAATTCCCGTCTGCTGGCAAAGACAAGACTGTGAACAAGCCTAAGGAGACCAAGACCCCTGTGCCAGATGCTGGGAATACAATGACACTTGTGCCTGAGAACACCGAGCCCGCCGCCATCTCTGATGAGATCATTGATGCTTATCACACCCGGCGTCTCGATGGTACGTGGAATCACTGTATTTCATTTGTTGTTCCTTGCAATTATGTTGACAAGCATTTAAACCATGGTGCAGCATGGCATACAACTGCTAGTGTGTTATTTGAAAATCCAATTTCTTATACTGCTTTTGTTCAGAAGTTAAATGTTTCATACGACCCTCATATAATAATCAGTATTGATTTGTACTATACTATGCCATTGTAGTATTAGCCAGTTTTGGGCAGCCAAGAGATAACAGCATGTCCACCCCATTGTACCATGTTGCATGGGTTGAACTACATTTTATAGTATTGTGCTAACACAATACTATTTGCCTCCTTTGTTATGCAGCTAAGGTTGCTGGAATGGTGAAGCCAGAGTAAGGAAGGAAGTCTGGGACCTTTTTTTGCATTAGTAGATGGTATGCCAACACTGTTTGTCAATTTATCTGTTCCAGTCTCTTGAGCTTTTTTGTTTAGGAAGATTTGCTACAAGTTTCAGCACACATTTGACACTCGGAATGCCAATGTTATTTGACATCACACATTTGACACTCTGAATGCCAATGTTGTTTGACATCACACATTTGACACTCTGAATGCCAATGTTGTTTGTCAGTCTATCTGTTCCAGTCACTTAGCTTTTATGATCAGCAAGATTTGATAGAAGTTTCTGCGCGTATTTGACACTCTGTATGTTTCTATGCAGTTACCACTTGTACCACTGAGAGACCGTTGGGGCATTTCAGGCCAGTCTGCACCCGTGCTGTTCATCATCTGTCGTGCAATAAACTTGATCCATGTTCTTGCCCTGGACTAATGAGTCGCTATTGTGATACCTCCTGTGTAAATGTTTTTGCTGGTTGGATAGTTATGTCTGGAACTTGAGAGTTTACCATACTGATGCATTTTATGCGATGTTGGATTGTTGGTGTTATATATATGGTGGTTAGTATGTTGTTTGTCCCCGGCTTGGTTCTCAGCTTGCTCTTACTCAGGTGCCGTATATTTTGTCCCTGAAAACTGCTTGCTCCTCACTTGTAACCTGCCTGGTCGTATATATTGGGCCATCTCAATTGATCAATTCGCCTGAAGATGGCAATTTGCTTTTGATCAGCCGTTGTACCGGCACTGCTGCTGTTGGTAAGTCGGCTGCCAGGGCAGCTACCCGGCGCCGATTTAGCTGGTAGATTAGCAATGTGCCACCTGCCATCTGCCAGGGCAGTAGTAACAAGGTGTCGTTGCGCCAATTTCGCAGCAAATTTTCCACCGCTCTGTCAGGTTGGCCAACCGTAGCTCCCAGGACGGAGCAACCGCAACATGCACGCACACCGGCACAAGAGACGACGGCAAGAGGTCGGCTGCACAAGCAAACAACACGCATGCACACCAGGAGCTCAAACCTCTTGGCGCCCCAGGCCGCATCCTGCTCATACAAGTCAAGGCTCTTTCTGAGGTCACCGTGAGTCGGAGAGGAGGCGAAGTTAGGCTGCGGGTCCATGGACAGGAGAGCCATGGCGAGGAGGTCGGCGTCGCGCTTATAGCGACACCAACCATGGCCTCGCCTGAAGGCAAGTACCAGTGGGCCGGCCCAGGTAGTTTTTCTTTTATTAAATTTATTTCTATTGCTGAAATAAAAATATGATATTTTAATTTTAAAAATATGTTCGTAGCACAAAAAAAAAGTTGACCTAGTGTTTAAATAACTTCTAGAAAATGTTGATAATGTTTCAAAAACTGGTCATCACCTTTAATAACTACTGATAGTATTAAAAAGCTCAAAAACATGTGTTTTTAATTTTTTAATCATGTATTTGAAAAATATTAAACATGTATAAAAAATGTTTCAGACGTATACGGAAAATGTACAATGTGTATGAACAAAAGTAGACATCAAAACATATATTTGAAGAAAAATGTTAATCATGCATTTGAAATGTGGTAAACGTGCATAAAAAGATGTTTCATATGTATGCAAAAAATGTATAATATGTACGAAAAAAGTAGACATCAAAGCATATATTTGAAGAAAATGTTTGTCATGTGTTTGAAAAATGTTAAACATATATAGGAAACGATTCCTTATGTATATGAAAAAGGAAAAAAAATGCTTGGCTTCTATGGACGGATCGCACGCAAGCATTCGCCGGCTCTTTCTTTTGGTCAACGTGGCTGCTGCTCGCTGCTCATTGTCCACCATGATGAGTTTCCGCATCAGTGTCTCTGTTGCAAAAACTGCAACAAGACCTATGTTGCAGAAAAGAATAATTTTGTAATGAGATATCTGTTGCGAAAAAAACTAAATTGCAACAAGACTTCTGTTGCAATTTTTTTTTTTGAAACAAGGCCTCTGTTGCAAAAATATATTACATAGATTTCTACAACATGACCCGTGTAGCAGAAATTTCTTGCAACACAACCTGTGTTGCAATGATAAAAAATGGCGCTGAGTCGCTCAATCCATCAAATTCGACGACTCGCGAGGCGGCGGATCTTTTACAAAGATCTACCGGCCGACGCGTAGCAGCGCCCTATGAAAAATGTATAATGTGTATGAAAAAAGTAGACATCAATACATATATTTAAATAAAAAGGGATAAATGTGAAACATGTATAAAAAGTATTTTTGATGTGTACAAAAAATGTGCAATGTTTACGAAAAAATGAAGACATGTGTTAAAAAACACATATATTTGAAAAAAAAATTATTAATCTAATATTTGGAAAATAAAGATATAAAAATGTTCTTGATTATGTGTATGCAATAATGTGGACACATGTTCAAAGAAAATTAAAAATAACTGAAGAAAACTGGGGAAACCTAAAAAAGAAACAAAAGAAAACCGAAGGAACCAAAGAAAAAAGAAATGAAGGAAACAATGAAAAAAAGAGCACGCAAGCCGGCGACAAGCACGCACACCAGCACAAGAGACGCCGACAAGAGGTCGGCTGCACAAGCACACAACACGCATGCACACCAGAAGGAGCTCAAACCTCTTGGCGCCGCGAGCCGCATCCTGCTCAAGCACGTCATACAACCGAGGCGAAGTCCACGCCTCCAAGGGCGTGTTTGGTTGCCGTTGTGAACAGTTCCTGCATCGCATACACTTCTCAACCCAGTCTGGTTAAGCAAAAATAGGCCCTAATACGTCATCTGCAAGTTGTTTGGTTGCCTGCATCTAGTGTCCCTACAGTAGGTAATACGCAAGTGCACTTTGTTTGGTTGCCTGCATTGGCCCGAGCGGCACATGAACACGACGTTTGGTTGCATACGACGTACATGTTGTGCTTACCTTGTACCCTAGTTGGTGAGCTTACCCACACCTAGCACAGCAACGCCATAGCACGGCAATGGCGATGAACTGGGTGAAGATGATGAAGTTCAGCTTCAGCCCAAACTGACGATTCACCTTGACACCTCCAATCTTGCCACTGTCAACACTGTTGCCGTGCTTTCGCATCCACTCAGAGTAAGCTTGTTCTGTTGCCTGCCTAGTGTTGAACCCTCTATGGATGCTGTTGCTATACAATGCCACTTGTGCACTGGCTTCTTCTGATAAACTATAAATCTCTGGGACCTTACTGATGAACACGACATACCACTTGTCCTAGCAATGCAAAAAAACAAGAGTTGAAGCAGCAAATCAATGGAGCACACAAGTAGCAAACAAAGTAGCACACAAACAACAATGGAGCATAAGAGAAGTAGAGCATGCATGATCATACGGCATAGCAAGTTCTTCCTAGCACTACCTTGGTGTTAACCTACCACCATATCCAAATGAGGGTGTCGTCCTACCACCGCAAGTTCACCATCAGCGCGAGGGGTTAGTATATACCACCTCATCAAAATATACAGACCATCAAATAGTTTTTGAGCCCTAGCTACACAAAATGTACGTCGTCATCGTCATCGCCGTCGTCGTCGCCACCGCCATCGTCGTCGGGGATCATGCACGCTTACATGTAGCACTACTCTAGTAGTAGTGTTTGCCCAGCCAGCTCCTGAGCCACATCACCCTGTGAGCGTCGGCCATGGCAACGAAACCCAACACCCTGGGCCTTGTTGTCAAGCAGGTGGCTGAGAGCTGCCATGAGAGCCTCGTCGCACCCTGGGTCATGACAGCGCCATACATGTCAGGGTGGACGTCGAGGGGCTTGCACCCCCTGATGGCTGTTGCCACCTCCTTCACCGCCTCGGTCATCTTTGCAAAAGACATTGACCTCCTCCTCCATCAGGCCTCCTCTCTTGCTCTTCCTATCATGGGCCGGGTCAAATGGCTTGTCGAAGGGCTTCTAGCAGGCTTGTCGGGGCCATCAAGGACCTCGGCGTCCGGGGTCCTGTGGAAGTCTGGCATGGGAGAACCAAGAGGCTCCCCCGAGCCCATGGAATGCTTCCCAGTTACCAGCCCGAAGGAGAAGATGTCCTGCATCTGGTTGTAGTTCTGTATGGGTGTGTTGAGGAACTCAGTGTTGAAAGTGCTAGTATCGACTAGAGGGGGGGGGGGGTGAATAGGCGATTTTTATGAAAGTCTTCAAAACTTAGAAGTTTCGAAGACAAACAATAGAAATGACCTAGTTGATATGCAGTGGAAGATAAACTACCATAAGCAAGCCATAGTCAAGTATGCAATGATGTGAAAGTACAGGACTAATAGCAGCTAAGTAGTAAGGATCAGGATGGAAGATAGTATGAAGCCAATCAACAGTAGTAGTCAACCAATGAAGTCAAATAGATACACAGATAGGCAATGACTTCACGAAGACAAACTTAAGTAAAGGATGGAAAGGGATAGAACCGCCGCTTGTTGAAGACACAGATTTGTTGGACCAGTTCGATTCTTTGTGACAACTATACGTCAGTTAGGGAGGCTGAGATTTAACTCGAAGACTGTGTCTTCACCTTATTCCCTTAAGCTAAGGACACCGGTCCTCGCCCAATCACTCTGGTAAGTCTTCAAGGTAGACTTCCAAACCTTCTGAGACTTCGTTCTGACAATCCACAATGACTCTTGGATGCTCGAGCGCGACGCCTAACCGGTGGAGGATTCACAATCCTCAAGTGTAATAAGTCTTCAGTCACACAGATGAAAGACTTGATGATGCCTAACACTCTTTGGCTCTGGGTGTTTGGGCTTTGTCCTCGCAAGATTTTTCTCTCTCAAATGCTTGAGGTGGGTTGCTCTCAAACGACAAAAGCCGTGCACAAACTCTCGAGCAGCCACCAATTTATGGTGTAGGGGTGGGCTATTTATAGCCACAAGGCAACCCGACCTGATTTGTCCGAAATGACCCTGGGTCACTAAGGAACTGACACGTGTTCCAACGGTCAGATTTCACACACGCGGCAACTTTACTTGGGCTACAAGCAAAGCTGACTCATCCAGCTCTGGATAAGATTTGCTCTCATTGTCTTGGCTCGAAGACATAGGATTTGGTTGAGCATCACTTCAGTCACTCTGACTTAGTTCACTTGGACCCCACTTAACAATACGGTGGTTCCTATGACTCAACAAAGAAGAAAAGGAAACAACGAAACCACACAGTCTTCGCGCTCCATAGTCTTCACGTAATGTCTTCTCATGTCATAGTCTTCAATATGAATATCTTCTCATACCACCATTGTCTTCAATGTCTTCATACAATTTTAGGGGTCATCTCCGGTAGGTAAACCGAATCAATGAGGGACACTACCTGCGTTATCCTGCAATTCTCACAAACGCATTAGTCCCTCAACCAACTTTGTTGTCAATACTCCAAAACCAACTAGGGGTGGAACTAGATGCACTTACAATCTCCCCCTTTTTGGTGATTGATGACAAACTGGTTGAAGTTTTCAACGGGGATAAAGTATGTGAAATTGTAAGGATAGGGAATTGTCTTCATAAGTAGCAAGGGCTCCCCCTGAAGATGTGCATATAAGTAATTTGCTTTTGGAATGCAAATGCACATGGCAGGTTGTACTTGTGGAGATCCTCTTCAACTTATGAAGAGAATTCATCATGCATGAAATGATATAGCAAGTAGAATGACATGCATAATGAAAAATGGACGTCTGCAAAATGGTCTAAGTGCGGAAGTTATCATCGCACATGCAGAATTTATCATCGCATCACAGTAAAGCAAATAAGTAGCAGACGACCATCAAGTTTAGGTGTTACAACTCAAAGAACCAAATGTTTCAAAAGCAAGAGTTGTAAGCACGAGGCAAAATATAATGCAACCGCCCATATGAACCCGCTTGAAGACTATCAACTCATACGCTTCTCCCGCTTTTGTCGAGAAGGACCAAAAGGTTTGAAGACATAGAGCATCTACTCGTCCTCATGAGTAGGTGAAGCGAGAGGGTTGTAAATGCGTTGGTTGGCGGTCTGAGCGAACTTAGTGCGGTGTCGATCGTGCGATGAGTAGGAGGTGGTGAAGTAGCATCATCTTCATCATCGATCACTCTGGCATTTACCGTTGCCGTGGAGGAAGAATATTCAGAGTCTTCAAGAGATGGAGTGCGACGTAGGACAGCAGTCCATGGAGGAGTGGAGTCAAACTGGAATCTTTCATTGAAGCCATCATCTTGAAGATCTGCTTCAGCACTAAGCAGCGTCAAACTCTTCCATGATCGCTGGCAAGTCTCATGAGCAACAAAGGCATTCTTGGTGGCAAGGTTACGAATGCGATTGACATCCACCAAGAGGCTTTGCATCTGTCTCTTGAGCCAATAGTGATGCTTATCCTGTTTCTAATGAAGGGCCACAAGGAGTTCTTGGTCATTGAGAACGCGAGAACGCTTCCGAGGCCTTTGTGCAATGGTGCTTTTAGTGGCTTCAGTAGGTGCTCGATGAGGCAGACGAGTATTTCCAGCCAATGGATAGATTCGTGTTGCTGCTTGAACACCTTCAATGGGTTGAGTGAAGCTTTGGTGCTCGGCATTCTGAAGACAAAGAGGCTTCTTGGCAGGGTCAGAGTATATGGCTTCAAGTGACATATCAACCTCTGGCAAAAAGATCAGATGATTGCGAGTAGAGGGTTGATAGTTGACAGATGAGTGTCTCTTGATGAGGCGCATGACCCATGGAGCATAAAACTTCAGACCAAATAGGTCAGATCCAGAAGCAACAAGTTGCCTGATGAAGAATTCTTGAGTATTGAAGCTGATGCCATTGAGAATATAGAAGACCAAAGTCTTCATAGCTCCTTCAAGCTTGGCCGCTGATGAATGTCCTTTGATAGGCCATAGAGTTCGCCTGATGATATGATATATGGTGCGAGGCAGATACTCAAGGTCTTCAACAAAGAACTCTGTTGGATATTCACGTCGGATGGCAAAGGCTTCATCATGCTCAACATCGGCTCATATTGGGTTTTGGCTTATGGAAGATGCTCTCCAATGCATTGCGGTGTAGCCGACAATCGGTTCATATAGCTCTCCAGAGTGGCTAGCCTGTAAGCTCGATGATGTCAAGAGCTTTGGCTTCATGATGAACATTTTTGGTCATCCACTCGAGGACCCATGTCTTGATATCTCTGTAGTAGCCGCGAATGTGTAGAGTAGCATAGAATTGAAGCAATAGGTCTTCATTCCGGTGTTCTTTATGCATCACAAAGTTGAGCGGACCGACATCACGAAAGCAATCAAGTGCTTCTTCTAAGCACGGCATCCAGCAATGGCCCGGTGTCAAGGCGCATATGAGGAAAATCGCCCTTGATCATATAGAACACAGAGTAATAGCTTCTCTGCGATAGCTCGAACCGATCGATGATATCCTTGGCTTGGAGTAGGGGTTCTTGGTATTTGTCAAAGAAGGTATTGTGGCTTTTGAAGCCATTAGCATTGAAGGACCCTGGTGAGTTTGCAGTACCTGGAAACCTTGGCAGTCTTGGCTGGGGCTTCTGGACCTGAGACCTATGCTCAACATGATAATCAAATTGAGGTCCAGAGGCAGTAGGCAGAGGTACCAGAATGGGCCATCGGACAGTGGTTAGTTGACCATGACTATATGCTTGCTCAATTGTATGGGGCCTTGGTGGCGGAATAGGAGCAGGGGCAACAGCTGAGGCTTTAGGCTGCTAACAGGTGCCGGGAGCGATTGTCTCATTAGCCAGTGCGATGGCCTCATTGGCTTTAGGCACAGTGGCCTCACTGGTTTCAGGCACACTGGTTGGTGCAGGCTCCACATTAGCGTCAGCCATGACTACGTCATTGGCTTCATTGGCGTTGGTGGTGGTAGCTTCAACATTTTCAATCTCCTCTTGATGAACCGGAGGGTCAGACGCGCACGTTCACATCAGGAACAACTTCTTCAATCACTGGGGGAGTAGGGACACGTCGTCTTCTTGATTTTCCTCGGTGATGCAGCGGAATGTCTTCAACAGCTTGTGCTTCAGACTCGGAGACATTCACGGTTGGAGTGGGTTGAGAAAAGACTTGGCGTGCAGCGGTGGGCGTTGCACTTCTCCTTCCGAGCAGCTCGGCGAGAGGGACTTGAGG